>VZSR01000245.1:11759117-11885247 GCA_013398615.1 Brachypodius melanocephalos
TTTTTTTTTTTCCTTTAATTCGGCGGTCGAGAAGGGGATCCCGCGGCGCCTTGCGGAAGGCGGGCGGTGCTCGGCGGGGCGGCGGCGGCCCCCGCACCCCGGCCCCGCTCCGCGCGCCCCGCTCTGGAGGCCGGATCCGCGCGCCGGCGGAAAGTTCCGCGCAGCCGCCCCGGCCCGCCCGCGCCTCTCGCCGCCAGCGGCCGCCGCCAGGGGGCGATGGCGCCTCGGCTGCGGCTGAGGGGCGGCGGCGTTTCCCTGTCGCTCGCTCGCCCGTCCCGCGGCACCTGCGCGGCGCGTCCCGCGCTTTGAACACCAACGCGACACCGAGAAGTTCCGACATACCCAAACTCAGTCAATTGACACAGTCAGTCCGACGGGGCTTGTCGCGGACAGGAACCGAGGGCAGCTGGCTCCCCGGGGGGAGGCACTGCGGCGCCCCCGCTCAGCCCTCACCGGCAGCGCTGACCCGCGCGGTCAGGACATGTCCGGCCTTCCCCGGCCCCTCCGAGCCCAGCGGGGAGGGCAGGACAAGGACGTGGCCCCTGCATGGCGCGGCCAGCACCGTACCCCGTACCTCAGCTGTTCTCCCCGGGCCCCCCGCCTCCTGAGCTTCACAGGAGAATGGAAGGAAGGAAACTTCTGTAGATTTCAAACATGCACCGTTGGCGATCCCGCCTCCACTTGGACCGAAAAGCCTCAGCAACACGACTGAGGTGATTCTTGGTGACAGGAGCACTTCCAGGGTCCCTGGGAGTCTGGAGCCCTCTGTGGAGATCGTTGCAGAAGGCGTTTGGGTTCAGCAGCTCCAACTCTTTAAACACCACTTACCGTGTGTTTAAAGGGTTTCAGAGCAGAGGACAGGCTGACAGTGCCTGTCGCCATCACATGCAAGAACTCCTGCCTCTCCAGATCCGTTCTAGGCAGGGATGGGAGGCGGGGTGCCGCACATAGCCCGTTCTCCCTGCAGGGTGCTGCCCGGCCCCGGGTATCGCCCTCATCCTGCTGAGTGCAGCGGAGCCCATCTGTATCCTGGCTTTCCCATCACCTCCCCAACTGCAAACACTGTCCAAAACTGGGAAGTTCCTCACTGTATTGACAATGATCAAAACTACCAAAATTTACATGATGAAATGCATTCATTACTATTATGATACACAGAGCCACCAGAGTTTTGCCAAGGACAGTGACAGACTCAGGCCCACCTGGATGTGAGTGTGGCTTCTTGAGAGCCCCGTGGAGACTGTGAGGGACAGTGCTGCTGTGGTGACTGACGGACCAAAGCAGCCACACAGGCAGCTGAAAGGCACTTTGGAAGCACTGTGTGTGCATCCCCTGCATGCTGCTGCTGGCAGGAGAGCATCCTCACCACAGTGTCGGGACCAGCAGCTCCTTTCTGAGTGATGCCACTCATCTTCTCACAGATCTTCCAGACAGGTAAAAGTCAGGCGGAGTAAGGGACTCGTTTTTCCTCATTGTGTTTCTAGTTCTTTAATATTTCAAATAAATATTCCGTTTTCTGATTCCATCCTGAAGAGATATGGTTCAGATAAGGGAAAAATAGAGAAGGACAGAGAGGCAGAAGGTTTTTTAGAACACAGAGTGTCCCATTGCTGCAGCACAGGATACTCCAGAGAGACAACTAAGTCATGGCCACACTGTATGGTGGTGGCAGATGTCACACAACAAGGGCTGAGTCGTGACACGGGATCCTATTGCTGTTCCCTAAGCTGCCACAAACCATTTCAAAGCTGTAGCCTTGGTGCTGTTTTGACACTGTAACAGGGAGCTGCATTTGCTCCACCTGGATCAAACTCTCCTTGCATTCAGCAAGTGCCACTTCCAAAGCGACATGGCTGCGCTTGCCTGGCTTAGTGGCTTTGACTTGGTCTACCCTTTCTCTAGCTCCTTCCCAAATCTCTTCCAAAGCCGTGAAAGAACAGAGGGGTCTCGTCAGGAGGCTGGGCCTTGTCAGGAGGCTGGTAGGGACATCAGGAGTGGCGTGACCCAGAATCTCACACCCTGGAGAAGACGCCTGGGAGGTCTATGAGGATGTGAGGCCCTGCTCAGTGCCAGGTGCTGTGCTGTGAGGGAGGCGATTTCCCTCATTGATAGTGTACATATCAAAGCAGCCAGGGCAAGAATAAACAAACATCTTTGGCACTGTGCTCGTCTTCCATGAGCCAAAAGGCAGGTGTTTGTGTGTGTGTGTGTTTGTGTGTGTGTGTGTGTGTGGATAGCAAGTTTTCCAGCCATTTCCCTGAACTCAGCCCTGATGTTGCAAGAACTGTCTAGCTGTGAAAACACAGCCTCGCCTTGATTTATGCCGCTTGTGGGTAAGATGACTAAGAAGAAGGGGGGGAAAAAAAAAAAAAAAGGGCAGAACAGGAACAGAAATCCCAGTGGGAGCACGATGAGGGTGTGTACGGATTTGGTGGAACAGTCAGGTTGGGGAAACTGCAGCCAGAGCTTCAGGCAGTAGGAAGAGGAGACCACAAAACCACATGATGTGTGGTTCATGATGTTCCACCTAAGATACAAAAGCATGCCACAAGTTTTATGAAGGCAACTCTTTGGTAACAGTAAAGAAATTAATTCTTTTGTGAAATTGTAATTTTTTTTCTCCTTCAGATGAGTTCCATATGTCTTCGTGATTTTTTACTTTTAAACACAGCAGTTTAGAACAAATCTTAAGTAACATTTAGCCTGTGTCTAAAGTAAATATTTACAAAAACATTAAATAATGGTGCTGATCTTTGGAAAATGCGTATTGCTCCCTACCTGCTACTGTTTTGTGCCTATCTGGAGTAACAGAGAAGCTTTGTAATAAAGCCCAAGGCTGTAAAAGCAATATAACAGTGTGATTAGAAGTAATCAGATGGAAAATACTGACTGTTAAGAACTGTGAAGAGAAAAGAGGGCTAAGCTGAAAATGGAAGGTTACATTAGTTTGGTTTAACAAATTTTAAGAAAATTAATGGGAGGATTGGCTTTTAATCTTACAAAAGCTGTATTATTTTTGTGGAAGCATAATAAATACTTATAGCTGTTATTTATGTCATATATCATTTTCAAAGAACCTTACTAAATAAATATTAATCATTTCACCAACCACTTAAATGCAACCACTTTAGGGGTGCGGTGAGGCAACAACTTACCGAGTGAGTTGTGCTAAAACAGGAAGTGAAGACAGCCAGATTCAATAAGGAGTCCATGTGGGTATAAAAAATATTTGTGGAGGCTTTAACAATATCTTTAATGAGGTAAAACAAAACCCCACGGAATAGAGGGTAGGTAGATTTCTTTGTTAATGAGAAGCTTGCATTGGAACTTGTAATTACAGTGAGTTTCCAACAGGTAAAGAAGATTATTAGATCTGAGACAAAACAGCTTGTGAGGGATCAGTATTTGCATGCAGGGAAGTGTAACATTTTTTTTTAAGAATATGCTCCTCTCTGCTCACCTTCCTCACAGGAAAAACACCATATTGTCGGCCTGTGATGTAGCAGTATTTCCCTGTCCGCCATGGAGTACTTTCATTTGAAGGCGCTCCATGGATTTCAGTCGCTAATTTTTAAAACCTTCCTGCAGTAAGGAACTCTGCTGGCCGGTGGCTCTCCGCAAACCTGTCCTGTGTCAAAACTGGAAGAGTAAGAACCCAGCTTTTCTTTTTTCCATGAATGAAGCTGAAGGTGTCTTCTGATGCTGCCAGAGATGGCAGATGAGATTCAATCTTCTTGTATGCTACAGATCACAGAACAGTTTAGGTTGGAAGAACTTCCTGAGGTTTCTGGTCCAACCACTCTGAGCAGGGTTCATTTCAATGTTAGATCATGCTGCTGAAGTTCAGTTAAAGATGCTAATTAGATTTCTTTGCTCTTATGCACAGGTGGCATTCTCTGTAGCTGTCCTGGATATTAAGCCTAAAGCAGTTGCACCGCTAGCTGTCATGCCTTGACTTGTTATTTGCTGTGACACCTGTGCTGTGATGTGTCTGGCAAATAGATTTTCCTGCAGAAGATTGATTTTGATGTTGTAGTCACATCAAACATCCTTGCTCAGTCGTGCAATTCATGATTTGAAACATGCAGTTGTCAGATGAACAAGCCTCCACTGCTTAAGGCTGTCGTGCTGAAATTGCTGAATTATCACAACTGTTTCAATGTTTCACATCTTTTTTTATGTGTGTTGCAAGCAATACAATGTAGTCACTGTAGTGGATCTTATATTTTCTTGCCTGTTTGTCCTTCTGTGTCCAACTTCAGTGCCTTTTGTCTCAGTGTAGCAAAAACAACCATTCTAGTTCTTGAAGAAATCCCCTCTCAATCCTGACATCCTCCCTTCTGAGAATGAGGCATGAATTTTGCAGACCAACCAGCATTAATAGCTTGTATTACATTTTGCAAAGTCTCACCTTGTGCTGTGGCCTCTGCAATGACAGACCACATCCTGTCTGAGACTAGGCGTGTAAATAGCTGAAGAAAACCTTTCCCAGTGTCAGACTCTGGAATGCATTCTCCCTCTGTATGAAGTTTAGTCTGTGCTTGTGTATGTCTGTATTATTACCTATGCACACCTCTAAGAAGGTGTATGTAGCTATGTGTGTGTTTATATATATTAGTGCATTTATATATATATATATATATATATACACATACACACATACATGCACACAAGATGATGGGATAGGTGATTGCTATTAGTGCTCCCTTGTATGCTTTTCAGTTTTTTTTCCCATCCTCAAAAATATTCTGAATTTAAGCCTATGGAGGCAAAAGCCTATCCTTCTCTGATGCCCTACCACAAGTATGGTGCAGCCTTTCTTTTCGAGATCTTCTGTCTGCACCTGAAGCAGAACACTACTGTTCCATTCCTAAAACGTATTAAATCAGAGAGATTGTGAAAAAAAAAATCTGAAAGCAGCTCACCTACCTGAACAGAAGTAATCTCCCTGCTGCATAGAAAAGGCTTGTAGCTGTTTCCATAGCACTATAGATTATCTCCTTGAGACCTAATAGGCAAAGAGATTTCTTCCTGTTCAACATAGTTCAGTGTGCAGTTCCAGAAGCTCCACTTAATTTCATAAACAGTTGAAGCCTCTTCATGTCTGGAGAATTGATTGTGAATTCAGATACTCAAGAGTCCTCTAAATACTCCACTCTTTATTGTTATTCAGTCTATTTTCTTTTCCTGGTTTCTAGATTGCCATTGATTTATACAACCTGGGTATCATATTATGTTAATTGGCATTTATTAATGAGAAGCCTCAGAAGGTTTTTGAAGTGGGATGAGCCTTTATTATAAGGCAGCTAAACCAGCCCTCCAAGACAGCACTTCTGAAAAAGAGGCTCTGTGTCTTTGGCCTAACCTGGAGCAGAATATTCCGAGCAAATCCAATAACCTTGTGTGTGTGTCTGACGTAGCTCATTTGCCAACAGCATCCCTATTCCAGTGGCTTGGAACACATAATAGACAAGCAAAATGTGCCAATATTTTGGTAATTTGGTGTAAAAACTGCTGCTTTTTTTCTTTTTGAGCTGGTAGAATATGGCTCACATTTGTTGCATGTGTGTGGGCCTGCTCCTTATTAAACTCGTGGTCCTTTCTTTCCAGTAACCACTTCAGTGCTGTGAATCAACATAACCGGTTCAGAAAAACACCATCTGTCGATTGGATAACCAAAAGTCTAGTTAGCTGGAAGTTTAATAGATCACAAAGTCTCAGCAAGTCCATTTTTATGTTAATAAATTCCACTGTGGAATATTTTCTGATGTCACATGGTAAAAGTGCCCCAAATAAACAGCAGCTGAAGCATTTTCCATTATTTATCACAGTGTTTTGTGAGCTTAACAATAGGAATTGGCCAGGATCTAAATTTCCCTAATCTCAGAATGCCATATGAGTTTGAATATTTGTTTTCATGAATCTTAGACAAGTAAAAGTTTAGAAGGGGTCTCATCTAGTCTGGCCAGAGCTGGGTCAGGTGGACCTCCTCTGTCCCAACCAGATGTTCATCTCACTTAGGAGTGGAGGCTGGGGGTAACACTGTAATAGCTACTGACCTAATTTCATCTATCCTGTGCCATCCATTCTTTTGGTTCAGGTCACCTGCATTACTGCTTTTTAACAGCAGTCCAGCTCAAAGCTATTGCTCCTCTGGACCAACGTGCAAATACTTGGTGAGATCTTCCAAGTCATCCTGAGTCCATTAAAACGTGTAAATAACTAATTTCCCTACAAAGTTATAGAGTTACTTCTAAGTAAGGCTAAGGAGGAGGACTCTGCCTTGGAGAAATCTGCAGGAGAAATCTGGCTGCCTCCTTTTATGAGAAATCTGGTTGTGGTTATTAGAGGGGAATCCTAACCATCTCTGTGCTGTATCCCTTGTCCTCTTCCCCAGGATGAAAATGACAGGGAGCTTTTTCAATACCTGTAATTTTCTTGTAACACTGCCAGTTCTCTGTCCAAATCTTGATTTTGTCCTGTTTTTAGGAACTCTCAGGTGAGGAGCAGTGCATTTGTATGTTGTACAGCCACATACCTAGTATGGAGTCCTACTCACTTCGTTCTGTTGCCTGGAAACAACTTCTGCTGGTTTGAGTAGAACATGTAAATGCACTTAATCTTGTGGAAGGAGCTTTGACATTTCAGATCATAGTAATCTTCTGCTTTCCTTCCTCATGTGCAAGTCAACGTGGCTTATACATTTGAGATCAAGCTGTGCATGCTTGGATCTGTGATACTCAGCTTGTACTTTGAAGCTACTCCTGCCCTGAAATCACACTGAGTATATCCATTACAAGCTGTAGGGAAGAATTAATCGACTAAAACTTGATGCTCTGCTGTGCTAAGGCACATCACAACTTACCTATCTCTTCTTACATATCTTCTGATTATTGCAGAACTATAAAGTTCTTCTATTGTTTCTTTGAAACAAATTTAAATTAGTCCCAGTAATCCTTTTGGACGTGAGAAAAAATAAACATTTCACACTATGACAAGTCACTGAAATGCCTACAAGGGCTCCTCTGCTGAGCTGTCCTAGGGATATCAAGTTTGCTGTGATCTGGAAGGCTATGGCCAGGTCATATTTTATTTATTTCATAGGATCCCATTATCAGTTTATCACAGAAGTTACTGTTTTCAGGGCTTTTTTTCAGTGCAGTCTTTTCCAAACAGTTTGAGCAGACAAAGGGAAAAAATTGTCCATTCTGTAAGTGTGTCTATAGTGCGTGTTGGTCAGTCCACGTTTGTGTCTAATCACTTTTAGTCTGCCTGCATGAGGAGTTAAGGACTAGTCTCTCCTCTTATTAGCACTGGTCATGTGGAAAGCACCAAGAAAGCAGAGATAAAAGATCAAATAAAAGAAATGTCATAATTTGGCAAGAAGAATGAGCTCTCCCCCCTTGTTAGAAACTAGCTTTGTTTTCCTGTGGAAGTAGATCTTGCAGGCACTGTGCTTTCTGAGCACATCTTCTTGTTGCATCTCTCTCTATACATGCCTAGCCTTGTGATGATAACTAGTCTCTAAACATGAAACAAAAGGATGAATTATGTCTGTATTTCTGTCAAGAGCAGAGAAATATAGCCACAATAAACCCAGAAGTTTGTAGGGTGAAGTAAAGAGAGAGACTTTCTTTTGAGAAGCAAAAAGTTACGACTTTTTTAATCTCTTTGGGATGATGTTCATTGGGATCATCAGTCACATTTTTTGTTATTGTTGCTAACTTGCACATAGAAACTGCCTTTCATGGGTGAAAAATGTCTTGCTTATTCACAAACCTTGTAGAAATAAACATCATTTTATATATATCTGTACTGCTGGCAGCAAGAATTTTATTCGTCGTGTCATGTGCCAAGCTTTCATTAGTCAAAGTGCGAAAAATCCCATTTGCTGTGTTTTGGAGAGTTCCCATTGGAAGCATTTAGAGGGCAATTCACTGATCTTTCAATCCCTGGAAAGGAGGAGGGATCTCCCTGGGCACTGGCCCAACAACATGGGACTCAGGGGTTCTGTTTTAGTCCTCAGCTTTGTAACCCATCCTCTTTTTGACTCTGAGCAAATTGCTTCATCTGTCCACATCTTGAATCCCCAGCAACAAGGATCAGGCTTTCAAGTCATAAATTTGTTCAGTAGCATAAACTTAATATCTCAGATGCTAATATGGTGGTAACCACGTGGTCAGACTCTTCAAGCTAAGTAAGTTTGATAAATGGAGGCAAGTCTAGGTCTGAACATAAGTTTTGGAGAAGCTCCAGAGTGCAAACAGCGCGACTCTTTGATTTCACTCTACACTGTCACAAAAAACCAAGCACTTTTCTGCACACTTGGATCTCTGCCACTGCTGAAGTCTAGGTCCTTCTCTCTGAATCCCAAGCCTACCTCATTTGGGGGCTGATACAGGGAGGTAAGATCCCCACGGTGTCCTCTCTAAATGAGGTCACTGTGAAGATAGTATAGAGTCATGGAATAAGTAGAGCTGCCAAGGAAATGGCTTTGGCTTGATGGATTAAACTTTGTGAAACTGTGCATATACCCACGAATCTGCAAACTGAAGAGTTTGAGGTCCTGCTTCTACCTGTGCTGGTGGACTGCCTCTACAGCCCCTATTCCTCTGTGTAAGATAGGAAGCGCCTAAAAGCCAACGTAAGTAAGATCAAACTCTGCTTATTCAGATGGAAAGTATTGCTCTAGTCCCCTGAGAGTTTGCTTTCTTTTTTTTTAGGAATGATGTTGCCAAGTTCTGGACAGAATTTACAGAACAAATCTCTTGGCATTGTAATTCATTGCAAAGGAGACCTAAGTTTATCAACTGAATTATAGCTGACAGAGCCTTATATCAATTCTTTAAGTGTCCTTTTGTCTTCTTTTTATGTTCCTTCTCTGCCCTCATCAAGATGCTCAAAGAAAGACTTAAATCTATTTTCACCTTCTTTAGAGGCACCAATGATAAAGCAAATGAATTATTATTCTTTCTGAGTAGTGAATTTATAGCAGGCAATAACAAATCCATGAGAATTTATATGGCCTTTTGCCAAAGAAACCAAGGATTTGAATCCACATACTGAAAAATATATGCATATCTATTCTGGTGTTTAAAGAGCTGTGAGAAATCCTTTTCTTAAGTGAAATGAGAGAAAAGTCTCCCAAAAATCACCTATGACCTTCGTTTTAAAGTCTGAGTGTTGACAGAAGTTTAAAACTGTATTAAGACTTTCTCATGCTTTTAGCTCTGTGACATATCTTAAGTTGATGCAGGTATGAGAAGAATGAAGGCATTGTAGGATCAAACCGCCAAGCAGTCATTATCCATGCATGGGACAACGTGACTCAAGGCTCAGTGTCCACGTCTGCCCATGGAGATAAGGACTAGAAGCCTGACCAGATCTTCCTCTGAAGGAGGCAAGGAAGATGGCAAGATACTCCCTTTGGACTGGAACAGCACTATTGTTCCTAAAACCAAACTGCCCCTGGTCTCCTGCAGCCTCTGTTCATTTTCTGTTGGTAGCTGTCTCCTTGCTGCTGTTGTCAGCCAGCTTCCCACAAAGGGCACTGTGCTCTCCTCCAGGAAGCCCTGTGTTCATTGGCTAAACACCCTGTTGGAGCTTTTTTTGCTCTTTCCATTCTCCTCCATTGCTTCTCTTGTGATTCAGTCATGTTGGAGGATAAATGAGGTACCAGTATCAAAGCAGCCTGGACCCCGCTGAGGTTTCTTCCTCTAGTCTTGGATTTGAACTCTCTGTTCTGAGAAGCCTCTCAAGAATGACTGACCATCACCATGTCTTGCTTGCTTGGACACTTCAGGCCTTTGTGGCTCAGTAGTTAAGGAATCCACCACACCTCTAGATGGGCATGTCCCAGGTGCCTGCTGAAGCACAGTCAGGGATCATGTGCCTGCAGACCTTGTTTTAATATTGCTGGTAAATCCCTCTGTGTCCTCACCAGTCCTCATTTGACTACGCATGTGGAAATCTTCAGATATGTCTGCAGTCAGATGCTTGCCGTGTTTTCAATCAACACAATTCAGTTTTAAATTATAGCTTTAAGAGCTTTTCAGGCTTTGCCGAGAAGCCTGGTCCTTTAAAAAAACCAACCAAACAACAAACAACCAAGCTCCAAACCAGTGTGCTTTGAGGAGAAGAACGAAGAGAAAGTGACATCCGTTCTGGGAAGAAAGAAGCAAGAATAACAGAATCTGGCACTCTGGTCTGTGTTTGCTCTAATGATGCATCTTCATGTGCTTCGTGTCCTTTGGTAACACTGCCCTTTCCGTGCCACGTCGTGGATCGTCAGATGAGGAAGCTTGGCCCAAAATAAACGCCAGGCTGCTTTTCATCTCAGGGATTTGTTTGTGCCAAGCGAACAAAGTAACTTCTTTGTGGCTGTTTGCATTTGTCGTTCCAAGTTGTCTGAGCACTGGGTTATAAATACACACCACCGATTGATAGCCTCAATATGTCCAGTCAGACGAGCTTTGCGTGCTGGCAAGGAAAGGATTTGGCTTGCCTTAATTATTTTTGTTTTAATGCTTTTTAAAAATGTTTGCTATAAATCAAAGATACTGTAAATATAACATAGGAGGACCGGGTTCCTTCCTTACCCATATTTTAGACTAGGTTTCTGTCCAACGGTTTTAGGTAAATTTTGTTTCGTATGTGTATTCTTTATCATCATGTATGAAAAAGGGGTGATGTCAAGCTACGTGTGTAATTTAATGTTATTGACATTTTTAATGCAGAAATAAAATTAAGCCAGAATTTTATCAATTTGCTTGCTCTTAGAGGAGATGCGAGATATGAGAGAAACATAAAAGGCTGAGTTGTTCTGAATTCTGCTTTAGGAGTGCTCACTGTAAGCCAGGACCTGCTGTCCTGAGCCTGTGACAACAAGACCTGTTAATCACCAGTGACTGAGCAGCCTGAGTTAAACCCTGAGTCTGGGGGACTCTCAGCCAAATCCTGACTCCTTCATCAAGGAATGTTCAGCCTTCTAGACTTGCTTTATTTCTGTGCCCACCCCCAGCCCCTACCACTGAAAAAAAATGCTGGTGAAAAATGCCTCTTTGGGAATTTAATTTGTATGGAAAACATTTTATTTTTGTATCCAAATCTTCAGTCTGTGTAGGGTTTTCCATTCGCTTTCAGGAAAGACACTTTTTCACTGTTTTTCTCATCCAAAATTCTTATTAAGAAACTGAATGTTTTTACCAAAAATGGGCATATTTTCCTTCTCCTTTACCCCCTTTTCCATTCACTACATCCCCTGAAAGCAAGCTAATTTAAAGAAAGCACATTTCTCTTTAAAAAATTCCCATGGAATTGATTTTGTTGTGGTTAATGTCTGCTTTGTCTGTCTTCTGTCTGGAGGAAAATTCCTTGAAACATTATCAGACAGTGCATCTCTACAGCCCAAATGAGGTTCTAAACATCTCATTTATTCACTTATATGATAATCCAGTAACCATAATTGCGGTCCCTGGCTTATTTGCAATTGGTATATTGAAACAGTTGTGCACAGTTGTTTGAAAACTGGATCCCTTTCCCAAAGGTCTCAGCCTCAGACACATTTCAGGAAGAATGTGCTTATGGGATGCAGTGAAATGCCATGTGTTGTTACATATACATGCACATGTATTTTTTTTAATAATGTATACCTATCTATTTATAAAATATGTGCATCTGGTCGGAAGTGAATAATCACAGTATCTTGTGCCTGATTTTAGTTTTACTTTGAACCAAACTTTTCCAGGGTGGTCTGGAAATGATGTCCACACAGAGGAGGAGGACAGATAGACTCCATGGGAGTTTTACATGGTGATGACTCAGTTTGAGTTTCAGATTCTGGTGCAAAAGGAGAATATGGGGCCATGTCCATGCATGGCAGCATGGGAAGGTACGTGCTGGGTCTGTGTGGACTGAACTGGCCAGCATCAGTCTGTTCCAGACAGTCTAAGAGTGAACGAGCCTTCACATAGTGTGGTTCACACTTAAAAAGCATGAAAGGAAATAGACCTGTGGGTCTGTGTCCTTTTGTAAATCCAGTTTGCAGAAGTGGGCTTCTTACTTGCACTTATTCCTGTGTGTAAGTTAAGGGGCAAGTAATATCAATTGAAGCCTAATTTTTTCTTTGAAGCCATTAACACCCACCCACAAGCAACAGGAAACAGACTTCAACTTTAATTAGTACCAACACATTCAAAATTCACCGTATATTTGCCTTCAAGTGCAGCAAAGCAGCTTCAAAGCTAAAAGCTTCTTCACTTTCTAAGTAATAATGAGGTATTAATGAGGCAATTAGGGGCTTGTAAACATGGTGTCAAAGAGATATGAACTAATCACCAGCAAAAGGAAAAAGACAGATCCCTCTGACTTCAGTGCTCACTGCTCTCCCTAGGCCCCTGAGGCATTCTGTGCTTGTAAACTAATCCACAAAAATGTTCTAGATTAATTCAAAACACTATCCTCTTTTTAATTCCCTGACTGTCTTCAGGCTTGTTTCTGAATAGATGCTCTGTGTGAAGGCTTTTAAATATGCACTTTTGTTATTGCAATAAAACCCAGATTGAAGCTCTCTTGCACTAAGCTGTCAATTTATATTTGGCTCTCTTCTTAGATACATATGAAATACTTCTAAATAATTTGTTAGAGTATTTCTTGCAGTTTATTTCCTTTTAGGCTATTTAATTAAAAAATAAAGCATGTAATTTAATTAGAACTGATAAATACCATTAATTTGCCCCTAGAATTTGAAGTGTTTCCATTGAAAATGAAGGATTAAGCACACCAGTTAAATTTTGGAGTGATGCAGAGAGGGCAGGGACAAACATTTCCCCTCACACATTTGTTAGTTTGAATGTTAGACTGGGATTAGTGCAATGTGGTTTTATGAGAGTAGAGTCTCTTTTTTGATTCTCATTTCCTTGTAGCAATAGAGTTCAGATCTGATCTAGCTAATGCTGAATTCAACCTGTCATGATGCTTTCTGTTGCGAAAGTAAAACGCACAGCAGGTTTATCCACAGTAAGATATCAAATGTTGTTCTGCTGTCATGGTAGATTTTGAGGCTACCCTTATTAGAAAACCATAGAATCATAGAATATCATTTGCATTGGAAGGAACCTGAAAGATCATCTTGTTCCAGCCCCACTGCCATGGGCAGGGACACCTTCCACTGGACCAGGTTTTCAAAGTCCCATCCTTGGCCTTGAGCCCTTCCAGGGATGGGGCATCCACAGCTTCTCTGCGCAGCCTGTGTCAGTGTCTCACCACCCTCACAGGGGAGAATTTTTTACTGATGATTTCAGAGAACTTTGTATTTTCTAAGTGCAAGCAGAGAGAAAAAAAAAAAAAAAATAAAAACCCTTACGATATAAAAACATCACAGATATTCACAAGACAGTGAAGCTTTAGGTAAAGTATTGACTGAAGAATTTCATAAGCTGGGAGCAAACACATCCTCACAATATCCCTGATATGTACACTCCAAATCTTCATGTGAGAGTCGAAATTCTGACCTCTCTGCTTCCTTCAAATTATCTCAACAGATGGTATTGCTCCACAACTGGAAGTACTACTGATTTGAGAGAGGATTTTTGGATATGGCATGTTGTCTCCTGGAGATTAGTGTGAAACTCCATATCCTTTCTCTGTGTGATCTAATTACAGTCAGCTCTCTAGGGGTGAAAAGTGAGTTCACTAAACCAACTTATTGTGAAAAAATATTTTGAAACATAACACATTGTGGTTTGATCCTGCATTCTCACAGGTATATGTTGGAAATCACTTGGTTGAAGTCAGTAACATGTGTTTTAAGCTCTCAGAAGTAAAAACAGAATGGAGGCTCTAATAGATTTTCCTACATCAGGAATTTGATCTAATCCACAGGAAAATTGTACATGAGTTCAACAGTCCAGCACTTTGCCTAGTAGTGTGCAGCTGATTATAACTCTGGACTTTCTGAGAAGAATTCTTATAAAGATGATGATGGTGAATCATGTCTACAAATGCGAAAACCAGTACTGGTGTCTCCAGAAATTCAGTTTATTGTTTGAATTTTCAGCAGCATTTTCTTCTGGACATTACTCACCTCTCATAGAAGCTGTTTTTTGTTGCAGAAGAGATTCATGGGTGTTCAATGCTGTCACAATTGGCACTTCTAAAGGTTAGCTTGCAGAACTTCATTGAGTGTCTTCTTCACCTAAGCCTATCCAATTTATGGCTGATTTAGAAAATGTCAGTATTTATTAAAATATTTGCACATTGAAGAATCAGCCTCCCCCTGTGGTCCTGTGCAGAGTCCCAGAGAGGAGGGAATCCCTGGCATCCTGCCGTGAGTGCATGGAGCAGAGGCCGAGATGTGGAAGAGGGGAGCAGCCACAGCATCCCCATTTCAATGTGTGAGACAACAGACCTGCCTTGATAGCTCAGAGCTGTAGTGCTTGGGACATCACCTTTCCTTCACCTCTTTTCTTCCTCTCCTCCTGTGTTAATCCTACATAACTCACTCTACTCTTTCCATCTGAGAGGGGATCTTAAAAGACCCCTACAGTTCTGCAGGGCCTCTCCTGTTTGTGTGTAATAATACGGGATGGCTGGACCATTAACACCTTCTCTGAGCACAGCATGCTGGAGCTGCAACATTTTCCAGCTTGGGTTACTTTGCCAAAGGGTATTGTGTGTGCATGCTCAACTTTTCTTTTAAAATCCCAAATAGGGTTTTCTTTTCTCTCTTCCTTCCAGGTTGTGTGTGCTTTTGCTGTTGGTATCCATAGCACTTTTCCTCTTGTGTTTCCTTTAGAGGTAACAGTCTGGGGTTGGGGTTTTTTTTTAATTTCTTCTCCTTCTCCCCATCAAACCACAGTTTCTGGGAGGGTGGTAACTGAGAAGGAGAGGCCGAGTGAGTCTGCAGAGTCGTAAGTGAACCCTTAAGCGGAGCACTTTGCTTTGAGGTCATTCCTTCAAAGAGAACTGAAGTGGCATCTGCAGGGTTCTGCCATCTGAGAGCTGGTAGATAGGTTTCCATCACAAAAACATGATGCAGGCAGGTTACTAGGGATTTGTGACTGAGTTATATTCCCTGGAATAAAATGAAGAGAGTCACTACTGAAACCTTTTTCAAACTTGAGACATTCCTAGTAGCTCCGTCACATACATAATTTGGGAATCTAAGAACGGCCAGCTCAAATCCTAGCTGTGCCTCCTGCATTGGCAACTCAAGGGTAAGGCAGAGAAGTTTTGTAAAGAAGGTAAGGCAAGTAAAGGAAATGAGTTTTCACTCCAAGGACACAGCTTCCTGCATTGACACAAAGGTATTGTAAGCATTTGAACAAAGCTTTGTATCCCAGAGATACATGGCAAAGAATGACTTGCAAGTGCATGTGAGGTTGGTCTGAAATGCAGGTAAACAGTGAGCAAAAAGCAGTCTGAGGGGAGGGATCTCTACAACAGCAGAGGTGTCTGCTGCCTCCCTTCACATTAAACCCCTGCCAGCAAAACTGAGGGAAGGAGCTTCAGATGGACCAGGATGTGTCTTGTGGTTAGTGACAACCCAGCTTTGTTTCTAAGTGGATAGGCACATCCTTCTAAGGACTGAAGTTTTACTGTCTGCATGTAGCTTTCTGAGGTAAAATCTTGCTCTATCAAACCTGAGAGTCATCCTTCTCAACTGGGTGGGTGCAGTTCTGTCTCCTGCCTTGAATAAGGGAAATGATACAAGTAACTGGGAGAGGACAAAAGCATCTGTAATACAACACTAGTGACAGAGAGCAGTTGCCACGAGTGATTTTGTCACCTGCACTGCAGAGTGCTGGAGATGATGTGACCAGAAATAGGTCAGGCCAGTGACCCTCCACCTGAGCTTGGACCTGCCCTAAATCACACAAATTGCTGTGGGAGCTGTAAAGGTGGAGCAGTGTTTGGGTGTGAGGCAGGCCATGAGGTAAAGTGCAGAACACCATTGGTGGCTCTCCTGTGAGTGGAGAGTCTGTTGAGGATCTCCTCGTGTCAGAATGGTCCCCTGAGACACAGTGAGAAATGACCAGTGCCACTTGAGAGCTTTGTTCCCTCTCTGTCCTGGGCTCTGCAGGGGCTGTTGCTGAGCTGCTGGCATTTTCCATGCTGCAATTCCCTGGCATGGGAATGTGTTAACAGTCTGTTTAGCTGGTCTTTGTAGACTACAAGCTTTGTGTATGCATATGCTGTGAGAGATTTGTCAGAGCCTTTCCTGGAATGGGGTGCTGATTAGCCAGGGCCTCCTGAGAGCTCATAATGGAAATCAATATAATGGTTGTAATAACTAATGATAACAAAGTCAAGAATGGCAACAAAAAACTTCAGACCACAGTGTCCTTTGATTTTGAGGCTTTTGATGGGGAGCAGAAAGGAATTATTTGAGGACATAATAAAGGAACCCCCTCCCTTTCATAGAACTCCTCCTGGGAAAAATATTTTATTGAAAGAGGGTATGTTAGCCAAAGCAAGACATAAATATTTTACTTATTAGAGCACAGGCTGTTTCTCTTCTCCTTGGTTCCTGTGCCAAGGCTGGCCGCAGACAGAAATTTGCAGTGTCCATTTCTGTACTGTGTGGAGGAGGAACCAGGGGCAGGGAGACCCAGGCCATGAACTGAAAGCCTGCCAAAAAAAAAGAAAAAAAAAAAAAGAAAAAGAAAAAAACCCCTTCTTAGAGAAATTGTCTTGCTCATAAAATACGACATTTGCATGGCAGTTGCTAAAATTGTTTTTTCTTCATAAACAGGGCTTTGGAGTAAAGATATGGAAAGTCCACTCTGGATTGAATCGGACAAAGGTATCAGATCTCAGCAGCCAACTTGACAACAAAACTAATTACCCTGTGAGGTCAGAACAGATACGGCTACCTTTCCAATACACACTGCCCTGTGTGAGTTCTCTGATGTCTAATAGGGCTTAGGCTGAGCATGATTTCTCTCCCTGGGAGAGCTAATAAGATTTCATTCTCTTCTACCTGACTATTTCCACATCTTTCGGAGAAATCTGGGATCACTGAGTTCTCCATCATCATTGCACTTCATTGTGTCAGGTAATTTAAGAAAGGAGATAGACAGGAAGGCAGAAATGCTCAGGCAGCTGAATTCATGTAACAAGTGAAATCATAGGTGCATTTCCTTCCCATTAGAGCTGTTCAATCAGTTCTAAAATCTGTCAAGGAAAACACCTGTAAGTATCCATCTCAGAGTGTCCTTACACTGGAGGTTGTGAGATCCTGAGTGTAGGGGGAAGTTGCTCAGAGAAGCAGGGCTGTATTTCTTTCATATGTTCACCCCTGTAGCATGAGTAAGTGTCTGATTCTGAGCACAGATGTATCCAAGGTGACAGTTTTTTATCTTCTTATACCCAGTTTTTTTAAGGTGCTGTCTGCACTGGTAGTTTGTGGCAGATGTCCAGGGAAAAGTATAAAGACAAGAGAGATGATATCCATAGTTCCCCAAGGTGTTCTCTCTCATCCTCTGGAAAATTGTCATTCAGAGACATTGGGCCAGAAGTGGTATCTGTTGTGTTTTGGTACGTCTGCAATTGATTTATTGATTTTTCTTCTATGCCTTTGTCTAACTAACTTTTGAGCCCATGTGAAGGGCTGACACGTGGCAGAGAGCTCCAGAGTTTAACAACCTCTGTGAGGGTGTAAAAACCTCTCTCCCCTCTTCTACTCTGTACACACCTCCACCTTATTGTCTTGGAATCCGCAAAGTGCTGCCCACCCCTCAGTGCTCACACAATTCTCCATCGAGTTTTATAGGGCTTGAGCATATATTTTTTCTTTTCTACCCTCAAGCATTTTAGTGCATTCTCATACAAAAGTTCTCCAGCCATTTTCTCCCATATCTCCTATTCCTGTTTTACTATATCCTTGGCTGTTCAGAATGAAAACTGCCAGTTTCCCTTGGCCAAGACAAGGGTAATTTGGCTTGTAGCACCATTTAGAGAAGTTTATCATTTGTTCCGCACTTGAATTCTTACTGGTGAGCTGAAAGAGGGCAAGAAAAGGTGATCCAGAACCTGATATGGCTGGTTTCTGCTCTATCATGTTAAGTCTCCAGCTGCACTGTTTGGAATGAAAGCAGGTTCAATTGAATTAGAAGCGGAGAAAGTTTGTCAGTGAGTTGGCAGATAAATTTTGCTTTACACCATGGAAATAGATATGGAAGTAGAAATCCTTGCTAGTCAGTGTGCATTCTCTCCAGCTCTCTCTGCCAATGAGAAGATACAGCAAAAGCCAAATTTTTGCTTGCTTGGTATCGTGTTGTGAATCTGCTTAACCACGTGTTCAACCCCCCAAGTTTGCAAATGCCTTTCAGATTGAATATCTGTTGGTGAAAATAGTTCAGAGGTGGCTGGCCACTTTTTAACCCCTGGAAACTGCTTTCAAAAAGCATTTTTTTTTTAATGCTGCATTTTGTAGCCTCCTTTTTCCCATCCAAGGAATTCAGTCTGGGTACAGGGTATCTGCAAAAGGTTACACTCCAGTGCTGAGCATGTGTTTTATGAAATGCACAAATAGCTTTGACCACACTGAGGGAAAATACCCTCTGTAAAACTTCAGTCATTTCAAGGCAAGCTGTGAAGCTGGAAATGTGGCGCTGTCAAGAGTTCTTTCCGAGGTGAAATCCTAGCCTTCATCTAAGTATACAAAACTGGTGGCAGATTTCCCAGATTTGAGCAGGCCATGATTTCACCTTCAGTTGTCATGGACTGCAGGAGCTGAATTGGACTGGACAGAGTTAACTCTGATGTCATCCAGGCAGTGGGATTTTTTCCCAGCATTTTCTGCATGTGGGTCTAGGAACTTGGTATTGAATTAGAATCTGTCTAGGAGGAGTGCTGGTAATTGCAGAAACAAATCCCAGGGGTTGCCATTTAATCTACAAGCTCAGTTTTGTTTCAATTAGCTGTAAAGTTGGCAATGAGCACAAATGGGTAACCATGAAATGAAAGCTCCTTCAGTGAACACTGTATCCACAAACTCTCCAAATTGCTGACTCTCATTAGAAAGCAAAGGGAGGGGAGAAAATAAAACCACAAACAGTGAGATCCAATTATGGTCTTTCTTCTTTGTTCTTCCACCATCTGGAAATGGCTGGTTTATATTCTAGAAAAGGAGTATGTTCTAGACCTGGGTGTGCAATCACTCTGCAGCAACGTCCTCTACCTGGACTGAGAGAAAGTGCGGAGAGATTTCATTTACATGGACAAAGAAGCTCTCCCATTTCTTTGCTCAGGATTTCTGTGCCCACTCATGCCTGAACAACAGATCGTGCTGTTCCCGTGTGTGGAATTAGCTTCAAAACAGAACTTAAGCTAGTTCATATTTTGTCCAGCTTCCTCCAAAAAGCAAATCCTGCCCTCAAGTACCTGCCATAAAGTAGAATTCAGGTAAATACCTCCTAAAAACTAAAAATGCTGCTTCTCTGGAAACTTTCACCAGACTTTGTTTAAAGAAAAAGTTGTTTTCCTGACTTTTTAAATCAAGCATTCAGTCATTCAAGCAGGACTAAATATACCCTCAATTATTATAGTAACTTTTATTTTCAAAGTTCACTCATGGAGATCTTCATCAGAACATTTCAAGGGACATCCTGCAGATGAGAGGAAAAGGAGGACACAGAGGTAAATTGTCTGAGGTGACAGAGCAAGACAGGATCAGAGCTGGAATCAGGATTCCTGACTCCTGCAAAGTTTCTTATCCAGTGAACACAGATCTGTGTTACTACTGTTGAAAAGGATGATAACATTTTCATTAGGCAATTCAAAAAGAACAATTGTTCTAGTCAGTACTATGTAGCAAAAGAATGTATATTCAAAACAGAGCCAAGACTGTTAATACCTTGTTTCCAACCCACTGGATGCTGATGTCTTATGAAGACACCCTTAGTAATTTCCCTAACAGGAAAAGCAATAAAACCATCCTAATCATCAAAGATGTTGCTATTTGCAGTTTCCAGAGCTGTCTCCAACATATTATCTTTCCTTTTCCTCCAGACAGACCCTGGTGGAACCCATCAAAGCTTTGTGGTGTGGGTTGAACCAGAAACCACGAAAGGTGCCTTTGGGTCTAAATTATTCTCTGATTTTATAGACTAAGGGTCATCTAATCAGCCTCTGTAAGAAATTTCCTGGGTCACAAAATACTTGTTTCAAAATACTGAAGTCTGTAGGAGTGAGGTTTATCTTCAAATAATGCAACTGCCAAAAACTTGGCTAGAAACAGTTCACCACTATGGCTTTTTAAAAACTTTCCCAGGATCCTTTGCACCATAAGTACTTTTTTTTTTTTTTTTAATTCCATTTGCAGGCTGTTTACTCAGTGAAAAAGTGGTGGGTGAGCTCATGTCATTCCCATACCAGGTTTTCAGAATGAGAAAGCTGTGTGTTACCTCATGTTCCTGTGGCCTTGACCAAAGCAGCAGTCCTGACAGATGTTAGTTCAGAGATCACAGAGTACAGAGTGACCAAAAAAAATGTGGTTCAGGGTACATTTAACATGTATTATTTCAGATGTAGTAGTAAGACTTTGGGGGCAAAGAACAAGTGGCAAGATTTGAGGGACTATTAAAAAATTGCACCTTTCATGTGCCTTCACCCATTAATGCAGGTAACGCTCAGAGAGAAGTAAAGAAACACAGAGAATTCCCAGAGCTTTGTTTCAATTGATTATAAGCTCTTCTGGCTTCCATGGTATCTTATCTTTACCAGGACAGTAGAGACAACCTAGTGTCTAACACTTTCTCCTTGCTGCATTCCTGTGGAGGAACTCTGTGATACCCTGCCCATTTTACAAATGAAACACCACAGGGTTGAGGGACAGCCTCAGGGTCATGCAGGGAACCAGCCTTAGAGCAGAGAATTAAACAAAGCCCTCCCAAATCCTCATGAGTGCCTTAACCACTTTTGTCTCACTATCTAGTATGTTTTAGCACAGATAAATTTTAATTTGATGCTGAGATAGGGAAAAGTACCTCAGGCACTGTATGAAATGGAGCATGGGAGTCCTTTCAGAAAAATCTTTCTTTGGTGATAGTTGCTTTTTCAATCTGGTTGGCTTCCAAAAGTCCCTGGTGTCAAGGATGGTTCAGCATTGGCCCTTCTCCATAAGCAGTCTCACTATAGAGAGAACTATAGAAGTCAAAATGCTCTGGAGAGTAATTTGTGGAACCAGAATCTGGCCCAAGAAAAGAGAAAAAGAGTGTCAGTGCCTGTCAGGGAAACTCATCTGAACACCTCTAGCAATTTAAGGGAAGTCCTACAGACACACCAGCAAAGCATTTTGCTGGTTTCCATTAAATAGTTATCACAGATCCTGCTTGCAAGCAGATCCATTTCTTAATATATAAAGCAGTTTAGTCCCAACCATTATATATTAAAAAAAAAAACAAACCTGTGAGTTCAGGAGTATTTGAGCAAAGCAATAAATTCTCCTTTGAACTATTAAAATTTTTGTTAGGCAACATCATAGCAAGAACTTCACCTTGACTTCTGATGGTGGGTTAGTCCCACGAGCTCTCCTATGCTCTTCAGGTCACTAATGAGCTATTCAGCCCTCACTAAATAAATACTATGGCAGTCCTCACCCAGAAACTTCCACACCCCTTTCATAAATACATTTATTCCCATGTTATAAGTGTGATAACACAGGTCAAGCTGTAAATGGGATTCTTGTTTCATTAATCTAATTGGACAGCAAGGTAGATTAAAGGATTAAACTAATAAATGGAGATAACAGATTTTTCATCTGTTTTGGACTGGCAGAGCAAGTTCATTCTAACATGGTTTAATCCTGTAAGCCACATTTTTACCACCTTGCAGCCCTCTGACGTGATGGTTCTCTGACATCCTGCAATGCTCTGCTTATTCCCATGCCAAAATATTAGCTGCCATCCTCTACCCTCCGTGAGTTACTGGGTCTGAGCCAAGAATCTGTCAGCATAAGAGAAGCAAAATCAGATGGTGCAAGCCTGATTACAGTCCATTGCTGTCTCACCCAGGCCTCCCACTGGTCGTTTCTCAGCAGACTCACTCTCAGATTGTTCTCCTGCCAGTTCATCAGTCGACAACATTAATAAATGGTTATAAAGATAAGTTCCATCTTATCCCGAAGGTAATAGAAAAGATCCCAGCAAAGAGAAAGAGATGCAAGAGTAGTCTCGGCTTGGGACTTTTTTTGGTAGAGCAAGGGTAGGCAAGACCTCCCTGGGAACAGTATTACTTCATAGACAGTGAGACTGTGATGTGTGAGCTCAGTAAAATCCTTCTCTCTATGATTTTTCTCTAATTCTGGTGCCTGCATCCAGTAAATGAAGACTGTCACACACTGCACAACTCCCATTTCCCTCCTGAGGTTTTTGCTACAGCATAAAATGAAGTCTGGAGCAGACCCAAGTATTTTTTTACTTTGCCACATCCAATCCAAGTAATTTACGTATTATCACATTTAAACAGAATTTGAAGGTCTTCATCCTTTCTTTGAGTAGGGTCCCCGTGTGTTAAAGTTTTTGAGATGCTTACAGGTTAAAGGTAGTGGGGTTCTTGCATTACACCAGCATTCTCACACTGTTCCCTCTAAAACAGGGCTATGCTTATTTCTGCTGATGGCTGCGGTAAAAGAGTAAATGATGTTGCTGACAACCTGGCTTTTCATCACAAGTTTTTGGAGTATGGATGATCTCTTTATAGGACACAAACTTCAGTAAGTTTACCTTGTAATTCCTATGGACACTCTTCCTCATCCTACCCCATCTAATTTGTTCTGGATAGAATTAATCTCATCTCCCACAGTGGCCTTTCTCTCCTGTTCCTAGGAGGACCCTTAGGCTCACACTGCCTTTCCTGACCGAATCTTGATCCTTGTGCAGAAGAGCCAATATTTTGGCCTATGGTCCAATTTCACCGGGGCTCCTGGAGCAAAGCATGTGCCTTGCAGCATTCTCCCTCTCTGCACAGCCAGTCACCAAGATTGGAAATGTGAAAGAAAAGCTGGTGTTCTTGCGCCACATGATGTACAGCTCCACATTCACTCTGCTCTTAGCTTGGGCCAGTGGCCAGTTCCTCCTCCCTGTAAGCCAAAGAGTCTTGGATCTGTCTCATTTCTGGGTGGGACCAGATAATGAAGATACCATCCAAGGTGTCATGTCCTAATGCCAGACCACAGGCATAGAGTAAGTCTTAATTTAGTCTGATTGTCATCGCGGAGCTGTCAGATTAGGAATAGCTCTGCTTACAGACAACACATGGAAAGCTTCCTGTGAATCCGTACAGGAAATATTTTCCCAGGCAGGACCCATTTCAGCCAAGCCATTTCTAAATAAGTGCCTCAGGAAAAAGCTGTGGTCAAAGGCAGAACCTCCCCTAGTTCACTATACGACTGGGGAGGTTTAAGCAGCGACTGCAGACTTTTCCTCCCAGCTGGCAGAGACATCACCACAAATTTCTCTCCAGGTCCTGGGGTAGAACAGAACAGGAGCCAGAATATGGTGAATGTGAATTCTCTCTGGTACCTGGGCAGAGAAGACAAGCTCCTTTGCCAACTTATCACGACTTGTAGTGGAAATGACCTATTTAAACCTCTTTGCTCTTCCTACTGTCCTCACCCTGTGTTCTTTCTTTCATAGGTCTGTTAATGCTTTGTCAAAAGGCAGAAACACAGCTTTGACATAAAAAGCTGCTGTTTACAGTTGTTAGAAAGCTTACATTAGACTGGGCCACCTGAAACCCCTCACCCAACATAAACAGAATCTATCAACACTACTTAAGCCATTAACCCTGACAACTGAGGTTTTCCAGGGAAAGCCCTTATCAAAAGGGGGCTGCAAATGAAACCCAGTGAGAAAAATCCTCATTGCCTCAAATGAACCCAAATAACTTCCATGAGAAGATGTGGATGAGTCTTGTTAGGCTCACCCTAATCTCTTTGACAAGCCAGGTTGGAACACAAATCCTCCAGGGATCCGTGTCTTTGGCTTCCTCTGCTCTCCATTTGTATGGCAGCTACAATTTTTTAAAGGGGACTATCTGATCAACATGGAATGGGAATGTTTGGAGTTGAGCATCTGAGTCATTAGTGGAGAGGCCCTTCCACATCCAGTGAATTCTCTTCAGAGAGGGCTCCCCTTGCGCATTCCCCTCAAGGTTTGTGACTCTTCTCCTGCATGTGCCAGTAATGTCCTGGTGAAGCCCTGAAAAAGAGCTGTCTGAAGGAATCTACTTGGAAAACATCTCCCGAAACTCTTCCTTCTCATCAGTGTTCAGAGCAAAAGGTGAGGCCGAGGGAAGAAACCTGTAAAGAAAGCTTCACATGGGCTTTCCAGATGTAATCAAGCTCTTACCTCAAACATTTGGCCCTTGTTTATAAGGCAGAAGGCTTCTGGAAAAAGGCATTTTCCAGCACAGTGCTGACTTTCCATCTCCAAATTGAGACTCTGGGAAAAAACTGAGAGTTAGAGAGAACAAAGAAAGAGTAATAGGAACTTTTTCAACTTCGTGATGAGTTTTTAATTTTATCCACACAGGATTTTTAAAGTTTCAAGGGAGACAAAATATTTTCACAGTCCACATGCAGAAATATTTTTCTTTTTCATTCTCTCAACTTCTCCTTCTTTTGAGAAGAAAACAAAAGGAAGTCATAGATAAAGGGATGATATAGGAGATGTTGCAAACAGTTGATTAGATGCACATAAAATTGCTTTCTGAGCTATAGATCTCGCTTGTTTTCCCAAAGGAAAATCTAACACACATCTGCCTCCACCTGCTGGAAGGAGATTAAAAATGTTAACCATCATAATTTTCAGTTTACAGACCAAAGAACTTCTATATATTGTGTGAGGCTCGAGGTGGAAAAAGATCATAGCCATCCCTCAGACTGAGGGCAAATGTTGTAAATCCAGTTTCTGGATTTAGCAAGCCTTCA
The DNA here is from genome assembly GCA_013398615.1 of Brachypodius melanocephalos. NCBI lineage: Eukaryota > Metazoa > Chordata > Aves > Passeriformes > Pycnonotidae > Brachypodius > Brachypodius melanocephalos. The sequence goes on from VZSR01000245.1 coordinate 11,784,052, forward strand.
GTACATAGTATTAGTAAATGTTTAGCACTGTAGGGCAGGGGCAGACTTGTTTTTGTACTGAGTAAATTTTTGACTGACTTTTTTCCATGTTGAATAGATATTTAGGGAACAGTATTTGCCTCACTGGACAGTGGTGGAGATCCAATGGAATTTAGTTCGAGGCACAAGCAGGCCATTGGTATGTGAATTGTGAAGGCAACCGAGCCTTTTACTCTCTGCAGATGGTAAATTCACAGACATTCAGGACAGAAATATTCTCATTTTAATGCTTTCACTGCTGGCTGCAAAAATGCAATATGTTTAAATCACAGAGTAATCTTTTTGATCTAGGTTTGAAACCAAAAAAAAAAAAAGTCTTTTGTAGTTTTAAAGAAGGTTGGAATTTTCCCACTTTTTTTTTAACTTTTATGGCAGTTATAAAGAGTATCAGACTGGTCCTGAGGAAAGGATTCTTCATGACAGTATGCTAGCCTGGACTTTGGAATGTTCAGTTTTGGGTCTGTATTTCACCACTGATTTCCCTTGCGGTGGCGGTGGTGGTTGTAAAGCATTTTGTGAGATCAGTGACACTTCAAGCAGAAATATCATTTTCTCCCAAGTTTTCCACAGGCATTTTAACTAAAGATGCAGAATGGCAAAAAGACATTATCCAGATGATTAAGAAAATAGCCTAAAAAGAGATCTGCTATCACTATCCATAAAATTAGCATTTTACAACTCTGAGAACATGTTTTCAACCTTCTGAATTTGAACATGGCCAGAAAGGCAGGCCAACTGTATGGGGATATCACTGGATTCTTTGAGTTTGTGCCTTTTCCCTTGACAGTAGCCCCAGCAGCAGGAAAATCAATGGAGAAGGGGAAGGGATAATAGAACTGGTGGGATAACAGAGCTGCCAAGTATAATTTCCAGATCTTTTCTCTGCTCTCTGTGGATGGTCTTCACCATGAGCATTACCAATGAAACATTACATTTTTGCACAAAGCATCCACAGCTTGTCAGCATCTTCTTTCCTGATCCCAGGAGGAGCATGGAGAAACCAATAATCTGAGAGATCCTCCTAAATCCAAGGACTCTTCCACCAGACGGCTGGTCCACAAAGTGCATCATCCAACCGCAACTGCTGAGCAATTCTGAAGGCCTGACAAGGGAATGTTGGTATTTTATTGCTGCCACATCCCGCCCTGCTGTTTTCTTTCCAATCAGTTAAACATTGCATCTGTCAAAACTCAGCTTAGGTGACCTTGAGTAGCCATTTGAAATGGAGGTTTAAAAATAGTAGACAGAAAGTGTGCATTTTTTTTTTCCCTGCATGCAAGTCTCCAGAGAACCTTTCACAAACCAGAGTGTGTTTTTTATTATGGTTTACATCAACAGGCTGATCTCAGGGACTTCTGTCTGTGTGTGTTTCTGTTACTGATTTTTTTTGGAGGGGATATGTGTGTGTGTGTGTGTGTGTGTGTGTGTGTGTGTGTGTGTGTGTCCCAGTTCATTCATCTGAAGACACTCCTGCTGTGTTGGGTAAAATGCCCAGAAATATTCAGAGCTGTGTTAACCACAATTCTCTGCTTCCACGTTGTGCCTGCTGCCATATTTGGAAGCTGTGATTCCCTTGCCCCATGTGGCTGACTCAGAATTTGCATTTGCTTGATACCAGCATTGATTTCCTGTCCCTTTGGGTAACTGTAATGGATGGAGTGGCCATGAAAAGTTCAGCAGGACAAGTAGTGAGAGTTAGTAAGCTCAGTGGAGCAGTATCGAATGTCAGCCAGTGGCTGCTCCCATGTCAGGGATGCAGATTCAGATGCTGGAGTCTGGCAGACACATGACCCATGGGTTGCAATGCATTGTTAAAGAAATGAAACCTACCCAAGTTATTCGTCCGAGCTCTGACATATTGCAATTGGCAGCCTCATGCTGGGTCTGCCCTAATCACCTGCCAGCATAAGTTAAGAATGTGATTTCACATCTAATGATATTTCTAGGCTAGCAAAAGACTTGTTTGAGGGAATGGCCTAGTTTTCCAACACTCTTTGCCTCACAGCAAAATTTTCTTGTAGCCAAGAGCCACAAGACTCAAAGTAGACCACTCAGGAAACAGGATTGCTTCTCAGCACAAGACAGTGGCTCTCTTCAAAGTCCCACTGGGAAGTGTCTTGAAGTAACCCATCTTTTTCAGACTCAGCTGTCTCTGCTGGCTCATTTCCTACCACAGCTAGGAATTTGGATCACCCAGCAGCTCTCACATGGAAAGCCACACTTGGACCACTTACAGCTTACAAGGTTGTTGAGTCATAAGATGTCATCCTTGTTCTGGGATGGGACTAGTGGAAAACTTTCACACATTTTGGGTGGGGAGTATTTCATTAAGGATAGAAGGTACAGGACATTCCAATGCTGATGCTGAAGGGAGTTTGCCACCATGATAAAACCTGTAACATCAGAAACATTTTCCAGGGTAGACTATGAGCATAACAGAAATGAAAGCTGTGATTTTGGCTGCCTTTGAAGCACTGGTGCTTGCCAGCAGCTACCACATAGCTCATACAATTTTGCCTGCTTTCAGCACTTCTGAGGGCCTGTGTATGCTGGTGGGTGCGGGATGCAATGCAGAAGGCCAGAGGTGCTGGGAGAGAGAGGTCACGTGTAATTTTTGTTTGCCTTGCTGGGACTCTCAGAAGCCTTTGTCCTGGAGAAAAGCTAACTACTGTTGTGCTGTGATGTGATAGAGGCAGGGTGCATAAAGGCAGTTCCTGCTCAAGAGTGAGATGAGAGACAACAGCAGATACAGCTGATGAAATGAACTTTCTTTGTTGCCTCATCATAAGTGGCACCAGCCTCAGTCTGTCAATCTGTTATCAAAGCTTTTTCATGCATTGCAGTTTTGAAGGAAAGCCACAAGTTGCCTCTATGGCTTCTTGGGAATGCCCTCCCTAGCATGGTGGCAACACACTGTAAACCTGTGCCTACAAAAGTCCTGTGCCACTGAATATGAGGAAAGGTGCAGATGGGATGTTAAAAGTCAGAAAACTGTTTAAAGTAATAACAAAGGAGGGCACTAAGTGAACACAAAGAGAAGGGCTGCATTTAAAAAGTATATGCTAAGAGAACAGCTGTGTCTGTCACACTGCTGCCCACAGGGCTGGTGGTTCTCTTTCATTCTAGGACAAGTTTGAAGGTTCTGTTTAAAGCCATGTTTTTCCTGTACCTTTTAGTGCCACAAACTATGCATACATTGCACTCTTCACCCAAGCGTCTTCCCCACAATATCCATTCCATTTAGTAAAATTATATACAGATTGCCATGGTAATTGGTCTCCAGATCCAATTTTGGGTCTCAGAATAAATGGGAAATACATGTCATAACATTTTCAGGCTCACCCAAGAGTAGAAAGAACCTTTGGGAAAGAAATCCTGAAACAAAGGGAAAAGCAACATTTTATCACTCTTGGCAGAGAGAATTCCAGTTGTACTATAGCCTTTATCCCAGTGGGATAAAGAAGAGAGCAAGAGACAAGGAAAATGGCTAGTGTGTCTCAAACACAGAATACCTTCTGGATCAGATTGTCGTGAAAGCTTCTCACTGCATTTTGCACAAGTCTCGAAACTCTCAGCTGCTCTGTCGCATTCATCTCATCTATAGCAAATATAAAATACAAACCACTAAACATCTTTGTTTTAAATAATTAATATGTTTTTTCATCCCACATTTAAATAAGCCATCCTGTAGTGTGTGATAAAATTCAGGCTCTGCTGTCCTATGCAGATGCAAATGTTTGCAGCCATGTTGATGGATGTCTTTCCAGATAGTTTTCAAGAGCAGTGGCTAGACTTGAAGAGTGAGCACAGTGCACTTCTGACTCTGTCAGAGTAATTGCAGCATTTCGTAGAGACTCTCTTGTCTCTTCAAGGTGACAGCAGGACAGCCAGCAAATATTCTTTCTTCTTCTGTAACTCTGCACAGGGCTTTAGATCAAAGGTTGTACAGGATAAAAAAGGTTATATAGGAAAAGGGAGGAAAATGTCTGAAAGCTGTTGAGAACCACCTCTCCCATTCAGTTGCCAAAATTCCAGCTCTTTGTCACACTTTGTCTTTGCATTTATGTCTGTTTAACGAATTCTTTCTCTTTCTTTTTGATATTTCTGTGCTGCTTCAGATGATGAGGACAAAGCTAAGCGGAGTCATTGAAAAAAGAAGAAATTATCTTTCCATCAATATCTGTAGAGTTCATAAAGCATAAAAATTCAATGTTTTTTGAGAACAGTCAGGAGATCCAAAGAATTTGCACTGCAGATCCTTCCGAACCTGGGCATGTGGATCTGTATCATTTAATGGAAAAGATTTGAAATACCGTAAAGAAATAGCTCTTCCCTGAAAGGAAAACTTTGTCCTCCTGCAAAGAGCAAAGGTAAAGCATACCGCATTGGCAGTCCTCTAATGGTTTAGGACTTCAACTTCACAAGCAGATAAATGTCTTAGTTCCTCTGAAAAACATTACTGAACTCAGAAAGAAACAGACATTTTCAGAGTGCAGTTTATCCCACCCAAAATTGCTCAGGGAAGTCACTGCTATAAGTGCTCATTTCACCTTGTGGAAAAAGTGCAAATAAGTGTCTTTCATTTTTGATATTTTACTCCATAGCTCTCTGCAGCTGATTCTCAGTGTTTGTCAACATTAAATATTTAAATAAAATACAAGTCTGAGTCAGCTTTTTAGATGAAGAGAGCAAAAGAGATGTTTTGGCAACCTGACTGCTGAGCAATTACAATCTTTGTTTCCATCCTTAAAAAAATAAAAATTGGGACATTCATCAAATGACATTCATCACAAAGTAACAAAGTTTATATGTGAAGATTTACACACCCTAATATCAACAAGCCACATCCTGATTCTGCAGGAGATGTAGCTTCCTAGCCTTGAAATCAAAGAGATTTCTCCACGGTAATTAGGAGCAACTGGGAAGAGTGGTTGTCCTTGGTGGTTTATACAGCAGTCTTGAGTCCTTGTCTTTCTGTTCCCTGTGGAATTCTGGATGGTCATTAACAGGATGGAGTATCTGAGTGTCACCTGACCTTTCCTATTTGTGGCAGTCTTTAGAAATCGACACATCTGTGCCATTTAAACCACTCAACAGTCTTGCCCAAAAGGTTGATGGGCAAAATACTTTCACAGTTTCTCTCATCATACTGTATTTACTAATGTATTCTCTGTGGTTGATTTGCTGTCATGCATAAACTGCACAGAGAAGATCTATGGACAAAAGACCTGCTTTTTTAAGTCATTCCCCATAAGGGGAAGCCTGGTGATCCTTTCCAAACAGCAGCTGGGAAAGCGGGGCCAGAAAATGGCTGTCACATTCCTGCTAGCTGAGAGCAAGGCTTGTCCTCTCGTACTCCTTACTTCCAGTCTGCCAGAGTAATACTACAGAGAAATGTCTTATTCCAGAAGCTGTTCGTGCATTTAATGAGAAGCAACCACAGTCCCAGTAGCCAGCACTGCCTTCCTTAAGGTGATACCCTGGCAGGTTTCCCACGGTAGTTCAGTAGCTTGGCAATTTCTTTTCTAAATTTACAAGCAATCTCCTGTTACATAGTGGGGCCAGCTTCTGGGATATCAAGTGGTTTTTCAGGTGTTGTATTACAGGGAGCTGGAAGCTTTTATTCACCAGGCAATGTACGTAACCAGTGTGTGTTCAAATGACTGTGTCTCCAGTGTTTCTGCTCTAATTCCTTGCTCAGCTTTGCATCTTCCCTTCATCCTTTCTCTACTTCTTGTTCCCACCTATTAAAAAATTAAAACTGTATTGGGAAGAATAAGGCTTAGCTCAAAGAGGTGATGTGTTGCTTAACCACAAATCGCATAAGCACCTCAAAGGGACAGTGTTGCAGAAGGTTTTAAAACTGGTGGCACATCCAAGCTGCAATTTATGACAAGGAAACTCAAAGTGTAAATGTAGTTCACAGGACTGCAGATCGGTGACTGGCCCAGAGTGATGAAGAGATTCTGGCTCTAAAATGTTTAGGATTGTTCTTGTGTTGTTAGTATCTGTCTAACTGCTTAGTTGAATTAAGCAAAACATCTGAAAATGATCAGTCCCCCCCTGTAAACGTCACTGTTTCATAAAAGAAGACTCCAGCTTACCAAAGATTATAATATATACACATGTGTTTTATCTCTGCAAGATGTTTTCAAGAGGTTGAATAAGCCAGTCTATGTGCTGACATGAACTGTAAGCAGAAGATCAGCTTGAAATATTAGGCCAATAATATGGATAATATACATCCAGTTGCACTGCAATCCATCTCACTAGGTTACTGGGGTCGTGGTTTTGCCAACTGAAGTTAAAGTGCAACATCTGGGATAATCCCACATTTCACATGTTCTTGCTTTGTTTTCTCAGTGTTTTGGAGTTATTTGTAACCCCAAACACTGACAAAGCTCCACCACCAGTGTCTTTGAGAGGAAGACATTAACTGGGCTTTTTCCCAACTTGGTCATTCCAGTTCTATCTAAGGGTCAAGAACAGCTGTGGAAAGCTCTCCCTGGAGCTCTGTCTCTACACGGGTGGCGGATTCCTTTCTGAGGGTCAGTGGCTATCTCAGCATGTGCTTTGTATTTACCAAGCCATTGTTTAGAAGAAGACAATTTCTTTCAAAGGTCAGATCATTTTAAGACCTGCCAGGGTTCCACCCCTCAGGTGCTGCTCACTGTTCCTGTTGTCCTGCTTTTGTTCTGCTACAGTCGTGCAGGGTGAATTTTGTGCCCCCACACTATCCTCATTCCAGTTTATAGGAAAGATCAGATAAATCAGTGCAGACTGGACTTCATTCTTGGAAACTCTTGGAGATAAGCCTAATTGTGGACTACATTTTTTTTCACATGAGTTCATGATATCAAGCCTGTGAAATAGTTCATGACCTGGCATCCACATTCAGTATATCTATGGTACTGAGAAAAATGAAGTGTTATACCCATGACCTCTAGCATGGTAGATAATTCAGATAAAGCTTGTAGTGAACAGAAAAATCTCATTTGTCATAATTCTGGCACAGGCTCCATAGCAGCAGAGAGGCTGATGGGTACAACATGAGCACATTTAAAATCTAATAAATCATAGCGAGGAAATAGTTGAGTCACGTGTAATTTCCCCCCCACTTTACTGTTGGGAACAGTCTTTATTTCTTAAGCATATCTTATTAATGTGATGGTCAGCAACCAGTTGTCAAAGGAATTTTTAGTTTGATGAGAAAAGCAGGCAGCATTGTAGCATCTTTCCTTAGGTTGCCACTGCTGAGGGTTTCCAGTTACTCTTGTTTTCTAGCAAAGCTCCCTACAGAACTGGACAAGGTATTTTTGACACAACTATAGGCTATTTGCAGCCACTTAATGGTTGTTGGTTTGCAATTAACACCAAGCTGATTGAATTAAAGGTATGATTATTCTCCTAATGGATCTAATGTAAAGCTTGTGTGGACAGTCTTACATAAATAAATTTCTGGTAATGCCAATCTTCAGTGGTTAGGAAAGGTTTCAGGTCAACAAAAGTAATTTTTAATTTAACCAAGTACTCATTATAGGTGGTTTTCTGCTCGTTTAAACAGTCAGCTTAAGAATTCAAAAAAAGCTTAAGGGGTTCCTGTGTGGACAGGTTTCATTCAAGGCAGGGAGGAAGCATTAATTGCTGGGCAATCCACAAAACCATTTGCTTCTGACATTGCCTCAAAGCAGAGATTTGGGACAACCAAGACACTTTCTACCATCATCAGTGTGAAATATTAATCTAATTTAAATCCACTGATCCTTCTGTTAAGATTTCTGCCCTGAATGTTCTTGGACACATGCAAACAGAGCAGCTCCTGGGAAAGTCACTCCACAATAATTCAACAAACTTCTCCAGCTTTCTCAGTCAGGACTTTTGCTGGGTTGTTTGTCCTCAGAAAGGTTTGATGGTCAAACTGACAGGGGGTGTCTCCTCAGCTTGGACTATATAATCTGTTCTTAATGAGCATCCTTCCTTGCTGAGACAGTTATATTTCAATATTTTACATTAACAGATTGGGAAGCAAAATAGCCTTCATGCCTTCTCTGGTGCTGCTGCTAAGTCCATCTGGCACTTCATGAAAAGATATTGTACTTTGAAGGCATTTCCTAGGTCAGTGTTAGAAATTCAAGTGAAGATACAGATTGAACCTTACCAGATTCATAACTCAGTGAAGAGTTACCACTGATGCAAAGTGAGATACTGCAGGAGCAGAAGGACTTATCCAGCACTAAGTCTATTGTGTGATGCCTCATGTACCATACCTGCCCCCAGACCCTGAGCAGCCACTGTTTATTGGGCACCTGGATAAAGTGGGACATGCCTGGGTCAGCCCAAGCATAGGAAGAGAGCCGATCTGTCCAAACCACGAACAAGGCCAGTTACAGAAGAAAGTTTTGAACTGTAGCTCACTAATTTCCCACCTCAGTAGAATAGTCCCTTGGATTGATGCTGCCATTCCCAAGCATCGTGCAACAGCATGAACCATTTGTGACCTATCATAGGCAGACAGTGATAAGGAATAAACACACCAAGGACTCCTCAGTAGTAAAACTGACCTAAGATAAAACATGTTAAAAGGGTGTGTGCTATTGGTGTTGGTATGTCTCAGCACTTGTGTCATCCATGGATTGGTTGGCTGGAGGAACCATCTTTTCCTCTGGACACGGTAATATTTGGGAGTCCCATATGGGCATGAAGGAGCCATCAGTATTATTGATGAAAGTAAAAGAAGACCACAATTATTTGTATGAGTGCAAGGATGATGTTATGTAGCAGTTGCTAAAGAAGCCCCATCTCAAATGGCAGTGGTCGGTCAGGGAGAGCCCTGAGCCTGTCCATCTGTCTGTCACTCACAATTAATGGTGATGCAGATAGTATGAGCTGGGCAATTCTTTCCCCTCAGTCCTTTACAGCAGATGTCTGAGAGCAGTGGTCAATTTTTTTGGTTAATACCTGTAGATGGATTTGTCTTCCCTGAATTTGTCCAGTCCCTTTCTGTACCTGTCTGTGTTTACATCAGATTCCTTCTGCTCCAGTCTGGGCTTCTGTCCTGTCCCCTGATAGTGAATTTTCTAGTGCTGCATCACCGTCCTCTTCTGCAGGAACACAGAGTTTCATTTCCCTGAGCTGCTACAATGGCATAAACCTTGAAGGAAAAAAACCCACAATTTTTAAAAACGGAGAGGAAGAGTAAGAAATTTGAACTGGAGAAGCAATGATATGATTTAACAACCAGCAGCTTTTACCTATTTGGTGTCCCAAAAATTTTAGGAGTAGATGAAAACCACAGCATGCAGGTGATCAAACGGAGTACTTTGCTTCCTAAATCAATGTAGGGAAGAAGGACTAGCTGGCATTTGTCACGCCCGCCAATTTGGTTGAAGTGGAATTTGAACCACGCTGCTGGAGATATTGGACAGTTTTCTTTCATCTGGTTGTGAGTCGTGTCACATGGTCACCATATGTGTTGTTCCCCAGCACGCACACACACACCTCTCACTCTGCACAGCTGTCAAAACAAACATCAGCTGCCTTTTTTCAATCCAGGAGAGTTTCAGCTCTGGAAGTAGTGGAAACCCCTTTTCTAACAGGATTTCACATTGCATATTATCTTTAATCCAATTCATCTCTGACTGATACACTTTTTGGAAGCCTGTGGCCCATCTGCAGAGTTTGCTAGATGGAAACTTCTGTCAGCTGTGCTGAAACTGCTTTCTCTGCTGGATTGTAATAACAAGGAAAATCCTGTAATGATCTTCCTCAACCATTGAAGGGCTTTGTTGTGGTCATGAACAAATCTAAATTTACGGCAAGAGCATTAGATTGTATACAAGGAATAGATTTTACTGGACCTATTGAATGCATGCATATTAAATTGGACTCTTCTCATTTCTTCTAGAAATGAATGCTGGAAAAATATGTATTTGTTGTTGTTTTTAAAGTAGCGCTTAGCCTTAGGATTGCACCAAAAACCCAGAAAGCCCAAGGCAAAATGTTCTGTCACAATGCAAAGAAATGGAGATCTTTCGAATTCCTCAGAAAGAGAAGCCAGTCACAAAGTGCTGTCTTGTCTTGGTATCTCTAGGAACGGGATCAGTGCCACAGTATAGCACTTAGAGAAGGGCTGGAATGTTGGAGACCACTGTGGGATGTAAAATGCAACAAATGTTTGGGGTAATTTTTTTTTTTTTTTTTTTTTTTTTTTTTTTTTTTTTTTGAGGGTACAGCCAGCTACCCCCAAAAGAAACCAGACCCAAAAAGTGAAAAATACTGTGGCTGGAAGTTTCCAGTCGTGTTGCAGCCCATGCCTGGGCTGATGGATGAGGTAAGATGCTGTTGGGCAGGAACAGAAGTGGTCTGTGCTGTTGTGCAGTGGCCACAGTAACTCTGCTTATAGCCCGCTGGCTGAGTTCAGGGGCAGGGTTTCTTTGCTTCATTCCTTACTGGTGTTTCTAGACTGGGTACAGGATTCCTCCAGCCTTCAGTGGGCCTGTGAGTAAAACCACAGCAGCTGTGGGAGTGCTGGGGAAGGAAGCAGTGCCAGTAAATGACACATTTCCTTCTGCCAGATACCCCACCTCCTGTTTTCCAGCAAGGTATTCAAGCAGGAGGCAGGGAATACAGAAGCATTTGTCCTGAGATGCCACAGTCCCTTTCAAATCTTCTAAAGGCCAGAATTTTCTTTGTGGCTTTTTTTTTTTATCCCTGTTGCCATTTAACACTGGTTGGTCCTTCCTTGGCCACATTGGCCATGCAAACACCCTTGTTTCCAAGTGTTTTCTTTATAGCCGTGTTTTTATGCCATCCTTATGACCACAAAATTTTAGACTTCTGGTAGTAGAGATGACTTGTGTCTCTGGCACTGTTTGTTCTCTTCATCTTCTTACAGAGGTGAATTCTCTGAGAGCAGCAGACTCCTTGTTTTGGTAGGGTTTATTAAAATGATGTATGGGCTTTGTGTGTGCAGGAGGGTGTATACATATGTGCTGATTTATGTTTGCTTTAGAAGAGGCCCCCCAGTTCAAAACCACCCAAAACTGCTGACTTTCAAAAACCAGCATGTAATCGATGGATTTCCTCAGGGTTTGGAAGGGTTGAGGAGTGGGGGTCCTTGGCAATGGGGCTGAACTCATGCTGCTGGATTTTGTATTACTACTTCTGTTTGTCTAAAAGGGAAGACCACAAACCTCAGACAAGCTTTAGCACTGAGCAAGCTGCTATACAAACCCATCCCAAGCAGAGATAACTGTGCCCAGATGAGCTGGAAACATGATAGGGACATCTACCTTTTTGCTAGTTCATTGTATCTTGACTTCAGAGATTTTCTTGCAAGCCACAATCGTATTTCTATTTAAAATTTTTGTTTCTTTTAGAATGAAATAAGATAGCAATGGGTAAAAACAGTGAACATTTTAAAATGAAAATGTGTTTTGAAAAAAGAAAAAGTTCTTCCATAGAAAACAAATACTGGAAAATATAAACAGCAACAGAGAGAGTAATGGCATAAGGGAATTCAGCAGTTTATTGTGGAACTGTGCTAACAACCTAAGAATTCAATTTTAACAACCACAACATTTAGACTTCAAGGGACACTCTTGGTGTGATTATTTATCCTGCTTCTTACAATCTCGGGAACTATGGGAGTCTTCCAGAGGGTAAAAGTTTCCTCTGTAGAGTAAATCACAGGCAAGGCAGGCAATTCCATTTATGCTGGAGGAGCAGAAGCTCAGAAACATTAAAAGTGAGACATCTGAAAGTGCTCAAACAATGCCCCCTTTGAAATATTCTTTGACACCTTCAGAGTTAGGATAAGTAACATACCCTTTGAAGATACCACTTAAAAAGCTTTCCAAAATCTGCCAGTAATTTGAACCTCTTCTGCCCCTATCTCAGAGTACAGAATCTATCCCTTCCCTCTCTGGCAGCATCAGCAAGGCAGCAGCTACTTTCTGTGTCCCATTCCCTAGGCCATGGCCCACAGCACTACACTCTACTACCCTGTGAAAAGCCCAGCAAGGTGTTTTTCAGAGCAAGGTTTAGGATCCTCAGGCCTGATCCTTTTTGCAGCATCAGGAAGTGAGATACTCCAGGGTGGTGGCTGGAGGATGGTGGAGCTTGGCCCTGCTGACACAAAGGCCTCCAGCTGGCAGCAGTTCAGAACAATCATATTTGGCTTTTGTGTAATTACCCCTTCGTTCCAGGGATATCTCAAACCTGGAATGGCCTGGGAAGCCTTCTTCCCCCGGCTGCCCCCCTCCCCCAGCCCATCTGAGGAGGACTTCACATTCTTTGGTTGCTAAAGTGCTATGTGACTGTGTGTGTGCAGATATTCCTGTGCTAACAGATATGTCAGGAAAGAAACCTCCTGTTAAGTTAAAATGCAACCAGGAGAGGCTTCCCTTGCAAGATCGCGTATGTTTTCCTTAAGATAAGGCTTTAGAGGGATAATATCATTCCCTGCAAAAAGATTTTTCAGCTCCCATGACACCTGAAGCAAACAAACGTCTTGTGGCCCAGCATTGATAGATGCAACATTAAAAGCAATTTGATATCCTCTCCAAGGCTAAAAGGAAAGAGCCTTCTCATATGCTGTACTGAGGGACTGATGATGAAGGAGTATTCTTCTTCCAGCCCTGGAATTCGTTCTGCTGTCTTCCATTAATGTAGGTTTGCTGATGTGGAGGGAGTTGCACCACTGAGAACATGAAGAAAATGAAGCTTTCTGTTGTGACAAGACCAGAAGGAATAGGAAGGAAAAAATGTTCCCTGAAAGAATTGAAAATTTCCTTCAGACACGGAGAAATCACTTCCATGTCAACCTTCAGCTCCTTTTCTTCTCACTGAATGTTAGTAGTTCCCCACATACATTTATCTCGTCTTCATCTTACCCTTTCAGCCACTCCATGCTCCTAGGCTTGACCTGTTGTTCCTTTGTGGGAAGAGAGCCTGAGGCAGATTCTTCTCCATCCTCATATTACTACTGCATTTGTAGATGTGGTCTCGTGCCAATTCATCTGTTTCTATTGATATATGAAGTGTCTGGAAAGGCCTTCAACTCCTGAAGCTTTACTTGTGTACTCTGCTCCCCAGACTGCTCTCGTTCCTATCACCATGAAGAACTTCTGTTCTGCTTCCCTGAATTTTCCAGTCCCGGGAAGTCATTGTAGCCCTTTTTTTCTTGGTTATCCACACTCAAAAGATCATTGAGTTCTCTCAGACAACCCCTACAGCTCTTCCTGCATTGCAAGATCTGACCAAAGCACCATTCGTGGGTGAAGGAGCACCTCTGCCTAATTAAATGCTTGACTAAATAATGGAACTCCTTGCCATGAGATTCCATAGAAGTGAAAGGTTTGTGTAAGGGCAAAAAATTTGGGCAAAATTCATGGAAGAAAAATCCATCAAGTCCTTTTAAATCCAAAGACATTATCACTAGTTCCAGAATCACCTGGACTTATAATTTCTGATATTTGAGGAAACGTTTTAGAAAATCAGAACTGTGTTTGTTTTGTTCCACGACTAGGTGGTGTACATGGGTACTGTGGGTGAAAGCAAGTATTGGTAGGTTGGCATCAGGGCTGAGCAGCTCCAGGTGCGATATCCACTTGCACTTCCCTTTGCAGTAATCCTGCCCAGATCCTGCTCTTTCTCTCTTCACCCCACTGACTTTCAATCTCGTCTATCAGTGTGTTGCAAGAATCTTCTCTCCCTACAGCCTCCTTCCAGCTTTCTGCTTCTGCTTTTCTTCTTTCCTTCCCACTCAATCTCTCCCCCACATCGTGCTTAATAGTTGGGGGAGAAAACAGTTCCTTATCATGTAAATCTGCAAAACCTCTTAGGGTTCAAGACAATTTACATCACAGAGGCCGTGCACCTTAAAGCAATCCCGACTCCTCCGGGGGGAGCTCACGGAGGAAGTTACTCATTTTGTGGTTCAGTCAGTTTGCCCAATGATTTCACATTTCCATCCACAGTTTGCTAACCTCTCCTTTGGAAACGCTGATGAAAATCTTGCGGAGTTCACTTTGGGGTTTCTGGATTGTAGTCTCTGCAGGTGACTTTTACTTTTCACGCTGTTTGGCTGCTCCTTTTCCCCGGGGGCTGTGTTCCTGCCTCCCCAGAAGCCAGTTGTGCAACACAGGGTGCAGTGATTTACAGTCTGCCTTTGCACTGACTCACTCAGGGCTGGATTCAGGGCCGAGGTGCAGGACACTCCTCGTTATTTGCCAGGGAAGCCAATCCTTTCCTACAGTTGCAATGCCACAGAGGGAGGGCTGATAAAAATCACTGCATTGTTCTCCCCTGGGATCCCTAAGGACAATGTGTTGGGGAGGAGCTCCTGTAGGTGTCTTTTGCCAGCAATTAAAATAAAAGAACCGTAGAAGCCTCTGCCTGAAGCTCAAATTAAAGCTTGCTTCCATCCTGCTTTATTTTGGAGGCAATTAAATGTTTGCTTTTGATTTCTTGCTGTTCATGATAGTGGGGGATGAGGAGAGGGGTCAGTCAGTTAAACGTACACTCGAGCCCTCTTTATTCCCTTTTTTTTTTTTATGCTTTCATTTTGTTGCCTAATTCATGGCAAGAGCTTTCTGGAACTGGATTTGTCCTATTATTTTCTCAGGGTGCAGACTGGACCTCTAAAACTTTCTTAAAGTAGCTAGTACCTATTGATGTTGATTCAAACCTATAGACTTTTAAAATGTTATCAATTCTTAATGGATATTCAATTATATTTCTTCTTATAAACACAGGTAATTCTCCTTCAGATTATTAAAAAGAAAAATAATACCAATACAGACATCAGTAATTACATTTAGGTCAACTTTCACCTGAAGTATCTTACAGCCACAATTCAGGATACAGGTTCTCTATCCTACTCATAGTGTGCATATTAGATCTATCATAGAGTCTACCAGGAATTCAGCTACTAAATATTTGAGAAGTCTAATATGGCATTAGAAAATCTTTTCAAGAATAGCCAGTTCACAGGAGAGGTCTAGAATGCTTTGTTGGGGGAAACTGTACTTGCTAAAAACCTGCAAGGGTTCAAAGGATGACTGGACAAGTCCATGGGAAAAAAAAAATCTAACAAGAGCAATTAAATGCAAAGCAAACAAGCCTGGTTCAGGGAATCCTTGCAGGCTGTTTCAGAAGTCTTGCTGTATATGTTCTCTGTTCTTATAATTTTCTTCAAGAACTCTGTTTTTCCCATTTAGAACTGTCACCCCATCCCTACAAAACCTCAGAGTGATACTTCACAAAGAAAGTTTAAAGAAGAAGAAACTGAGGAGAAATAACCAAATAATAATAATAATAAATTAAAGAATTGGTTTTTAAACCCTGTAAACAGGAATGCAGGGAAGGATGCTGAAGGGGACACTTCTTCTGCAGCACCAATCACTCCCTGACACTGTCCAAGGAGCTACAGCAGCAATCTAAGACTGGAGACGGGTGGGACTTAATAGAAAACATTGGTCTGACAAGGCGGCTCTTCTGTGTCCATTCCTCCTGAGCTCATTGTCAGGAATATTTCATGAGATTCCAGACTTCAAACCGATTTTACTGGAGGGGAAATGTGGCTGCAGGACATTGTGACTGAATAACCTATTTCAACCTCATGACTCATAGATTGGGTTTTGCTTTGTTTTTTTTTTTTTTTTTTTTTTTTTTTTTTTTTTTTTTTTTTTTTTTTTTTTCCTTCTACTTTTCCTAGAAGATGAGCTTTTGTCTGATACCAGTTCAAAAGTGATTTAACTTTAGTTTAGTTAAGACTGATCTCATCCTACACTTGTCCAGCACTGGTTTTTGAATTAAAGACCCTTATTCTGAACATATTCATGTGTGATATGCATTACAGACATGCCTTAGCCTAGAGCAGGAACCTAATTATTGGCAGGAACAGTCTATGGGCTTTCAGGGAGCCATTTTTAGAAGAAATGTTTGCCTAAAACTTATTATGCTTAATGTCTTTTTGGTCCATCTGCCTGTGTCCTGGGTTTGAAAACACAGCCCTGAATGTAGGTCTTTATGTGGCCCTTTTGATGTGTGCTGCTGACCTGTGAGCCTCACCTCTTGCAGTGAAGGGGTCCCTGCACCTGCACTCTTGGCAGGTGAGGGGAGGCAAAGGGAAGGCACCAGACCTTGCAAATGCAACTGGTTTATCCCAGCCCTGGTTCAGTAGGGCAGCTATGCAGGCAGTGGGGGCATGACCCAGCTGGAGAGACCCACAGCTCTACTGCAAGGCTGAGAGAAGGATGAGTGCAGTTCCTTGCACTCAGCTGAGCCAGCACTGGAGAGGAGCTGTGTGAGAGGGTGCTGGGGGATGCAGCTGGGCCATGCTGGCCCGAAGGCACTGCCTGTGGCTCTGGTGGACTGGGAACAAAAGGATGTGCTGAGCATGGATAAATCAGGAAAGCAAGGCTGCCTGCCTTCCCTTTCCACCTGTGCTCGAGAGTCTGTAGCTGAGTAAAAACATGAAAATTCCTGATTGAGGCCAAAGCAAAATGAGTGGAGACAGGGAAAGCAATGGAAGGTGGATGAGTCATCTCTTTTGAGGGATATCATAGCATGGTGGTTCCCAACATGGAGTGCCAGCAGCAAGTTAAATTGGACAAGCCTCCCAAATCATAAATCTATGTTTCGAGTGGCTGTAAATTGTTGCTGGGTATGCAGAGAATGTGTTGCAGGTGAGGATGAGGTCCACATCTGACTGCTCTCTTCATATCTGGGCACTGAAGTGCAGGTCACTACTGCTTTAAAATTAGGATTCCTGTGTCGTTTCCCATTGTCCTCAACTAACCCTATATGCAAAAGAGGTAGAGCTGTTTCAGGATACAGGTAGGAACAGCCTAAATGGAAAATAAGTCAAGGAAGCCAAATTAGAAATAGAGAACTTTGGAATTTCAGCCAAGTTCCAGAGAAATCCCTGGCAAAAGGTTTGGTATTGGCTCCCTTAGAAAGGTCTGAATATCTTGAAGTTAAAAAGTCTGAAAAAGTAATCCAGAATATCTTGGTGCAGAGCAAGCTGACAAAATGAAGGATGCATCACTCTGTAATTACCTCATCAAAGTTCTTTCAAATGACTGTAGCCTCAGTTGCAGTTCCAAAGCCAAAAGAGGGATTAGGACCTCTGTTTGCTTGGATTTTGTGCAGCAGGAGGAGCTCTGCCCTGCAGATCCACTATACAGGGACTGGACTTCAATATGAGGGCTGAGGAAAGATCACCTGGCAACATTCTCCCAACCAGTGGGAGCAAAACCAAACCCTCTCACGGGAGAAGCTGAGTTACGCAACAGGGACTGGACCTGTGAGAAGGTGCTGAAATTGAATCCCTGAGACTTTTGCTCATTGGCCTTAGAAAAACACTTGTATTGGAAGGCTCCGCATTTAATTGCTGGGGAAACTTGATCGGAGCAGAAAGGAGATTCCCAGCCTCTGGCTAAACTGTTGGCTTTACTCAGTGGTTTCTATCAGCCATGTGGGTCTCAGAAAGTTCCTTTCAGGTGCATCTTTCCTGAAAGATTAAATGCCTCTGTGCAGATTACAGTGCTGGGGATTAATTGCCCCCTGAGGCAGAACAACTGATCTCTTAGGCCATGTGCACAGAATGCAAACCATGTATAAAGCAGGAAGCAGAGAGGGCTTGCTACACAAAACCATTGGGAACATATTGTCTAAGGATAATCTAATCTCTTAAGAAGGAGAAATAGGGAAGGAGTGCAGAGCAAAGTCTGTCCTAGGCAAAAAGAAATAAGTGGTTTTAGAAAGACATCTGAATTCCAGTTGCTGCAGGAATTTGGGCTTAATCCAACTGCACTAAAGTTGATTGAAAACTTGCTGCATCCTCCATGCTGCAAGAAGTGACAAGCTGTTTGAAAGATGAGAGACGTGGGAGTAAAGGTTGGTGAAAATAAGAGAGAAGCCTGAACTAAGAAAGTTTTCAAACTTGGGGAGACTTGAAGGGTCTGGAATTGAGGATACCAGTTTGGAGAGTTACCAAGAGAGAGTAACTGCCTCAATATTTTGATCATAATCTTGCTTCTGAGTCTGGTGTGACTGCCCTCCCTTTCCCAAACTTCTTTAGGTTTACTGAGAGCAACTTCCTAGCTCCCATCTTTTAACTGGCCACATCCACTTTTGTGCAAACCCTCGTGCAGCTCTGTGTAGTATTTCAGCCTTGGTAGGTGCTTCAGGTGCCCTGTCCCATAGGGTGCATCAGGCTGTGGCTGGGGTGGGACAGCCTGAGCCCCTTTGCCCCGTCAGATGTGGAGGTGAACTCAGAAAAGGCTCTGCCTGTAGGACAGAGATCCACGGGCAGGAAGATGGGAGCAGATGAGTTAGATGATATCAAGAGTTCACTCACAGATTAAATAAACCACCATGATACTACAGCAGGACTTGTGGTTCTGGCAGACAGCACACTTCTCACATGACACTGAGTCACTTTGGGGGGTTGTTTTCTTCCCGTTCATTTACCTCTCATTTAGCGCGGTTGGTGAGTAAATAGTGAAATAGGATTCTCAGGGTGTGATCTTTACAAAGGCCACTGAAACACTTCCTCCAGAGAGCCCTGATTGGAGACAACTGGGGCTAGAGGGGGAGGAAGTGTCTTGTTTGAACTTTTTGGTGAAAAATGCAGATTCAGTGACACAAAACTGTAAATTAATTTCATTTTCTTTTGTTGAAGGGGAATAAAAAGAGAAGTCAAAACGGTTCTTTTTGTTTCCAAATTGAATGCTTGTGTTTTCACATGTGAAGAGACTTTTCATGTCAAGTATTATTTTTTTTATTTCGTGTTTGAAATCTTGCAATGGAAAAGAAAATATTTTAGCTGATTTTTTTCCCCATTTCATCAGATACTTGAGAAAGTAATTTCAGATCAAGCCAACATTTTATTTCAATATTTAATTTGGAAGAGGCAGGAAACTGAAATACCCGCCTTTCCAACAGTTCAGATTAGAATGCAAATATTCAATTTCCATGGAGCTCCCACTCCTCATCGCAGGAGCCCGGAGCCCTCTGCACAGTTACTGGGGAGGACAGGATAAACACCTGGCCAGTGCACTGAAAAATGAGTGTCTAGTGCCCTCTACGGGTCCATCAAACCGGTGGGCCTGAGTCTGACCCCCGAATTTCATTTATCCCTGGAAATCAGATTTAGGAGATTGTGTATTAAACAGATTATCCCTCTGAACGAGAAAAATCGATTAATGATTTGCAAGTTCTTCTTGAAACAAAATTTGCAACTGAGTTTTAAAAATGCGTCTTTCGCCCCAGAATGCAGGAGCATTATTTTTTTGGAAGATAAGAGCTAAAAATTTTTAAATCATTGTCTCTGAATCAGGTTTAATACGGCATGAATGAAATGAGACAGGTCTCTCACAGGGAAACAAGACATCAGGGTCTTTCTCAGGATATTCCTCTTAAACTAGACCTGTAAAGAAGGTGTGAAGTCCCTCTATCTGCATGCCTGAGCCAGTGACAAACCCGACTTTCCGAGCAGGCTGTGTCCAGGGGCAGCCTTTTGTATTTAGCAGCTGGAGTCGGTGTGTCTGTGCTGGCTGCGGTGCTGGGAGCCACCCCCAGAGCTGCTTCAACCTGTCAGTGTAGGAAAAGCTCTGGTTCGCAGTAAAATACTCGAGGCAGAGGGAGCTGAGAGATACCGAGGGACTCCTAAGGGGTTTTTTTTTGCGAATCAATTTGCAAAGGTGCCAGAAATAACAGGGAGTGCTGGCTGGGATGAGAGCAATTTTTGGGACTGAAACTTCCTGTGCAATGCTGATAAAATAAACTCTACTTACCTTTCCCTGCTTCCATATACCAATGTGGCTTGTTACAAAGTTCTCCCAGCCCTTCTTTCTCATTTATTTCCTCCAGTGAATAGGGGGCTGGCATGAGAAATTTAATGGGTGGACTGGAAAACTGATATTCTCTATGCTCAGGTCTGGCAAAGCTCAAATTATGAGCAAGTATAAAATCTTCTCTGTTCAGATTTTGAGTTGTGGGTCTATGATCTGTGAATCTTACTGGTTCCCAGCCTCGTTCAGGGTCCATGGCTCTTCCAAAACACAGGTTGTGGAAAGATAATGAATAGGAAGCCAAGGGCAAAGTGTGGACCTGAACCTGGGAGGGAGAAGGGACAAGACAGTGATGGTGGTGGGCCCAGTGTCTTGCAGGCAGAGGGTTCCCTGACTGGGCTCACGGCGGCTGCTCTTTCCTGACTGAGTTGTAGCAAACCTTTCACAGCAAAGTGACCCAAATCCCCAAACTCTTGATGGCATCTAAGCTCTGTCAGCATGTGGGAATCCCGTTGAATTTCTGTGGCTGCAGCCCATCTTCATGTTGCCAGCAGCAAATTCCCATCATGCCATGCTTGGCCAGCACCAGTCCTGAATGGAAGAGATTGTATATTCACCTAGAATTGATTTTTTTTTAATTTGACAGAAAGCAAGAGAGGTGCATATAGAGTCAAACTTACAGGGCCTGATTGATTTGAAAGGAGAGGGAAGGGAAAAAAGTCTTAGGTGCGGTTTACCTTGTAAAGTATGTGTTTCCCTGCTGGTAAGGTATGTATATGAATTTCCCCCCAATTCAAAGCACACTCTGTTCATCTCTTAAGCTCCTGTGTTGCCGGGATGGGCACTTTAGGAGGGAGCAATCCATTCTGTGAGAGGGAACAAGGAGGAGCAAGGTTGCAACGTGAAGCTGACCAGAGACATTTCCCTGTCGCAGGTTGCTGGATCATATGGTGCAGCCCAGTGCTGGGCTTCTTCAGCAGCACACAGAGCTCAGTGCCTGGAATGGTCTGCAAATGATTTGATCAGATCCCTCGTGTGTCACTGACTGATGGATCCCACCTTCTGCTGACCCGATTCATATGAGAATTCACCACTTCCCGTGGTAGTTTGTCCTAAAATTAATCATCCTCTCCGTTCAAAATGTGTCTTTTATTTCTCAGTTTCTGGCTTTGCCTTTCAGGCACAGACTATAACTATGCCTTTCTCTGCTGCCTGAAAGGGTCTATTCACCTGAAGTGTTTCTATTGGGTGAAGATTTTTTTACTTCTAATCGACTCATCTAAATACATTTTTATAACCAATCTGGCTGTAAATTCATTGTTAAGAAGGGTTATGTCTACCCCTTTACTTCTGGTATTGTGTTTTATCCTCCCAAAAAACCCCTCCAAACTGATATGCATTTTAATTATTCATACAAGCATTGGTCTTGGTATTGTACCAAGACCACACAAAGAGAGAACCACCTGTCTTCATGGCTGTCTGTTCCTCTGTTGATCTAGTCAGGTAAAAGTGATATATTTAGTTTCTTTCTGTTTTGTCAGTGCATCCTCTCTAGAGTCTTCTAGAGATCTCAAATAACTAAGCTTTGCCTAAAACATGCCTTTATTAATATGTTGTAATGGCAGTTTGTATGTGGAATGCTGCATTGTGCACAAATACATACCTGGAGTTTGCACGTTGCATTTGCCAAGCATCTCTCCAACTGATTGCAGGTTTGCTTATCAAACTCTCTTTTCCATAAAACATTTTTGATTGGCATTAATTTTTTGTTCTGACTCCCATTCTTTCTTTTCCTTTCAGCTGAATCATCTATCATCTCCATTCTTTTTGCCTGTGCTGATTTCAGTCTCCCTGGATGAAAATTGGCAGGGTAAGCCACTTTTTCATTCTGAAACTCCTCTGTGTTTACCATGTCAGTCCTCTTGAATTTCTTAGCTTTTTAGGACATGCTAATCATGTACTGACATTTGGCTAAGTCTCTGGGAGTTTACATGTGCACATAGACCAGAGTGGAGGTGAATCTTCCTTCTCCATATTGCTGTGCTCCTGAAGTGTTCCAAATCCAGAGCTAAACTGCTTGCTGAATATTTTTTCTTTTCTCAGTTGTCTCTTATCAGCAATTTTACACTCTGCAGTCAGGTAACAGACAATTGTTAGAAATTCTGTTATCACGTTCTTGCTTAAGCGTTTGTCTTTGGCTTCCAATCTGCCAGCAGTAACTTTCCTGATACCTTTTGCCTCCTTTATCAGTTACCTGCAGTTCACAGCTTCTAACTGATATTTAATGCTGATATTCTTTCTTCTGAAAATGGCTTCATGTAGCTATTTCTATTACTACTAGGTTTTTTTTGTCTGAATTTGGCTTTTAGCCAAAACTGGCCTTGTTCCTTGATTGGGAAATTAGTGGTTTATTAAAATATAAATAAATAGAGAGGAGGAGGTGGTTAATGATGCAAAAATTGGCTGAAATAGTGATCCCCTTAAAAAATAAATCTTATGCCAAGAAAAATATGCGGAGTCGGGTCAGAAAGACCCAGTCTCAATAACTGTGTTAAGAGAATGTGAACATGCAGAGATAAGAAGTTACTGCACATCCCAGGTTGTTTAGGGAATAGCTTAATAAATATAAGCCTTTGATAGGAGGCAGCAAAAGGGCAGGGGAAAGCACCACAGTCCAACTTCAAGTTCAACAAAAGAATTGCAAATGTTACAATTGCAACAACTGATCTGTTCCAGGCCTGCCATACCTGAAGTGGATCTTGTCAGATTTTTACTTTTATTTTAATAATGCAAATCAGCAGTACAGGTTTATAAAAAGTTCATTTTGTCTGTCAAATCTGTACTTTTTTTTAATCAGAGTATTTGGATTTTAGGGAAGTGTAAGATCACAGTGTCTTGCAATGAAACATGCTTAGGTAATCAATGAAAAGTTGTCTTGGAGAGAGGTACTGATGCTGGACTGAAAATGCTCTCTATGGGAGCAATGAAAAAAACAGCTTTAAGATGCAGGCAGGATTTTTTTGTGGGTCATTGAAGAGATCAGTCTAGACCCAGGTTCTTGACTTGCAGAGCTGATTTTAAAAGTAACAAAAAAATTTTCAAGATCATTATATGTTCTTGGTCATGAATTCTGCTGCAGTCTTCAGCTGGAAGAAGGGAGCATATCATGGCTGGTAAAGACAAACGTGTTACTAAAAAGAAAAATAACAGGAGAAGAGAAGCAGGCAAGCAAGGAAGCAGGCTGTGGAGAAAATAAATCTGAGACCAATCTATTTAGTAGGAAATGTAGGGAAAATAAATTTATGCAGAAGCAAGACTGGTGGAAACATAGGAGTGTTTCCAGGATCATTCTGGCACATAAAATGATCCAATGCAATGCAAACACCACCCCATAGCTAAAGTTTTGAGGCTGGTGGTGCAAAAGGCATCATCTTATGAAGTGAGGATGTAATTAGCTCCTCTGATCTTGAAGGCTTTTTCTGGGCTTGAGAATTCTGTGAATCTGTTGTGGCTGTATCTGGCATTGGGGCCAAACACTGAATTCCTAATATTGGCAAATTGGAGACAGTTCAGAGAAGAGCAAGGAAAAAAAACTATTAAAGGAGCAAATTTGTTGTTTTACGTGACTAATAGCCCATGCTGAGTCCAACAGAGTTAATGTGTGTTCACACCCTGAGTGACTGAGGCCACAGCCCGGGGCTCTCCTCTCCTCCTGAGTCTTTAGCTCCATGCACAGAAGACATCTGTAGGCTCATTTAGCTGTTATTCTCTCTTCTGGGCCACTGTTACAGACCATGAACCTCCAGTCCACAGCATTACAGAAATACAGGCAACAAAGGCTATTCCATGGGAAAGTTTCCTGATAGTGTGATGTGTTCTGGGGGTGGATGTTCCTAGAAATGAAGGGGTAAGCAGTAAATGCCACCATTAAAATGGCATGATAAGGATTCAGAGTTACCAGGATAGGCTGGTGGATCTGTTCCCTCTATTTCAGTAAGCTGTGCCTTGGCACTGCTCGACCTGCAGGTCCCTAGAGAGGCTGGTGGTTTGTACTCCCTGACTGCTGTGCAAAGGCTGGAGAGTCAGTATGGAGAGGTCTTATAGGTGAGGATCAAGACTGAGTTTTATAATCCCCCAAGACATCAAATACTTATTTCTGACCTACACCTTCCTGCTTTCCTGCTTTTGTTCCATCTGATTGCTTGTTTGTACTCCACTGTATCATTACTGTTAGCCTTGAACAGCTTGGGATGTTCTTCTGTCCTAGCCAAAGTTGTCAACATTGTGCCCCACAGCTGATGTCTGTCTTAAGCAGGGGTTTATAGAATTTCTTCAGTCTTTCAACTCTACTGTGTCAGAGCAGGCCATCAGAGATGGCTTTGAATTTGCTGTTAACTGACACATGCCCAGATTTTCTGAAGAGCAGAGGAGGATTTGGCAACACTCCAGGATCTCAGTTGTGGAGATCTCATCATGCCAGCCAAGACTCAGAGGCATTGCAAGAAGGATTGACCAGACCACTTACCATGACAGCTATAAATTGTCCTGTCTTTTCAGGCAGACAAAAGAGCAGTGACAACTGTATTGTAGGCATTTGCTTTTGTGTGCAGTCGGATGCTGCCTTCATTCCAGACACACTGAATTCATCTCCCCAGGGCTGCCCTGGCTGGTGCTCAGCACTCATGCCTTTCCAAGGCAGCACATTGCCAGGGTAGCAGTTTCTTTACCCATGCCAGTACAACAATGTCAACTGCCTTTAGACACTTGCCACCAAGACCTTTCTTCCCCTGCTGCTGGCATTCGGCCTACTTAAGCAACCAGTAATGATCAGAACATTTCTAAGTGTATGTACCACCAAAAAATGATTGTTAGAAGATGACAGATTGCAGATGACAGATTGATTGTGATTTTTTGTCCCATGAGAATGGCTGCAGTGGACCAGACCACAGTTCCATCAATCCCAGGATCCTGTTTCCAGTCAGGCTCAGAGAAGAGAATTAGTAAAGGACATGAGAAAAGGTTGTGTGCATAATACAGCTCTCCCTAATGCATTCCTGACCTCTAACTGTTATCATTTTGATCTTGCTAAGGCAGGCACAGGCTGGTGGCAACCTCTGTGGATTTCTCTTCTATAAAGTTGTTCACTCTCCCCTTGAGTCTCTGTAAATTTCTGGTGTCTGCAATGCCTTGTAGTTCATCTATCTTCTGTATGTGGAGACACCTTTTTTGACATTTCTGTTTGCCTCTAATAATGACATTTACTGTCTTTTAGTGTTTGCAGTGTTGTCCTCCACTGGGTAACAACTCAGAGTTGTGACACACCAGTGATGTGCACCTGCACAGAAATCTACTCTGGGGTATCAGTGTTTACCCCTCCAGCTCACCTATCCAGAAGAAAAGAATACTGACTTCATATTTGCTGCCTAAAATAGATCTGCAAGACACTTGTGTAGCACTGTTCTAGTGACCACAGTCACTCTCCAGCTCCAGATATGCCTCAGACTGAGTCTCTCTACACTGTGCATCATTCCAAAAGGAAATAAATCATAAGGGCTCTCCAGGTTTGTGCTGGAACACCAGAAAGAGAACTGCACAAGGCATTGTCTGTTTTTTTAATGTGGTTTTTTTTTGTTGTTGTTGTTTGGTTTTGGTTTTTTTTTTTTTTGTTTGTTTGGTTTTTTGTTTTTTGTTTGGTTTTGGTTTTTTTGTTTTTGTTTGGTTTTGGTTTTTTTGGGTTTTTTGTGTGTATGTGTGTGTGTTTGTGTAATCTTGAGAACACTTTGCAATTTTCTTTCAAACAAACAAGGGGAAATGAATGAGAATGATGCATATGGTATTAAACATCTCCTTGGTTGAAGCATTCATGACAAGAGATGGGACCTATAAATGCCATGTTCTTTTCAGTAGCAAATTTTCACCAGCAGTCTTCTGTATCACTTTGCTGACTTATCTTTAATGAAACAGAGAGTAACAAATCTTTACTTCAGCTGTATGGACACTGGGGGATCTCTGCCAAGCTGTATCTGTTGGAAATCTAGGCCAATTCTATTTATGATTACATATCCATTACTTGTGGCCTTGAATGAATAGGTCAAGCTAGAAATAGACCTTTTTCAAGAAGAAAATATGAACTTTTGTTTCTTGGCCTGTAGATGTATTGATCTATTCAGGGGGCCTTCACAACGAGTTCAAGGAAGTACAGTACAACACAAGCAATAGAGGCAGTGGGAGGAGGACTGCCATTTATCTATGAATTCTATCAAGTGACAATGAATATATGTCTGTATGGGACTCATGGAAACACAGCTTGTGCAAGTCTTCCTAATAATAATTTAGATGTGGACTGTGGAGCTCAATCCAAGGTCCATTTACTGCGTTATTCTCTTTCATGACCACAGTGTAGCTGTACTCTTGTGTGTGTATGTGTAGAGCCTATAATTTTTCTAGAAATACTTAATTTAATGAATTCCATCATCTTTATATGCAACATCCTCATGGTTTGTTCAGATGTCATTTTCACTCCTGAAGATCTTATTTGTTCACTCAACTGGATTGCTCCTAGCCGTGCAGTATTGGAAATTTGAGCTGTGCTGTGATAAGCATATGACATCATTTCTTTTCCCTGATTAAAGGACTGTAATTCTCATGATTTGATTTCTGGAGTGCATAATACATTTAAAATTCACTTTAAGGGTCAAAGTCTTAGCTGGTATAAAATGATGAGGCTATGTTATCTTAAATATATAATAGACGACCAGGAAATACCAGATAAATACAGCACTGACAACTAAAATAAGAATAATTCCGTGAGTTTTAGGCCTCCTTTTAATCCACAGCACTAGTCCAACATTTTGCTGAGATTTTTTCAAAGCCATATGGGTCTCATTTTCTTCTCACATATCCTGCTCACACACAGATGCAACACCACTGAGTTCAGTGGAGTTGTGTTTTGATTTAAACAGGTGTCAGATCTCAGCCTAGAAAGGCACTTAAGCACGTGCTTAACTTGAAAGCAGGAATGTGCTAATACAACTTCTGATCTGACCTTGAAAATGTTGACTATCCGCTCAAATGCTTGCTATCATAAAGGAGAATCAGAAAATAATTACTCTGTTTCAACCACTCAAGAAATCAAATAATTGCTCTAAAAGTGTTGCCATCAATCCATAAGGAAAACTGTTGTTTCAGCAAACAATAGTAATATTTGGAGTTAATGTAAACTGGTTTGTATCAATTTAAAAAACACTCTTCATGGAAGAAGGAAATGTACTCAGTGCAATTTCTTGAATGGCACACTTTATTGCTTTTGATCTTTTAGAAACGAAATTTCAGTTTGAATTTTAATGAAACTTGTAATTTTTTAAAAAAAACCTGTTTCTCTCCGTCTTTGGCAAAACAATTTACTGTATGCTTCCAGAGATGACAGATTGTCATGGAAAGATTTTAAACTTAGCTGAGTAGTGAAATATCACACAACTAGAGTAAAGTACAACTGCACAACTACAATAAAGTAGAGGTGTTCTCTCCTGAGCATCTCCAAAAAAATCAGCAATACCTAGCCAAAACCTACATTTTGTTGGAAATTTAAAAATCTGCCATTCAGATTGTGTCCTCCTTTTAGTTAATGTAATGCACAGGGTGCAGGCTAAAGGTATTTGATGGTTCAGTCTCCACATACCATTAGCAAATCCTCTGTGCCAATATGAATGTAAAATATAAGAAATATAAAATACTGCAATTATGTAAATCTAAAAATCATAATTGAGTTTCAATGTAGAATTCAGTACTGAGGTGGATTTTTCAGCAGTTCAAACAGAAAATCTAGGAATTAAACAAACCAACCTTTGCCTTCTCTTTTTTTCTAAAAAATATCCTTAAGGTGAAAGAATTTCTAAAAAAAATATGTTTCCCATGTGCCTGAAATTTAAACATTAATGGTTTTTATGGGGACAGGTTTTTGGGGGGATTTGTTTGGTTATTTTGGTGGGTTTTTTAAATCTTTTGTTTGTGAATTCCTCTGTGGATAAAGATGAGACAGTTTCATTAAATTTTGGGTGATGATGGTTAAGTTCAAGCTGGTAGCACCAGTCTGGTGTTCTGCAAAGCTCTGCACAAAGATCAGTTTCCTCACTTGTCTCTCTCCACTGGAAAGGTGTTTTGCTCCTAGTTCTGTTCCATGGTGTTCCATGCACCCACATCCACACCCAGCAGGATCTGAGGGGTGCCCTTTTGGAAGAAAG
Organism: Brachypodius melanocephalos; assembly: GCA_013398615.1. NCBI lineage: Eukaryota > Metazoa > Chordata > Aves > Passeriformes > Pycnonotidae > Brachypodius > Brachypodius melanocephalos. The sequence goes on from VZSR01000245.1 coordinate 11,812,133, forward strand.
TCAGACAAGCAAGAGAGGCTGGTTTGCCTGAGTGCCACGTTCCATATTGGTGGGAAACACTTGTACCAACAGTTTTATAAACATACACACAGGGAGGATAAATTCTCCAAATTCTTCCTCTATCTTGGCTTAGGATGCCTTGTTTCTTGAGGTTTTAGGAACATCTTATCTCTTTGAAGGATATATACCACAATGTTCAGGGATCCTTCTTTCAAACCAGTAGTTGACAGGCACTTTCATTTGCATATGCAAATCCTGTTTGTGCAGAAATTCAGAGATTTCTTTGACATGAGAAAACAAATAAGGAAACACCAAATTGATTCAGAAAATCCTTGTTTCAGTCAGCCTGGTGCCAGCTGTTGTACTGCAATATTTCGTACAATTCTGATTGTCCAATGAAAGAGCCTAGGCTGAGCCCACAAAGCTGGACAACATAAAATGGAAGTTCAAAGGTTTGATAGAAGTGTTAGAAGCATGTTCAGTGCCCTAGTTTATCATCTGAGACTTCATAACTCTGTGTCGGTTTATGATCCTGACTATAATTCTAGAGAATGCAAAATTTAGGCTCTGTTCTGGAGGAAAGCAAAAACCTTCAAATCATGAGCATCACTAAGACTTCTCCTTGAGTTCTGTGAGTGAGGAAGTTCCTAGTGCTCCGTATTATTTTGGTGTGGGATGAAATAAAAGGAAGAACAGTTTAAATAGATCTCCACATTCAGAGAGTTTGTTTACATAGGCAGTGTCTTTAGTCTCTGAAGTGGAAGGAGTTAAAGGCAGCAATAATTTAAATATTTAACATCATTCACCAGAGCTCACTGTTAGGATGATAAGACTGTAGAACTACTATGTGAGGGGTTGTCTTTTGCTAATGGGAATACCCCTGCTGTTCAAAAAGCTCCTCCAAATGACTGCTTTAAAGCCTTTCTGGTTTACTGTGATGGGTGTATTTTTGAGCTTCTAGAAGGCAATTTGCTAATTGGGGGATGGGACTTGGATGCTCAACAGTCACTGTTGTGCTGTAGGGACCACGTTGGACACATCCTTGCAGCAGGATACGCTGATGGATTGCTGTCCCCTGTGCTCCACAGGCTGGGGAGCAGTGTCCAGGTGGGAGTTGACAAGTGGGCACAAAAGCAGCTACAAACATCGTTATGTCTCAGTGCAAGCTTCTGTCTCAACTGCTGTGAACACAGCTGTGCTCATCTGGCCTCCAAAGTGCTCCTACGTGCAGCAATTCAGATCACAGGAAATGGGGAAGGACTGGATACTGTGTTTTTGTAGTTTGTGTACAGCCTCATGGCAGGATAGACTTTAATTTTCATACATCAGTCCTTGCTGCATGAACATCTATCAATGGACATGCCCCTGCTTCCTTATCTTAGAGTCCAAACAACACAACACAAGAAATATTTTAGGTGTGGCTCAGTTCTGTCAGTACCTTTGGGACCTTCTGGTTGGTTGCCTTTTAGCAAGCCAACAGTGCCTGGCCTTTTCACCTTTGGTCTTCCCCCAAGAAAGGCAAGAAGGCAGCTCCATGTGCCAGGAGTTAACCTGGGAGCCTGACCTGAGGAGAACATGTCCCATTTGTGCAGTTCAGTGCAACAAAAAAACATCTGTCTGTCATGTCATGCAAGATAAGGTGATTTGTGAGTCTGCCTAGCTCAGGTGGATTCAATTTTTGATCTTGGAAGGAACCCAAGTTCGAGAAAACTGTGTGTATACTCATCTGTCCAGCCTGCAGAGCACGCACTGAGCAACTGGCTGTTGCAGAGATCCTGTCTCTTGGATGCTTTCTGGAGGTGCTTGGAGACTCCCAGCCCTCCCACCCTTCTCTCATCACTAACAATAACCAGATACCCCTGGTTGCCTGCAGTATCTATAAGGAGATACCTCAATTAAACTGAATGTTTCCCATTATTTAGGCTTATATGGAAGTTTCTGTTGTTTCAACCTCATAGTGATTAATGCGTGCAATATTTCGTTTCTCATCATGGGTTTGTTTGATTGGGTTTTTCTATCTACAAAACTTGCCTTAATTCTGTAATAGATCTTTTTAGGGGAAATATATGGAAAAAGTGAGTCAGAGTAAAGCCAATTCCAACCCCAGCCTCACACACGGCAACCAGACAGGAATGAAGTGCTGCCATAAACTGCTGATGGCCAGAAGACTTTGCAGGTGAAGTGTTCAAGTGTGCTTTGCTCCCTGCTTTGGCCTGACTTAGCTTCTGTGGAAGCCAATGATAGTTTTATCCCCAACTCCATGCCAGCAGAGTTAGGCTGCTCTGTGGAATAGTGCAGGCTCATAATCCCAAAATGTGAGTTTCTGGACTGCAGCTGACAGTGAAGCACTTGCATTAGTTCAAGCCCTGTTCCAGGGTTTCTTGAAGAGCTACAGAAATATGAGTGGGAAAAGGGAGCTGGAGTGTGCTGGGGGCAGCCAAACATCTCCTCTGGAGGATGCAGGTTAGATCTGAGATGTAATGGGAGCTCACTGAGAGACAGAAACAGGAATAAGGACTTGGACTTCAATGATCCTTGTGGATCCCTTCCAACTAAGGATATTCCATAAATATGTTTGCAACTCTGCATAAAATCTGAATTCCTCTACTCAGAAAGGAGTTCTTAAAATGGAGGCCTGGAACTCTCAACACCTTAGTTCATCTAGAGATGCCTTTCCTTCAATTGCCCAGTGGCCTGGCTTGCCATGCTGACAGGAGATAAGTGAAAGAGAATTACATGTGATGTGTATGATTTTAGAAATTCAAATATCAAGATGTTTGGGCAACTTACAGAATCAACAAGGCAAAATGATGTGGGAAGAAATTCAGCCAATACAGCACAAAATTTGATGCAGTGCATTAGACTTTGTGTGTTAAGTGTCACCTGTGTGTGAACTCCTATAGGAGGGGGTCTTCCATTCCCTGTTACAAACCTCAGCTTCTCTCTTAAACAGGCCAGACTTATGTGCCACAGCTCTCTGGTGTAATTTTGGTATTCCTATACTTCATAATCTACTTAGCATACAATCCCTCTCATGACTGGATGCATAGCAAAGGAGGGTGTGTTTGCTTGTTCAAGAACAAGAAGATGATCTCCCTAAGAAGAGGGGGAGACTTTAGTGTAAAATGTGATTAGACCCCATCTCTTCAGAGCAGGAACAATCTGTATCATCTCTTCAGAAAGCACATGACACAACAGGATCTCAGTTGTTTACTGGGACCACAGCAAGTCAGTAATTGTATAGTCATGTTCCGCAGATACAGGTAACATGTAATTTTAGCTCCACCCAACGTGCAATTGTAATCATCATTGCTCCTTTGCAAATTTGTGTTGACAGATTTTAATTGGAACAGATTTTTCTGGCAAATCGCCATCATGTTGTAATTAATTAGTTTTCAGTATGTGCTCCAGTGCTAGAGCATTGGACCATGTCTCCCATGCTTCTGTGGTGAGTGAGAAAAAGGGAGATCTGGTTTTGTCTCGATTTCTCCGAAAGAACTCAGCTTTGCTGACCTGAAAGGAGAAGAACAAATACAATAAACCTCAGTATGTTCAGCTACTGAGAGCTGTCTTCCCTATGGTGCTCCCCTCTGAAAGCTCAAAACCATCCCGTGCAGCAATGGAGCAATACAGCAATACCCACTGATAAACCTTGAATTGTCTTTGCAGCCTCCAGATTTTGGGCCACTCTGGAGGTTTAATGCAGTCTCTGGCACAGTTTTCACCCATCAGATAGAAGAACACTTCCAGCACTTCCTTATGATGGTGCTGGCTTCAGCTTTGGGGGTTTGTGCATGGAGAGATGTAGGGGAAAACAGTGTAGGTTGGTGACCTTCAACATGTGGAGCAGATATATTGTGTGATGCAGGACCCCACGTGTGAAAGTTTTGAACATTCTTCATCCTTACTAGAAAATTGTTCAGAGTCTTGAGGAAGGAAAAGGTTGAAAGATTCTGTCTATTAAAATGGAAACAATACAGATGTCTGTTCCTGTTCCTACCAAACCTGAACAGATTTCTGCAGCAATAACTCAAATTACATTTGATTGTCGTAATGCTTAATCTAAGTAATAAGTAAAGGTCTATGATTATTTAAAATTTGCATTGTTCATTCAAGTAAGATGCTATGGTGCCAATAAGAGATTTTACCAAAGGAACTTTTATTTTTCCTTTTTAATACACAGACTGAAAAAGAAGCCCCGCTTATAGCTTAGGAAACAGAGAAGTAGAAAAAAAGGCTGAGCAGAAAAGCGTTTGAAAATTTATTTCAAATGCAAGTTCAGTTGTCATCCTTCCATCAAAGGATCTCGGAACTTCTTTAAACTGCTGATAACTACACCATGACTTACCTTTTCTGTGGACATTGTTAAGTCCATGAGGAGCTGTGGTGAAGGCAGTGCAGGAATTTTCACTCAAGGTCATTCTGTATGTGAGGAGCAGGGATGGACAGAGTATTCTGTACTTGCTGCATATTTTGGAGAAGCATTCAGCTACCATGGCAACGTGTGTGAGGGGAGAGGGAGGCAGAACACCTGTGAAACTTCCTCTCAAGTAGGTATCCTGGCATCCTGGCAACCCAGGCAACCCAAAATAAATTCCTGATCCCATACAAATAATTAGAAATACCAAATCATGAGGTTGTCTTGCAATTACATCATGTTTTCTCTGCCATGTGTTCACTCCTTGAATCAGACATTCTGATTTGTCTGAGCTTCTAAATCATTATTTTGTTTTTTAATGAACATCTCCACCCCCGCCCCCCAACCCCTGTATCTCTCTTTCAATGTGGATTCAACATATTTGTGCAATTTTAGTGTACGTTATAATGGGCAAATGTTGCTGTCGCTGTGGTATTATAAAATATGGGTTAGTTCATGTGGACATCTGAAAAAGTGGGCTTTGGTTTCAGATCACTAACATCAGCTTCACTCATACCTCTGAAAATTAACAACTTGGAAATCAGGAAGCTCAGCTTCTAGTGGCTTGGAATTTTACTTACCATTTGTTTTTTATGAGAAAACATGAGAAAATGTTCATTTCTGTCCAGATCCCCTGTAACAATCTCAGAGGTAAAGAAGAAACAGTGCCAGTGCTGAAACATCTTCAAAGCTGAAATGTATGTTTGAAGTTTTTAAAAAAATCCCAATGCCCTAAATCCAGCCGCTTTAATAAGAACACTTAACAAAATATGTGGGTTTTTTTTTCCAAATACTAAAAAAAAAAGGTTTTGCAATTAAAAATGGCAGGAAGTTGTAGACAAGATTAGAAGCCATTTATGATAGCTGGGAGATGAGAGTCTTTGCAAGGCTGGCAGAAGATCCTGCTGGAAGAGATTTGGCTATCCAAGTTCTCAAACATCCAAAGCCTTCATCAGAAGGGAGTATTTTATCACGTTGGAAGATGAAGGGTAAATATCCCATTTCACCAGCACAATTCCTTCCCTCGTCCTCAAGAATTTATTGACTTGCTAATCGCATGCCTTCAATTAACATTTGCAGTATAGAAAGTGATTATATATGCATCCAATCTAACAAAAGCAGCTTTTCTGAAAAAAAAAATCTGTTTTTTACAGAGCTTCACATTTTGTATTGTGTAACTTCCATCTAAGAATGCCAAAGACATGTAGAAAACAATTGCTTTACAGCTATCTCCTATATCCTCACTGCTCACATAACACCACTTTCTGCAAGTTATGCAAAAGATTCAGCACTCAGGGCAACAGCACAAATCCAGGTGTAATATTTTTCTGTTCACCTGCAGATCACAGAACATCATGTTCCCTTTTTCAGAGGTGTCAACCTGCTAAAAAATGGCTTTTCTCAGCACAAGCTGATGCCACTGAGTGCTGAAGGCTGAGATCTGCCCACAGCTTGTGGAGGGTGAAGCAAGTTGTCCCAGAGTAATTCCGATCTTTGTCTGCCTCAGGGAGTGTTGTGAAAGGCACTTATTCTCACTTCTCCTCCAAGTGGGCTCCCCACCCATCCTCCTGACAGCTCAACTTGAAAGGGCTCACCCGCAGGAAACTATTAAACCGATGATCACTCTTGTGGTTTATGCATTGATATAAAAATGTTTCATTGCAAAAAGATTAAAAAAAACCAAACCTGTGGTAATTTTCATAGTAACTTTTCCCTCCTCTTAAATAAACTTGGGCAGGATCCCAATGAAGGTGGTTGTCTGTGTTGGATAATTAAAGGATAGAACTTTTTCAGCATGACAGATTTGTGAACATTGTGTAAATATGCATTTAGGCAGTTGAAGGATTGTGCTTCATAGCATTGGCAAATACATGGACATCTATGTGGGATAAGGCCTAGACCAGCCAAAAGGAGCGTTAGAAGTCAATGAAGAACACTCTCTGCTTGGGCTTCACTGATGTCAAACACAGCTGGGGCATTTTGCTGAAATCTCCCTGGAACCAATGTTATCTCACCTCATCAAATAGCTGTGTATTGCTTGTGTTTTCCCAAGATTTTTCCAGGAACAGCAAGCCAGCAAGGTTAAGCTGAAAAACTGGGAACTTCTCCCAAGAGGAGAGAAGATGGGAGAATATTTGTGAATGTGTTTGGCAGTGTTTGAAGTGTGGCAGTGGCATGGAGTCAGAGGCAGGATGCTCTGAGAGAGAGAAAAGATGGTCCTTTCACCAAGCACATCTGGCTTTAAAAAAAAGCTGATTCCAAATTGGACCTCTTTGGTCTAAGAAATGGGTTGGGCCGCTTCCAGGAATTTCCTTGGAAGATTCTCACCTACCTCTGAGCCAGAGGTCAGAGAGAGCCAGAGATCAGTCATTACTTCATCCTTAGTCCTATTTCCTGCTCCTTCTGTTAAGGAGTGAACTAGCCCTGAGACTGGACCCAAACCACTTCAGGTGACAGCTCAAAGGGTGTTTGACATTGCTTTTAGCAGTGTTAGACTGACAGGCCCAGGCAGATGGGAAATCACTGACTGCACCAACGAGTTCTCAGAAGCGCCTTGTGACCTCGTTTCCCCCTCCTGATTTCCTCTTCGTTCTTCCTTTTCTTCTCCCACCTGCAAAAATAGGGCTCTACCCATTTATGCCTGAATCATTCCCTACCAAATGATTTGGGAGTAGATTGTGGCTCCATTCGGGAGTAATTCTGTTAGTCTGGAAGAAGTGTGCAGCACACATAGTCCACATGTTTTCTGTTGGCTTGAATCCTGATCTTTGCTTTCCCTCTGCTACTTTTGGTTTACAGATCCCACAGGTGCTGGCAGCAGGATGACATTGGCATAAGTGATCCACTGTTGGCACCAAATAGTGGCAGTGATCCCACACCGGTGATGTGGGAGCTGCCCAGGAACTCTGGACAACGTGGGAATTGACATGATGGTTCCTGTGGAAATAAAATCTCCTGGAGGAAGTTTGTGGTCCCTGGAGAGGCTGATCAAAGCATCATTTGGATGATAAATGGGTGGTAAATGGGTGATAAATGGGTGATAAATGAAACAGCCAGTAGGTGTCTTGCTGCTAGCCCTGTCCCCTTGCATACTCGCTTTTCCAAGGACTTCCAAGGAAAGATGAAATAATCTGGTGATTTGCCTTTCTAGTAATGTGTAATCTTTTTTATGTTTTGAGGTTAAAGTACCAGTGTGTAGAAAGTCTGTGTGAAACCTTTTTGTGTTATCTTGCTCTTTTCAGAGCTGAACTCCCTCCTTTGATTAGGGAAAGAAAATGCTTAAGAAGTTTCAGGGTCAGGACTGAGCTTGGGGATAAGCGGTTGAACCACAGGAAGGTAGAGCTCGACAGCCACATTTGCATTGTAAGAGGGCTCAAAAGAGACCCTGAGATTCAGCAGCTCACCCAGACCAGGGTCTTAAAAGAAAAGAAACTTAAAAATCAGACAGAACCCTACAGCAAGGTCTCCTAAATGTCATGTGAATGTCCACCATTCACAGACAGATTCCATTAAACGTGAAAGTAAAGAAATAAATATTATCAATATGATTATGGAGCCCTTGTTTTGTTTGTCCAATTAATACCTCTCACATCACAGAAGTATTCTGCAATGCTAGGAATCATTTGTTGTTCCTGATTTTTTTTCGCCCCTTGATTTGGGGAAATTTAATCCTTGAAAACGATATGCAAATTCAGTTTGGACTGTAAGTCACAACCTATTTTAACTGAACCAGTTTACAAGCCTCTGATATATATCTTACTGTTAACTTATTGATAAAACTAGTACTTCTTGATGTGGATTGTGTTTTGTTTTCTTCTTTCCAAACCAAAGAGCTCCCTAGGAAAGTGTTGCCAGATAAATTACTAATGAGTGTCTTGTGGTGACAATTTCAGGAATGTTCCAATTCCTGTTTTCCTTTTTTGTCTTCTCAGTAAGTTTGTCAAAAGACGACTTGAAGAGGTGGAGTCTGAGATAAAAGAGAATATAAATCAGATTATGAAAGTACATGCAGGGGCCTTCCCCTAACTGTTCCAATTCTGTAATATATTTAACCTCAGGAAGTAACTTGATGGGTAAACCTTACATCATACTCAGAACCACTAATTTTGCCTGAATCCCATGTTGAAAAGGGAATTATCCACTCTAAAACTTTATCCTGATCATCTGACTTGCATTTTAATAGGTAATTCATCTTTTACTTAGTCTGTCTCCAACAAAGGTGTTACCTATTGTGTAGTTTAAGGGGCTGTGTCAAGATGACTCAGAGCAATAAGCTCTTTCTCTTGCAATTCTTTAGAAAGAAGATTTTCTTGACACTCCTCCGACCAATTAAAACTCCACTCCAGCAGAATGTGGTAGGGCTCTTCCATCTTTATCTTTTCAGATTGGTTTCCTAAGTGAGAAATATGACATTACATGCTCCATATGTCTGTTTTTCTCTGTCGTCCCCTCCCGCCCCCTGCCTGCCCCAACAGCGTTAAAATCTGCTGATTTATTTTAACCACAAGTATAACAGTGGAGTGCTCTTTCCAAAAATATCAAGCTGCTAGAAATGTCATGGAAATCAGAGGCTGCATAACATCAGACAATTTACAGCACAAACTTACTCTTGTTAGACAGCAAAGAAATTTAGCCTTAGATGTTCATCTGTAGGAAACTGGGCTTCACTAGTTCTGATGCTCCTAGAAATACATGTTTGTATTATGGAGAACAATTATGTCCAGAGATCACATTTTACTATCATGCTTGTGTTTAAAAGTTAATTCCAACTGTCGGCACTTCAATTTGCAGCCAGAAACAAGGAGTGCTTAGAACTCCTCTCAACATCAATCTATACCAAATCCTGGTGGGTGTTTCTTCCTTATTTTTTGCTACAACACTGTGCAGGTTTTTATACAACTTTTGTCATTCACAATCTTAGTCTAGTTCTGAAAGAACCATTTTGCCCTGTCATCTCCTGCTTTGGATAGCCATCTTCCTCCAGGAAAGCTTTTCTATGCCTTTTCAGTAATGGCAGGGGAATTATGCACGTTATGTTTGGCTGTTTGGCTTATTGGTCCTAGAAAACATGAAGAAACTTATGCAGAGACTTATGGCTCCAGTGGCTCCAGTACTTTCACTAAATTCCAGGTTTTAAAAGCAAGTTGTTTCAGCTATGTCTCCAAATGGTGTCTTGGGCTTTTCTTGTCATGTAGGGCACTGGAAAAAAAAACAAACAAAAAAAAACCAAAAAAACAAAAAAACAAACAAACAAAACAAAAAAAAAAGTCAGCAGGTTCTCTCTGTTAATTCAAAGAAAGAAAGACAGAGAAACAATTTTGTTCAAGCAGATGCTGTGACAAAATGGAGGAGACAAGTCATGTTAGACCCTATCTAACAATATTCTGATTCAGACTTTGTCTGTTTTCTCAAAGCTGGCATACTGCCAGGTTCAACATCCTATTGTGTGCCCATGCAATGGTGAACTTGTGTCTGTTCTCCATCAGAAGTATTGTTTATAGGAAACCTAGTAGTGAGCATCAAAATTGGTGGAATCATGGTCTTACAAGGCTTTTTTTTAAGTTACATCTCTGCTTCTAAAGGCCTTTACTCCAAGGAGTGACTCCTGGCACTGCAGAGAGAAGTGGTTTGCATCCACCAAACTCAAATCTATCCTTCTCCAAAGTCAGTGGGCCTTGTCCAGTGCTTCACAATAATTTCTTGGTCCCTTCTGAGCCACATGTAACATCTCTATAACTTTGCGATACAATAATTCCTTTGCTTATTTCAGGTAGTTTTGCATGAAAAAAGCTACAGATTTTATGGTACCCAGTTACAGTCACCATGTTCTTTTCATTAAGGATGTTTCATTTTGAGGCTTGGAATGAGTGAAAGGTTGCCTTAGACAGTGTTCAGGGAGCTGAATAGCCTGCTCCTACTTTCTTAATGGCAGGGGTTGTTGCAACAAGCTGCTTCTAGAGATACACTGAGATGTTTCTGAAGGAATTAGTGAGTCCAGTCCCAAAGGGATCCCAAGGGAAAGCACCACAGACAACTGAAGAATCAGGATCTGACAATAAACCAGGGAGCTCAGCTATTTGGCAGCGTTGATCTTCCTACTGCTGTTATTTTCAAACCAAATCTGTTCTGTGTTGTGGAGCAGTGGGAGATGACTCTGGGCATGCTGCTCCCGTTCACAGCAGGGCTGTCTCGTAAGTACAGCAAGGGGAATTTTAAGTGATCTGCAGGATTATTCAGTTATTTTTTGGTGAGGACAGCTGGATGACTTAGGTCCTCTCAGCAGGGAGCAATGTATGATTTCACTCTGCTGGTAAGACAGGCACTTTGCACTCGCGGTGAGACTCCACAGTGATTCTATGACTGTGTTTCCAAGAGACTGCAGAAAAATTGTAGGGGATACAAGATTTTTTGCAATAATGCAGGGGATGTACAGATGGCACTTTGACTGACATCAAGGCAAAATGTTCCTTGGGACCTGAGCTGAAATCAGATGCCGTGATGGAGAGGTCTTGACCTATAAATTTCATCTTTGAACTGAAGAGGTTGTTGGGCCCAAAGTGCACTGGGGTTCACCCAGGAACTGTACAGGAAGTGCCATAAACATAATCAGGCTGTTGTCACAGCAAAGCCACAACAAGTGAACTTCTACCTCACAGACTTCTCATCCCCTCATACAATGAACTGCCCTCTCCACTCCTTCTTAGGGAAGAGAGATCCTGGCAGTTGAATTTCCTTTTGATTGCATGTGCAATGCACTTAATGACTACTAGAAAATTAGGGGCTAGATTTAGGATATTGGAATGCTCAGAACCAGCATGACTCTGTGGCAAATTCAAACACATTATCATGCCAAAGAGTTGGGACCTGCTCTCTTGGTCCAAGTCATGTCGTAGCACAGGGCGTGCCCTTATCTTATATTTGGAGGTGTGGGGGGTTAAAAAACATACCCTGCTGTCTCACACAGCAACACGAATGCCCTGAGAGCTTACTGAACACTGATGCTATGCATTAAGGCCAGCAAAAACCTTGCAGAAGAATTCCAGCCTCATGGGAAATATTATATACAAGGATGTTTGAGAACTAGGGCTGAAGGGTTTAGTTTGATGTCTTAATTGGGACCTGATGCACAGCTGCCACTGGGTTTCTTTGCTCCCTAATGTTCATTTCTTTTGCTTGGCAGACACCCTGCAGACAAGCAAGCCTTCAAAAGCTGAGGAAATGTATTCTAGGTGAGGGTCTAACAGGTTACGTCCCAGAATCCTCTGAAGGATGCGCAGAGTTAAACAGACTTTCCCACTGAGCTATTAGGAGTCTAAAGTCAGGCAGAGTTTTCTTTGGACGAGACATACATTTCTGTCCCTCTTCTGATCTCCAGACCCATTCCAAGAACACTTGGGTAGCTTTTTCTCCTTTTACAGAGTCCTGTGACCTGCAGGAGATTTATAGCTGCTGCAAAGAAGTGGGTGCCAAAATGACCATGGCATATTGGGAAATTCCATTCCACTGAGAGAGTGCAGATTTTTCAGGAGATGGTCAGAGCTGGTCCAGGACTTTGAAGAGAGCACAATCAACTTGAATACCAACTTCTTTATTTCCTTTTTTTCTTTTTCCAGAAAATCTAGGAATTGATTTTCAGAGTTCCTTATGTCTATGTGATGATGATACGGGAAGGAATACAGAGAATTCCTTGTGTTTGCCATTAGTGGAAAATTGTTTGGATCATGAATGATCAATATCTGTCATTTGAGAGTGGGTTTTTCAAGGCTGGCTTTCAATCTTCCTTCAAAAATGCTTCCCCTTGCCAGATTCACCACTGAGTCCGGCACCATGTGGATGTCTGAATGATAAATATGAAGTGTGGAAATTCACCTGCTCCAAAGTCATTGTGTCTGAGTGACAAGTAAGTGCAAAGAGACCTTGTCAGACAGAGCAACCCTTCAAAATGGAACACCAAAGCAAGGAATTTAAGGGAAAATCTCTCTGCCTATGAGTTAGACTTACCCTAGAGAGATTCTTTGCCTGCAGACTCAACATCTGGCTGTTCTAAAATGTTGGTTTGGGGCCATTTTAGAAGTTGTCATCCTCACATTGTGTATTCCTTATTTCCACAGAAACATTCTTCTGTCTTGACTATTTTGGTTTTACTGCTTCCTGGGGTCATATTTTCCCATATGACTTGTGGCCTGGTCTCCTCCTGGTTCCTCAGTGACAAAAAGGAGATCAGAGCTTGGGCATACACCAAGTCTCCCCACAGTACTCTTGGCTTTGTGTCCCTTGGAGCAGTTTCATTCATCCAAGAGGTAGTGATATTTGCTTTTGCCTTTGCTACCGCAAAAAAATTACCACCCCAGAGTCAGCTTCTTCTCCAAAAGAACCAGACTGTTTCATGAAGTCCTAGAAATATGGACCTGGAAATGCCAGCTGGCCTAATCAGCTGGAGTTTTCTCTAAATCTGTTTTGTTCTTTACCATATCTGTAGTAATGTGTCCAGCCTCTGTTTCTGGGCATCCTGTTGTAATGGGAAAAAGAAATTTACCAGAACACACTCTCTAAAGCATGGAATTTCTTTTAAATTTATTCTTTTAATAAAGTTGGAGATGAAAATTTGGGGAAACAATGGTGAAACATGTCCAAAATGTCAAACCATGGAGCAGGCTGTGATGCTGAGATCCAGCTGTGAAATTCCACAATGGATCTCCTCTCAGAGATCTGCCAGAGAGGAGCTGGGCTGTGCTACTTACAGCTTCAAGTTAACTCTATGCTGAAATTTGGCACAAAAGGAAAAATGTCCCCTTTTCTTGCATTTCTAGCATTTTCCCAGCAGGGACCAGTGGCCAGGTTTCAAAGAGAACTATGATTGATGGGTGAATATGTAATTGGGAAAATATCTTGCTGCTTCCTCATGCCTAATTCCCACTGCTTGTGAAGGCTCTATCCCAAAGTACTGCTGGGAATAAACAAATGAGTTTCCTTTCTTGGACATGTTGATGCTTATGAGATGGACAGTTCAATGTGAAATCACTTCATGCTCATTAAGGGCCGATTTGACATTTGTATACAGAGGTACATAAGCAGAGTTTCCCAAATAATCAGAATTCATAAAGACTCATTGTTAGCAGGGGAAAAAGAATGGCTTCCAGGGATCTGGTCTGTGTGGGTGGGGATCCATATAAGTCCTGGATGGTCCTCCTGGTGTCCCTGAAAGTGGGTCTTTTTGGATTCCTGCTGTGGCTAACTCCCCAGTGAGGTCACATCCTCCTGGCAGAATGCAGGGGGCTGTTTGAATATTGTTTGCCAGTGACAGAAAGTGGTTAATACATAAAGGATAGTTCTGTTGCATTCTGCAATTGTTTTAGTGTGTGGTTAAGACTTCTGTAAGGTTGGGCAGTATTTTATGCATCAGGATTCTACAGGGGATGGCATCAGCATGGATAAGTGAAGCACCTGACAGCTCAATGAGTGGTAAAAGACAGAACCTGGAAGTAATGAAAACTTTGTCGATGTACATCTATTTTTTGAGGGCAGTTGGCTGATGGGTTCTCTCTTGCTAAGAGGAACAAATTTGGATGATTCCCCCCAAATAATTTCATCTTCCATTCTTTAAATGAAATGTCAAGACTATATGGATAAATGAAAAAATACAGCAGTGCCAGGAAGGAGCTATTAAGGATTTCCCCCCCATTCTGATTTCACTATTTCTGCAGTGAGTATTTGGACAAGCAATTTCTTTTTAACCTTCAGATTCATGGAGTGCCAATGATTAGTTGCAAAGCAAGAAAATGTTCAGATAGCCAGTGTTTTGCAGATGTTATCCATTGTTGGTGATGCTGTCTTGAGGTTAACTACAAAATAATAAAAAAAGCAACCTCAGAGAGTCAGAGAGCCCTTGGGAATGGTAATGCAGTACAGAGCCTTTCACCCTGAGGTCAGCAGGTCAAACCCATTCCAGATCGGGAGTGACCAGTAGTGATTATGTGTCTGCTTTCAGATTCTCAGAGAGGATTTGCAAAATGTTACTTTTATTAGTGCTACTGGAAGGGCATTAATGCACCTATTTTACAGATCCTGCTGGTCTGTGTGATTCTATCCTGACAAAATGGCAATGAATGAATGCTTTATAACCCTCCACAAATATGGGCTTATTTACAGTGTAAAAATCATCACAGTTGTCATCATTTGCCCTTTTGTGGGTCAGCACAGTAGAAAGATCAAGGATGCAATTGACTACAATTAAGGACTTTATTCTTGCCCTTGGGGTCAAACTCAGAGCATTCACAGCTCCTGCCACAAGGCTAAGTCACTCTTCCTGGGTATTTCACTAGACATATTTATCATCAAAAAGTGTCCAAGCATCTTAAATCAATGCAAATTAAACTGCACACAAATGGAAAGAGGAAATGCAATAAATGGATTAAAAGATAAAAACAAGACATAGAAATTAAAAAATGAAAAATCTGATACCATAAGAAAAACTCATCAGTTCCTCTAAGTCTGTTAGGGACAGTGCTGACACACACACTCACCTTCCATGAGAAGCAGAGCTGCAGGCAGTGCATTAGACATGTGGAAGGAGTGCTGCAAGAAGGCAAAGAAAATCTAAGATTCTCTTCCTCTGCCATAAATCATAGCACGTGGGGATTTTTTTTTCCCAAGGAAAGGTGGAAGATTGATTTTTGCAGTGTAAGGCTGCATAAATTAGCTTCTGATTTTCAAGAAATGGCCCCATTTCTGAATTACGTGACACACATTATGTTGTCATTTTCAACATGGGCAGTAATACCTAAATCTATTCCATCTCGTGACCCTGCTCTCTTCTCTTGTGCCCCATCCCTTCTCCCTGATTACTACTTTTCAAGCAATTTCTCCTAAGCAGCTTCTGTTCTTGCTTTTCAACTGAAATTTGAGGCTGTGAAAGATAATAACTTCTCTGAGGTGTCAGATAAATGAAATTCACCCTGACCATGGCTGCAGATTTAGGAGGCCAAATATTTTGGTCTCATTAAATGTACCCATACCATACAAAGCAACACTACATAGATATACTGAGTATAGCACTGGTATTCTAATAAGTGATGTGACTGGATCAGACTAATTAATTCATCTAGAAGCTAAGCATGGTGCTGACTTTGCACCAGAGTGTGATCTGATTTTAGGGATTGTGAACTGCTCATTGCCTATAGAAAACAACAGAAAATGAGGGAGAAAGTACTATGAAGGAAGAAAACATAAAAAGTAATAAAGGCAGAGTTGAAGATGTGAGTTTTAGGAGGAAAAGAAGTGGGCTGGCCAGAGCACAGGTGACACGGAAATCATGGGCTGCACCGAACCAGGAGTTAGGAATTCTGTTGGACTTTCTGCCATAAAATAGATGGTGCTGATGGACTACACTGTATGGTCAGTCCCCTCTTTGGAAACATTACTGTAGGGCCCAGAACTGCAGTAACTTTGTCAGCTTTGTAACAACTTCTACACCAGTGTTTGTGAGCTCTTCCTGTAGCACATCTTGACCAAATACTGAGCACAAACTTTCATGTTTTGTAACAGTGGAACAGTGATGGAATTGTTTTCTAACGTAATTTTCATTGGAAAGAAAAAGAAACCGTCCTTCTCCATCTCAAGGGTTAAAGTAACTCTTGAAGACAGTGGTGCTCTAACAGTAGGGGCCTTGAGTCTATGCCTAAACCACCTGCCTTTATTAATTATTCTCATCTATCACATCTATGAGGACAGTCTCTAAAGACAACCTGTTAGTTTTTGGAACAGACCAATATGATTAATGGGCATCTCCAACCTAACTGGTGCACCTCTCCTCAGTTAATTTCATCCACTTCTCCACCTCTGCATAAGCCCCACTGTAAGCCAAGCTTCACTGTGGTCTGCCGTTTGCACTAGGCAATGGTCTGAAACATTTAGGGACTTTCAGGTGGTTTCCATCAAAGCTGACTTTCTTTGAATCCATAGGAGCTAGAAACTGGCTGTGCCACAGCAATGGTGTAAAAGGAATAGCTTAAGAGTAATGTATTTCTCTTCCTGATCTTAAATACATTTGGCTTCTTCAGATCTTCAGTTCTTCAGAGTAGTGGATCTGTCTCTGCCATGAAACTGGGCCGAAACCAGTGTGCAGGCACAGAAGAGCCTTGCACTCAGTGTTTAGTCTGACATTTCTCTCTTCCTGCTTCCTGGCCCACCCAACCTGCAGCTCTGCTAAATCAGCCGTGGGAACACAGCCCTTCCTCTCAAGCTCTGCAAGCCAGTGCTGCCTCTTAAAATCTGGCAGGACAAAGTGGTCATGCCCATATGGCTGTTTCACTGCTCCAGCCTCAGCTTCCCTTAACTTCCCTTCTTCTGCTGCAGAACGAGCAGCTGTTTAGAGAGCTTTTTGAGTTTAAAGAATCACAGACAAGGTAGAAACAAGATTGCAAGGTCACAAAGGTGAGGGGAGTTGACACTATCTGAGAATGAAGGAAATGTGAGTTTAGAGTAGGTGTGGCTGGTGCTCTGGGCTGCTGACCCTTCTCTGGGAGCTTTGTGACACAGGGCTGCCCAAGAACACCCCCTTTCAGCTGATTTCCCATCCCAGCTCTCAGGAGACAGTGCTTTGAAGACTTACATGTTTTCTTATTGGATGTTACTCAGTTCCGTGGTTCTCTGCTTTCTGATGGAAGGCTCCTACAGACTCTAGTAAATCTGGGAAGCAAAATCTTTTGGAGATCTGTGGCTGTTTACTGTAATAGGTGGGGGGTTTAGTTTAGAATTGGATCTGCACTGTGTGGTAATGGTTGTGTTTGGTTGTTGTGTTGGTTTCTTTTTTCCTGTGAGGCTTAGAAACAGAGCAAGGAATATTTGAATCCTCTTAACAGGAAAACGTGCTCGGTCTGTTTGGATGAAAAACCTCAAGAAAACATTTCTGCTTATACAGGAGGTGGGGGACAAGGATAATTGTAAGCCTTAATTTGTATCTCAGCTAACAATAAAATGTATCTGAACTGAGAATTACATGTTAAGTGATGAGGACTTGCTGTGGTGGCTTTCTCTATAGTAGTGCATTTTCCTTTAACTGTCTATTGGATTAAACTCTTCACAAGGAGAAAAATTCGATTTAAGAGAACAGCAATCCTCCAATAAATTGAACTCATGTTTTTATTTTAAACTTCATAAGTCCTGCAGAAAGAAGTCCCTCTGAGCCCAACATGGAGAAGATATCATTAGAGAAATGAAAATTCGTGGAAGTGCTACAATAAAACTATATTGCATAACCATACTGCTGCCATGCCTGTTCAAAGGCTCGTCCCCTATCCTAAAACTGTTTAAAAGACAAGATATTCAATTCAATTGAAAGTTATTTCCATTATTCTAGTTATGCACTGCTCTTCACATTCTTCCCATTCAAGATTACACTAATCTTGCTTCAGAAGTGGTTTACAGAAATTAATTCTTGATATATTATAAGAGAGGAAATATTGTTTAGTTGAGGTCAGGGTGACCTGATGAGTTCCTTCCCCCACCCAATAAACATTCATTTTACGGTCAGAGGGAATGAAGTCTTGGGTGGATCCCAAAGATGCAAGTGGAAAACAATGCCCTAGCCCCTCAGGCTGGGTCCTTGAGAGTTTTTGGTTTTTAAAAACTTACTTAGCAGTTTCTGACTTTGAGAGCACGTGGCTGTTGGTGATTAATTTCTCTGGGCAACCTGAGATCTCTACTATGAATTTCTGTTCATGAATGGGTACCGCTGGCACCTACTGAGTAATACAAGACTGTAAACTAACAATTTTACTGATACAGGTGTTCTTTTGAAAGCTTCCCAGTGGTTTAGAAGACCTTCTTGGATGTGAGTTTGAGTAGGCAATATTATATCCTTCTCTTCTGCTCTGATTTATCTGGTAGAGATAGCTCAATTTCTCCTCATGGCAACTTGGTAAACATCCCCTCCCTTGCAAGAAAACTGCCTGAGATGGTCCTTTTTGCCTTTGGGTGACTAGCTCTCCATATTTTTACCTTTTTCCAAATACTTTTATACTTTGGGTTGTTATTTCTCTGAACTATGCTGATGTTGAGGGACAGGGCTTTTCAAATAGTAAGGATTTAATTTTTTCCCCTTCTGTCCCCAAATATTTGAATAAATTGGAACTGAAACTATTCTCCTTTTAATTCTTAATACCCCAGAAGTTCCCTAGTCCCTCAAATGCTGTGAGAAATTATCGTCTCTTTATTTTCTGAGCAAATGGCAGCAGCAGTTGTCTGCAATAGCTGAGAGATGTCTCATTTTACAGAGCAGCTTCTCTGGGGCTCTCCTGATCCCCTGTCTGTAGGACAGACCCATAAACAGAAAGGCTACAGCCAAGGATCAGCACATTGAAGGTCTCCAGCCTCTGCAGAGACCCCCAGGAATTTGGGCAGATTGCCATTGGAAGCTTGCCTTGGAATCAATAAAATTTCATTAAACCAATGTGGTGCCAAATGTAGCATATAAGGCTCAATGAAAAAAAAAATTTGCTGGCTCTCGTAGTTTTCCCAGTACAATTCTCTGGGCTGTACTTTCTATTTCTACTGCCTCCTTGCCCTTCCTAGTAAAATTAGCTATTGCAGAAAACAGCTGTAAATAAAAGGACAGCTAGACCATTACCTAAAAGCCACTACCTACTACAGTGAACCCAAGTAATTCACAAATAAATTCAAAAAATTTATAGCTTAAACAAATTTTTCCATAGTTTTCAATTATTCATTGCAGACTTCTCTGCACTACTATTTTTAGGAAAAATCAGCCTATGATACTTTTCTGTTTATGACTTATAGTGCTAAAAGTGGTTGTGGAATATGCTGTCTTCAAAGGATAACTGCTGCTTTGGGAGATCCCATCACAGTCCTTATTTGTGTCAGCAACCTTAGACAAACCAGTGAAGCCACAAATGTTAGTAGCAGAAATGCAGGTATAGAAGGATGGAAAAGGTATGAGAAGAACCATATTGGTCTGAATCAAGGGAACATTCTTTACAAAGGGGAGAGAATGGGTTGGCTCTTCTCTGAGCCAACATCTATTTTCCCAAAATAGATTGTCTGATCTCTAAACTATCTAAACTTTCTCCTTTATTAACAACATGGAATAACTGCTTTACTCTACAGCAACCACATCATCAAACCCCCTTACTAGGTTCCATGACTGGAAGCTATAACTTGTCAAATTCAGTCTAAAAATAAAATGCAGAACTTTGGTTTTGCAGGTAATTGCAGAACCAGAATAATGTATCTGAAAGCATTGGGAATTGTCTCTAGTTTGGTGTATGGTTGCTAGGATCGCAATGTTTTTGGGTTTTTTCTCTCAATTCAGATAAAAATTATAATTATAGTGCAAGGAATCTTGAATGACATGGAATTTTTATTTGGCTGGTACTTTGTAGAAAGGGCAGATTAGAACAATCTCTTCTAAATCAAAGATTTAAAGTCTATTAAATGTTTGCAGCACCCATGTTATGCAAACTGTTGATTCTCACATTTACCAAAGCCCTGGGGGAATTCAGTCATAACATTTCCTCACCTATTTGCTGAAAGGATCACTATGATCACATCAAGAGAGGTATACAGGGATAAAATAAGAAAGAAGATATAATGCATAAAAAGAAGCAGTAATTACTTTCCCCCTGAATTTAACTGAATAAAAGCAATGGATCTTTTATTTTTTTTACCAGCAGATTTTTTTACAAATAGACTTAAAATATTTCTTTTTTAGATTTGTGGCTCCAACAGCTGCAGCTGAAACCAGAAATCAGCAAAGCCCCTTGTTTTTATTGGCACTGAAGTGGCTTGTTGAAAATGGATTGGATTACGGGGATCAATCAGCAGCAGGTCGAGGATGCAGAGGGAACTCTGCCAATGCAGCGGGCTGCCAGGAGCAGTGAAAATCCTTGGGCTAGTGGCAAGTCCTAATGTACTGGAAAATCCATTGTTTTATAAAGAGCTTTGGAGATAGAAAGAAGATTGAGTTGCAGAAGAATGCAGAAATAACAATAATACTATCCCAAGTTCCTGTTGTTCCTTTGCACATGACTGAAAGAAAAACAAACTCCATGGAGATGCTGCCTGAGTGTAAGTCTAGGCAGTGCCAAGAGAGTATCAGAAATAGGACAGATGCTAAATCACGACCTTCCCTGAGTCATAATTTAGGAAACAGAACATTTCTGAATTTCAATAGCAGTCAATTAGAAGTTTGCAAGCTGCTGTGTGGTTCTGTCCTGGATAGTTCTGGATTCTCTTGGAATGGTGTTGATGTCATTGCTTTCTGTTAAATGAGTTGAATAATCTTGTCATTGTTCTGGAGATAGTCAGTTCAAAAAATACTAAGCCTTGGTTAATGCTGGGATGAGCTGACAGTCCTTTGTGTCCCCAGTTACACAGAAGATTCATTACACAACTTGCTGGGAATATTACTAAATAGGCTAAAATCAGAGTAATTAATGACTTCTGCATTCAACTGTGATGGTTCTGTCACATACCAATTATCCCCCTCATTGAGCTGAAGATGCCTCATAGACATCTGAATTCTAAAGCCACATATGGCAGAGACATGGTCATGAATCCTGCCTGGCCTTGTTGACTTAGGAATCAGATTTTCTAGATGAAAGACAGGTATTTGCTGACCTACACTCTGAATATTTGGGAATATCCACCTCCAGCTGGATGCTGAATAGAACAGTAGTTCACAATTCCAAGAAATGTTCGCAGAGTGTGGCTTGTTCTCTCAAACTTTGGTCACATGGCAAGGTAACACAGATGCTTTCCCCAGTTATCATCATTATTAAAAACAGGTAGCTCCAGTAGAAGCATGGAGGAGGAATGGATCTATCTGATGACAAGATCTGTTCCTGTGTCAGTGGCAGGTTATGGTTCCCATGACACTGTGTGTCAGATATCAAACAATTCTATGCTTGAATTTGGCCAAACGTCTGGCATGAAAGGATTAGAAAATCCACTTAACAACCATAGTTTATAACAATAATAAAAGTTCTCCAAACTTGGAAGCCTAATGAAAATCCATGTAACAATTGAAGAAAAGCTGAACAGTGGAAAAAGTGAGGCATTTAAACATTCTCTCTCTTTTTGTGTTGGACTCTGGTACTCTTGGTGGGACTGATTCCCTCTTTGTGAAAGAATTTGAGAAGTAAGGTTTTTAGGGACAAATGGAAGTTTTTACTTCACAATTTCATATCAGTGATGACTCTTAAAACCTTTTAGGATGTAAGATATTTTAAATGTCAGAAAACCAGATTACTTTGAAAGGAAGATGTGGAATCTTTTTCCCTCAGATCTGAAGTCTTCTGAACATATTCCTCTCCAGAATAAAGTGCCAGCAGACTAGAAGACAGTTTTTGTTCCTTTCCTTATTTTTTCTATCACCCAATTGCTTTTTTGGGACATAGATGTTAGATAATTTGGGAAAAGAATATCTATTTCTAGTTGCTCACTGGAATGCCTTAAACACTTTAAAACATTTTTGGACAGTAAAATAATACAATGTAGTTCAGGCGCCTTGGGATAGAAAGTTTAGAGTAGAGGGGATTATTTCTATTTCCTGTGATGTCAGTTTTCTAAGGCTGTGAGATCAGTGCCTCTCCCAAAATACAAAATATACATGGGACTGTGTTCTGTTGCTTGCTAAGTGGAGGATAACTAGAGAATTGTTCTTTTCCAAAGTATTGCGGTAATGATGCCAGAAAGAAGGGCATTGTAAGGGATCTGTGTGCTGGTTTTGGAGGACTGTCTCTCAGACCATATTTCATTTGAACTGCTTTCTCATCCCAAATGCTCAGGGACATTTTCTGGAAGGGACACACTTCCAAATAGTGAAGTACCTCACATACCCTCCTATGATAAAGTGCAGAAACAGTGAACTCTGCCTGCTGCCAGGATTGACTGATCGTTTATTTTTTCATATTCATAATACACTGTGAGCGTCACCGGCTGTCAGAGAATGAACCAGGACCTCACAGGTCAAAGCAAAAAACTTGCTACTTGAGCCGGCAGAAGTGCTATTTTGTTTTCCCTTAGAAAGGAGTTAGGAATACAAAATATATTCTATTTTAGGCCCTGAGTGAGCCAACTGTCAGGGTGCAGGTAAACAGCCAAACCCTATTTACGCCTACTGATGCAACAGCATCATGTACCGCTATCCCATTTAGAAAGCTGTAACCAGTCTATGTGGATTTCATCAGTTACTCTTCCCTTTGCATTTCAGGCCTGAATAGCTGAGCAGCAGAGTGATTTGGCAATCCTTCTGAAAGAGTCTGTGAACATGTAAAATGCATATACATATTATTTTAATTTTGCAAACAAAGACCACTCTGTGTTTAAAGATTTAATTCACAGAGCAAAGCTTCAGATGGAAATACAACTTGTCTAGGTGTGGTGGACAAATAGCATTTTAAGTGCCTCTTCAATGGCTCCCATGACATCCTCTTAAACAATCAGAAGCACAATAAACTGGTGATTTACATGAAGAAGCTTCTTGTTGGAGAAATAGATTAATAGGATTTAATAAAAAAGTCACTAATTTTTACTCCAGAGTCAACACTGATGATGTGACTGGAAATTTGATAGTTCCTAGGTTAGATTCTCAACCATCTGACATATTCACATGCAAGATATTAATCTTTGCTCTGACATGGGTCTTCCTTTCTGCATTTCCCCCCTCTCTCCTAGGACTCAGGTTTAACCAACAGAAATCTACCTAACTTGCATTTCATATTTATCTTGCTCCAAAGCAAGAGTCAGCTTTGTTTACAGTGGCCAATTGATAAAATGTGTTTGCCAGGGCATTTGCCAAAGAATAAAGACCCTGGAGACTTCATGGTGGTGAAGACTTTGTGTGACAGGGATGTGCCCGCATTTTTTCATATTCTTTCCTAGGTGATGGGAGCCTCTGTTTTTTAAACAGAATGAAAATAGAGTACAACTATGTCTATATCTGAGTCTTCTGCATCCACCTCCTGTGCTCTTCTCAGCACTAAAAGGCTCACTTTGGGATTTGCCCCCTGCAGCAAAACTATTTCCCAGCTGTGAGGGGATCCTCGTGTCCAAAAGTACGTGATGCTGCGTTTCTTGGAACAGCTTCTGGAGGAGAGAACAGCCTTTGGTGTTTGCACTTTGAGTTTTAACTGATGTATCAACCCCCATAGATATGTTTTTAGGGGTTTAGCCTAGCATTAATTCATCTGCTAAATTCCTATAGAAGCCATGAACAGACACATGGTGAATCTGTATGTTGCTGTGGATCTGGGTGGTTCTGCACCTGTAGATATTCTACATCTGTAGTAGGATTTCCCACATGACAGGCTGAAACATAGGAAAAGCCCATGGTCTGGGTCTCCTTCCTATTTTCTTTACCCTTGAAAAATGAAAAACATTGAAGTAATAAGGTCAGATGGGATGGTTACAGAGGAACTGAGGGTATGAAGAGTTCAGTTTGCAGTCCCTACCCTGAACTGATAATCTCCAGCACGAATGACAAGATTTTTGTTGCTGCTCTCTGCAAATGAGATTTTCTGGTTGCTTTTCACTCGGCAGCTAATGGTATTCTGAGGTTCTGGGATTTTACATTTTAAGATGTATGTTTTAACTATTCAATCACATAAAGCACAAACCTGGATGGAAAGAAAAACATTGCAACTATTATTTGCTCTGTTAATTGTTTCAGACAGCCAGCAGAGAACTCATGTAGAGGGAGAAGCAATCTAAATCACTTTTATGAGCATAGATAGTCGGTAGGGAATTTTGGTTTTACTGTGCTGCAGTTGGATATTTGGTATCAGGCTTCCTAAATGGACTTAATCTCAGATTATGGTTCTCTATGGAGCCATTCAGGTCACTTTGTAATTGCCCAGCTTTCCACACTTCAGGTGATGAGAAGGACGTGCACAGGAGCAGCATTTTTGTACTCATTTGGTTAAAAGAGGGACCTTTCCAGAGATGGAGGAGGTGCCAGTTTGCAAGGACTGGGGTTAGGAAGAAAGACCAAAGCACAAAAACCCATACATTTTTAGAAGTCCTGATAATGATCCCTGGTAACAGGGATATGCACTATGAGGTTGTGTTTGCCCTGGATGTATCACTGTGGTCTGGTTGGTTTAATTACAACTGTGACCTCCTCTCTTAAAACCATCACTCCTAAGGCATGGACAGGAGGGATAGATCATAAAGCAAAATTTTGGCTGGCAGTGACCAGCTAGCCTCAAGATTTATTCCCAGGAAAGGATGTCAGTAAGTGAAACTGCAACCAGAAGGAACATCCAGGTACCTGCTTTGCAGTCTAGCTTTATTCCTGTGGCTTAGAAACTACTGAACCCTGAAGCAGTCTTCAGGAAGAAAAACAAAAAACACCAGAGAAAAAAACAACATATCAAACCTGAAATAACAATGGAAGAAAACAAAGCAGAATTTGGATCATGATTTTCAGTAAAACATACAAAGAACATGGAAGTTCGGCTGTACAGGCAAAAATTAAGAAGAGATAAATCCTTTTGGCCCCATAAGTCATATGGAAGCTGCATATGGAGTTTTATTTTATTTTAGCTTTAAGGGTCTAGCTTTCTAAATGCTCATTTCCTTTTCTTTTTCTTGTGTCCCATGATGTCCGTAACCATGAGAAATGGTTAGGGAGGCTGTAAGCCAAGGAGCAGTGATGTTAGATTTGTTTTCACATAGACCAAAATAGACCAAGGAAAAGAACTAAACAAACTTGCTCTTTCCAGAAGTAGGGAGGCTCCTCCTTGATGTTTAATAGTGATGTGTATGGGCATCATGCAATTCACTTGAGTTTAATGAGATGAAGAAAAAAACTCAGGAACTGATGTTGGAGGGTGATCTATCAATCTGCTCCTGTCATTCACCTGGCTGTACACACAGTTCTCAAGGATAAACATCTCCAAAAGGGTTTGGAGAAGTTCAGCACAGATTGTTAAACACAACGTGTCCAAAGACAGCTTTTGCTTAAGAAGACCATGAAGTGTTGCTTTCTGAGGGCTGGCAGGGCAGAAGAAAAATGTTATAGTAGTTGACTTTTTCTGCTTCTTTGAGCACTGGCCACTGGCTGCTATAAAGGCAGAGCACTGGCCCAAAGGACCTCTTTTTGTGACTCAGTATAGTGGCTCATATCCTCTACATTTGGCTTATGAAAGATTTTCTGGCTTATTTAGAAGGCTGGGTATTTTTGAGAAAGAAAGCATCTATGGGCATGTTGCCACTTGTTTAACAGGAATAAGGGAAAAATATTCCTCAGTTAATTTCATCCCAGTTTTTTCTAAGTGAAACTTTTCCGTTGCTGACTCTGAATACTTTCAAATTAAATTTGTTGGACTTGAATATTAGAAAAATTAATATGGAAGAAAATTGATGTCTGAGATGGATTAAATATATTGTTCATTGTTAGCCTTTTCAATGAAGCTAAAAAAGCAGTTAGCATTCTCTTGTCACCGATGTGAATAAGCAATATTTAGGTAGCATATGTTATATAATTAAACATATTAATAGAACTTTATCTGCCAATGTATATTAAAGCATACTGCATGGGTTAAAAATACATGCATTTATGTAGTTAGATAAATCAAAATGTTAAATGTGTTTTTCATTCTGTGTAAAAATTCTGTTTATTCTGGTGTTTTACACCAGATAGAACTTCAGACTACACCTGCAAGACTTTCCCTGCTGTTACACTGCAGGTCTTACAATACTTCCAATGGGTGATCTGTATTTTAGGAGAGAAGGTTTCTGAATCTTGTCTTTAGCAGTGCATGGATGTTACATTGCCACTGAGTCGTGGAGAAGAGCTCCATGGAAGGCTGCTTGCTGGGTAGGATACAGCCTCTCCAGCGAGTCTGTAAATCAAGAGCTGAGGGGCAGTGCAAGGGAAGGATTTCTCCATACATGCCCTATTCCACTCTTCACTGAGCATCCACTGCCAGAGGCATCTTGTGCTGGCTGGACTTTTGCTTTGATGTGCTATGGCTGTCTCTGTGTTCTGCTGTAATCCATGAAAAGCATGATTGCAGGTGAGGTAGTGTTGTTCCTAAACAGTTCTTGGAATGGCAAATCTGTCAGCAATTTTTAGAGCAAAATTTTTACAAAAACCTTTTGAATTTCATTCTGTTTTGGAAGAAAATGAGTCCCCAGGTCAGTCTGTGAGGTCACTCAATCACTCAGCACTTGGATGAGGAGAGCCTTCCAGAGCACACTGCAAAAAGCACTAGCAGAAAGCTGGCTACTCGTTTGTGTTTCACACCTCCTTAATTACCCACCTGTGTTCCTTTTATTATCAAAGCTTGAACAGGATTGCTCATAAAACAGAGGCCAAGAGGAAATTGCTGGTTTGCTCAGATTGCACCAGCAGCATAAAGTGAAATAATTTAATATCAGAACACTCTGTCCCTTTCATTTTCATTTTCCTTTGTCCCTTCTGTGGCACTGTGGATCCTGCCCACCTAACACCTACACTGAGCAGCACATACCTGTTGCTTTTTCTCAGTCTAACACGTAGACTTCATACAAATCACCACTTCAGTCTCATGAGTGACTGGAAAACTGGTGAGAGGTGTCTTCAGCTGTAAGGAACTGCCCATGTAGCCATTGTCAGTCAAGCTTCTCTGTGAGGGAGATTTGAACAAAAGCACATCTTGGATTAGAGATGTAGGGAGTGTCCAGTCCAGCCTGGTCAGGAGTGGCTTCATTCTTAGCAGTTTATTTCTAGAAGTGGAAGAGTTTGCAAGACCTGTGGAGTTTCTAAGCAGTGTGTGTAACCTGAGTGTGTGAAGGCTTGCAGTGCTCCTTCTTGCAATATCAAACCTGATGCAGTTGTATCTCAAGCACGTAGCAGTGAAATGACAACTCCTTCCCCACTGTTCAGGGGATTTTTTAGATGCTTGCCTTCCCTCATTTGGAGGACTCACTTTGTGTTGCTTTCACTCATAATTTTTGCCATTTCTATTTATCTGGAAATTTACTCCAACCTTTTGGTATCTTCACTGAGGGCAAACCCCTGACATTGTGGAGAATTTGCTTCATGATTTGTGTTGCTTAAAACCAGATTGTGCCATGAACATCACTTTCAATGACATCCTATGAGTTTGTGATTCAAGTGTGGCACACTAATGTGGATTTTCCAATGGGTAAGGTGGAAATATCCATGCAGTCCCTCTATGAATGATTTGCAAGTGACCTGTGTTCAAGAAATAAGCAAGAACTTTTTTTTTCCCTTCCACATCTGTGCTAAATTTGGTTGGACCATGTTTGTTTGGAAGTGTAGGGGTGCCTCAGTTTTCACCAAGGTGGTGTTCCAGTTCTCTATGTTGACTGCACACTTAACCCACCTTGCTAGACCTTTTTATCATCCTGTTTCTCTTCTTCATAACAGAATGTTTTATCCTGATATTTGCATTTCTTTCAAGTAGCAGAGCATACTTGGTTTCTGTGTATGAACTTTTTTTTAACAGTTCTTAACCCATGCCTCTGCAAACCATAGTTCAGCAGAAACAGCAACATGATCATACCATCTGTGTCTATGACTATATCTTTAGGGTATAATAGCTGTTCATGAATCTGGCTCTGGATGTTAAATGGAAGATTTCTCTTAAAAAAAAAAAAAGAAAAAAGAAAGAAAAAAAAAAGAAAAAAAAAAAGAAAATACAAACCATGCTTTACTGGCACAGAAAATAATGAGCTTGAAGTTAGTCTGTAGCAGAAAGATGAGATTGTTGTCTACTTCGGTTTTTGCTCGTTTTTCTTGCCCAGACTGCTGTATCCAGTAATAGGTCAGGGAGGGAACACAAAAGTTCAGGCTGTGCCTTCACTGGAAGAAAACATCGTGTTCCTCCTTGGGGTTCACTGTCATGAGGCACCTGGCCTGAGGTGAAAACCTAGTGGAGACAAGTTTGTTGTGTGAACAAGTGTGAGCAGGCCACAATAAAGGTTATGGGGAGAAGCCAACATTTACATCTCACCACATACTTCTACTACCGCTGCTCCATCTTCTCTGGTTTTGTCATTTTATTTTCCATACCATCAAACTCAAAAAGACATGAGCCTCTTCTCTCAGTGAAAAAAGCCTCTCTGGCTGTGACAAAACACTTGTGCAACATAAATCCTTGTAATTCTTCCCTTTGATATTACTTTTTGGTAAAGCCAATGCATTTCTCAGCTGACATCCATGCAAAATTATCTGAAGTACAACCTAAGCACTGAAAATGATGACTGATTTTCAGCACAATGACATAAATAGCAGATTGCATCACATGGCTATTTCATTGAGCATCTTCTACTTCCTGCTGTGAACAGTTTGACTTGGTGATCTTAAAGATCTTTTCCAACTTAACTGATTATGTGATTTTATGAAAGGCAGAACAAGGGGTCTGGCAAATTGTGGAGGACAAAGCTCTGGTAATGGAGGGTGGAGATAAGAATTTGACTCTGTGCAGGTTTTGGCAGGTTTGTGTCATTTTATCTATGGAGGGCAAAGGAAGAAAATCACAAACATGCAGCGACAAGGAAGAACTATTTTCTTCTCAGACTCTTCCTGTGCTATTCTTCTTGTCCATTTTAACCTCCCACTTTCTTGAAACAAAAATGATGGAAACAGATAAGAAGTGACTTCAATTAAATCTGATTCTTTCTTCACCTTACAGAGGAATCCAGGAAGCTCTCCACAGCCTTTTTTCTCTCTTTGAAGTGTTGACTTACCATTCTCCTGCCATTAAAATATAATGGGCTAGCAGTGGGTGTGCTGGGATTTGACACCCAGTGGGGACCCGCACCTAATCCTGCATCATCACCTGATCCGGTTTGGCTTACTTTCCTAAGACAATGACCCCATCTTCACCATTCAAAGCAGAAGAAGGGGAGGACCAGAGAATTATTGTAGAGGACTTAGTCCAAGCCAGCCAGTCTCCATGTAGGTCACAGAAGACGGTTTCAAACACATCCACATAAACAGGGGCCTGCAGGAGGGACTGCCTGCAGACCCCCATGAGGAGGGGAGAGGGAGGGGGGATTTTATCAGGTGTTTGGACGCATTTGATCACAGGGTGCCTTTATCTTCCCCACACAGGGGGCTGAGGTGACTCACCAGTCACTTAGTGGAGTGGAAACAGTTTACGGGTCATGGCAACAAACAAACAAGGATGGGATCCAGAGAGACACAAGACATCTGCTCCAGCATCATCGGCCTTATCTCTGTCACATAATTGTGTGCAGAGCACTTTGGGTCTGCTCTGTCAGCCCTGTACAAAGCAGAGGTTTGGCTGCCACGGAGCTGTCGGGGGGAAGATGGACTTTATGCTTTCAGCAAGTGGCTGTGGTTTCCTTAGGAGACAGAGAGCAGTTACTGCCTCTACAAACCCATTTCACGATGACAATGTCTCAAATGATCTTGTCTGATTGCTTTTCCATCTGAGCCACGAACAGCACCAGGACAGGGATTCACCTTCAGTCAGTCTTCTCTTTCTTCAGCAGTGGAAATGGAAATGAATCTGTGTTGTCATGCCGTGCACACAGACAATCTGCATGTCTCTTCTGGCACAGAAAAACAAACCATAACACGGTGCTCACAAAGGGCAGTCCATGAAGTGCTTCCTGAAGAGAAGGCTGCTCCCTTTCTTTACCTGCTGTGTGGTGGGCAATGTGTTTGACAGCCCCACTTAGGGGAAAAAAATCTCAAATATTACTCAGGAGTTACTCTGCACAGGAACACATCTGCTTCACTGCTCCTGACCTGCTGGTGCCTTGCCACATCATCCAGATGCTTGTTCTGGTGGCTGCAAAAGGCTCAGATAGGGCTGGGACTGCAGATATTCCCTAGAGGTGTGAGAATAAAAATGAAGAAAATATGAGGATTTTGGCTCTTTTCCCCATCTCCCCATTTCTCCTGCTTTTGCTTAATTTTGCTGGCCTAGCCCTGAATGCTTGGGAATATTTTTTCCCACTAAAATGAAATTAATTTATCTGAGCTGTACATTAATAGCTCCAGTCGTTGTAGTCATCTGTCACTACTTGTTCATAGATGGTGAAAGGAATGGTAGAGGCAGGTAATTGCAGGTATTTGGCATACATGGGCATTTCCCAGGCCTGTTTTTCTCTCTCCTTTTTTTCTCTGTGTCCAGTCAAAACTGAGGCTGTCCTGTTCACTCAACACAGCCTCAATTTTAAAGCTATGAAAACAGCAGCAGGCAGAAGATTTCAAGAAGAGCACCACTGCATGCATGCCTGTGTGGTGTGAGATGGTCTGTAATGATTCTGGCTTCTGACAGTGGCTGATCTGTGCAGTAGTGCACAGATCAAAGACCATAAAGAAACAGTACCTAACTACACAAGACTGACTGGTAAGTAACACCAACACCTCATGAAAATCGAAGTAAAATGTTTGGATTCTTCATTTTTTTGCAGAACTTTTCATTTAAAACTTAGAACACCAGAAGACAAAATATAATGTATGGTTTGGGCTGGATCACAAGACTTGGTCAAAAAGTTTTACTGAGCTGAGGGAAGAAATTCCAAGTTTTATTGTCTCTGCTCAGCTCGCTATCTGGAACATAACATTCCAACCTCCTCTTTACCTTTTTTAAAACAAAACTGAAAAACATCGAAGTCCAAGCACAGCAACTTCATCACATCAGCAGCCAGAGCTGAGCTGGAAAATCAGATCCAAACATAATTTCTGTCAGATTGACCCTTGTTATTTTTATCTCTTTTGGGGGTTTCAGGTAAGTGCTTTCCACCTACAACTTGTTTCTTGGTTTAGTTGTGCTTTCTCTCCAATCAGTTGATCAAGGGTTTCTAAATGGAAGACCGGCTGCAAGTGACCATGACATTACATAACAAGTTTCTACCAAGTAACCATTTATGCCAAGACTTTGGAGCTTTCAGGAACTATTAATTTTCACACAAATAATGGTGTATTTCCTAATGACTTCAGCTAACATGACATGATGAATAATAGGGAACTGAAATCATCAAGGAAGTAAATCTGTTATGGACTCAAACCAGTCATTTTTTTAGTTGAGTTTTGGTCCAGCTACAAAGAAAGTTTTGCTCTGCTGGTTGGGGTTTTTTGAGTCCCACATAGTCTTCAAAGTACTAGTGTAGGTTCAGTTCTGGGTTTGAAAAGAAATAACAATTCAAATCAGTTTTCAATTTGGGTTTGGGTTTGATTCAAAGCTGTCAAGCATATTCACAGGGTGATTAAAACTGTTCCAACAGTTCTGGCCATGAGGAAGGTGAGGCAAACCCAGAGGACATGCAGATCTGGACAAGTACTCTTGCTATTAGCTAAATTTTTCTATTACCTAAATGTTCTTACAGACCAAAGCCCCATTGTTTTAGGCAGGGCAAGAAACAGGTAGTAAGAAAATAACCGTGGCCTAAAAAAACCCTTCCTGTCTACAGACACAAAGCTAGAGATGAGAAAAAAAGAAGCGATATTGTCTTTCTCAGATGAGGAGCTGAGGCACAGGGAGGTGAAGTGACTTGGCAAAGGCAGTGCAGGAAGACTGGAGCAGAGCTGGGAGGTGCAACTGGGAGCCCCTGGCCACAGCCTCAGCCTGTCCTTCCTGCCTCTCCCCGCACGCCTTGGGTGGCACCTGCGCAGAGCTCCACTGCACAGCAGTGACCCCAGCAGCAGGGCAAAGAGGGCACAAAGAAGCCCCCTTTATTTTTCTTTCTGCTACTTTATCTCACTTCAATGGGAGCAGTTGAGAACGTTGAGGATAAATGAAAACAACTGTTGGGCATCAGTCCAAGTGGTTAACAAAGAACCCCAAACCCTTTTAAGTCCTACAACTAAAAGGTGCTGGCATAAAAAGAATAGCATTTTTCTTTGCAGAAATCATTTGTTGAGCTCTCTACTTCTGAATAGGATTCCTTGCCTTCTCCCCCTTTCTCCCCCACAGAATTTAAAAACAAATCACACAAAAATATCATATTCCTCCCTTATATGCTGTATTAGATGTTTCCTGAGAAATGTCAGCGTAAGGTCCTGCCTGAGATGACATTCATTAGAAACACAGTATGATTATACCCCTCCCCCTTCCAAAATCATCCCCTGGTGTTGGGTCACATGTCAGGACAGGTACCTCTTTTCATCCTCAGCTGGACAGAAGTTTTCCTGCTTTCTGTGGCTCTGTGCTGCATCTGAAAGCACCTGTCCATCCTCAACAGGGAGGAATGCAGCACTGGAGAGGGAACATGGGTAGGTTCAGGATGAAGTTTCTCCTGATAGCATAGAATGATTCCATTCTCTGGAAAATTAAATAAGAAGCCAAGGGAAAAGGCTGGATTTTAAAAAGGAAATTGCTGATGCAATAAAGCAGAACAGACAACCAGAATATATTTAGTAACCCAGCAAAGAGGCTGACCTGTGTAACTTGGGCTGTGGAAGAGGTTTTGCCTGGAGAGAGAGACTGTGCTTTCTGCAGCACTGGGAGCATGTTGGTGCCAGGGTGGGAGCAAGCAGGGGAAACTTGGCCTTGAGGCTTTGATGCCTGCAGTGGGGAGATTTTTTAAATGAGCATGCAGCTGTGAATTCCCTGTCAGTTTGCATGGCAAGGCTGAAATTGTGTTTGAGACTTCAATATTGCTTGAGAACAGCAGACTTTCACCTACCCTGTGCTTAGTACAGGTCGAGGGGGGAAGCCCAGCTGTATTATTAGTGTGAGCCAGACCTTGTCATTATAAAATTCTGTACTGTAGTTGAACCTTGACTAGAAATCT
The DNA here is from genome assembly GCA_013398615.1 of Brachypodius melanocephalos. Taxonomy (NCBI): domain Eukaryota; kingdom Metazoa; phylum Chordata; class Aves; order Passeriformes; family Pycnonotidae; genus Brachypodius; species Brachypodius melanocephalos. The sequence goes on from VZSR01000245.1 coordinate 11,845,290, forward strand.
AACAAGTCAGGTACCAAGAATGGTCTTATTGCACTAAAAGAAAACAAGAAATAAAACCAAACAGAATGTATGTACAGGCGAAAAGTATATTATTTAGCTTAGAAAAATCCACAAATATTCATCTCAAAAAATCTGAAAAGCTTAAACTTGTGCCCATTGTTTGGAGGTGACATATTATGGCCTGTGAATACCTTTGCCATGTCCTCCCTGCCTTCCTCTAAAGCTTCCCCTGTCTAGTTAGGGCATGGTGAAAGAAATAGCTAATTTGACATTTTCAATTCTTTCTTTGTTCTGAACTTCTGTTGTGGGACCAGAATAAAGGAAATGGAGATCCCTGGAAAGACTGTGAAGAGACAATTTACATTAACTTACTCACATACAACCTTAAAACAGGGCCTGTAATACCCGGCTCTTTCCAATCCTCAGCCATCAGCAGAAACCTTGGTCCCAGGGACACACTGCTTTTGTTCATGTGCACAGCTGATGTGACAACTTATGGAATGGGCTGATCTGGTCTTTGTTCATGTGGTTGAAGTCCATCCCATCCAGGCCATCCAGTTTCTCTATTTCTTTTGTTAGCTGTTTAATAGTGAAGCCAAATGCTTCTGAAAACATTAATTCAGCCACTTTCTATGACAGTTTTTACAGTTTCAGTTAATTATGTACATTGGCCTTTTCAACCCAAAACTCTTGTCCTTTTCTTAATGCACAGAAAAATCTCACTCTGCAGACTGAAATAAGTTATCATCAGGACACATCTACCTCTGCTGCCAGCAAAGCACTAAGTGGGAAGGTCAAAAAGTCCTCCAAAACCACAGGCTTGTTCCCTCCTGGGTGCCAGGCACTGCTTGCATTAGAAGGATGAAGTGGTGAAAGAGCAAAAAAGTTCTAAAATGAGCTTTTCATGAGGTCAGAGGTTTAGTGTAGGAATTCTTAGCATAGGAAAGTGGTCCACATCCAGTACTCCCTAGGAGGCCCTGGGGAATCAGTAGATGCCTCCTGTAAATCAGGCATCAGTTGTCTTCTCTGCAGCGCTGGAGCTGCCTGTTGTGGCTGTGCTGATGCAGAGGGCTGGTGAGGAGCAAGTGTGGAAGGGGCTGAGGAAGGTGCAGCCAGAAGCTCATCTGGCAGTTCTGAAGAAAGCAGGATGCACTATCAGCCAAAAAAATCGAGTCACAGGCTCCTTGAATTTCTCAGGCTTGGGAGAAATGTGGGATTTAATACAGCTTTCTATCCTTTACCCATCCATAAGGCAGCAGTGACACCAGCCAAACTAACTCCTCAACAGCAAGCTAGGAAAATAAACCCATTTTCATCATCATTTATGAAATGCTTGGATTCCTTTGTGATAAATGACATCGAGGAGGCCACAAGGAAATGAATAATTCCAACTTCAGAAGAGAGTTTGAGTAGTGTGCTGAAAAGAGATGACCTTTGGACCACATGTTGATTGTGGATGTTAAAAGTAAAATATTCAGCATCTCCATATTAAACTAGCACTACTTGCAGGCTATTACGTGAGGCAGAGATGTTACCAAAACCAAAACCAAGATAAACCCAAATGAATAAAGATATCTTTCAGACACTGGCAATTCCATAGCTGCCAGAATATCCTTCTTCAGATTTTCTGGACCGGCATATATCTAAGCAGAGAGTATCTAATGGTGTCAGAAAACTTAGAGAGTGAACAAAAAACCCCATGTGAGCATTTACATGAAAATATTGTCAGTGTAGGAAAACCTTGTAGCAGCATGTCTCTTGCTGTCTTCTTTGTGCAAACCCAGAACATCTTGTATGGGTCTGAGTGCTTCTTTCACTCTGCAGTGCAGGAGGAAGGGAAAGAAAAATGAGCAAAATTAACTGGCCTGATTTCACTTTCTGATTTCTCAGACCACAGTAATTCCACCACAGTGAGCAAGATCAGAATGACTCTCTAAATATTTATTTAGAACTCCTTGAGGATGACAGAAAGGAAAAAAGTGGGGATGTGCTGAAACATTGCTCCAGGCACATTCAGCAGTTATTAAAAAGAATTCACTTCCATGCAAATTGTATTTCATCAGCTAATTAAGAAGGTATTTATCCTCTGCTTTAATTAATATCTTGTCTCTTCCTTCCGAAATACTTAATCATGGAATGAAATCATCACAGAAATATTGCCCTGAAGTTAGTATCAGCATTTTGTATCTCAGCAAATCTGACATGTGTGTGTATGCATATATATATACATATATGCGTGTGTGTATATTTTAATAGCAGTAATTATAAACTACTCTGCCAACTTACAGAGCTGCTTTACATTTCTGGCTTGCTGCCAGGCTTTTTTTTCCCAGTGCCTGATGAATAGCAACTGTTGTGTACTCTAGATCTGTGCTCCATTTAAGCAATATCCCCAAAGAAATCGGCCTCCTTAGCCATTAAGCACAACTTTGTCAGGCAGCGCCCGGGGCGATTGACAAAACCTATTTGTTAACTAAAAACTGTAATCAGTGGTTTGTGTATCAGCAGCATAATACTCTCAGTAAGGCTGCAATATAATGGATGGAAAATCGGTTATTTCCTGAGCATCAACAACCAATTTTCCACCAGTTAGGCTAGAGATGCATATCCCACAGGTATGTAGGAGTCAGAATTAACTAGTGCCAGCTTAAGTATGGGAAAGATACTAGCAAGGCATATGGGAGTGGGCTTTCTAAACAAACTGGATAAGCCATGCTGGAATATATTTATTGCTGCTTGTAATTCAAATTTAAGTTACAAAATCTTGCTGGACTATTGAAGTTGGATTGAAATGGAATGCATTTTCTGGGAGAAGGTTTAGTCTCTGTCATTTGTAATATCTCAATCCAGACTGTTTACAAAGGTGTTAAACAGAAGTTAAGGGCTTGTGGGAGGTGCTGCAGAAAAGAGAACAGCTTGAAGATAATCATCCTATCCGGGCTTAAAAAAAAAATCTATGAAATTTTGAGATGAAGCCTCAATTCTTTAATCAAACCTCACTCTTGCCATTAAACCAATAGGCAATGTTCAGTCTGTTCTGAGCCTCGCTCCCATGAGTGTCGTCTCTCCATTCATCTTGGAGACATTCCTCAGCCAGAATCCTTGATTCAGCTCAGCTAATCCATTGATACAAATAAAAACAAACACCAGCAGGATGTAGCTTATCAGTTATTCCTGAAATGTTCTTATCTCTTCTAGAGTTTCTCACTGGGAAATAATGTGCAGAATTTTCCCCCCTCCCTTTCTGTCAAACCTGTGGCTGGAATGCTCCACAACTGCTAAACTGCAAACCAAAAGTCATAAGCCTATTTGGAACAATTCACTCACTGCAACACTCTTAGAGATTTTGGAGATTTTTGGAGTTTCTCTTATGAGTCAAGAGCTGGAAAGCCAGCTCCCAGAGGCAAGTGACTGCACGTGCCATCAGCCAATAGCACAGAGAGGTCACAGGACCCAGCCTTCAAGCCCTTAAGTGTGTGTGTGTGTGAAATCTCACTGTGTTAACAATTCCTTTCTTTATTTCTCCTCTTAACATGGTACATTATTTGAACATTATGAAGTGAACCCTTTGTTAGAGCACATGACAAATCCCCAACTAAGTGGAAGTGCGATGCCACTAGACTGAGTGGCCTGTGGATCTTTCTGCTCTAAAAAGAATGATTGCAGATCCTTGAGACATTTTTCACTGAAAAGATGGATTAGTAGGCAGGCATGTGCTGGGGCTGTAAGTTACAACTTATCTCAGAAAGTTTTAACTTTATGCCTTTGCATGCCTAAGAAGTCATTTTTAAATGCGGCTTTAGTCTTTATGAGTCCCTATGGATCTCTGCACAAATATGTAGCTGCAAAGACTGTCCAGGCTTTTTGATGAGGGCCTGGAAGTTCAGACAGGACAAGAGGACTCATGACCCCGTTTCCTGTTCCTGAGAGTGTCACCAACTCTCATCGTGTCACTTAAGTTCTCCAAACTCCAGCTTTCCATGTAAAGCAGGTATTGAAAGATCTGGAATATTTTAATGCTTTGTTGATCGTTAGAGAAAGGCTTGACTAAATCCCGTCACCAGGAAATGTTTCAGATCAGTGCTGAGTTACGGAACACTGGTGTCTACACCTTTGTCTCCCTAGGCTTGTTCCTGAAAATGACACAATGAAGAGTTCAGAGTCCTGGTGAGATTGTTGTGAGGTCTGATGCAGGGAAACTCGGATGTTCCCACTGCCTAATCCACCCACATCCACACCTTGGCACTCTTCTTCCTCCCTTCAGAGGTCGGTCCATGGTGTCCTCTGGTCAGTGGATCCTGCACTTTTAATGTGGACTAAACAGTTGGGAAATCTGTGCTTCTAATTCTGTTTCCATTAGTTCCATTTTCAGTCTATACAGTCAGGTTTGTTGTAATTCCCACATTTTGGAATTTGTATTTATTACACAGAAATATTCAGAGCAGTGAGAGATTCATTTTCTTGCCTAGGACAGATGGGAACTATCTAAACGTTTTCATCTGCCAAACTTAGTAAAAAAATCTGAGAAGAAGACCAAAACTAAGACTTCTTAGGATTTATCCTGAGGAGACATATTGACAGATCACCAGAAAAAGCCCACAACCTCCCAGTCCCGAAACAATAGAGTGCTTTAGACATTTTAAAGGCTTTTTTGATTTGTTCAGGAGTCTTTCCAGATTTGTCTCAGTTCTTGAATTTTCTGATCTGCTTCACCCGATCAGTGCCCTCATTAAGCAGTGGAGGCGGATGCTGCTGAGAATTTTAGTAGGAGTTTAGGATGAGGCAGACATTGATTGTTTTGCCCTTCCTTTTTCAATCACTGAAATGGCATTCAGGTTCCAGGGATGAACAGATATGGACACTCAACCATGTGATAAGAAGGGCCGAAGCAGAATCTGCGTGTGTATACAGAATATATCTGCAGACTGGGCTGTGGTTTACTGTGAGGCTTAAAAATGCTTTAAAGACTTCTAAGCACAGGAAGAAATATGCTGTTAGTAAAGCTTCCGTGTTATCAGCCCAGCTAAATAATGATGTGCAATGTGTCATGTGCAAAGAATATATTAATGCTTGGGTAAATATTTTCCTAATGTCTGCTTGGTTGATATCTCCTTGGCATATAACCAGAGGATAGTAAATAACACTCATGACTCTGTTTACTTAAGGTCTGTTTTCTCTCTTGTCTTTTACACTGGCAATAATTTTGGGGGCTTCGGGGGAGGAAAAGGCAGAGGGAACCGGAGCCTTGTAAAATGTTTGTTTTCCTTACAAATTTCACAAGAAATAAACTGTTTATGCTTTAGTGTTTCACTGCCATGGAAATGTTAGATGATTTTGTGTGACTGTCAAAGCGTTTAATGTGTAGCCAAGCAGTAGCATTATAGAGAGTGGGAGGGGAGGAAAAGGAGAAGCAGGAGGAACACAATGAAAAAAAAAAATTAGTCCACTTTACCTCGTAGTTTCTAGCACGTTATTTTCCCTTGCTTGTGGGCATGACTTAATGTTGGTTACTCCCCTTGGCTGCAAACTGCGTTCATTTTAATCACCTCTTTTGACAGCTTCTTTGCCCCTCAGGCTCATCTCTAATTGAATTTGTCATGCAATCTCACCTCCCCTGAAATTGTTTGTACGGGAGGGAACCTGGGCGGCAGCTGGACCCAGGCTGGTTTCTGTGGTGTTACCTGCAGAAATCAGCCTGTTTTAATCCTGCCTTTGGAGCTGAGAGGGCTGGCATTGTCTGGTATCCCACAGATGTGGCAGTCATACTTCCAGATCTAATCTGATGCCTTCACACAGGGCTCAGTGAACTTCCAGTTCAGATCTCTACCAACTCCTTCTCTACTATCTTTCACATCATGGAGTAGACATGCTCATAAAGAACAATTAACTATGAGATTAAATTTCTCCCTTCAACCCCGAAAATGCAGGTCTCCAGCTAAATTAATGTCCTTTCTGATGTCCTTGTACATCGAAAGGTGTTGGTAGATTGAGCAGATTGGATTTAGAGTCCCCCAAGCAAAGATACAGCCCTGAAATCTTCAATTTTCAGGGATTCAGAATTCAAAATGTGATCTTTAGTGAGGCTGTGATTTGTCCTAGTGGTTGAGAAGCACCTTAAGAATAAGCACTTCTTAATTTTTCTTTCTCCAGATGTGTTGAAGCCTACCAGTCTCAAATACTGTGTTTTTCTTCTTAACAAATGAAAATAACCCACCTTAAAAAAGCAACCCAAAGGCAAGTTTCCTATGTGTATACACATTTTCTGTAGAAAAAACTGGCTACCTTTGATCCCACAATAACAAAATGAAATCCTTCTCATACCCAAAAGAAAGTGTTGTGTTTTTTAAACGTTTCTGTTATTGAATTCATCTGAGTTGTTCCACACTGCGAGCCCAAGATGACAGAGTTGGGCATGGGGGAGACACACACATTGACATAAGACCACTCATCTTGTTCCATAAGTGGAGCCATCATGTTGTCTACATCTCCTCAAAAGTGCTGTGTCAACATGTCCCTGCAGCAGAAGTGTTCGTGGTGTCCAGATAACACATGTCACGTGTTTGACACACCAGCCTGTTATCTCAGCTGGCCAAACACTGAGGATAAACAGTGTCATGGAAGTGGACACATGCTTTAGACAAGGTTTGTGATCAACTGAAATTTACAACCTTTATATCTGACTGCAGCGTAAACGAAAATATGACAAACTTCTATTGTCTCCATCTGAAAGATAACCTGTAGGAAAAGTTGCATTATAAAATCACAAGCGTACGCTTCAGAAATCAGAGCATTTCCCAGCAGAATCCACAAAATTTCCTCTTTCTCTCTACTGGGGTCCAGCAGCACAGATGCTTGTTAGAACTTCAACTAAATGCTAGTTAAGTATTTGTTTTGCTTTCTAAAGGCATACACTTTCTAAAGTGTATGTCTAAAATGCATCAATTTTTTGTTTTGTTTTGGGTTTTTTTTCACTCTTTACTTTGACCAGCAAACTTCTTCCTCCCCTCTTTGGCTTCTCCTCAGAAACAACTCCTTTTTTCCCTCGTTTATTTTGTGTATTTTTCCAGTATGTATTGTCAGAAAGGAAAGGAATACTTTGAACCTTCCAAAAGTCTTTTTTTACACTGATGAATCACAGAATTCAGTGGTGGGCTAGAGAGGTTACTATGCCTATGCAGTGAAATCTGGAGTAGATGAAAAAAATCAAACTTCTTATGGCAATGCCATTATAAAGTGAATAAATATTTCCAGATTCCAATTTGAGACATTATTTTCTTTCTTTCTTATATGCAGATGATGCACGGGTCTTGTAAATAAAGGATATAATGTCAGGGAGATGGAGGTAGGAAATGAAGATTAGTTTCCTTTTCTTCTATCTTTACCTCCCAGGGAGAAGTTAATTTTGGCTGTGTTCAGCCTGAGTTCACAGAAGGGAGAACACAAAAAAACTTACTTCTTCTGTAAGTCCATTGCCAAATTAAATGGAAAGAAGAAGCAAAAATAATAATAATAAAGATCATATTCGGATTGGGGGGAAAAAGCTAATATCCTCTCCAGATTTCAGCTCTCACCCCTTTGGCATGTGTATTTGCCAGTTCATTAGGAGACATCTCAGTATTTTGGTCTAATTTAAGTGGACAGATGCTGTTTTTCCACAAAATGAAGTGGTATGAGAAAAGCTTGTCAGATTTAGTTTGGCATTTTCTTTTGTTACATTTTATGTTTATGGGTCACTTTTTTTCCTTCCCACAAGTAAACTCTCTAAGATAGACATGAGTCCCTTGGCAGCAAGGAAACAGAAATCTTGCTTGTAAGTGTATGCCCTGTTCTGCAGTCTCAGAAAGCTTTGCCAGTGTCCAGGTTTGGCAGATCCATATTCATGTTACATGTATCTTTTACATGCTGGCAGCAATCCTTTCCATTTAGGATAAACTGAGTGCTGAATATTTGGGCTTAACTGAGATACAGCACGGGAAGGCATGGCCAGATGATATTATATGTACACCGTGGTGCAAAACATCTGAAGCCTGAGAGGTCCTGTAGTTGTACCTGGCAGGAAGTCCAGCAGAAAGCCAGCCAACCCCCTCTGAAGGCCCAGACTCATTCCCCACATCTTCCTGGCCCACTTGCAGGAAACTCCGGGTGAGGTTTATGGACTCGGTTTTGCTGCAGGTCAACCAAAAGGCTTGTAAGTCCCTCATGGGCTTGAAATCTAGCAGAGCACAACTGGATCTGGTTCCCATGACTCTGCTTATTGGCTGTTCTGAAAATTAAGTCCAGAGTATGCAGAGCAGAGTAAGTAATCAATGTATCTGAGCTGATGTCTAGCCTGGATAAATATTCACTTGGCCCTGCCAGCTCCAGAACCTGGATACCCCTGAAATCCAGGTGGAAACCAAACAGGATTTCCTCATGCAGAGGGGCACACTGAGCACCAGTCTGAATCCCACATCACTGCTGTATCTAATTACCCCCAAAGTCACTCCCCATCTGTCTATTCCTTGTCACTTTGATTCAGTCTCCCCACTAACACAGCCCCTGTGCTGGAGCATTCCCTGCTGGTCTGCATTAGCTGGCTGCTGGAGCGTAACAGCCCAGCCTAAAGCCCATCAAAATCAACCTGTGGATTCCCAGGGGCTCTTAAAAATGTGCACACATCATCTGGCAACACACAGCCCTAAAAGACTGCCTTGGAAATCAGCAGAGCCAAACATTTCTCGCTGGGACAGAGGGGAGGTGGTGCTCTGGTGTATCCCAGCCAGTGTGGGCAGGAGCAGAGCTCTGTCCAGCACATGGAATGCCATTCCAGCAGTTCTCTGTGTGTGTGCCCAGAACTGGACATACAGAGTCAGAGTAAAGGCAGAGCACATGCTGTGGGGTGTGATGAGGTGATTTGGAGCAAATAAAGCTTAATTAGTGCACAGAGACCCTTAACAGTACACACAGACACAGAGAATGATTAGGCTGGAAGAGACCTCCAAGATCATCGAGTCCAACCCATGCCCTAACACCTCAACTAGACTAGTAATTTCCTGCATGATGAAATACCCACCGCCAGTGATCAAAACATATCACTTAATCACATAGCATTTTTCTTGGAAATATGCATTTACTTTGAGCTTTCATGTTTTCCTCTTTCCTCAGGGAAAGGGTAAAACACACCTCTCACACAGATCTGATGCTGAAGTCCCCTTTCTGCTCTTAGTCCTCATGGCCAGCACTGCTTTTTCCTCTCTGATTTGCAGGTTTGGCCCTGAGTTTTCCAGTGTTAAAGGTAGAGAAAAAGATTCAACCCTGGCTTGTCTACAAGAACTATTTGAGCTTCAGGAAAGTGCGCTCTGTTCTTCAGGGCATCTGTCTGAGGGACCATGTGGGACGCCTCTAGCCTGGGACTCTGTCCTGACATTGTGTTCTCTGATGTCTCTAAGCAGATGTGACCTCGAGGGTTTTTTTTGCAGTTGGGCTTCTCTCAGGAGACAGATGTTTTCTCAGGTACATAGAACCTGAGATTGCACTGTAAGGATTCTCCCAGGATGACACTGTCTCTTCTGCCCTGATTTAGTGAGTTCTGGGAACATAATATGCACAGGAGTTCTCCTATGTGTCCAGTTTTGTTGATATTGGCTCATGTATTCAGACGCTGTAAGGCGTGGGATGCAGTAACAGATGAGGAAAGACAAGCTGTATGGAATCATTAAAACTCCAGCTGCAAAATAATGTTAATGGCATGGTCCCTTACTGCCATAAGGATTGGGGTTTCTTTTAGCAAATTAAATCCACTCCCAGATGAGATACAACACGGTTGAGATTCAGCCGCAGCTCTGCTCTCTCTTGAAAGCTTTTTGGATATTGCTCTTTTCATTTCCCTTGCTGACAGAGCCTCACACGACAAGGGCTGCAATTGCAGAAGATTCTGCAAGAGTTCGCTGACAGGTGATTAACAGCTCTTGGATGCTGTGAATGTGACCACACTTCTGACCACGGGAGCAGTTAAACAAATTATCAGCAGAGCATTTTGTGGTTAACTCACCCTTTTCTCTAAACAAGTCTGCTAATGACGCTTCCTGGCCTGGCACACCTACACACTTGTGTGCTGAGAGATGCTGTTTCTCATGTCTAACAGACTCCTTAAAAACAAAACAACAACAAAGGGAAAACTGGAAGGCAAAAAGAAATCTGGACCCACGGTAAAATGAATAGCAAAAACTGAATAAAGGAGTGCATTTTAGTAAACTAATTCTCTGGGGCGTTCTTTCAGCCATGTGGGGGACCTGGAAATGTTTTCATTCCATTTATATCAGAGCTGTCTTTAGCCAGAGTTTTCTGTCAGACCTGATACTCTTTCCATCCCAACCAGTGCCTGAAAGAGTGCGGTAAGCCCCTGGCATTTTGAAGGACTGGTCACTCATTTGTGCTCCTCTCCACACACCTTTGGGATTGTCTTCTTTTGAAATTGATGGGGGAAGACAATATTACAGAGATCATCAGATCATATCATGAGGAACATGTTGGGTGACGCTTGATTGTTTTGGGTTTGAAGAAGCAGGAGCCACCAAGGGAGATAAAAGTTGTAGCAACTCGGGTAGTGTGTCCACTTTAATTGTAGCCTCTCCTCTTTTGTCTTTCCTCCTCTTTTGTAGTCAAAGGAATCTTTTAGGCAAGGAATCTTTGTCATGACAATGAATTCAATAGCTACCCAAGGAATAAAAGCAGATGGTTCTACACCTTTACAAAATGAATTGTTTAAGTGAGAGAAGAGTCCTTAAGAAAGGTTTTCAGCTCCAGTAACTCACTGAGGTGTCCGCAGAGAGCTCAGAGAGTGAGGACTTGCTGTACTTACAGGATGGTGTTTACAATGAAAACCATTATGTGAACCCTGCTTTTTTTCCCTTAAAGTGAGTTAGAAGCACGTGGTTGTGCAAAGTCCAACCCTGAAGTGCTTTTTCACTTTGAAGACTTCAGGATATAATGCTTTATTTCTTTCTCCTTGATGCATGAATGAGAAGTTAGGCCGGCTCACTACCTGGCCTGGCCTCTGTGTACTTAACGCTGCTGAAAATACTGGCTATGTTTGTTCAGAATTGAGAGAGGGGAAAAAAAATCAAAACTGTTGTCATATCCAGGCTCTTCTGAGCCTCTTCTGCTGTGTCCTGACATTTTCATTTCAGCATGTCCTCAAATAAAGCAAAAAAAAATTTCTGAAAGTGTGTGGTGGGATGTGCAATTTATAGAAGAGTTGACATAGCTTTTTGTGTAACAGCATTTATTAATATTTCACTAAGCAGCTTTTTTGTTTAGGAAAAAGAAAAGGATGAAAAGTGAGAAGACTCATTCTGGGGAGAAGCTGCAAGTAACTTTTGTTACTTTACCTCAAACAGTAGCAGTTCCTGCTTCAGAGTTAAAGATTGTGTTTCTACCTGCAGGATTCACTGCAAATAGCTCTGCCAGAGGGTGATGGAGTGTTTTGAGAGGAATTTTACAAGGGCCCTCAATTTCCAAAATGAAGCTTGACCGATCTGAGGGCTCCATTCCAGAGACAGGAAGGGTAACAACCCTTCATTTGCCCTATAGCCCCTAAAGTCAAATGGTTGCTCTCTCCAGGCCATTGCAAAATTCCACTGATAGTAATTTAATGCAATGGATGCCTTTTTTTTTTTTTTTTCTTCCCTGATGCTGGTTTTTTAAATGCGCTTAAATGAAGAATAAAGTGCAAATGTATAATTACTACCACGCTTTCTTAGTAAATGCTTCTTAAAGCAAAAAATCATGTCAAGAAGTCTAAGACTTTTATTTGAGTTTTCCTGCCCTCTGATGTGTTGTCATGACTCTTGTTTTCACTATGTGGAAGCCATGGGTTAGTTTTGCCAAGAAAACTTTACATGTTCTTTTGTGTCTATACAGCAGTCAGAGCAGCTTTTTGTGATTTTGCTTGCTTTTGCAGAGAGATTTATTAGCAAAAACTATTGCTGTGTACTATGGAAGGACCATGAACAATGGATTAGATTTGTTGCTTTCAAATCAGCCACAGAAAGATGTGGTCACTCAAAGATGAGCCAGACCTGCACAAAAAATGAATTTTTTTTTTCTCCCCTGTGGTCACAAGGAGGAATTAGGACAGGGAAGGAGAGAATTGGATTTTGTCAGACCAAATCATAGTGGTTTGGGCCATTTGGTGAAAAAAAAAGGAAAATAAAATCAGTCAGTTTGGGCCAGTCTGTTTTACATTCAGGTTATTTAACTCAGAAGATAATGACAACAATTTTCAAAGAATGATATTGGAACTGGCAAGCAGACTTTAAAATGCATCAATACAGAGGGAGGAAACCAACCTGCATGGTTGGTTCAGTTCATAATTATGTGTTGGAGAGACAGCATGATTTAAGTTTTTCTCAAGTTTTGAAAGCTGAGACTTCTTCAAAAGAAGGTGAAAGTCTTCTACCTTCCCCCCTTCCCTGAGTATGTACATTCAAGGAGAGTTTGGGCAGCAGCCTTTGTAGCACTTCATGATGGGCTTTTTTTATGCTTTAAGTGGTGAAACCAAGGGCAAGCAGCAATTTAGAGGTGCTCAGAGTCTCTGCAAATGCAGGGTTCTATTGCTGCCTTATCTATTATAGGTATTTCCTACTGTGTATGTGCTATATAAAACACTGTTCAAACTCTGTAGGATAGATGTAAGTAACATGCAATGTCTGTGACATCAGAGATTAGGCCTTCCTTTTCAAAGAACATTTTCATAAATTATTAGCTAGGGCCTTAGGTGCTTCACTTTAGGTGTATTCAAGCAGACACTTGTTTCTGAGGATCTGAGACTCTGAGTTTTTAAATAAATTCTTAAGAGGCCTTTCTGTTTTCACCTATTTATCTTATGTCCCCACACCTAGAATTACAGAGAATTTTGGGAAACACTGAATTGTATTCTTTATGTCAGGAGCTTGTATTTCAGCTCCAACACCGCCCTTGATCCCTTGTGACCTGGAGATCTGCACTGCTCAGTGCTTGGGTTTCCACATTTATGGATAATTAACAATGAAAATGCCTCCTGGCACTGTGGTACCAGTCAGGTTCATGCTGCTGTGCTCTCCAAAGGATACTTTCTGGGGTGATGGCCCCTTTACAAGTCTTCTGCTCACACACCAAACCAAACATTTTCTGGAGTGTTGAGTCCTTATGATAGAAACTCCTGAACTGCAATATCAGAAAGAACAGGAGCTACAGTAGGGGAGTTTGCCTCCTCCATATAGTTCAGATTCATCCATATTCCATTCTCAATCCCTTTTTGTGGACAATGAGACCATGGGCAACACTTCCTTCATTTGGCCACTCTCTATCCAGCAATCCACAGCCCCAGGATTGCACGTGTTTTTGTTTGACTGCAGCAGACTTAGGTCTTGTTACAAGTCAATGGCCAATCTGTTTTCCCAGATACATTTTTTAGCAATTTTCTTCCTCTCCCCAGCCCTAACACCCCAAAAACCTTTGCAAAATACTTCTTTTTGGCTTTTGAGTATCCTGGTTTCTCATTCTTTTTGCTGGCTAAAGGATTTCTGGGCAGATTGACAGACATACCATCTCCTTCTTTTAAAAACAGTCCATACACTGGAGTGATGAGCTGAAATCTGTGTTTGTATGTATGAGAGAGTATTACCATGAGAAGGGACTTCTATAAAACATACTAATGCCAAAGAAGTAAAAAAATAATTGAGAATCTCTTACCTTGAATCAGCAGTGCCGCCTTTGTGGGTGACTTGATCTGAGTTAATATGTGTGTTATTTTGCAACTGCAAAGAGATTTTTGTTCCTTTTGGGGCAAGTCAAAGCAGCTTGAAAGGTCTGGTAGATGCTTGCATGTGACAGTGCAAGAAGCATTTCTTAGGAGTCTTGATGCTTTAAGGAAAGTAGCACCAGGGGTGGAATACCAGAAGCGCCTTGTTTCCACTTACTGTAAATGATCATAAATTCTACTGCTACTTTATTGTGGTGGCTGTAGTTCTTGGAAGAGTAAAAGGGGTGGGAAACGAGTTCCCAGTCAGTTTTATAAAGTACAAGGTTGCTTGTATCGGTACCAAGTCCAAAGTGCAATATTTCAACTATGAATGATTGGATGTTTTCCCAGATTCCCATAAAGTCATTAAACACACTGTAAAGGGTCACCCATAACAACCAAAAGATCAGTACAAGCAGGACTGGAGCAGATTGTCAAGGCAGTCCTGGTTTTCCAGGAGGTGAATTCACACTGAACTGTGCAGCCTTGGAGGTTGCCCTGACTGGGAAAATGGGCCTTGTAAAGCCAGCTCTGATCATGTCTCATTTACAGCTCACTCTGGCCAGGCAAGATACATCTCATAAAAGGAGCAGCCAAGAGCCAAGAGCTTTTCCATCCCTAGGGAGCTCATCTCATGTGGAACTTCCCTTTGGAGAAATCTTCCCTTAAGTAAGATCCAATGTTGGATCAATTCCCAGTGATCTTCCAAAACTGAGAAAGCAGCAACTCTCAGGGTTATTTTTTTAATGCTTTTGTGGCAAAGTCTCATCTAAAAGAATGAGGATGATGCCCAGAGGATCTACATATGTTATTTTAGACCTCTCCACAGAAGCAACAGAGAATTGGGTTGTCACCTCTGTTTATTGAACCATTCTGTAGAATTTGATAGCTGTAATGTGATTTTTCTATTACTCTGTATGACTGTTCTGCAGCTAGTGGGGGAATCATTATTTTATGGCACACTCTGGTAGAAAGTGAGAGCCCACCGCTGGCAACAGCTGGAGGTGTTCTGCCTGCAAAAACACCGCTTCCACAGGAGGACTCCTCCAAGAAAAACTGGGAAGGGGACTTCAGCCAGCAGAGACACAGCTCAGCATTGGGATGTGCCCAGCAGCTCAGCAGACAGCTGAAGTTTTAGCTTCCTGATCAACTTCTCCAGTGGAGGATCTCCCCCAGTGCCTCAGAGGTCCAAGTGTGCTGCCTCAGCACAAGGGTTGGCTTCCAGTGGCGTGGGAAGGAAAAGAGGACCTTGGGAATCAGCTCTTGTTTTCTCTCATAGCACACAAAGCATTGGCACCGGAGAAACACAGGCCACCACGCAGATTTAAATAGTCACAGAGAGTTTGTTTTCTCAGGAAATACTGAGTTTAGGATGGAAAATAAGCTTTTCAAATTTGGCTTTTGACGTCTGCTGTAGAGACAACTCATTATGAAGCTGCAACAAGATGCACTTTCAAACTGAAGCAGGAAATATATTGGTTCATCTGTGACACACAAAAGGCCTATGCAGCCCACTCCATGCTTGCTTAGAGGAGCAACAGACAGGGATAAAGGACTGAACTTTTCACAGTCCTGGGTGTGTTTGGGTAAAGGCTTTGGCTCAGTTTGTTGTGCCAAAATACAAGCAGGCCATGAATCTGAATTTTCCCAAAGTTCAAGTGCAGCCGTATTCAGACTCGTCAGACCCTTGCTTATTTGGCATGTTGTGACATTTGCACACACACACAGGGACTCATTTAAACCATCCAAGTCAAATCCTCCTCCAGCCACAAACACATAAAATTTAAATGCTTTTTTTTCAGACAGTTTGGCTGAAATTAGACCTTTTTATAAATAACAGAATAATTATTTTTACTTCCTACACAGGAACTCAAATGTTTGATTCATTTTGCTCTTTTTGGCAGAGCTGATGGTTCTGAAATACTTTTCCCTGGCATCTCAGCAATAACAGTTCCCATTAACCCTGAAGACTCCTGATGACCTAAACTCAACTTCAGGATATTTAATTTCTCCTTCTCCTTTCTACCCACATGGGAATGCGAGATGAAACATAACACAGCATAGTAGTGATTAGAACCTAACTTTTCTTGTGGCTGTTTCTAGCATATATGCAACAATTTGAGGTACTTCACATCTGTCTTTACACAGAAATATGCTTGTTTTATACTTGGATATAATTTTTGGTAAAATCTGAGGATTTTTAATATTTTTCTAGGATTTCCTTACCCAGCAGGAAGAGCAGAGAGCTGCTGAGTATTGCACAGAGGAAATAAACTGATCATACCTCCACTGCACCTGAAAATCCCAGCTCTTTCTGGAGCCCACAGCTCCGTGCTTCCTGGAAGCTCTGGACTAACTGTGTCCATACTGAACAGAGGGTTCTTCAGTGAGCAATAAGCCATGTGCAAATCAAAGATGTTGGTGTTAAGAGCCTGCACGGAGTGGCTGTACAGCTTGATGCTTCCCAGAAACCTCAGAGAGAGAGTGTGTGTGTGCAGCACATACTTCTGCCTGGGAAGTGCCAGGTTCCACTCACCACTGGCAAATGCTGGGGTTTAATGAGAACTACTGTGCTGACAGATCTTTGGCTGCTTCCATCACATGAGAACAGTAAAGACATGATTGTTTTCACTGGTGTGACTAGACCCACATGCTTGCCTGCCCTGGCCTGTCCCAAGCCACTTGAGTTTTGGTGGCCTGTATGGCATAGGTTTGTCTCATTGTGCATCTGAGCTGGTTCAGCCACCACCAAACAAACCCAACCCACACACAGCTTAATCTCTCAGCCTGACCAGTTTTATGGTTCATGCACCCAAAATGATACAGCAATCTCCTCTCGGGGATATTTATATATGGGATAAAGAAGTAGAAGAGTAGACTTGTTAATTTAACCTCTCTTAAACAGCTTGTGAAGAACTCAGAAACTGGGGAGCTCTATGTGTTATATGGGATAAAGTTGTAGAAGAGTAGATTTTTGCTAATTTAGCCTCTTTTTAATAATCTATGAAGAGCTCAGAAACTGGGGCGCTCTATGTAGAGGACAATGGGGCGAGACAGGACACTACAGGCTTTTCTCAGTGAACACAGTAGTGATGATACCAGCTTAGAACTGCAGAAAACAAGAAGATGCAGACCAAAATGCTGGAATAATGTTTGGAATATCTTTGGTGTCTCCCCATGTCTGGTGGAGAACTCTTGGATCTGTTTGACAGTCATTCTATTAGCAAATTGTTCCAGTTCCTGTGGTCTGGAATAATTAAGAAGCAAAGGATCTTCTTCATGTTGGAGAACATCCCTCTTCCCACTGCACAGTAATGTACAGCAGAGCGGGTATTCTGCAAAATTATTCTTCCACCTCTGACTGTGTTTTCTTGGTCCTCATCCTGTCAGCCAACACAGTCCCTCTCCGACATTAATCTTTCCAGTCTGAACATTTTTTCTTAAACTGTAGACACCTCTCATGTGTCCTTTCAAATGCTCTAGAGAAGTTATCTGGAATGAGGCAATAGCAGGTACAAGTCAGACCTGTAGATGGGCATCCTTCCAGAGAAGACAAAGAGGCAAGGATTTTTCTGAGGTGGAAAAAATCACTAATACTGGTACTTTTAGCTTTGTCTGAACTTAGATATGTTGACATCAACATCCGCTGAATGTGCATTACTGGTTCTGCAGGAACCAGTACATATTCCTGGAAGTTTCCGCCTTCCACAGGTACTTTAGGTCTTTGGTAGGCTGAGACGCCTTCTGAATGTACCAGTTTGTCTTTGGGAACCACTAGGACCTCAGGGAGACACTTAAATGTAGGCACTGTCTGCCAGTGTGTCTGTGTATCAAGCTGTCATTGGTTTACCCATAGACTGAGAGATAAATATATTATCAGAGGTATTTAGAAGTGAAGGGCTAGAGGAGCACACGTGATAGAGATGCTGCTGTGTACAAGTAAGAGATTGTCTCTGTCTGTGTGCATAATCCCAGTCAAATTACACAGGCACAATCCAGCATCTGAGATTCATTTTCTCTAAGGATCATAATTGTAAAGTTTAACCAAATAAATATTGAAAGACATTATATAAAAGTCCCACACAGGGCCCTGCAACCTGAAACATAAAATATACATACAGCAGATTCTGCTCACCACAAAACTATGCCAGGAATATAAGAGTATCTTTTATACAGATTGGCTCCCATCCCATTCTGGGGTCAGAGACATGACATCCCAATAAACATTCATGGATCACTTGGAAATCACAGGCATCTATGAGCTGTCTTGCCCACCCTCCCTTTTTCAGCTGAACATTTAGTGCTGAGTTGATAAAGCCCCTCACTCCTTCCTCATCATTCTCATCTCCCTAATTCCACCAAATAATTCATATGGAGCAGTTTCAACAGCTAAATAATTTTTTAAACAGTTAAGCCTCTTTTGGGGCTTTTAAAACAGTCGGCTGTAGAACTGACTCAAAGTCTAATCTGTATCTCTCCTGAGAGGATACTTTTTTCTGCCTCCCACCTTCTTGATGACTGCAGGACCCAATAAATACAATACTTCCTAATGTTCTAGCTGCTTGCTTGCCTGCTGTCTCACAGAGGGAGCCACTATACTGGAAAAACAGCAGAAAGAAAACTCTATAAATTCAGTCTTATGCATTCAGAGCTTGTAAAACCGACCAAGGCATGAATTCCCAAAGGCACTGTGCTCCTCTGTAGTGGTGAGAAGAGTAAAGCCCCCACCACCTGAACCCTGAAGCCACATGATGTGTACTGGCAGGCTCCCAGTAGCACCCAGATATAGCTTTGGCCTTTCTTGGTTTGGAAATTAGTGGGAATTTCTATTCTGTACCAGCTAGTGAGCAAAGAGCGGGGACAACAGCCACACCTAGCTGTCCATGCCTTTGGTCATGGTATATAGTTGGCACTTGGAAAGGCTGGGCATTAGACAAGCCCTCACACAGTTTCCAGGTCTGTTCTTCTCTATGGCAGCTGATAATATTTCTGTATTAGAAACATATAAATGTGCATCTATCAAGTTTCTCCCACTTACAGCTCCCATGAACAGAGAAACCTAAAATCTCTTCATTGATGCGTCTCTGATATGGGGAAATTTCCATTTACTGTGGAGGTAAAAAGGTCTACAGTCTAGTGCTAAAAGACAGAGGTTCAGACTCTTCTCCTGTCACGTGTTCTTGTTCTAGCTTTGCCCATCATACATGTTAGATAATAAAAATGTTATTTCATCCTGAGTTAGCCCTGTGGATTTCAGACACGTCTACAGTTCCTTCAAGCTACAGCAGCACAGAAAAATAAAAACATTACATTTCACTGAGGAATGAAAACCTGAATATTAAAAGAATGAATGACTAAATATTGGAAAAGGTGGAGCAGGAAGACCAGATGATGTTTGATTCATTTGTCTGTATGGCTTTAGGAGAGTTCACCAGCATACAAAGGAGGCAGCTGGATAGAGACTGGCACTCACCTAAGTCCATGGTTATGAAGTATTTCAGGATTTTTTGTTAGAAGGGTGTTAGGAAATGCATTAGAAGGACTGTTACATCACTGCCTATGTCTGCTGGTTCTACTGGCATGAAACTTTTATTCTCTCTTGCAGGCAAGCCTCTCCTTCAGAGGGGACTGGTCACACGAAGTATGGGGATGTCTCCTTTGTGTAGTGAGCTCCACAGAAATGGAGGGACTGGTGGAGTTTGCTGAAGAAAAGAGATGAGAAAGGCATCTGTGCTGAGTCTGTAAAGATGGGCATGACCTGTCTTCATTCACATTTCTGGGAATGTGAACGGTTTCAAAACTTTGGAAAGTGTTCTGCAATCTGAGTATAAAACACATGGGCAGGCAGGTCAGTCGGTTGTCCTGGGCATCATTCCCAGAGCTTTCGGGACAGATGGGCTTTCAGGGACAGAAATTGAATCCTGAATTCTGTGGCTGGTAAACATCCTTGATGTGCTTAGATCTGCCTTCTTCTGACTTAACCATGTGCAGATCTGGGCCTACTGAGGCAGTTGGGAGCCCAGTGCTGGGAGGACATGGTTACACAAACCCAGCAGTAGCCCAGCCAGTACAAAGCAGTTGGATGAGTCACAGGCTTTGTGGCGCACAGAGGCTGCAGATGGAGATTCTTGTTCACGCCGAGAAATGTGGCCTTGTTCTGTACTTGCTGCCATCTGGAGACACAGAAACCAAATCCAACTGGCATGTGTTAAAACCCCTCCACCCTTTTGTATGGTTTGGTCTTGCAAATTGTATTTGTTTAGCAAAGGAAAAATGTATTAATTGTTCTGCAAGTGTGCCTAACGGTAATTAGTTCTATTCTGCTGTCAGGAAAAGGGCCGCAGTTGACTGTATTTAATTCCTTCTTGAAGCTGCTCTGTTTTATACAAATTTTCCAGACTTTTGCCAGCTTCAAAGCTAGCATTGCCTATCCAAAGCACTCTGTGGTTAGCAGAAGGACCTGCAAACAGCAGAAGTCTCAAATTCAAGATTTCTAGAAGCTGAAGAAACCAAGGAAGTCTGAACACAAAAGAGTTCCCTTCTAAACAGAAATATCTGTGTTTCTCATTCAGCCTCTTGAGGCTGATTGCTGACTCCTTTAGCACTGTGGCCCTTCAGTGGTTGGAGAGTTCATAATTTTTAGGTTAGATGGCAGTAATATGGCCTTTATATCCAATCTGAAGCTGGTAGAGAGTGCCACATTTTGTTTCTTAAACATATAAATAGAATAGCAATGTCTCAGAGGTTTCAGAGCTGCAGGTCTGAGCAGAACAAATTATGTTGAGATCCCCCTCATCGGGGGGGACTATCCTTCTTTCAGTGCTTGGAATTTTAAAAAGGCATTTTCTACACTGCTGGAAATGTACAAATAATAAATGTGTGTGCTGAAGGACAAGGAATAGTTGGAATATCAAATCTATCTACAGTTCCATTTAACATTTGTTTTCTTAGTCTTCCTGCTTCCATCTCTGTCTTATAATGCATTCAGCATTGCAGTCGTGTGGTGTGTGGCCAAGAGCACATAAATGTGGCTAAGAAATGCCACATAGAAATATAATGTTATCAACATTAATGATCTTTGTGTATGTCAAAGAAACCTCTCCATGAATGAAGATGGGACAAGTTATGGATGCAACTCCTTCTCCTCTCTACATATGATGTTAAAAAAAAAATCATATTTAAAAGGAATGATTTCACAAAGTTTGAGGAAATAGGATCAGTGCAATTGAAGGAAAGGAAACTATGGGGACATAGAACAATTTAACATGGAGATCTGTTAGTGGGCAAGTCTCAGGTAAGTGGAAGACTTCTCTCTGCAGCATTTGAAATTGAGGTCATCAAAGCACTGAAGAAAATTCACCAGAGTACGAACATTTGTGATGAAAACAGAGGTCCATGGGGAGAAAGATCCTTCCCCCAATACCCTTCTCATGGGAAGAAAGGGGGACAAACAGCTTTTTTTTTCTAGGGATTCCTCTACCAAGAAGTCAACTGACTAATATATATGGAATGTGATCCCATCCTGAAGCCACACTCAGCTCCACTGTATGTGTGCCACTATCTTTATAGCTGCTCCTGTTGCTTACAGGACTGGACTGAGAGCAGAGGACTGGTAAATCAGACTTGACAGCCTAGGAAGCAAAGTAGTCATGTTTCAGCATAAGTCAATTGCTTTCTCAGGGAAGAATTTGCAAAGTAACATGTTCCACATCTCTTTTTGGCATAGCCATGAAGGAATAGGCAAACAAAAGGAGCAGCATGTCTTCTGTCTACTCTTCAAAAACTGACACAGATTTTCCCTTTAAAGAGAACAAAGCTACCAAGGTGGAAGAAAAATAAAAACCTGAATCAAATTTTGGCCTGCTTTGTCAGTGCCATGGAATTTGGGAATGCTTTGCAGCTATGAGGATTCCCGGATATATAAGTAACCCTCTGCTATTCTTTCCATGAAGTGGCAATGCTCAGAAACATGGGCAGGGCTGTGGCCCTTCTGGGGATGCCACAGGCCTGCCTTTATTTTCTCTTCAGCTTGCCTGGCCTTGCCTTTGTAGCACATGGGCTCAGAGTATAAAGACAGCAGAGCCCTGAATGACAAACGTCAAGGGTGCAGCTTCTTTGCCATGGGCAACAAAAGCTCATTGCCAGCTTTACTGGATTTTTCAGTGATCTTATGTAGAAACAGCAAATTAGGGACTGATGTGAGTCAAATCACATCATTGGATTCCTTCGGATCCGTGTTGCTCCTGCCATTTTAAACCATGTTCCTTACAGCCTAAGGAATGTGCAGACTGCTCTCAGACCTACCTGTATTTTGTCAACCATACAGCTGAGGCCTTGAGCCTAGTCCAGGCCTGACTGCAACCAAATGCTCTTTGTTTCTTCTTCATGAACATCACTCTGTAGACTCTGCCATTCATTCATTCTGTATTTTCTCTTGCTGTAAAAGGATTAAATTGTAGGTGAAGTGATTAGAAGCAGAAGGGAACTTGGTTTTAATGATCTGTACTCTGTTCACAAAATAACTCACAAACCATTCACTGATACCTTTTGATTTGCAGACCTTCCTTGCAGGCTCTGAGTCAAATCAATGATCGAGAAGAGCTCAGAAAGGAGACATTTTTCCTCCCTCAAAGCAGTGATATTGGAAAAAGATGTGGCCCTCTGCAGCTGTCATGGCCTTTGACATCCAGCTACATGTTGTTTCCATATTGCATAGTGAACTGTGAGACCAGATGATCTCCATAAAAAGTGCAGGCTTGTGATTTCCTCAATTACCATTCCAACAGAAACTTCCAAAGGGTTGGTACACCAGGGAGCATTCATGAGCACGTAGGGACACCTAAACTTTCGGAGTGCTCATGGGCATGGATGAGAGATGTCCTGATGTGAGAGGCCATCTAGACATAAGGATCCAATCCTGCACAGGGCTTTGTCACTTGGAAATAAGCCTAGAACAATTTGCATTATGGAAGAGTCTAGTGCAGGGCAGTGAGAGTTCTTGATGATTGGTGTTATTAAGGTGGCTCTTTCTTTCTCATCCAAGGCTGTCTTACACATGAGATTTCATTCTCGAAATGATAAATTGTGCACATTGACTATGAAGATTCCTTTATTACCTCTTTCTATAAAATCCTTCGAACATCTCTCCAGAAAATTCCCATGAAGATTTTTTTCTATTGTAATGTCATTGCTGTTCTAACAGAAACTTGTTGGATATTTTTCCAATACATAAGAAAGGTCCTAAGAAGTCCCTTTCCCAAAGAGCACTCAATAAGTCTTTCTCCACCAAGACACTGACCACAGGAATGAGAAGCACATATGACTTACTATCATCTTTATACTAAATAAAATTAAATAGAGTAAATTTCCCTTTCCCTGTCACAAATTTACACCTTTGCACTTCCTCCACCAGTGGCTGTAAATTAATTTCCAACAGGCATACTTGTCTGGTCTCCAAAAATTCTCCTTCCGAATGAAAGACTACACAATCTCTAAGCAGAGTCTTTACTAGGTTCACTGAAGGGATCCTTGAAAGACTGAGCTTTCTGAAAGGACCTAACAGGGTGTAGTGAATGGTGATGTTTTTAGAGAAACAGCAGAGCAGGATGTTAAGGCAGACAGCACTGGCACAGCTGAACAGATGGCAAGGTGAGCTGGAACAGATCAGTTATTCACTCAGATCCCAGATGAAAACTGATTATACGGAGAGTTGTGTGTAAAGTATTTATGGTCCAGACTCAAAACTCAAAAATTTTCCAAGTGGGATAGTTTAGATAGTCAAATGAGTTGCCATTAATTACCTGTATTTTAGTTCTAAGATGCTTTGATTAGGTTTGAGGGGGTTAGTCCTTTTCGTTTTTCTTTTTTGTTTTTGTTGTTTTTAAAAATTTGTTAATTATTATTAAATAATATCACGCTGTGAAATGTTCTTACTGAAAGATATGAGAATTCCTACCTAACTGAGAGCAGATTTATGTCTAAATTCATCCCCTCTAAATGCCTCCCACAGACAGCTCCCAACAGAAGAAGTGGTTGGATTTCCTTCTTTCCATTTCTGAGCCCCACATGCCACATGCACATAGGTTCTTGTAGTTATGCTTTTAATTTGAGGCCTGACATGAAACATGTGGTACCACAGAACCCACCAAACACAGAAACCCAAGGATTGGCTGCAGAAATCACAGAGGGCCTGGAGAGCTCAGGGAAAGCCCCTGTGAGATCCTGTAGAACATCTCACTGCAGGGTAGGTGGGTCTTCTCAGAACAAGACACAAATTCATGGACACATTTTCCAATGTTCCTGTGAAAATGCATGTGGCTAAAACAGACACTATGTTCAAATTGCCTTTTGTAGTCTGGTATTACAGCTGCATGAAAAAGCAGCCTGGGAACATCACAAATGAGTGACATGTCAGATCTCTCTGTCATACCCCTCTCTGAAGGGTTTTCACTTTGATACTTTTCAGTTGTGTTTTGTCCAATGTCTGTATATATTCATACACTGAAGCATATCTCTGTGTGCATACAAATATTTCTTTACAAGGGATGTGTTTCTTCTATATTTTGTTTCTTTCTAACACTATGATCGCCAGGATCCTGATCCATACATTCCCATGTTTGATTCTTGTATACAAATGAACACATTGGAATATTTCCCATAATTTCCCACTGCCTAGAGCCTAATTTATAATGGTTTAAAATGAGGGGACAGTACCTTTTTCTTAGTGTGGGTTTTGTTGGACTTTCAGGAAGAACTTTGCTGCCATGTGACCTGAGACAGAGAAAATGTTGATACCAATAAAATTTTGGCAGAGCATGCCAAGAAAATCAGCATTCAGTTTACCTAGGATATCCCAAAGGAAATATACAGTTAATACTGAAGTTTAAAATATCTTAGCCTTGGAATCTTAAAACTTCATCAGCTCTTAGAAGAGGGGGAAGAAAGAGTAACAAAAAATCCTGTAGCAACAAGGAGGTTAAATACACACATATGCAGAATGTAGTACAACTCAATGGATCACTTTTAGCAGCTACAATTTTGTCTGACATGGGTTCTGCTCTTGATCTCCTCATATTTGTAGCATTTCACCAAAAAAATTAATAAAACCTTCCCCTTTCTAAGAGTACCTTATAATGAAAACAAGAATATTTTGAAAAGAAAGAATAGGAAATGTTGACTGGAGTGTCCTGCTGCTTTCTAAGTAGTCCAGCTCCCAAGATTTATGTCAAAAGCAACAGAAGGTTGGAAACGAAGGAATGCCCTTGAAGTTACGCTCTGTAACTCAGCCAAGAGAGATGGATTTTCATTTACCTTGTCGAAAACCCAACATGAAAAAAAAGGTTGGAGATAAAAATCTTGCAGCATTACTCGAGATTTACAAATGATGTGACAAAATAACATGTGTTCCACTCATGAGAAAAAGCGCTCCATTCAATGATATAATGGCTCCTGGGCTCAAGATAGCTGGTTCTTAGTTTTAAATCTGTGGACCATTGGCTCAAGTTGGTGCCATTTTGGTCTGACACGATCCATACAGGGGCTCTCAGAAAGGATGAGGAAATGGCCCAGAGGCAATTGAGTTCTTTGCTGCTCCAGGTGCTCACAGGTCTTGTGGGATCATTTACCTGCTCTGTGTTTGAATTCAACATCGTCCCATAGATTCCACCATTCTGCAGGTATTCCTGACTGTGAGAGCAGATATTGGTAGGGTTGATACTGTGGGATTAAACGGCCAACATGAGACAGAAATGGAAGTTAAAGGAGTAAAAGGTAACAAGTGTGAAGAGGGAGTTATTGCTTCAGCAAAGTCTCATTTCTGTACGAGAGTGGGGATGTCCCCATTGCACATTGCAGATGTTGACACACAGCAGCTTTGAATCAGAGTATGAAAGGGCTCTCATTGCCTTCTGTTGACTTTGGACTTGCAGCACTGGCCTCAGTTGTGCTTTCTCTTAACAACAGCAGGGTCCAAAAGTCATTGTGCTGAGGTGTTAATGATTTCTCTTAATCCAATTGGTTCAGCAAATACACTAAAACCTGGAAGCAGCTTTCTTTCCTTGGGAACCCAGGCCTCCCAGCCTTGATCAGGCACAGAAAGAAGCCCATTTTCCAGATGCAACATGAGATAGGTTGTGTTAATACCTGGAATAAGATGCACATGGTCTGAATGGACCAATACTTTGAGATTGATTATTAAGTGGAGGCTGTGCCACATAAATAGCACAGGCACTTTCAGTGGGTTGAAGTGTGCAGTGTGTAATTCACCCTGCTCATCTTCAAACTGTTAATTATTTTTGTGCTTTCTTAGCTTATCTGTTTCTCAGTCTACCCATGTATGATAACAATACCTAGACAGCAACACCAGAAAGGGCTGCCATGATTGCACTGACTTTTGCAGAGCACAGGTGAGGGAATAGCATGTTTTACACGTTTCTCTTCAGTTTGAGCTGTTCCATGTATGAGAGAACACTGTTTTCCAAGAAATAGCTACTGTACTGACTTAACGCATATATAATTCCCTGTAGACTATTATATACATATTCATTCAGGATGATAGTGTATGTAATTTAGACACCTAGAACTTAACATTTTGAGAATCTCATCTTCTGTTTACAGTGTAATTCAAATCTTGAGAGTAAACACTCAAGTATCTTCTGCCAGTGTAGAGTGACAGATCCGTCTGTGTGCCTGCAGAAATCCAATTCCTCCTTGCAGGTTTTCTTCAAGAAGAAAACCAACCTGTTATAAAGACCAAAATGCATATCTTTATTCAGGATACAATTTGTTAAGTCTTCTTTCCACAAAAATTATCATACGGGCCTGGCTCTTGTTAAAAAGCAAAGCAGTGGTAACAACTTTGTGGCTAGGACTTTGCACCCAGTGGATGGATACAGTTTCTAGGGTTATCTTCAGGAAATCTGAACTACCACTCCAGGAAAGTTCTTTAACCAATGCACATCATCATATTAAAATGAGTTTGCTCTGCTTGAGACAAATATTAATGGCTCATGAGTCTCCAAGGCTTTAGGTAGCCACGTTTAGGTGCCTGCTGCCAGATCACAGCAGAGTTCTAGATGTGAGATAGGTTTATCTCCACACACAAGATAATTCTGATTTGTGTTGTCATCTAATTGCAGACCCTGAAAAATTTTAAGCCAGTGAAGACAGTAACTAAGGGCTAGAGACTAATGAATTTGTGAGTTCTGAAGAGTGAGTGAATTACATGGTGAATTTTACTGTGTACATTTTACATAGCCAAATCCCAATTTTAGAAGATTTAATGCTAAAAGATTCTTAGGCTCACATTTTTCTTCCCAGCTACTCATTTAGCATTTTGTTGTCTTCAGTGTCACAGGGTCTAAATATTTATTACTTTAGACAGATTCAATCAATGAAGCTTTTGTACATGTAGTATGATTTCAGTGCTTCATAAAAATAAATGAGAGCAGTCTAAACTCTGCCCTGAATGCACACCCAGCCACCTAAAAGACAGAGATAGAGATGAATTCCAGTTTACTTCCTTGCTTCTCCTTCTCTAATGGGCCAAGCTAAAAGCCTTCAGTCCAAATAGCCCTGAACTGTGAGGAAGTTCAGATCCAAACTCTTACAAGCCAGGCCATTTCTAATTATTTTTATTGCCTCATTAAATTTATTACGTTGAACCATTTCAAGTGACCTCATTAACTCTCAGCGAAGAGTTTGTCACGTACAATCCTTAACAGATGTCTGATTTCAGGCATTGCAAAGTCAGCCATCTGGCCCTTCCCCCAGCATGTACAGACCCTTAGCTCTCCAATCCTATGCTCTACTCTCTTTCAAGAAGGATTTAATTTTGATGATGCTGTATTACTGGGAAATTCTCTGCAATCCTGCTTGGGCCAGTTTTTATGCCTTCATCTTCTAGCTATGTCCTGCATATTTCTTCTCATCTGTCTTTTTCTTCCTGCATGTATCCAGATGGGTTGTATACTAGAACTGCACTCTCTCCTGTGGAGAATATCTTCTGGCTTCTTGACTCAACCAGGATTTGCAGTGCCCCGTCGGGCTTCGGCTGTAAAACCCCTCTATGATATGTGCAGCTGGGCTCAGAGAGCAGATTTTGCTTTGTTCTTTCTGTATCCATGATTTAAATGGCTTGGATAGCACAACAATTGAATGCTAGTGTTCTGGACCACAGCCTTAAAAGACTGTCAAAAGGATTTTGAGGCACACTGCAGCTGAGAGCAGGATGTGGCACTGACAGGATCAAGAAGGAAGGAAGGAAGTTCCCATGTGAACCTGAGACTCGGCCAGGTCTCCTACCACTGGCTTGCTGGGTAGGCAACAAGCAATGCCAGACGTCTGGGGATGAGCACAAGGCAAGAGTCGTTTTTGGAAGAACATGTGGATTCTGCAGTCATCTCCTGTTCCCAGAGCAGGAGATGCAGACATTGCCCCAGCAGGCTGCATCCCATGGATTGACACAAGAACAATCATTGAGACAGGCCAATGGTTCCTCCCTCTGTTCAAAGTGAGCCCACATCCAATGTCCAGGATAATGGTAAAGGCAGCATACTTATACAGAATACCCCTCAGCATACTCCCTGGTATGGTACAGTTCAGCTGACTTCCTGTATCGAGCACTTAACATTTCTTGATAGATTTGGGCTTTTTTTCTCCCCAAACCAATTTTTGAACTGCTGTAAAACTTTACTCTCCACAAGCTCCTGTGACAAGCATTTCCACAGCTGAATGAAGAACCACCTTTTTTTTAAAGCTGTCTTTAACTTTTCAGTTTGTTTTGTTTTTTGCTGTCCTTGAGTTGAAAGACCATGAATAATTATGTTTTCATCTTCTGCAGACTAGTCATGATTTTGCAGACAGTTCTTTCTCTCCTTCTCAGTCATATATTTTTGTGTTGCTTCTATATAAATTTCACATTTTATTTCTGATAGGTTAAGAAATGTAACAGGCTGAGAATCAGGAAGAGTTTTCAGTAGTATGGAGGGAGGGAGAAACAAGAGATGGGGAAGAACCTGGACAGCAGTAATTGAACGTTTTGTTGTGAAAGTGCTGCAGGTTCTTTCCTGAAAGAATATCTAGTTTTCTAACTTATATTTGCTGAGTTTCAGAAGCTGTAAGCATATAAAAAGGGGAGGACAGAAATTTATACAAACCTCCAATTTCCACATAAAAGTTAAGCCCATTTCTCCTCTTGCCTTTCATAAAATCTGGTCTGTAACATGGTGCTAACTTGAATGATTGCAGGGATCAGAAGGTGAGATGTCTCCAGTTCTTAGTTCATCTCACTTCTTGGTTTTACAGAGGTGCGACTCTCCTGGATTTATATCTGATTTACACCATGACAGATGGGAGGAAAGTCAGGCCTATTGTTTTTTCACTCTGCTTTTGACAGTTCTGAGAATCTTCATGCTATAAAAGTGTCCACGCTGTGCCGTTTTCCATCTGTATTGCATATATTGGATCTGTCGTGCTGTTTGGGAAGAGCTGATATTTTTGGCAATCTTTCCTTCTAGTTCAACTCCACATACAGCATCACAGCATAAAAAATAGCAATGGGTGGGAAAAAAAATCTGACTCATGGGAAATTCACATACTTGTTTTATCCCATGTCAGAGCAGAAGAGAAGAGTACCAATATCTCCCCCAGTGGAATAAAAGGTGTTATCAGACTTCAATTATTTCTCATCCAAATGTAAGGAGAATCCGGCACTGGAACATTTCAGTCATAGGAAGCTCAGATAAATTTCTTATAGCTGTTGTTACCTAAAATGTCTTCTAAAATAAGAAGAAATAAGAGAAATAAGAGAAAGAGAGGGATAAGCCAGACTAGAGTGGAAGTCCTTCCATTCTGAACACCACAGCTCAGATACAACAGATCCCTGCATGTTTACAGATAACTTTGCTTGCTGTCCTCGCTAGATAAGGGATCCAGACATCCCATTTGACTTACTGCTTGCCCTCCAAATTTTTGGTGGGTGATAGTGTTCAGCTGAGGAGAAGACAAGGTCACAACAAACTCAGAACTGCATCTTCAATGAGAAACATATTGGCTCATACAGTGTGCAACACTGATGAGAAATATTTTATCTTCATTTTTTTCTGGCAAGGAAAAAATCATCTGAAAATCAACTATTTCATAGGGAAGACTTTTGAATGAGCTGATGCCCTGAATAATCATGGGAAAAATTTTCACTCAAAAATTAAGGAACAGCTCCAAGAATTTAAAAAAATAGATTAGAAAATTGTTTGCTAATGAAGCATAGAAGTGGCAGCTGATAGATTAAAAGCCATAATATTCTTGGCTTCCACAGCTGAAATTGATGAAGGTCTTTTCTTTCGCACGGGCACTGACTTTACCCATGCAAAATTTAGACATCCAACCTAAGCAATGTTTGATCTCCTTCCCTGCTCAACATAGAGCACAGGCACATCTGGAGAGAGACTCATCTCATTGGTTTTATAACTGTGTTAAAATCTGAGGAATTTGCATAGCTCTGAGTGAGGAAGATGCATCTGATAAGGAAGTTTGCACCATTTTAACTCCACTAAAATATGTGAGTCATTCCCACCATCAGTTTATAAAGATGCTATGAATGGATGAGCTACCCAGTGCAAGATATGTCTCCCATCCTTAGAAGAGACAGGGAACACAAATCCCCAAAGATTATCCCCAAAATTAAGAGGTCTAGAGAGAGGCAGACCTAAAAGAATTATTGATTGGATCTATTAATGGCACCTGAGAGAAATCTCCTTAAATATAATTAACCAGCATTGCTATATTTAAAAGCAGTTTCTATCTCCAGACATGGTGCAAGCTTTAATTTCCTTGGATCAATTTTTTTGTGGATTTTGATTGATTGTGATTTTCACAGCAGCACTGATGTCAGCCTCCTGATGGTAGCAGTCTAGAGGTTGGAACAATGCTTCTTGGTGCCTGCAAAGTTTCTCTGATCCTACTGATCCATCCTCTGTGTCTAAAGCATCCTAGCATGGGGTGAAGGGAGGGATGCTGCAAATCTGGCAACTCATTTGGAGTACAACAATGGAGAAACCAGCAGTGAGGAAGGAATCTGGGAAAAGAAGCACTAGGGCAGCCTGGCATTTGCGCTAAAACACTGCCTGCTTCATGATGTTAGGAATAGAAATGTGTAGAAGACACAGGCCTTCACTTCTGCTGGTCCTTGGAGGGGGTTAGTGTCTGCCACACCCTGTGGCCTCATTTTTTCAGCAGGCTGAGAGACATGTGGGAGCTGGTGTCCTTGCAAGGTGAGTTTTCAGCAAACACTGATTGCTACCGTATGACTTCAGGTTGTGTTTTCACCTTCAGTGACCCATAAACACTCTTGGATCTTCCCCCAGAGTATTTCAAATGACCTTACTGACTGACTTAAGTTAAAAAGCAAAGAGGTCTTGTACCTTCAAAGCCTGTGAGTACATTTTTCACCTAAAGCAGAAAGTTCAGGCACTGTTTATCCTGTTCTGCCCAGGGCTTGCTCTTCTTTATTTTGCACTGAAGTTCTTTCCTGCTAGACATTGTCTACAAGCTAAAGTGTTCTTTGGAATGGTGAATGGGGAAGGACCACCTGGGTTGGGAACTCCTGTCTTCTGGAATTGCAATCTTCTGTGCCAGTTTCATAAATTTTTTTTTGTCAGAAAACAAGGATGTAGTGCTGGCTGGAAATGTGTAGGCATGCCCTTCTCTTTTGCTACCAGCTGTAGATCCACACAGAGAACAACCTATTTCTTCCGAAATAAAATGTATTGTACTCTCAGGACCAAGGTACCTGCCTATTCCCACCACTATCAAGAAGCAGCAATAAATCCATTAACAATACATGCAAATAATCCTGGAAATGTTAGGAGGGAAGCTCTACCAGAGGCAACACTCTGGTATTCATCTACAGCCCTCTGTAATCCCAAGGAAAGAAGGCAGCTATGAGGGAGGAGCAGGATTAGGTCTAAGGCACTGTGTCATCCTATGGGCCACTCCTGCTGGGCACATGGAGAGGGGAGCAAGATGCCCACATGAGCTGCCATGGCCATGTCTGTGTCCTGTCAGAGCCAAGGAGTGAGGCCACAGCACAGGCATGTCAAACACATTGTCAGAAGGCGCTGAAGTGGCTGAGTTTATTTTAATCTGGAAATGTGGCCCTTGCTGCCTTTTATGATGTGCCAGTCTAAGCTGCCTCTGGCAGCTGTGAGAATATTGGTTTTGGCAGACAGAGGCAAAGAGCAGCAGACTGGAAGGAGTCAGCAACAAATGTGATAAAAGGGGAAAGTTGCTGATGCCAGGAGGAAGAGTACAAGGTCCTGCTGATTACCAGAAACCCTTCAGGAGCTGTGAGGAAGAGGAGGTCTCCTCTGACGTTGGGATGGGTGAACAGATAATGATCAGCCCTCTCCCGTTGACTTCCCATTGAATTGTCCCACTCCACATGTAAGATGCCCCACTGGCTGGAGGAGAAGGAAGCTCCAAAGAAGGGCAAAACTTAAGAGTAATGCCAGGGAAAGTTTCCTCTCCATCTGGCATTTGGCTAAATTGACCATCTTTGATAAGAAGCACTGGGTACTGGCCACCAGTAAAACACAGGAATCTGTAGGAGCTGAAGATGTCCAAACTGAAGGGTAAAACCGTCTATGAAATCTAGTCAGTGCTATATTAACAGATTCAGTATTTCCCACTACTAGTTTTATTGCAAAGAAAAGAATTTTCTCTGTCTCACAATTACAACCCCCATCCTCTGTAGTCTCAGGGTTGGGCTTTTTTTGCCTTTTTTTTTTTTTTTTGGCCAGCTAGATAACAAGCTCTTTGAGACCATGATTTTTAATGTGCTCTGTGCTCACAAAGAGAGTGTGATCTTCAAAAGGTCCCAAATGCTTGTGAATGTTAAACAGCGATGATAACAATATGAGTGGCAGTGGAATTCCTACAGTTCCTTCTCTAACCAGCTGGCTGTATTGAGAAGGCTCCTCAGAGATGATCTCTGAGAGTGGATCCCTGAAAGCAGAAACAGTTTAGATGCCAACTTGAGGATCCATCCTGCTTTTTACCATTGCTATTGCCAGTCACATCCACAAATGAATGGAGCTGGGTTTTTTTTTTCAGTCAGCCTGCAGCTCAGATCACCTCAGGACAGGATGTTCTGATGCAGCAGAAAAGGGAAATTTCCAGGCAGCATTGCTAACGTTGCTTGGGTGTCATTAAACCAGATCTGTTGGAATAATTTGCCCATAACTCCATGTGATCTCTTTCAATATTCGGCGGTTAAATTTTGCTTTGTCTTGCATTTCCTATGTTTTATCCAGCAAAAGACAATGTTGGAGGAATAATCTTAAAAACTGGCCTTCTAATTTCAGTGAAAGGAAAAGTAGAAAAAAGTTAGGTGTGGAAGCTCTTTGTAAAGACACTTATAGCTTAATTTTGCAAACTGGAGACCTTTAGAAGTGACACAGATAAGTCTCTGAAGCAGTTATACCTTATCTGAAACAAAGGCACACTCTGAAGCTGTCTGAGATATGCCTGAAATTAGCGTTCAGAGAGGAATTTACAGCCTGGAACACTATACAGAGACAGCTTTCCAAGAAATAAATGTAGGAATAAATATTTACCTCCTTTCTCCAAATCTCCATACTAAGACTTGTGCTGAAATAATTATCTTCCCTTTTAAGTTGTATTTATTCAGAGATCTATGGGGCATGAAGAAAGCAGCCCAGATTTGTATAATGGACATCTTGTGTTCTTGTGTGCAGGGGAACACAATAAATGTTAGTCACCCCTGGTGTGTCAGATCTGTCACTTCATGGTGATTCTGGGGAGTATTTTTAGGAATAGAATAGATGTGGTAAAGTTTGTTGCTTATGATACTAGATCAGAGTGGTTTGCTGGAATGGTTGCTAGTGACACAGATGGAAATAGCACGCATACCACAAGTTAAAGACCTGCTCAGTGGTTTTCATATACTTAGGCATACTTGCCAGGCATTCTTTTTTCCCAGCAATTTCAGATTTTCAAACAGTTGATTTTAATAAAATAAAAATCACTATTTTAACCTGAAAAGAAAACTATGCCTCCCAATATTTTCAAAGGCAACCAACTTCCTGAGAAGTTTTGCTTATAGACCTCATTCGAACATTTTTTCATTAGAATTCTTCTTTGAAAATAAAAAAAAAAAGAAAAAAAAAAAAAAAAAGAAAAAAAGAGAACCAAAGCAAAGCTGCCTTTCATGTCAATGATCAGCTTGAGCTGACTGGTATTTAATCTTTCCATATTTTAACGTAGAGCCCTAAGGTCTATGGCTGAGGTGATGCTATTTCCACTTTCTGGTGATGTGGTTTATGGCATTCTGCTCTTATTTAGTGGTGTAACAGCAGTGCCCCACCAGTAAAGCCTGAATTGTGCCAGCTGGTGTTTGTGCACCTCGAGAAAAATTATTCCCATCACAAAGATAAAAACCAAGAAGGTGGCAGAGAGAGGGCAGTGTCATGGTGGCTACAAAATATGAGAAAATAGTGAAAAATGATAAAGATGATGAGAAGGGCTGAAAGTAGAACTTCTGTGAGAAAGATTGACAGGAGTTGGATTGTTTAGTCTAGGAAAAAGACAACTGTGAGACAGTCATGATAACAGTCTTCAAATATGTTAAAGACTGCTGCAAAGAGGGAGGTAATGAACTCTTCTCCATATCCTCTGGGGATAAGGCAAGAAGTGATGGGCTTAAATTGCAGTAGTGATGGTTTTGGGCTAGACAGCAGGAAAACCTTTTTAAGGGGATGGAAAAAACACCACAGGGATAGATTGCCTGGATTTGGAGCCTCTGCCTCTGTAAGTCTTTAGAAGCAGAATGGAGGAATATTTGGCTGGTATCATCTCTCAAGGTCTCTAAATCTACCAGCTGTAGGATTTTCCTGGTGGAGAATGTAAGCACAAAACACTGAAGTGACTTTCTTACAGCACAATGGGTAACCTAGAGCAGAAGTAGGAATCAGGTTTATTAGCTTACTGAGAGAAAAAAAATGCTAGGAAATAATATTAAAAAAAAAAAATTACCCAACTGTGTGATATCAAAATCTGAAATTGAGCCAGATGATTACATTTTTAAGATCTAGGTAGTTTGTTCCTGTGTGCTTTTAATAAGATCTGACCAAAACATCAAAATTTCCAGTCTGCAAATAATTTCAATATTTTGAAATGTCTTTATACAGAACTTCAGGACAATGTGTTCTGTTCAATGCTGAAACATAATGTTATGTATGGAAGGATGCACACATTAATGCACTGCAGTAACTGATGTATATTCCTGTTCAAATAGCAAATCAGAACACTATCACTGACACATACATTTTAGCATTTAAAGAACAAAAGGAAAGAAATAAAAATGATTAATTGTTATTCCTCTCCTGCCAAAAATGTAGTTGTTGCAATCAGAAAGTTTTGCTGAACCAAACTAGATCAAAATATGCCTATTTAAAACATGTTTTTTGAGCAGCTCTGTCAATATATTTTTCATTATTACAATTTCTCTCTCTGATAGAACAAACTCCAAATGATCAGGAAAAAAAAAAAAAAAAAAAAGGGACAAGGCTTCTCTAGCTGGAAGCTGCGTTACCTGATATAACCCCAAAAGGCTTGCTCCTTTCACATTTCCAATCAGCAAAATTACTGGGTTGTCAATCTGTTTGTTTTTGTATCACCATGTTCAGTGCAATGAAATCGGCTGCCTCCACTGAAAAGGCAAAGGGCTGTGCTGGTATCCACTTAACATTCCCTTTTAAAACACACGCAGGGAGCAGGATAACCTGAGCAGAAATGCCTGGGTGAGGATGACTCTCTCGTGTCTGTCTGGGTGGGTGTCCTCCTGCCCATCCTGCTGTGTCTCATCCTTCACTGGCAGTCACAGCAAAGCCAATTCACTGTAGGAGTAGCGTTTTGTCTTAATGTCCTTTGTCTGTCCGTCTCTTTCAACTGGATGTGACAGTCAGCCATTAAAAGCCTGATTTAAGCGAGGTGCTTTGAGTCATGTACCAAGGATTGGTAAAAAGAGTTTCTCAGTGTGTGTGGGGCCAAGAATTCCAGTGGAGAGGGTAAGAGTGGGAGACCCTGAGGACCAAAACTACACGTGTCCTGCTTGGATTGAACCTCAAAAAATCCTTCACTGAATTTGCTTGTGCAGTAGTTCTTTTGCAAAACATTTGCGCTGCTCCTCTGACACCTTCCTCAGCCATTAAATTCTGCTTCAGAATGGCTCCACTGAAGAATGTACCACACATGTGGCACAAAATGTACAACACGTACGTGTCTGATGTTGCTGTTATCGCTTGGAGGGTCTGACTGGCATTTTGTCAAACATTTTACAATCTAACAAGTTGCCAAATACCTTCTAATTAAATAAATCGTTCCTTGCAAAATGCCAAACAATTAAACAGGTTTATACTTTTTAATCTAATGCTGCATCTGGTTTAAAGGTCTGTTTTTAATACCAAAGTCGTCTGATCATCCAATGACAGCTGACAGCTGCTGATGGGGCATTTCATCCTCCCATCTGGAAGTGCCTGGAGAATTCATGTTTCTTCTATTTTTTTCTCTTTCAGTTTATTCATGACAAGTTGTATGCAAAACCTTTTCTTGACTTGGCTACTTTTGGGGAAGCACCTTTGCTATGCAAAATCAGTTAAGGTTCCTCATTATTTTCTTGAGAGCTTCCCTCCAGGATTTGGTAAATCATTCCTTTGAACAAGAGCAGGCACCCATGGCCTGTTTAAGGACCAGATCAGAAGGTCTGGTAGCAACCAGGCAAGGTTTGAAAGGATGCTCAGTGTCCAAGGTGATCCATCTGAATGTCCAAGATGATCCATCTCACTCCCAGACTCCATCACATCTACATTTGCAACAGCTGGGCCAGACCTCATCAGAGAGGAAAAGAAGGGTTGCTGAAGCTCTCTGGAGAGCTGATGCGAGTAAGAAGAATGCCTCAAAGGTGATCCTGGATGAAAGCTGAGGATTATGGCTTGCATGTGAACTATAAACAAAAGTGTTCAACCAGAGCTCAGACACAGAGTGGCCAGAAAAATCTGAAGTCTATTGACACTAGAGCCCTAAATTATAGCAAATTTCACACTGGAGGAACTGAAACGACTTGCTTTTTGCTCCTATGGCAACCAGAGGGTCGGGCTCAGCAGCATGTTCATTCAGTGAAACTTTGCTGTACTGCACAGCTCCAGCAAAGTCTTTCCAATGTATTGTTACTTTCTGTTGTTACTTGCCTTTTCACAACAGTAGCCACTCAGGTAGAGGATGAATTCCCTGTGGAAGGCACACCAAGCCATAATGAAAACAATGGCTGCTGCAACAGCAGGGCATGTAGCTGGAAGAGACAATGCCTGTACAACCAGGCTGTCCCAGCTCTATTTATGCAGGTGTAAAAGGGCTCTTGCCATTGGAAATTGTGTGGAGTCATTGTATTACACATTCTTTCCTCTACCGGCATCCTGTTTAAACAGGCTGAGTGCAAGGCGGGTGTCTGCTATTCATTTGCGGATGCCTTGTGATGATATGAAACATAATTGTATAATTTATGCCAAATAAACCAAGGAATGGCTGCTGCTCAAGGGAACTAGCAAGCCCCCAAAGCACTTGAAATATTGGAGCAGGCAGAAAAGATAACAAAGCCTGATCTTTTTGCTGCTCCCTATGTTAGGGCTGCTTTTGTGCAGGGGGAGAGGAAACGGTTTGCAGAAGAATGTGATTCAGATGTGCTTGGAGACTGCTGGAAGTGAGACACACAATGGCTCTGCAAGCCTATTGAGTAACTCCACCAAAGCCAATGTACTTGCCTGGGAATGAATATTGGCCCCTGGACTCTTCTCTCTGTGTAGTGCAGCTCTTCAGATGTTTGTCAAAATGAATGTGCAATTGTTTGTTTGTTTAGAGCCAACAATGTCAGGCTGCATGTTATGGCCATGTTGTGTTTGGCTTGTTCGTGACTTCTCTGCCTGAAATAATTTTATTTTTATATAGCTGTAGAGGGGTGGAGGACTCTGGGGACTTTGTTTTATCTTGTAATGCAAGATTCAAGCATTGAACGTTAAATTTGGGGCTTGGCTCAGAGGCAGGTCAAAAGAGAATAACTTGGAATAAACTGCTGATACAGAGCCTTGCTTTCTACGTAATGATGGGATGTTTTCATGCTATGAAAAAAATTCTCTAGAATTACTACAATCTTACCCTCCAAAGAGATTTTCTGTCTTAAAACTACTGCCTCCTGATTTTGACCTCCTGAGCAGAATGCTAGTGCTAAATCAAAGTAATAAGCTCCCAGGCTTTTCATTTCAGTATTTCAATTTGGTTTACAAGAAGTTTTAGGCTGTGAGAAAATAGGGACAAATTAAAGTGTGAAGAGCAAAGTGTTTCAAACTGCAGCTGATATGCTGCAGTTGTCTAGCTCTGGGCCAGTTTCTTGTGAGACAAAACTTTGCTTTTCTTATTGTTCAGTAGCTTCCTTAAGAAAATCTGTCTCATGCAGGTGGTTTCCTGTTAACTGATTTCAACACAATCAGTGTTCAATTCTTGTAACAAAACAATGGTTGTTTGGGGTGCAACCCTGGAGAAAGGTGCACCCAGCATCCCCATTAGAGACAGGCAAAAACCAGATGTGAAAAAGCATCCCCAAAATTCCTGTTTGCTCAGCTGTTTCACTACAGCTCCAGTCTGATCCTATCTTCTGCTTGAAGTGGGATTTGTTCAATGTGTGTGAAGGAGATCCAGAGAATATTCACTGGGTCAAAGTGAACCTCTAGTTTGGTGTCCTGAAATTTGTGAGGGTTTTTTTTCAGGTGAAGATAAATGGCTGCTTTTTAAAGAGCTCCTTTGGTACTTTCCAGGAAATCTAAACCTCATGCCCTTGGCCCAGTCAGTCTCTCTTTTCCTGAATGTGCAGCTGTGTAGGTGTGCACTATAAGGTTTGTTCTGATTTATGAACAAAAAAAAACCCAACTTTTTTTTTTTTCCTAAGTATTTACATCCTCTAAGCCTTTGGTGCTTTTCTTTTTTTTCTCTCTCTTTTTGTGGAGCCTAGTGGAGGCTGAAATCCAAATGTCAAAATAATGGTATTTAGTGCAGGGTCAGAGATGACCTTTTCCCATCAGCTATATTAATGAACCTCATCAGAATGTGGTGTTACTTGGCAAAATAAACCCTCATGTCCTTGCTCTGAGAAATATATACGTGTTGAGGCATAATCAAAAGCTGACATTTTCAGAAGACCATAGAAAGGGCATTCAGACTGTTTTGGAGTCATGAGAAATATTGACTGAAAAATTCTCAAGTTTTAATTATGAAAATATGGTTACCCTAAATAATAATCATTTTCTTTTATCTGTTGTCTCAGAAGGACCTCAAAAGAGTGAGTGCTAAACCTCTCAACATCTTAGAGGTGGAAAAATATCTTGCTGGGGTGAAACCTGTTGCATTAACAGCATTGCCAAACATGCCTCCAGTCACACAGCAGATTGAGGATGCAGCCACAGACCAGAGTGATCAGTATGGATCTATCTGTCCTGGCTGGTGGCATTCTGATCTGAGCATTGCTTCTGTCTCTAAATTGGACAGTGCAGCTAAACCTAGGCAGAGGGACTGATCTTTGCCTGTTTGGTCAAATCCTCAAACCCTTTCTTGTGGGATACAAGGTTGTGATTACAAATAAGCAAGAGCATTTCACTTTTAGTGCTTGTTTCAGATGTTTAAAATTTCCTAGTGTTTGAAAGTCAGTGCAGCACAGAAGCTTGTAGGATCAGGTTCCTTGCAGATTGAATTGCCCTGACATCTGCAAAGTGATTTGCTTCTCAATGTCTGTTTCAAATTCAATAAAATTTACAGTAGCCGTATCTGACCACAAAGTGCTGCTATCAACTGCTGTTCTGTCCTGAAACAAACCCTATGTTTCCATGTTTTTATTTTCACAGAAAAGCATTCAGCACATAATGCAATTTTATAGAATGGTATTATAGGATGCCAGAAAACAAATGCAATGGAAAGAGAGACAAATCATGGTGTGTCTTTCCTGTTACCAATTTCTTTCATTCTGCTGTGAGGTAAGGATTGGAAATAAGGCTCCTTTATAGCAGTTCTGTAGATACTCTGGAAGGGGTTTGCTTGATGCAACACTATGCTGTGCTTGAAAAACTGAAATATGAGTTCTGA
>VZSR01000245.1:11885562-12089403 GCA_013398615.1 Brachypodius melanocephalos
ATGCCACTGGATTATTGGGTGGTGCTGGGCAAGCCTTGCTTTTCCCTGTCCTTTGCTTTTCCCACTCTGTAAAAAAAGACTCTGATTTTCTTTTCAATATGCAGAGAGGAATTACTGCTGATCAGGCTGGTGGTTGTTATTAGCAACCAGAAATAAGAATGAAACAGGGAAAGAGTAAATATCTCAAATAATTTCCATTGACTGCTCTGACTAAGCCTGAGGAAAGGCTGTTGCTCTGCAGCATTTCTCCATTACAGCAGTACCAGCAGGTGTTTTCTGTGGAACCAGCCCTGAAATTGAAGGAGGAAAACTTATTGTTGTTACCTCCATAACGACATGTATCACACTCAGAGCAACAAACCCTGCCAGGAGCAGGAAAGGTTTGATCTAAGGTGTCAACCTTTGTGGCTTCACCTCCAAACCTCCTGGTATTCAGCTGGGAAACTGGAGAACATGTTATTGCAGTTGAATTTCTGCCTGATCACCAAACAGCCCAGCAATTTTGTGAAAATTGCCCAGCCCTCCCACATGAAAAATATATCCTCTCTCAGCATTAATGATTGTGAAGGGTCAGCAGTTTTTAACATCCGCTAGTTCCCTTTCTCTCTGCACTCTTCCCTCTCCACCATGCATCTCCTGCATGTTGCAGTGCTGGACTAGAGCAGGGATGGCTGCTGTGGACACTTGACACCATATAATTCATCCAGAACAAAAGGGAGAGACATCAAGGGAAGGCCAGGAGCTGGAGAAAAGCCCTTTGTAAGAAAATGCTCAAATACTTAGAAGTGTCTTCTCTTGAGGGAGGGGAAGTGGGGAAGGGAAAAGGAAAATCCTTCTCAGTTCTGGGCTCTCACACATGAATTTTGTGACAGAGATAAACAAAAAGCAGGTGAAGGCATAGATGTAGTGAGAACAGAAAGCATATGGGTAAAGAAAGCTCAGCACCTTTCTCACAAACCTGTTTCCCAGGGGAATGAGCTGCTCCTGATTTTGGCTGTCAGCAGTGTTGGGATTTACAGGGTACTGCTGGGCTTTCTCATCCTAAGTTGAAGTGCGGGAGGCAGCAGCATGCCATAATTGTTGTCATGACTTAAGAAGAGGGCTGGCTGATTGCCTGATGAGAACATTCCTGAAAAAGTGTTCATCTGCTTTATGGTTTGTTTTCTTTCAATGTGCAAAATGCTCACCTGATTTTGGTGGTGGTGGAGAATGGAGGAATTTGCATTAAATATTTTTTTTATTTTAGGAAAAAAAAAAAAAGCAGCACAGCAGCTGGGCCAGACTTGTTTTATTGGGGTTTCCTTCCACTTCTTTCTCAGATTAATCCAGCAGTGAGATTTCTGTTCCTCTCAGACATGGCTAGTTAGCAAATGCCTGCAGTGTTATTTTCCCTGGCAAAGCAGCGGATGCTATGAGTGTTTATTTATGAAGAATGACCCTATTGCTGTGTTTTCCCAAGCACAGCTGAAAACAAGCAGCTGAAAAGTAGCAGTGGGAGATGGTTTCTCTGCACATGGTTCTCCTTCTGCCTGCAGAGCATTCACATTTTCTCCCCCAGGATGATGCCACTAACTCTTGCCTGGTCTCTGGTGTTTCATGCCTCCTCTGAGAGCGCCTGGAGCTGCTTTGCCATTTCACTCTCAGATAGGCCCCTCATTGCCCCAGCCTCTCTTCAGCTGACTTGTTTGGAGGTGGTTTTCCCTTGCCTCAGTCATCACTAAGCATGGATAATCTAAGATTGATTATTTCTACCCAGAATGGAAGGTGGCTTTCATGTCCTGCAGCCTCACTCAGGTGACAGACAGCAGGGAGCAAACTGATGGGGTGCATCTCTGTTGAGAGATTTTCGGAGCCAAAAATGGGAAGTGGTCTGCTGGTCCATGTGACAAAGGGTACAGAATTTCATCTGCCTCCTGCATTATCATGACTAATGTAATTCCTTAGCTAAGAGCAACCTGGACTGAATGGCCTGTGAGTATCCTGCTCACTCACAAGCCCAATTCCACAGCAAGAACTTCTTCCCATCACTCCCAGGAGGCCATGTGGACAGTGGTGCAGACATAAGCTGAGCAGGTCAGTACTGTAAGTGGGATCAGGAGCTGGAGATTGATGCCCTGCCTCAGTCTACATTCCTGGACCTCTTGGTATAGCAATACTCGAGGTTCCTCCTGAGATGCAAACCCTTTTCCAGTTCCTTGCTTCTGTCCATTGGGCCGGGTTTCTCAGGGGTGAAGGGCCCAGGCATGCATTTCATACCAGCTCTCTGTTGTACCTTGTCTCATGTGTCAGTGCTTTCTGTTACGGCTCCCAGGCAGCTTTCTTGTCCCATGGCTGCTCCACGAATCCAATCCTCTCTTCTTAAATCTACTGGAAAGGAACAAATACAAATGAAAAGGGTCAGAGGAGACATCAGTGAAAGAAGACATCAGAGAGGGTGGGCTGTGAGGAAAGACAAAGGAGTTCAAAGTGCTCTGAGATGGTGAGGTGCCAAGGAAAGGAGAGAGTAGGAGGTGACACACCAGACTAAGGCAGCAGAAAGGCAGTAAAGTGTTTTGAGTGCACTGGAGCAGAAATGATATGCCAGTTGTTTTCAGTTCCCCAAATGGGAGAAGCTTCATGAATTGATTCAGAGAATATACAAGAAAAAGACGAGTGTATCTTATGCCCTTTCTCTCTTCCTGCTTTTGTTCAACTAAATCCTGAGCATGTTGGGCTGGGACTGCTTTTCAGTATGTGCATACCCTCCACCTCACACCCCATGATCCTCCACAAAGTGCCGGTGAGAGAAATAACAGCTTGTGTGAAAGGGGAAATGGTCTGGGAATGGCTGAGGCACAGCCACTCTGATGTCCAGTGAGGGTGCAACAATATGCACCAACCCTTTCACTGCCTCCCTTTTGAAAAGGAGAGGAAAAAAGGCCTCCCCAATCCATGATGCACTAACATGTTATTTTTCCTCTCTTGGAAACAAACGGTCTTTTCAATTAGACTGGTTTGTCTTTGAAACAATCAATCTGAGGTTTATAAAAGCAAACACTTGAGTAATTAGTTCTATCCAGGAAGAATATTAACTCTGTTTGTCTTTGTGTAATTAATCACTGACCCTGCCAGCTCTACAAAGCCTCCTTTGCACAGCTGGGCCAGTGAAGGAGGCGAGCAGAGGGCAGGAGCGAGGTGAGTAACAAGTGATATACAAGCAGAGGGTGTCAGGATGCTGGAACACAAACCTCACCCCCACACACCTCAACAAGTGCCCACGTAAGTTCTGTGAAACCATAGCCCAGCCACAGAGCCAGGGGGCTGTGAAGGCGTGCTACTTGAGGAAACAATAAATAATGTTTTTAAATATAGTTATTTATATTAACCTTTTAGCTGTGTGCACATTCAGCTCTCTGTGGTTGACATGCCTAATTGATAAAACATTTGCAGTGTTTTTTGTGCAGCA
Source organism: Brachypodius melanocephalos (assembly GCA_013398615.1). NCBI lineage: Eukaryota > Metazoa > Chordata > Aves > Passeriformes > Pycnonotidae > Brachypodius > Brachypodius melanocephalos. The sequence continues at coordinate 11,889,008 of VZSR01000245.1, forward strand.
CTGCTGTAACCAGGGCCTCAGCCACTGGCAGGTGAATTAGCACTCAAATGCCTTCAGCCAGAGGAATTGCAGCCTCTGGTCTGGCTGGATTGAACATTGCCAAGTGCCACCCCAGAGCTGGCTCTGTGTCAGTGCCTGGTGTTACAAGCAAGATGTAGTTTACTCTGACCTCAAGCCTACAGGGAATGAAGAAACTTCAAGCCCCTTCCTCTATCCCTGACCTCTGGTTTAACTTTGAGGAAATGTTTGGATTTATTCAAGTGTTTTTCAACAGCATGAAACAAGATCGATATTTGTCTCCTCTTACGTCTGGTATGATGGTACAGACCATCTCTCCTGTGCTGCACCAGTACCATTTTTTTAAAAATTTATTTCACAGTGGCAACTGAAAACAGTAGAATGAAATAAAAGGTATCAAATACGAGAGACATTCTGTAAACATGTAACTAATGAACATCAGGAAAAATGCAGCAGGTCAGGCAGATGGGAAGAGTGTCAGGAAGCTGAACACGACTGATGGGCATCTTGTGTTGACTGAGGTTAGAGAAGAGGAGACTCTCTGATGTAAGAAACAGTCTTAATTGCTGCGCACAGTCCTATAACACTTCTGTTGGTCCTTGATATGAGATGAGAAGAGGAGATGCAGCTCTCTGAACCCTTGACAGAGCCCAAGGGGATGGGGCACTTCATTTGTCTGCCAAGGCCTTGGTGATGCTGCTCATGGCCATTGCCATGGCTGATCACAGGTGTGTAAAACTGACATGCAGAGTTGCCAGAGGGGAAATGGGTGGCTCTTGCTCCTCCACACCTCTAAAATGCTTCCACCTGTGAAAACAGGAGACATTTTTGTGCTCATCCTGGTTCTTTTCCTGGTAAGGTTTTGCTGTGACATGCAGAACACAGTGGTCTGCATGCAGATCACTGCTGCTGCTGGCTGCTTGTGAATAGCCCCAGGCCAAGCTTTTCCATTAAGGAAGAAAAAAAGGGTCCCTCTCTTTTCTCACTCTCTTTATTCTGAGCTACCTTGCTATCTCAGCGATTCTTGGTTGCATCCAAAGAAGTTGAACTCCAGGTCAGAGGAAATCTGATCGTCCTCTTCCACCTCCTACCCCTGAGTGGCTGTTCATTAAGGTGAGGTATAGCTTTACCTTCACAGGACGCTCTTTTTTCTCTTTATCAGCCCTGCTGAACACTGAGCAGGTCACATATGGCCTCTGTCAGCTACACTGCAAATCTTTTGTACCTTTTAATGAAAACACTGCCAGTGTTTTCCTTCTGTCGCTGTTGGAACCCAGACGCATCTTGGTGATAAATGGTGCCTGTTGATGAAGGAATGTCCCAGCCAGACTCACGACTCTGCAAGGACACTGTGCTGATCCCAAACTGCAGCCAGGAGTTGTCTCCACCAGCCCTGAAGTTTCAGCCCCTCCCTGCAGGTGGGCCAATAAAAATCTCTGCCACTTCTTTTTCCACCCAGCATCAGGAAGGCTGAATTTCTGTATTAAATCACATTGTTGTCATAGTTACTAAATTGTGAGATTGTCTATCATCAACTTCAAAACACAAGCTGAAAAGTTGTACTTTGGGTTTCTTTTACAAACATCTCTCTATTTAAAATTCCAGAGAGCTTGTTTCAATTTGATAATGGGCAGTGGAACAGTGAGGGTTTATGGCAATCCAGTGAATGGCTCTGCATCTGTGTTACATAAAACCAGAGACCAAGATGTGAAAGCAAGGGATGAGAAAGACTTTCGAGCCCAGGAACCAGCTTGTGTGCCCTCTTCCACATAAATCTACTGCTGGTCTGAGGAGACAAACCTGAGCTCCTGCTGCTGCTCCTTCTGAGCCCCTCCCTGTGTCAGGTGATGGGTGCCATTCCTTGTTTTGAGGGTCCTGTACAGTGTAGATACTGACCTGATTTGAGGCTCACAGCTCTCCTGTGCTTTCCTGGGTGGTAAATTCCTGAGGGAATTTCCATTTCCAGGAGGAAATGCTAGTTCGCCAGCACCTTGCTGATGCCAGAGCAGGCATTTACTCCTGTGACCTTTTTGTGGTGACAATCACATTTATGGAAGATTCAGTCCTCCTCTTTGATCTAGCTTAAAGCTACCCTAACAAGAAGCAGTTTGCAATGTTTATTAATTTTTTTTTTAAGATCACCTAAACTCCCCATGGAACTCTGCAATTGTTGGTATTGAGACAAAATAGAAGTTGGTCTATATAGCCAGGAGCTGGAGAAAGGTGAGTGCTTGTGGCTTTGTTCAATGATCTTAGATTAGTTTAGAGCAGCCATTCATCCTCTCCCTTTAAAGAGTCATGATTTCATTGTTGGATAATCCTAGGTCAAGCCCAAGCTGGGTGTCAAGATGGGTGGTCATCCCAATAAAATATAGGATATCGAGATGCAACTCAATTTGGCAAGTAATCTGCCAAAGTCAGTGACCCTGTAATTAATGTCTTAAGAAAAGGAAAAGAAAATCTTTTCTTACAGGAAGGGAAAGACATTTTAATGTCTTCAGGGAATTACACAACTGAGCAGTGCTGTCTGAAAATGGGAGCTGGGGAAAGGAATCACTCTCAATTTCCGGTTTCAATACTTCACTCACAGATGCAGGAGACTGGAGAAGTCAAGCCAGCCTAATGACCATGAGTTCAAGCATATTTTTTTTCTCTTCAGCCTGAATGGGCTTCTCTGACCTTTACTGAGAATTTATCATGAAAGGTCTTATGAAGAAACATTACCATCCCCTTGATATTTTTCTTTTCTGTTTCTTTCTTTTTTTTTTTCAAAAGTACGATGACTTTTCCAAAGCCACTATGGCTGTACATCGAAATTCCACTCAAACATTGCCTTGGACACTCAGCACTTCAATGCTTGTGTCTTCAGCCTTCACTGTAAAGGGTTTTATGGAGACTCAGGAAAAATGGGGAAATAATGCACTTGTGTTTCTCTTCAAAGCAAGGCAGCTGGATACAGGGCAGATTAACCTGATAGTCAGACTTCTGCCTTTGGTTTAAGACAGCTTTTGCACTGCTTGAGGCAAAGTCAGGAGCCTTTCTGCCTGGGGACACCCAGTTTGAAAGCATTCCTGAACATGTCCTCCACAATGGGAGGCTCCCCACTCTTCCATGGAATGGGCACAGCTGCATGGCTGTGGTCTGTGGATGAGTACCAGGCCCAAGGGGAGGAGAGGAGGTGGCAGGAGCAGGATGAGAGGTCAAGGGGGGCAGAGATTTCTGTAGAAGGATCTGGCTATCCGCTGCTCAGCTACAATTAGAATTTCCTCATGCCTGACACCACTGATAGGGCATAGCACTCACAAGGAGTTTGTACAACCTGCTCATTTCTCCATTCAGTCTATTAGATGCAAAACACCACTTTCTGCTTTTTAAAGGTTCTTCATATGTCTAGGAGGGAACCTCAGTGATTCTTTGACCTCTTCTGTATACAACTGACACAGGGTTACCACCTGTGTCACCTGTCCAGCATGTAATCTCTGCAAATTATGGGAAGTTTTACCCAGAACTTTGGTAGTCCTGGCAAGACACGACTGCAATTGCAGAAAATGACATGAACAGAGCTGGGTGTTTATTCAGTGCTGGCCTTTTAGGCCACAATGACATTGTGGAAAGAGACAAGCTGTTTCTCTTTGTAGTGGATTTTGGAAGGTGGATCAAAAGGGGATTTATACAGTGGTATGAGGAAACTGGGATGGGGGAGGGAGAGTACATTTATGTGAGAAGTCATGGCTGTTCTCACAGAACAGAGATGAGAAAACCTCTTCTTGCCCAATCTGCTGTCCCATTACCCATCTGCCTGAGCTTGAACTGCTGTGTGACTGAAATGAGTCTGACCTTCAGAAAGAAGCAGCAAAATGTTACTTTTTATTCTACACTCATTCTAGCCTTTGGGTAAATGCCTTGGTGGTCTGAAACACGCTGGCACAAAGGAGCCATTAATGGCACTGCGACTCTCAAGGAAGCGGCCGTGCCACCTAGGAAGGCACTGCGGTCATAATTCTCCCAAAGGCCTTTTGCTTTCTTTCCCACCTGCCCCAGATCAAAGGCATCAAGGAAAATGGATTTCAGGAGGTGGGGGGGCTTTGCTGTTTTGAGCGTTTGCTTGTGTGTTTTACTGCCATATCCCAGTGGTTGTGCAGCTCCGGTGAAAACCAGAGCTCTATTATTAATTCTCTTGTATCAGTAGAAAGGAGCAGGGCAGCGGGGTCAAGGGAACTGAAAGAGGCCTTGCAAGGCAAGCAAAAGAAAGCATTGAGGGGAAAGTAGCACTATCAACTCCTGTGATGTGATAGCAACTTTCACCATCCTTGACCTCTTTCTGAAAAACTGTGCCTATCAGAGGCAAATGGCTGTGCTGGGAAAGCTTAGAAATTGGACTGGAGAACAGTTTCAAAAGGATTTTAAAAGCACCTGGGGGTAAAAGAATAACTGCATATGTTGTATGAAAAGTGAAATGTTGATGATAATATCAGTAATGTTTTTGAAATGAGAAATTAAACCTATGGTCAATAACGATATTAAAATGAAATGATTCAAACTAATGACAGTCTAAACTAAATGCAACAAATGCACTAAATTAAATGCAACAGTCTTAGGATTTACAAATATGATCAAAGATGTTTGTGCACATATGCTATAATGAAAAATTCTTTATATATTATTTACATATAACCATTCTCTGTAGGATCATTTAGGTTTTGTCTTGGATATAACACTATGTTTATACAAGCTGAAGTGTAGTTTTTGTAAAACACATGGTTTAAGGCCATTTCCCTGACTATGTGACAGGCGGGTGAGTTCTGGTGGGGACTGAAGCACACAGATAGTGGCCAGCCTGAAGCTCCTGAGCCAAAAGAGATTCTGAGACACACCACTTTTAGATGCTTACAAAAGAAGATAATGACTCAAAGTCATGATTGCAGTAGAGAAGAAGAAACAAGTGGACCATGGCTTCAAACATGCCCAGAGCAGCCTTTCCTGGGCCTTCCGCCCCTTGCAGTGTAAGGAACAAGTCTGTGGAAAACAGCAAGGTATTATTTTTTCTTTTCTGCTTTCAGACTCATAAAAAATCCCCAAACACAGAGCTGGCTCAGTTTGTATGCTGATTTACATCCAATGAGATTCCCATCTCCTGGTCTAACTCGTGCAGTCTCTTGAGCAAATGCTGAAATCCTCATTACAGAAAGTCACCTGTGCAAGTATTTTCCAACTGTGAGATGCTTCATTCCCTGCACAGGTTTTTAGGATTACTGTCAGAGTCAGGACTTTCTCTGAGAGAGGAAGGGAGAGAGGAAGCGATCTGTTTATCCAGGTTTCTGTGAAATTGCCATTAACCTGTGACACGATGCAAGGCTTGCTGGCTCTACCTGCTGGCTAGAGGGGAAAGCACACTCCCCTGGCTAGAATGTCCTTAAGGCATTAACGTGCCATTTCATGAGACAGCGGATAAGAGATAAGAGAAGAAATCAAAAAGCAGCTGCTACCTGATCATTTTCGAGCTGTCAGGTATGCCAGCAGAGAAAGACGGATGGTGTGGAGCAGAGGGAATTGATAAGGTTTCTCTGCTTCCTCTCAGGCTCTCAGTAACTGAGAGATGAAAAACATCAGCCTGGAAACCAGTCCCACTGCAGCAGTTTCATCTGTGTGAAGATTGAAGCTCAGACCATCGTCTGCCCTGCTGCAGCTTGGAGAATTGGGGATCAACTCCATTTGACTTCAGTCTCAGCCTGGTCTAGGGCACTGCAAAGCCGTGGGCTGCAAGGAAAGTTTTTCATTACTGGATTTTAGCTCCACGGTCTGAACTCTGATGGAAAAAATGAACAGTTGCAAAAGCAAAAAGGGCCTTGTCTGTGGTTTAGCTGATCCCTTTTTATTTGGTGTATCTGCAGGAATGAAGTGAATGGTCTCTTCTCTCAGCTTTTTCTCCAAAAAACGGCTCCTCCAAACAGCGATTCTTACGCAACCAGTATTACAATCTTGACATTGTAATCCTTTCCTGAACACATTTTCAAAGTCGACAGTAAAGAATAGAGTGTTTTTTCCTTCCTAACTGCCATCCCAGTCTGGCCCTTCGTGTCAGCTGGAGCTCTCCTGTTCATATCTTGTCACAGGCAATCCAAGGTATGCCTCTCCAGGAGCCTTAGGGAGTTTGCATGCCAAACCCGGAGATGAAAATCAGTGGGTTTCCTGTGGAAAAAATGCTCAGAAATCTTATCAGCCCAATAATGTTCATTTCCAGACATGTCTAATCCTGAGGGACTTGCCACTGGATTTACATCTGGATTGTATAAGTTTCACTGAAACACCTGCATCGGGCTCCCTCTCCAGTCAGTGGAAAAGATCAGCAGGGTTGACAGAGTACTGCTGGAGGTACTCACTGGGCTGTAGGGTACAGCAAGAGTGTGGAGTGATGAGTGTCCTCACTTGGGCACTACAGCAAAGGACAGAAAGCGACAAGGATACACTGGAGCCGTAGTTAATAACTTTGAGGTATCAGGCTGGAACCCAGCTCCAGCCTTTCCAGAGCAAAGCCTGCATAATCTGGTTTTATCCCTCGGAGGAGCAGCTGAGCATCATCACAAGAAAGGCCTGTGTCTCTGGAGAATGAATAGGTCATTTTTAAAGCAGAACTACTCAGCGAGGGAAGGATCTTCCCCAACCTCTGCCACATATTTGCTAAACTTTGCTCTCCCTGGGGTCAGGACTCCACAGTTAGACCACCCTAGGCGGCCTTTGAAAACCTCTGCTATTCAGGAGATGTACCTAGGGGATTTGCCTAGCACAGATCACAAAGGTTTTTTTTTGGTCTCTCACTTAATCCTTCAAACTATTGTCCCACGCACACTGACAGTGACTCGAGGAGCTGATGTCTTCCCTGAGAGACGTGCTCTTCTCCCATAAGCAGGAAACTCAGATGGGAGTGCTCAGCTGGGTGTTTATGGCCCCCTCTGGGTACAAACTAGAGAGAGACATTGCAGCTGGGTTGTCCAGCTATGAACAGTTTGGATCCCAAATTCTTTGTCCAAAATTTACTACCACCACCAAGCACAAAAAACAAATACATCAAAACCTCATGGATTGAGAGGGATCTGTCCAGTGTTCTGGTGGAGATAAACCATGACATTGTCCTTTTGTTGCTATGTAGGGTGAATTCTGAGCAATTTTCTGCCAGGAGTTGAAATCTTTCTGTGAGACTTTTAAAAGGTGCTCTGAAGATTGGCTTTTCAACTTGTGAATGAGCAACAGAGATGATCAGCAATAGTTGTTGCCTCTTTAATACATGCCTGCCATATCGATTGCATAATCTGTGGCCAGAAAATCAGCAAAACTCCCCTAAAAACCACCCCTTTGAAAAGTCTGATTATATGCATTATTTGCATTTCCTTGCAACAGCTGCTTTGGACACAGTGGTGTCAAAATATCCTAAATAAATACTACATTCACAATAGTTCTAATGAGAGGAGGATCCCATTGTGCCTGGTACTGTCAAAGCACTAGCTAAGGTTAACTCTACCCCAAAGTATTTATGTTCTTAAGTTAAGAAAATAGGAAAAATTCATTTTGTTCACTTTACAGGTGGAAAAGAATAAATGAATTGCCCAAAGTCACACTGGCAGTCTACAAAAGAGTGAAAACACAACCCAATTTTGCTGAACCATATTCTGGAGCTATAACCACAAGGCCATTCCACCTCTCCCAAAGCAGAAATTGGTTCTGGCTGCAACAATTTCTCAGTGAAGGGATTTAACCATCATTTGGTTAATGATGGTTAATGGGTAGCAGGAGGTGAGACACCCCTCACCGTTAAGCCCATGATGATATTCACAGAATTGACCATGTGGATGTCCCTGATGCCCAGAAGAAATTTATTATGCCAGTGACCCTCAAAATCAGTCCATCACTTCTGGTTGCTAACGGAAAAAGATGCTCCCTAAACTGCATATCCCAAACATTTCCTCCAAGCAGCAGATTTTAAAATACATAGATGCAAATATACATTTTTTTTGTTTAATTGGTGGTGTAGTTCCCTGACAGATTGGTCCAGAATGCAGAGGGAAGGGAGAAGCCACTGGAATGTGGTCTAAATTAATAGTGAATTGTGACACAATCCAGAGCACTCATAATAATCAAGTTAGTATGTTTTACATTTTCTCTCAATGTGTTTTGCATTTTTGCTGCATAGGGAAGGAGGCTTTAGATATTGAAACAACATAATGTTAAACTTGAGAAATGACAATTCAAACACTGGCTGCTTTAAATAGTTTATACCTTGATAGCCTAATGCTCTGTGCAATGTAGACATGGCTTTGTTATGGACCCTTTGGATAAATATAGATTATTTATGGTTAATGGATGAGTGCTATTACACATTGAAAAAACTTGTGACTGCTGCCTGGCTGGCCACTCAGGGATGTTTTCTTCACACGTGGGCAGCAACAAAACCGTGGTAAGGAAATGAAGGAGCATTGGCTCCCGTTGTTCCTGACCTTTACGTGGGACTTCTCCCAGGGCAGGGGGGATGTGTCCGCACAGTCCCAGCAATCCAGTTTAGCAGTATCACAGAGACAGTGTGTATGCCTTTGGCAGCACCACATCCCACCTCCTTCTGTTTTCCCAGCTCTGTTAAACATTACCCTACATTCATCTCACGACCTTGAGGAAAAGCTGTCATAGAGGTTTGGGCAGCAGGGTTATTCAGTGGGTGTGGTTTAGGAGTCAGGTAGTTTGACCTTTAATTCTGCAGTGAAAGGGTGAAATTTGTTTCCTTAACTTTGGTCTTTTAAACAACAGGTATCTTGTTTAAGGTCATTGCACAACACCTCTTCCATTCACCTCAGCTGTCTTGGATAGATGAATCACAACTGAGGATACAAACCCAAGAAGTTCCATTTTGTGTTCCATTCTGTTTTATTTTTCTTTTTAGGTCAGATAAATGGCAAGTGATTCCCATTGGCCTGATGGCTAATTGGTAATGGCAAAAAGCAATTTTTAGCATTCCTCTTTAAACGTGTGTTGCTGGCTAGACCTGTCTAATCACTGCCAATTGATATATAAATTATTTCTCATATTATATTGATTTCCAAGTCAGAATTAAAGATCACAGTGATTGTCTAAGTGACAAATGGCTTAAGTCAATAAATGATTCTTGAAGAAAGGAATAAAATTGAAAGAAATTGTCACAGAAAAAAGCCACAATATGTGCATGACTTGGAGTAAAATAATTAAAAATCAGCTCATGTGTGTCATCTTTATTTAATTTTTGAAAGACTATTTACATCCTGTGGTGATGGCTTTGATGCTTAAATGGGATTCTCAGAATGAGAATGACACAGTCAAGCTGATTCATTATGTGCAATAAACAGTCTTACTGTAAATTTGGGGGTTTTGTACTAGGATTGTGTAGTTTGAGGCCCCTCATCCTCATGCTGAGTGGAAGCCATGCCTACAGCCAGGCAGAAACATCAGTGACAAGGAACTTCAAGTGCAACAGAGCAGGCTGGCGGGGCAGGGAGATTTGCCCAACATCACGCTGCAAATCTCTGGAGAAAAGTGCATTTGGCCAAACACCCAAACCAACACCCCGCCACGTTCACACTCTAATTAACACACAGCTCAAAGAGACTCGAGAAGAATATTTAAGACAATTTTCAACGACCCTTGTCACATTACCTCAATTACTTTAACAGGAATGAAATAAAGTATGAGAGATACAAGGTGGTACAAGTACTGACTGTGATTGCCGCAGTCTTCTCTAGAGTGCCCAAAACAAATAAACAAAACCAAGGAGGACTGATGCCACTACTTTCTTGTAGAAGAAAGAAGTCATTGTCTAAACATTTTCTAGTCAATTACTAGAACATTTGGAAGTCCCTGTTCCTTGGAACATCCTGAAACCAATTTTCCCAAGAAAGAAAGAACTCTCACTTATGTACCTAACATATAGACCTGGATTTTTCTAGACTCACCGTGCCCCTGCTCTTCACAAACCAGTTTTCTTAGCAGCTGAGCAGCACCTCTGCTTGCTGCTAAGGGTTTCTTTTGTCTGCCACAAATTAACTATAAGAGACATGATACAGGAATTGTCGCAAGCATACAGTGTTCTGTAACTGGAACTACCACACACCTTGCAGATGCAGCTTTGTTTGTCTATGATGCACATCAAAAAACCTCAACCTTCTTGAGTCTCTGTGAGCTGTTCTACAGTCTGGATTGACTTAATCCTTTTTATTTGCTTTTGTAAGAGGTGCAGCTCATGCAAAAAAATTGGCTGTCCTTAACCTAGTACAAAGTATTACCAACAAAAAGTGGGTTATTGTGATGGGGAAAGGAATTTAAAGAAAAACAACAAACCCAAACAATACCACAGAGGTCAACTTCATTAACTTTGTCACTTACAAAAACCCTTCTTTATTACTGAATGCTCCCACAAATTCTTTTCTTACTTACATTTACTCACCAAACACTAAGTTTTAATGTTATTTGTTAACTTCAATCTGCTCATACCAAATATTCACTGATTGTTGCCCATGGCTGGTTATTTATTTTGCTCAGTATCCCTCCAGTGTCCTTATTCAATTCCTAATGCTTTATGACTTTATAATGGTATAATATGACTCATAAGAAACAAATAATGAAGAGCAATTAACAATTGAAATCCAAGCACAGTCATTACCTACAGTCTGGACTTCATGGTCCATCAGTAAGTCTCCAGACACTTTCAGCAAACAAGTAACATGATGCTATTCCTCAGGAAAAATACGTTCACCTCTTGTATTCATAAAACATTGTTCCCAAATCAAAGTTTTATGGTACAATATATTGAAACCTTCTTTTCAGCACTAACAGTGCTAGCGAAATTGCTGGCTGAAGGATTTGCTAGCAAAAGAGGGAGCTGCAGCTTTGTAAGTAGGAGCTATGTGCTGCTCAAGGATATGTGCCATTGTAAGACTGATCCAAATTGGTTTATGAGACAAATGGTTTCTCTTGCTTGGTGTGAACCACTGAAGGCTGAGAGAAGATACTACTGACAAATGTCAAGTAAAATAAGATTTTTGCCTGAAGAAAGTGGAAGATTTTATGGGGGTTGTGTGTTCTGTGGTCTAAGACCTAATGAAGACCCAAGGTAGAAACCTATCCAGTGGTAAATACATGAGGGAGAGAAAAGCTGTTTAAACTAAAGGACACTGTGGGCATTGGAAAGGGAACAGGAAGAACAGGATAAAATCTGACTACCACTACAAACTGCCAATGAATAAGTTCGAGCTGAAAACTGGGAAGAAGGGAAATATGGTCTTGTAACACTCCTCTGGAAGAGGAGGGAGGATGAAGAAGTAAACAGCAGAAAAAAATGATCTGTGGCAACTTTCAGGATGGAAGTTAATGAAGTTATGTTTTGTATGTAGGTCCAGAAGGTCCTTCCAGACCTATGTCATCTCTCTACCAGTATGAAAAAGAGTTCAATAACTTGAAACTAATCTTTAACCAGATAAATTTGGTGAACATAGAAAGCCAATCCCAGTTTACAGTGTTGTGCTTCTGGTATCTGTCATTGTTACCTTAAAATCACAGTCCACTTTCTATTAGAGAATATGTACAGAAGTTATCTTGATGCAAAACCAGTCCCAGCAGCAGATCTCAACAGTGGCAAGTTACTCCTGTGTGTGTAAAACGTGGCTGGAAAACTGTACATACACTTTGTTACTTGTCATGGAAGTTTGTTTCTTTTCTTTCTTCTTTAAATCAATCATTTGACTCCCCTCAAATATCAACCTTTAGAGGCAGAAGGCATTAATGCAGGCAGGCTATTACTGTATCCACCCAGACCTCCACGCTGATTGTGCAGATTATATAAACCTTTTGGTTACATTAGCACCTGAATATGATTTATGAGGGCAGACGGGAGATGGTGATTGACCTGCTTTCATGAAAGCAGCCTGTTTGCTGTGAAACAGCTTCCAGCATAAATCATTTTAGACATGCTTTTACACCAGGACTAAATAAACACTCACTTACCCCTGGTACCTGCTAATATGTTAACAAGTAATGTCCTCAAACAGCCTCATTACTTGATTACATCCGAGACTGGGGACTCTGTGCTGTTGCTTTCTCTGCCTGCCGGGATCTCGTGAGCCCAGACGCATTAACTGACTTGAATACAGAGAGAAAGTGGGAGTTTTATCAGCCTCCATTATCAACCCAGGATAACAAAATACAGCACGAGGGCATTTATGATCTCATGGCTGAGGTATTATAACGCAAATGTCTTAATCCCTGCAGTTCTCAACACTGCTGCTGCCATGTCTTTGGGTCAGTATCATGATGCAGGGTTAATTAAGAAAGACAAATACAGTGGAAACAAGGGAAGCTGGAGGGGGGTCTGCATCCCATTCCTGCCTGCTCTGGTGACCAGTGTGCTCCTGGCCTGTGGAAGTTCTGCCCTGCTGCTGCAATCTGTGCTACACACCCCTCTTCAGCACAGACACCAAAGGGGACCGTGGCTGAGGGTGATCCTGTGTCCCTTGTGACAGAGGAAAGCAATCACCTGACAGGGAGGAGAAGCAAAGACACACATACACACAAAAGACAGTTTTAATTGCCAATCCTGGCTTTGCTGCTGAGGTACTGCTGACCACCAGCTCCAGATGAAGTCACCTAAACCACCACCTAAACCATCTCTGCAGGTAACCATCCCTGTGTAGAGGCAAAAACAAAGTCAGGCATTGGAGCTGGGCCTGCACAAACCACAGTTACCCAAGGTTATATCACATTTCTCCTTTCATGGCTCAAGAGTGTCAACATCGACAGCTGGACTCACTTATTCTATAGAACATCATTATTTTGATTTTACTCTGATGTGTTAACAGGCCTCACAAGCCACTCTGGGACCAGATCTTTTGTTAGCAGGAGGATCTTTGCAGCATCCCTGATTTTAGGTGTTTTGGGTGCTGAAGGATGCTGTAGGAAGTTCAGGAACTCAACTTATATAGAGCAGGAGGAGAGAAAAAGAGATCCATGAAATAGCAGAGGCAAATATGATCCTGAATCTAAACCCATGTAGACACATCCCACCTCCGGGCTTTGAGGACATCCTGGTACCACTAAAGTGTCCTTTTTAAAACACAGGGCAGGATCCATTTCTATGTTAATACCTGGGCAGATGTCAAGGAAGGCTAATTCAGATTGACAGGCACACAAGAGTGCAGGTTGCTACAAGAAGAAAATCAGGCCTGTATTGCCAGGAAATTGTCCCCCTTTTCAAGATGGTTATCGGAATACAAAAGTTTAGGAAATCCTTTGAAATTATCAGTAGCCAAAAGCTTTAAATTTTTGTTTCCCCAACTCTGATGGAGCTGTGCCATATTTTAAAACAACATGAGGCAGATCCAGAGCCTGGCTCAGGAAATCTTCCCACTGCAGGAAAATGTCAGAAGGACACATGAGCACTGTTGTAGTGAAAAGGACAAAAACCCATCCTAGAAGTCAAACACAGATTTCGATGTTTTTCTGAATCAGGCCCTAAATGCAAACTTCACCACTCCAGATTCTCCTTTACCTAGGAATACATTTCCCCCCCCCTCCCAGTCTTTGCTAAGAAAGGTTAGCAAAACTGATAAAGGTGAACACTGAACAGAGGCTATTTTTGTTTTATTAGATTTACTTTGCACCTCACATTTATTGTGGCTGTCCTAGAAGTGATGCTGTCCTAGCCATGATGTAATCTGCAATTAACTAGTCTCCCTTTGTCAGCCTACATCATCAAAGCCTGTTTTTATGGAGTGTTAAGTCTAATATTTACAGTGTTAAATACTTGGACAATATTTAAATTGGTTTCATCACATACTATATTTAGATGGAGTGATATTGTCTGGTTAACAGCAATGAAAACAATTCTGTTCTTTTGGGGTTTATATTTTGAGTGGGTATTAGGTAACGGGAAAATATGGTCGTTATATTTGTCTAACATTTCTACAAGTTGTAACATGGCATTTCAATTTGGGCTTTAACTCATGAATTATCCGTAGGCAAAACTTTTGAGAAGTTTCCAGGTTCAACATGCAAACAAGAGCAGAGTTCAGTGCCATGTCTGAAAGGAAGGCAGTTTAATATTTATATACATACACAGAAAACTATGAAGAGATTTTTCAGGACCTTTTCTTTCCAGCAATGCTGCTGTTACACAAAGCCTGCTCCAAAAGAATTTTTAATGTCAAACAAAAATCACAATTAATGTGTGATCTAATCCCAGTCTCACAGAGACAGACAGCACTAAGTTTCTGGGTATTGCTCCTTGGAGTTTTTATTTGTCCATATGATTCATGTTTGTCTCCACTTGTAGTTTATGTGGGCAATCTTGCCCATACTGTGAGTAATTTTTGTCCTTCAAATCAAAGCCCTTGCAGCTGTGTTGACTTCTCATCCCCAGCAGCAAAAACCCCCTTCAAACAATGAAGATGTCTCTATTCTTCAAAGCAGAGATCTTTTCAGATTTTTCCCAATGTTTATGCATTAGAGCAACCACTATTATACTTTTTTCCCTTCCCAAATGCAGGCAGTACCTTTTGCCTTCTTTCTTGTCTTTAGGTTTTCTTTCCTTTCCTAGTGTTGGTGTGAAGACACCTTCCCATGTCAGTTATGAGATTTCCAGCTATCCCACAGAGTTAGTTATTCCTCTCCTGGATGATCACAGCCACAGGCTCTCACCAGAGCAGTGCCTGTGCCATATGTTGGCTCTTGGCTGCCAGAAATTTCTGCTCAGAATTGTCTCCAGTCCTGCGCAAGGAGCAGAACCACAAAGGGGGGTGGCATGGGGAAGGATTTTCTCCTGACTCTTCAAAAGGACTCTGCTCACAGATCCATGACTCTGACTCAGCCTTGTTGAGCCATGTCTCCGTGCAGAGGATCTCATCAACAAGAGGGAGCTGTAATCCCTTCAGACAGCCTTTTGAACAGGCCAGGAGCTCTTTGACAGAGCCTGATGTAACTTCTGGAACACTGGAAACTGTTAGTCACCCATTTTGTTGGGTTTTAGCTGATAAAAGTAAGAGATTCTGCAAAAAACTACAATCAGACTACAGAAAAGTAATTTTGTTATCATCTGAAGTGTTCCTTCTTTCGGGAAGTCATAGGCTTCTGATGTTTGAAACCTGCCTGCTATTTAAAAATAACCTGTGTGTCTCCAGCTTTGTGTGTCTCCAGAGGGTCTAACTAAAAGGAAATCATCCAATAATTACTCATCCAATAATTAACTGAATAAAATCATCAATGCCAAGTACAATATATTTGATATATATATCTCCTTTCCCCAGCAATCTGCAGGAAAATTTGTGAAACTTTCAAGAAACTGTTTCTTGTACAAAACCAGAGGTTTTTCAGGCTTTTCTAAAGCATTGAGCTGGTTTGGTAAAATGAAGGGGAAAGGGTTATTCATATTCCTTAATGCAATTGTCTTTTAATTTAAAGATGTCCAAATTTTATGGCAGTCTTTATTTACTTTCACTTAGCTCCTAAAGAACAACTATGACTTCCAGATTTGCTACAAAGCAAGTAAAAAGGCAGTAAATGTAAACCAAACTGTGATTAAGAGCCTGATTCTGCTGATTAAAATCACTGGTCAAACATACTCTGACTCCAGAGATCAGATCTGAACCTTTACTGCACTGGATCCTCTCCAAAACCCACTCAAGTCAATAGGAGTTTTTCTTTTGAGCTCAGTCCTTGGGTGTCTGTCTGCCTTTTTCTCTCGTAAATTATAAATCACCAGGAGGAGTTTAATCTCATAGTTTTCAGTGCCAGTGTGACATTTATTTTAACTTTGGCTGTTGACAAAGCACCCCGCATCCTGCATTTCCCTTCTGGCAATCACGTGTCCATTCTAACTCACATGTTCCCATTCTGTCAGGGATTTTATTTTCCTTGTTCTCTGCTTATTGCCATCCACTTCTCCAACCCTCCCTTTTCATCTGTCCATCACATTTGGCAGCAAGAAAAATGGATCTATTTTGCAATACCAATTTCAGTGCCACTTGCCAGTCCAAATAAGAGTTGTGTATCTAACACACCATACAGGGGCTCAGTTTCTGGATTTTGTCACAAGAGCTGTATTTTCTCAGCAGCTTATTAACAGCGTGTGTTTGGGGTGAAAATTAAGCAAATGGAAAAAGGATGTCACAGCAAGGAGCTGTGTTGCAACACTTAGGTTATTATATTGCATTAAGTTAAACAAAGATTGTTTAGCCATGTTATGACTATGATTCTCATTCATTCCAGTCCCTCAAGAAAATGTATTTGAAAAGAGGCAACTTTGCTCAGTCAATTTCCCCTTGGTCAAAATGCTCCCAGGTGCCACTCCTGTGAATTTGACAGGAAAAAAAAAAGTTAACGGAGTAGAGCTTGGGAAGAGGGAAGGGGGAGATTACCATAACTCTGCTGATGCCAAGAATAAGAAGAATAATGGGAACCGCTGCAGATCGGAAACTTTCTTTCGGTCATTTATCAAGCCCATATTATTTTCTCATCTTTCACTGTCTTTGGAGCACATGTGTCAGGTGAACAAAAAAAAGTTACAAGAAATCTTGAATTGCATTCTGCTTTCCCAGAAAATTGTGCTGACCATCCAGTGTGTGCCTGAGGTCAACCATGAAGCTTTTAAACAATCTCTGGATCCATAAATAGCCCTTGGATAAGGCTCACAGTCAGCTGAGGAGGCTTTGAATTTCTCATTCGAGGAAGGAGCCACATAGGATTGCTCAGCATCATCCCTTTGACTGTCTATTTCCCACATCTGGCCAATGACTTTGTTGCCTAAATGGGAGCTGAGCAATTCTGGAAATTGGACTCTAAGTAGAAAACATTCCCACTTCTGCTTCATCACTCGTGTTCATAGGGAAATAAAGCACCCTGATGCTTTTACCGTATGTGGATTTGAGAACAATTTCTAAATCCCCCATGCCTGAGCCATAGCTTGCTAAACAATTCCCAACAACTACTATTCCTGATAAGGGTAGAAATGATGCAGGTGGCTTTGATAAATTGAACTTCTTGAGTGACCTAATTTAAACACAGCTATTCTACCTTGCCAGGGCCCAGCCCCTTGGTGGGCTTTAGCTCAAAAGCTGTCACTGCTTAGATGAAAAGGACAACTGTGTCAGCCAGGTTGGTCCCACTGACCTCTGTAGAGAAATTAGTCCTCTCATGTGTTGCAATAATGGGTGTTGTGTCTTTTCTCCCTGTAGAATTTCCCACTTTAAGGTCTTCCTTCCAAGTCTTTGCATACAGATCACAGCCTGCAACTCTGTTTTCCTTACCTGAGCTAACTATAAAGTTGTTAGAACACGATTTCCACGTTCCTGACAGGGGATGCTGCCTTCAATCTCTCCATCTTCTACTGATCTGACAAACACATCTGGTTCCATGCCCTTCATTCCCCCCGCCCCAGACTGTGCCCATCTTCTCCTGTTCATTCTCAAAAACTCCCTTTGTCCACAATGCAGACAGCACCATGCAACCTGTTAGCAACCAGACAGGTGAGGAGCTGTGTCTTGGCCCTGAAAACGCCACCTGCTTGTGACCTACTGATAACTGCACACAACAGCAACCTTATTTCAGATTCCATCCACCCATCCATCCTTTTTTTCCTGTGTGAGCTGGATTCGGGGCAGGTCTTGAGTGGCATCCGGCAGAGAACACTCACCCAGCTTCAGGGCATGAAGAAATGGGCAACACTAAACAATATGTGGTGTTAAGCCGTGAAACTGCTTGCCACAGGAAACTGAGGGTACAAAGGGATTTAGAATTAGCTAGGTAAATTGCTGGGAGCAAAATTCACCAGGGGCTATTAAATGCAAAGGCACAATGTCTGGCTCCGGAAATCCCAGCACCACAAATCACTGGCCCTGAGCCACGATCTGCATGCCCTGATATTGTGCATGAAGAACCTACTACAGCTGACTGCCATGCACAGGGTACTGGGATGGATGGGCCTCTGGCCCTGAGCAGCTCAGCCTGTGTTTCTCTGCAAATAGATGAACTGGGACTAAATATCACATTTGGCACTAATGTTTCTGCATTCACCCAGCAGCATTTCTATCACCAGCACTCTCCAAGCGGCTTCTGCCACGACATCTGGACATCACATAGCACCTGAAGCACATTAAGCTTTTTCAGCAGGTAATAAACCCCTGGACAGTGTACGGCAGGCGAGCCCTGGTCTCTAAATACCCATCACGGACATTGCTTTCTCCCGCAATTGCCAAAGCCTGCTTTAGATTAAACTGCTTCAGACCAGCAACTGCAGAAGGGCAAGGCTGGAAAAGGAAGTCTCTCTTGTTTTGTTTAGGCTCTTATTTTCCTGCTGATTGGTTGTTTTGGGCTTGTTTGGTTTTTGACAAATTGTTTAAAGGACAAATATAGGGCTAGACAGCTGAATGCATCAGAAAAGGCAGCCAGTTTCTCAGGCTAATGTCTTTTTCCAGCTGTTGCATATGAGAAAAAGAATCAGACAGGGCTGGATCTCCCTGGTTGCTTTTCACAATATAAAGTAGACTTCTTTGATATAAAGCAAAGGGCTAGGGAGGTTAGAGGATGCTGGGGTGGTGATGCCACACAGGATGCCAGCAAGACCCCTCTCCTTGCTGGACAACTGCTCTTTTCAGAGCCGTTGCCAGCATCCTATACCCAGGACCACTGTCCATCAGATGTTCAGCTCTGGGTCTGAGAATGATATGAACCTGGAGCCTTCCTTCAGCATCCAAATTCACAAACTCCACGTATTACAGGGAAGTCTGGGCCACAGCATTGGAAAACTCTTTGTGAGACAGAGGTTGTGTCAGTCTGTCCCCGACATCCCAAGGAAGGAAGGAAGAAAGGAAGGGAAGAAAGAGAAGAAAGAGAATAAAATAAAAGAAAGGAAAAAAAAAAAAAAGAAAAAGAAAGGAAAAAAAAAAAAAGAAAAAAGGAAAAGAAGGAGAAAAAAGCAAGCATGCATTTCTGATGACAGCTGCACCAATGTGCCTTATTCTGGCAGATCTCTCAATTAAAATCAAGCCACCCTAATTTAAGGGGAAAATAAACACAGGCCTTATGTTATGTGCTTTGCTTTCAAAAGGAATCAGCCTGAGGAGAGGCAGCAGGGCCCTGAGCTGGTTGTGAGGGGGAGGCAGGTCCTGCTGGCCCAGCTGCTGCCCCACTGCTGAGGGCTCTGGGGCAGAGGAGCCCCCAGCCCGCAGCGGTCCTAGGGGTGAGGGGACGTGGCTGTCCCAGGTGGGTCTGGGACAGACACTTCAGTGCAGTGACCTCGGCTCCTTTTCAACTTAGTCCATATCAGCCAGAGGCCACGAGGGACAGACTGGACAGTCTGCCCTGACACTGTCCCTTAGGGTGAAGAATTAGGAAGTTCAAAGCACAGCCATGTATTCTCATGGGGTTTTTTTCTCCCACGTGTCTAAGTAAAAATGAGGACATTTCCCTTGCACACAGCTATTCTGAAACTACTGGAGAACAGCACGAATGGCTGTTTTCAGAGCAAGCAGGCTGAGTGCAACTCACAGGGAATCCACACAGTCCCTGCCATGCTCTGCTCTGCTGCAGTGCTCCTGCATTACCCAGGATGGGAAAGATGAGCCCTCCCATAACTGCATGATGCCTACAGCCCTACCTGGGAACAGCAAAACTTGCTGAAAAACCTGTCTGTCCTTCTGCTGCTGCCTTTTTTCCTCTTCTCACTGTATTCATGATGAAATAAAGAATCACCATCTATCTTCGGGTAGGAATTAGCTGAAATCAAATGAGTTGTCACACAGAGTTTCCACTGTGTCTTCCATGTTTTTCTTATAAATTTAATTATGAAACAGCAGACACTCTCAATGCCACATAACAATCAGATAACACGGTATAGGCAAAACTCTACAGTTAATTCTGGGGCTCTTGTAAACCTCTCCCAGCCAGGTACAGCCTCAGCCTGCACAGGGGATCTGCTGTTGGGTTGGGATGGAAGAAACAAAAAACCACAAGGATGTAAATATCCAAGGGTGGGGGGGATTGTCAAAGAGTCACTTGCCCAGGCTGAACATCTAAAATCCTCATTTTGCTGCACGGAAAGAATCTGCCAGAAGTTTCAGGGGAGAAACAAAAGGAAGAATTTAAAGAGTGTAATGACAGGAAAAAACTGGAAACTCTTCAGCATAAGCTCTCATGGATTTGGGTCTGGATTGCAGAAGTTCAAGAGATCAAAGCAGTAGCAACCAGAAGGGGCAAACCAGAGACAGCATGCAGATAAAAGAAGAGATGAAAGCCAAGGAAAGCTTGAGCAGGAGGCTGACATTGGTAAATGAGGAACTGGAGCTGGATTAAATGGGTAATGCTTGATGTGTTGTCCAGTCCCTTTTTGGGCTCCATTGGCTTCTGCAGAACTGAAGCTTTGGGGGTTGGGGGGAATGGGGGAAAAGAAAGCTATTTTCATTTTCTGTCCTTGCCAAGAAAAGCTTCTGTGTGTGAATAATCTCTGTGCTGCCTGTGGAAGGAGCCTGTGCAAGGAGCTGGGACAGCAAAGATTCTCCTGGGGGTAAAAGCTGCTCAGGGGTCAGTGGACCCCAAATTGAGCATAGGCTGCCCAGAAGTCACCCTGGTGGGACACACCTTGTCCCTACATGTTTGACCAGGGATCCAGAGGATAGACAACACTTCTTACACCTCAGGATCAGATATGGATCTGGCCCTCAGACAACAAGGAACTTTTTTAAGCTGAGGGGTTATCTTTAGCATTTTAATGTATTTTAACACAAAGCATTCCTCTTGTCTGGCTTGGAGGGGTAACCCAAGCAGCTGCATTAGCAGAGCTCATCTTGGCCTCGTGAGGAAGAGGCAATTTTTCAATCAGTGCATGAGGGACTGGGTGGATCCTCTCACATTTGCAGCTCCTCAAAGCCAGCTGCTTGGGTGAGAAGGTGGGGATGGTTGCTTCTCGCAGTTGTTGCAAGGGGGCTGTCAGCTGGGAGGAGGAAGAAGGAGCACAGAGCAGTGAAGAAGGACATCTCAGAAGGTGTGGAGCTGGGGATGTGCCATGGCACAGTGAGTGAGACCCATTGCAGGACTGACTGTGGTGGAGGGAGGGACATTTATGTGCAGTGGGACCTGAAAAGAAAGAAGCAAGAACAGGGTAATGCTGGTTTCTGGGGAACTGCTGCAGTGGTGGGTTGTGGGTGAAGATTTGGTGTGGAGGGAAAACAGGGATTGCTCCTGTCCTCTGAGTTACTCTGCTTAAAATGCATTTGAGGGCTGGCTGGGACCCGCCTGAGCGAGTCTGTGGTGGGATTGAGTTAGAAAATGACATCTAAATGATTCTGTGGTTTGAGGGGTTGAGCCTGGGGTGAAGGGAGGAGAGATGTGGCCTGTGAAGTTGTAGATTTTTTTTTTAAATTTGTTTCCAGTTCCTGGAAGGATAAGCACCGTGTCTTTCCCCACCTTCTCCTCTCTGTCCTTGCTGGGCTCCTTGTGCATCCCTCCCAGCTCGGGGCGAGAAGCGGGAAGGTCCCGTCCCTGCCCGGCAGTGAGCCCGTGTCTGTGCCAAGGTCACCCAGGATTTGTGGGCTGTGCTTACGAGAGCAGAGAACTCCCAAATTTTCCCTCCGCGATCTCCAGCTGCCATCTGCTGGTAACTGCGCCCGCGGAGCCAGGAGCCAGCGCATCCCTGCCGGGCACGGTCCCGGGCTGCTGCCAGCGCTGGGAGGGCATCCCCGGGGAAAAACAGGGCTCGGGAGATGGCAAAGAGATGAGCTAAAGGGACCCCAAGGTGTGCGGGGGGAATCAATCCTTTTCCAGCAGAGCACTGAAGGACAAGCAGGGTTTGAGTGCTGCAGTAAACTTGATGATTTATTGGAGACTAATTTTTTTCTCTGCAGAGATATTAAACCTGCCTTGGGGAGGCGGGGAAGAGGTGGGAAACAATCTGTTAAAATAGGTTGCTGCTGCTTTCTGCTCACTTAGGCACAGAAAAGCAAGTTAGCAAAAAAGTGAAAGAGGTTATTGAGAGCTTGTCTTTGACTAATGGGGTTTGGGAGTTGTTTTGGTTTGTTTGGTTCTAATTGAATTGTGCAACTTCAGAACTGATCTGCTGCATATTTACCAATAAAAATAGGAGTCAGGTCTTAGGTCTATCACAAGAATACTGGCTGAGCACATGGCTCAGGCAGCACCAGGCCCTGTGTAGGAATCTTGTGGGTGAGAGGAGAGAAGCTACAGATACTGCCAGGAATGATCAGAGGAATTAGTTTCCCGAGGTTTGGAAGGGTGGTTTCCTGGGGTGATCATAGGGAGGAGGCTGCAAGGGTCTGTTGGTCCTTGTGAGCATCACAAGCCAGTGGGTGCCTTGGTTAACACCAACTCCATGTGGTAGAGAACTGATAGTTTAAAATATATGTAGTCCTTATAGGGTTTATGAAAATAAATTATGGATTAAAAGAGAAAGAATCTATCAGTCACACCACAAAGGAAAAATTGAAGTGTGAGCTTAAGCCTCTTTAGCCAGGAGAAAATCCACAGCAGCATTGCACTCTGACCATCAGAGAGGATCTGTGAGACCCCACACCTTCCTCTGACACGGCCTCCTACACTATGCTGGACATCCCCCCAAAAAAGCTGTTTTCATTGCTTTAATTGCTCACTGAAGACCTTGTTTCCTGGGGCCCTCCTGGAAAGCCACCCGTGGTGCTGTAGCTTGGAAGCCTGCACGTTTCAGAGCAGAGGTTTTGCCAGGAGAGTGGGGGAGTGTGACAGTGGAGAGGGGCCTCATCTGAGCACCAGCATTGGCAATTTTCCTGTGAAACTGATGAGATTTATTGTTTTCCCTGAAGTCCTAGTTTCTGCAGTCATGGAAGTGCAGTAAACTTCCCAGATTTCATGCATATATGAGACTTGCTGCTAGAGCTCATGATGGGGAAAGTATAAAAAAATGCACCCTCTGGGAACAGAATCCAGAAAGAACAAAAACCCTCCACTGCTGAAAAAAAAAAAAAAAAAGTCCTCATCATATCTAAGCCAATATCATTCAATTTTGGCCCCCATCTCAAGAATTCTTAAGGCTTGGAGTTGGCAGTAATGAAGCTTCACTGATGCTTTGGCCAAGATCAAGGGCACTATTTCCTCTGTCCTGGCCAATGTCCCAACTGTATGATTCCCCTTCCATGTACTCAAAATCCTCCCTGGAAACTGAGGTCTGCAGGGGGGAATCTTTATCACATTTTGTCCTCAGCTTCTCTAGGGCATCACGAAACATCAGCATCCTCCCACGCTCAGTCTCATCACACTGTGCAAGTTGATGGCAGTAGTTTATCAAGTCTGATGTATTCCTCAGGATACGAGCTGCTCAACTGTGGTATAGGAATAATGTCAGTTATTGTTGTTACTGTTATTATTATCATGGTGAAGATTAGCATTGGGGATGTTGCTGGAGAACGTCAGAGTTTTTCTGTCTCTTAACAATTATTTTTTTCTTTTTGGTAGTGCAGCTAGGTTTGAAGCAGGACCAAAGAGGCCTTTTATTTTGATTTTAGTTTTGTTTTAAGAAATCTCAGCCCTGGAGGGAGCTGTCATTTTGGGATGCTGATTACTTGTGCAAGCTGACAGGGAGCAAGGCGGCTCTGTCTGTAGTGATCCCAAGTCCTTTCGCCTAATCAAGCCAACACTGCAGGCTCTGTGTGGAGAATGTGTAACCCTATCTCACTGCCTGACAACTCCTTCAGTTCCAGAATTTGTTTCCTCAGTCGCCACAAACTGCAGCAAACCATTAAGTTTGATTTTACTACTTTTTCCTTCGCCCCTCCTCACCCCCCCTTTCTTCCTCCTTCATTTTTTCAGCAACCATTTTGTCTTAGCCTTCCTTTCTGCTTCTTTTCCTTGGGGATAGTAACTCTGAAAACTGTACTCACTTCCTATATATCCTTGACCCTCAGAGCTTTTTGACTTCTATTTTATCAACTAGTCAAAGGAAATTCAGCATCAATTCAAAAATGCTCCATTCCACCAAAAAAAAAAAAAAAAAACTATCTTATCTGGCCAGTTTTCTTTGAAATGTGATTCAGATAGAAATGGATCGACAGACTTTGTAGAAAGCTCTTGCTGAAGCTTAAAAGGGGATCTTGCATCTATACGGTTTGGCTCAAAGACATGGATTTTCTTTCCAGTTGCATGAGTCCATAGCACAGTGACTGCAGGGAAATGACAGTGAAATAGAGTTGTCTTCAGAGGAGCCTGGATGTGAAAAGGAATTAGATGGGTTGATGGAGCCCCTCACTGGAGCAAGAGGAGCTGCTGCCCCTGAGGCTCAAGGCTGTCTCCAAGGGAGCATCAGCAGCTGGACTGTGCTGGCAGAGGGCTCTCCCTGGGGCCCTGATGCAGATGTGGGGAACAGACACTGAGTGAGGGAGCTGTGTGTGAAGGAGGGAAAGAAGGAGACAGAACATCATGGAGGAAAACTTGTAACTTTAATAAAAGCTCTGCAGAGCTCTGGAACGAGGCCCCAGATGTGGAGAAAGCATTCCTTCATTGCTTCTGTTGGACTTTAGTGCTTCTAGGTGAGCAGGCTTGTACCAGGAGATTTCTCCTCCTGATGAGACCAACCCCCCAAACACTGACTAACCTGTCATAAGGGAGAATGCTTTTGTCCTGCCTCCTCACTTTAAAAAGAAGGATCTGATTTGACTTTGCCATTTTTCTCCTGACATGGAGGAGAAGGATTTTTTAAATAGTCACCAAGCAGAGACAGATCAAACTGCTGATACCTGTCTGAATTCACAGTTCCAAAACAGATGTTCACATCTGTGTTTTTGCCATGGGGCCTTTTCTTTTGAAAGGGGCCACAAAGTGAAAATTTAAATGCCTTGGATTGCTTTTTAGTTGTGTTTAGGGAGTGCTTTTTGGGAGAACACAGGTCAGAATCATTCAGCAAGGACAGTTTTCTTCTCCACTATGTGATCTGTAAAAGGATAGTGTGAGGTTATAGTGGGAAACAGAGAGAGGCATTCTATTCCCTGCTCCATAGGAGCTTACAGGTGATCATGCACCACCTCCAGTTTTACCACTGTTGGACCGAGTTCCTTGTGATTCTCAGACAGCAGATTTCAGGAGAACATCCAAGGAACCTGGTTGTTCCTGCAGTACCAAACATGCCTCCTGCAGGAGCTGTGTTGATCCATTATCACTGAGCCTGCATCTTGCCGATGATCACAGCTCATGCCACCTTTATCATGAAGTATCACCATGAACGTGCTAATTCACTGCTTGGATCCTAGGGCTGATGTGACTTTCACTTCCTTGGTGTTTCTTAGACCATCATTTCATTTGTTCTCCAAACCTGAGACATCTTTCCAGAAAGGCAATACCTGTAGTCCTAACACAAACCGCAAATGTATCTCTTCATGTCTTAAATTCATTTAAAAATGCTCTCAGAAAAAGATTTATTTCCAGGGTTTTTACCCAGACTTCTGCATGGAGTTGGCAAAGATGTTATGTAACAGCTAAATCTTCATTAGTTATACCTGTTTGCTTTGTGCCTTCATGACAATGATGAAAGCTGTAAATAAGTATATTGTCCCATCTTAACAAGGATAGTGTATCCATCAATAAGGACACTTACTCTGCTGAGATCTTTGCAAGGCTGTAGAGGGGAGTGAATTAAAGGGAGAACAACATCCTTCATCTAAAGTGTCCTTGTTCTGTCACTTAATGTTTTACCCTTGCTAATATTTTTCAAAGTCTGGCTGTTAGTCAAAAAAGTCACTCAGTAAATGTGACATATTTTTTCCAGCCCAAGTCTGCTTGGTCCTAGAGTGATTCTTCTAGGCAGCTGTGGCTGGAAGTGTGACCTGAAACTCCTTCTGTGTCTTCTCATCTTAATTTCCCAGCAGTCACAGAAGTTTCCCAGTGGGATGTGTGGGGATGGAAGGGGCAATCAGAGGTTGTTCAGCTGAACAGGAAGGTGCAAAACTCTTGTTTGGGACAGCAAATGGGTTGTGCTTAGCCCAGGGCATCTCCTCTCTGAACTCACTTAACTTAGGTCCCACTTAGGTGCAGCAAAAGCTGTGTGGTAACTTGAACCTGTCATGTGTGTCAAGGCTGTCCTGGTCCACAGGCAGATGCCAGGGTTATGCGCCCACAAATTCAGGCAGGAGCTACAGGAGCTCTCTGGGAGAGAGTGAGGAGGGGAGAAGAGATGGTCAGTGCCACTTGCTGGGAGAGATCCACACTCCCAGCTCCCTGCCAAGGGAGCCCAAACATGGGAAGCACATCCCATGAGAGCCCAGCTGCATTGCGTGGCTGGAACTGAGTCCCTGCAGCCTGCACAGGGAGCTCTGCCCATCCCCGGGAGTGCAGAGGAGCAGTTTCCAGCACACAGAGCTGGAGCTTTCCCCTCGTGTGGCAGGACTCAGAGCAGCCTGACAAGGTACTGAGGTTCCCATTGAATCCAGCACCTTTCCTGGCTCCTCTGCGTGGCATTTTATCGCTGACTCAGCACAGGTGTCCTTGACTCACACGGGTTAAACAAACAAACAAACAAACAAAGTTATTGCAAGGAGTCTTGAAGTGATTGACTGCCTCCAGGTTTGTGGGACAGTCCAGGAGTGAAAATCAGAGTGTGGCCTGCAGAGGGAAGAAAAGAGCTGTGGTAGCACCACTGCGCTTCCCGGGGGTCTGCTCCGCTTCCTGCCGCTCCTCTGGAGCAGGCTCCGAGCTGAATAGCTGCCTTTAAACATTAAATACATTCAAAGCCCATTCATATCACACCAAAATTAAACTGCTGGATTTCATTCAAGAGCCATTCCCCTGAGAAAGGGCTGAGAAGAAAATAGTGGTTAGCTGAATGCCTCACCCATTCAGCACACAGGAAAATTCCCCCAGGAGGAAAGGTAAGGAACGAGGCTGGGCTATCGCCTCACCTCATTGCATCGGGATCTGTGTATGAGCCAATTTCTCAATCCATTTGGAAATTCACTAATTGCCATTGGAACTATTTGCTGATGACTGTGAAGTAGCTTGGTAATGAAGAGGAAGTCCATTTATTCGTTAACATTTGTGAAAATAATTGCCTGTCACTCCACAGAACATCCTTTGCCCCAGAAACACTTGCTCTTCCGCACCTTTTTATTTTTTTCTGAGCTGCACTCTTTGAAACGCCACTTACAATTGCCAGTCCCTGAAGGGCTCATTCTCAGCCTCTGTGACAGGAGTGAGGGTGAACACCCCACAAGGGGACACTCAATGTCCTGTCACTTCTGCTGCAAGGAGAGGAGAGTGTATTAACTGTGCTGCGGGCTCTGGCTGCTTGGTTGCAACTCCCAGGTACTGCTGAAACTGCGGGTTTTACAGGGCTGCTGCAACTCTGCAGCCTGCCCCACTCCTCTGCCTGGCACCACAGCAGGGCTGGGAGAAGCCATGGATGCAGGGCTCAGTGACGATGGGTTGTGTCTGGCCAAGGAGACAAGGTGGACCCAGTGACACCATGTGAGCTTCAGGGGCTGTCTTCTGCCCCTGTTTGATAGCCCTGCCCTCAGCCTTCACCGAGACTACAGAAAGACTGCATAGAGCCAGGCATGCCCCAGGAGGTGAGTCCTGGAGGGTGGAGGAATGGTTTTGGGAAGGTACAGGAGTGATGTCTCAGGAGGGGAGGAATGGGGAGAGGATGAAGATCTGCATTCCTCAGCTCTCTGTGCCAATTGCTCCCATGAGTGCAGCCAACACCTCTGCCAGCACCTGATCCTGCCGTGGGTGACACAGTGTGGGGATGGCTTTCTCCCCTGGGCTCACCCCTCTCTGTCATGCCCAGCACTTTGTCTGCTGCCATCACCACTCCCACCGACACAGGTAACACATTCCTTCACTTTGGGCAAGCAAAATTCAGCATTGGCCAAGAGGCTCTGAGCCCTCTCAAGGCTGGGAAGGGTGGGTTTGCTGCTGCAGGCAACCTGCACACTCGAGATCTCTCACCAGGTCCCTGGAGAAAAGTGAGAGACAGAGTTTGCCACTCTCTCAATCAACAGAAATCTGCCAAATTGCACCCGCTGAGCTTGTGCTACTGTCATATCTTTGACTCCAAGGGCCACTGGTTTATCAGCTGCAATAAACATTTATTGTTCCCTGTGTACATAAATCCCCACATTTGTACCCAAGGCAAGGAGCACCGCATCTCCTGCATGTGGATGGCCCCCAGTGCTGACCCAGCAGTGCATGGAGCAGGAGGTAAACACTGCCCTGCTGCTGGAACACAGCCAGCACCCTCCTCTTGCCCAGGGCTGCTGCAGCAGGGCTGGCAGCCAGGGCAGCCAGGATGTATCACCCCCTTGGCTGTGGGCAGGGACAGTGGTCATGTCCCTAGGAGGGAGCACACCTCATGTCCTGAGAGAGGGAAGCAGAGCAACTCCTGCCTGAACAGGATGGGGCAGCCAGGAAAGGATTGCCACAAATGCACTCAAGGTGTTGTTTGTGTTTGGGGTGCAGGTGCTGCAATCCTGCCCAGTAAGTGGCTCCTGTAGTTTGGGATGATCCAGGCTGAGTAATAACACCTGACAACATCCTACTGCCATAAGCCTGTGTCATTCCAGTGTGTCCAATGGACTCGTGGTAGCTCATGTTGGGAATGGCTTATTAGATGTATTTGCTGGCCTGGGGTGAAACTTTTCAAGTGTTTCCAAGTGTTAATTGCTGCAGATACAGCACTGTGGGAAGGTGGGATGAAGGGCTAAGTCAGGCAGGTGCTTGGGGCTTGGGCTTTCCCATGCGGAGGAGCATTCCTGGTTTGGGAAGATGAGATGCTGTGTTTGCTTCTTGGGCAGGTATTTAATGCATTTTAGGATTAGGCAACAGTCTTTTGCTTTCAGGTGCTAAGGTGTTAAGAGGGAGAAATGTGTGGGTGAGTGTAAATCAGCTCTGTGTAGGGAGAGCTGCCTGTTTATACCAGGGGAATTTAAGCTTCCAGATATTTAATTTCTGGTAACTGTATTTCAGCTTGTTGTAACATTTCAGTCTTGAAAATCCTCCTGTGGATAATGAGCCTATGGGGAGGCATTGCTCCCAGGGAGCCTCAGACTGGGGAGCAGGGGTGGATGTGGGCCTCATGTTAGCAGTGCAATTAATGAGCAAGTAGGTGGCCAGCATTTGCAAGAAAACTCTGGGAGAGAGGGGAGTAAAACGTTGAGAAAGAGGTTTTGTTGCCTTCCTTGAAACCAAGATCAAGCACAGCTCATCTGAGTTTAAAACGTCCCATATGTCATGGGGTGAGGGACCATGGATGGTGGAGGTTGGGGAATATAGGAGGTGGTTCTGCTTTGAGGTCTGGGATCTGCCTGGAGAAGACTCTGGAAAGGGCTCTGCCAGCCCCAGTAGGAACCTTTTGTGATCCCCCCAAAGCTGTCTCAACAAAGGAGCAGAGGTTTGGTGCGACCTCACTCCCCGTGCCCTGATTCAGGGGGCTCGTGCTGGAGGGTGCCCACCATGTCTGCAACCCAGGATGAGAAATGTCCCTGCTGAGAACCTGGATTCAGTGTTTGAGATGTCACAGGGTCCAGCCCTCTCCTCCTTCCTGCCCATGTCCCGGGACACAAGGTTCCTACTAGGGCTGGCAGAACCATTCCAGAGCTGGCTGAGGGGCACAGGCCTTCTCCAGGCCTCAAAGCAGAGCCATGTCCTACATCCCAGTGGGTGTCACCAATGGGTAAATGGGCAGGAGAAAGGATGGTAAATGGTAAATGGACACGAGGGGGAATGGGAGGAATCCTCACCCCACAGAGCTGTGTGGTGGCCCTCGCTGATGAGCCATGGGGACCAAGGTCCTGCTGGAAAATGTTAGCCACGCTCCTGCCTGGCTTTTGCTCCCCATTCACACCTTCACCCTGTTAATAATTACAAGGGAAATAATTAAAACTGCTGTGCACCCAAGTCCAGTGTGAGAAAATCAGCAGTTTGCTCAGAGCCATGAGCCAGCTGACCACAGCCACCACGGAGCTGCCTGAGCAGCCAGGGGACATGGTAGCAGCCTTTGGAGTGGCAGACATCATCGTGGTGGTTCTGTACTTTGCCTTTATCCTCGCTGTTGGAATATGGGTGAGTCCCTGAGGGGACCAGGGCTGGCTCTGCCTGAGCCAGAGAGGCTTTGATGCTCCCTGGACTCCTCCTGGGTACAAAGGGGTTTGTCTGCAAATGGCATCCTCTGCACAACTTATCCCAGAGCCTATTGAGCCAACTTGGGGGGACAGGAATCCTTCTGTGAGCCTGCACTCCCACCCCACATGGGGACAACTGTGGATCACTCCCTGGAGGTTGTTCTGGGAGTGATGCTCAACTCCTGTGCTGCAGAGCAGTCTCACATCTGGGTGTGGGCAGGCAGGAGGAGAAAGAAAAGCCAGGGTTGTGCTGGAAAAGACTGAAATGGGACCTTAAAAATTTGGAAAGATTGTTTCTAATGATTTGTTCATGTTGCTTGGCAAAAGCCTCTGTCACAGACACCTACTGAGTTCTGCTTGGCTGAACTGTTTTCTCTTTCCCAGTTGGTACATTCAGGGAGAAGTCATTAAACAGGTACGAGCAGCTTCTTTCCAAAGCACGACTGCCAGAAGCACGCACAAAAAGGGGCAGAAGCAGTGTGTGAAGCCTGGTATACTTAACAGATCCATACAATTATTTTGGAGCTGGTGCTGAGGCCAGGCACCAGGGTGTGTGACTCGAGGGTGGGTGAATGGAGGAAAACGCTTTTTCCTGTTGTTCTTCTGTGCTTCCAGTCATCGATCCGAGTGAGCCAGGGCACCATTGGAGGATATTTTCTGGCTGGACGATCCATGACCTGGGCGCCTGTGAGTGAAATGCTTCCCTCTGTTTCTCATGGTTTGAAAGCAATTCCAGGTGTGAGAGCAGGTCTGGGGAGGGGACCCAGTCTTTACAAGTTCTGGTTGTAGTATTAAGATGAAGGGGACAGCTGAAGGATCCATAAGGAATCATCCCACACGTCTTTGCCAGTGGGCTGCAGCATGGAGCTGCCAAGCCAAAAGGGTAGCTCAGCATCTTCAGGGTTTTCCGGCTCTCAGTTTCCCTGCTAAAGTCAGCAGAGAAATAAATATAAAAATGTTCCCATTGATGAAAGTTAGGGAATGCTGCCTAGCTGAGTTTGAAACTTTTTGGCCTCAACTCACCACTGATGTCCCCAAGTCAAGCGAGCATTAGGTAATCCAGGAATGTGTTATCCAGTAAAGATCATTTAGAAAATGAATTAAAATAATCCCTAATCCCAGGACTTTCTGAGCTCTTGCTATTTAGAGCAGAGTTGAGTTTATTGACTAACGATGTAAAGGATATAAACTTCAAACCACGGAAGTATAAATCTTCACTATGAAGGAAAAAAATAATCTATTGAAGGCGCCTTTTCTTGGGAGTGAAAGGTACATATAAAGGTAATTTAGAGTTGGAAAGGAATAAAAGCATCACAGGAATCAAGATTCTTCTCAGCCAATGCCAGACTCTAGAACCATATATCTCTCCAGTGAGTCGTGGGTAACAGAATGCACTTCTCAACCAAAACAGGTTTTCTCTTTTTTCCCTTTGGCTGTGCGTTGCCCATAAATTCACTTGGCTAGATTTTCAGCCTCTTCCACCAGAGACACATACACCTCTCTAAAATGTCATTTCTTAAATGTTCTTTAAACTTCTGTCTCAGCCAAGTGACATTTAATGCAAAAGCTTAGCTTGATGGTTTTCTCTAATTAGGAGGGGGGAAATTAAAACATATTAAAATAGATTTTTTTCCCCCTCAATCTTGTTCTTTTAAACAAGGGTGTGGTTTTTTTTTTTTTTTCCTTTTAAAAATCCCCCCAAAAAATCCCAAAACATCCTCACTGCTTTTGGCTCCAACCCTATGTGACTACAGAGGCTGTTTGGTACAGGTCAGCTCTTGCCTCTTCTGAACTATTTTAGGTTCAGAGCAACCTCTAATGCTGTTCACTTCTCAGATTTGTTTGTCAGAGCTGATTCCACCTCTGCAGCTCTCCTGCAGGCTCAGCTCCTCGTGGCCTTCACCTTGAGTATATGACAGACTTATCTGCATTTTATTATTGTTTTTATGAGTGACAGGTTTCAGCTGTGCATTGAACAGCCTCAACTAAGCCCTAATATTAAATTGCTGCTCCTGTGCAATGTATCTTTTTTATTTCTGTGTCTAATCTACATATCAGGAAAACTGCTCACATTTCTCGCGAGCACTCTTTGCAAAGTCCTGTTGCAACAACTTCTTTAACCCAGAGGTTTGTCAGACAGAAAAGAAGGCAGAGTCAGTGTGGGTGCTGACGTCATACTGATGTTTTACCTTGCCCAAAGGTGAGAAGCAGATCAGCTTCCATCATTCCTTGTTTCACATGTGGCAGTACTAAGGAGAGAAAAGCTCCTCGTAGGTGATGTGCCTAAAAGCAAACTGTAGGATGAAAGGACTTGACTTGTCCTTTGGGGAACTTGTCATCTGACCCTGAGAGAGGTTTGATGTTGGCATGCAGAAAGGAGGTGAGGCTTTGTGCCAGTAAAAGTAGCAATTCAGTCCGTTAGCCTTTTCCCTGTTTAAAAAGCCTCGGAGCTGGCATTCCTACAATTAGGGTGTCAACGAGGCGTGGCAGGGGCAGCCCCACCTGCCCACAGCCTGCAGTCAAAGTTAACCTGAGGCATGAGCATCTTTCAGCCTGCAGCAGAGCTCTGTAGCTTTGAACCTACCTTGGACACTAAACATAAAAGACCTGCATGCTCCTAGCATGTCCATGCTACTGTTCAGGAATCCCCTCCCTCAGGAGCAGCTCCAAGAGAGCACTCCTGTCACCACGGCTGTGGGAATCAGCACTGCACATGTTCAGAGCAGGACTCAAAAGAGGCTGTCTGCAGGACGTGGGGAGGTAGAGCAAGGGTCAGCAGAGACGGCACCTTGCTGGCTACCTAACAAGGGAAAGGAGAATCTACTCGGGTTTCATGGACACAGAGGAATGTGTGGTGTCACCAGACTCCCTTCCCTCTGCTGTGTCCCTGTAACAGGTGTGCTTCTCAGGGGAATCACTGGCAAAGTGAGCTCCGATTCTCAGAGTAAGCCTTGCACTGGAGTGGGGGCAGTGGAAGGGAGCAGGAACTTGCTCTAAGATATAAAAATGTAGGGTTTTCGAGAGGTGAAGGAAAACTCCACTCTCTGCACCCAGCTCCCTAACTACAAGGAGATGAGATCCAAGGGAAAGAGACTTTCTGGGGGAAATGCTTGGGTTGATACAGAAGCTCCTCAAAGTGACTTTCTCGGTTTTCTCCCTGTGTTTCAGATCGGAGCATCCCTGATGTCCACCGATGTGGGCAGTGGCTCATTCATGGGCCTGGCGGGCACTGCAGCAGCCGGGGGCCTTGCTGTTGGGGGCTTTGAGTGGAACGTAAGAGTCACTTCTGTTGTCAACTAAGATGTCACTGCTTACAGAGGGATTGGGGTTTCTCTCCAAAATCAGGTGCTTAACAGCAGCAGCAGCAGCAGCAGCAGCAAGTGCTCAGCTCTCAGGAGAGAAGCGTCCAGACATTCCGACAGCCTTGGAAACATGAGATCTTTATTTTAGTTTAAGTGGAATTCACTAGAATTATTAGCTTTTTGGCCTTCCCCGTGGTGCATGGCCTTGTTTTTTAAGCTTTAGTCTGCTCTTGTGAAGATTGAAACAAAGGATAATGAATGCTGGAAAGGTACTTGGATAATCACAGGATTCTGGGTACAGGGAGCTGGAAAAAAAAAAAAAGCAAGAAGAATCACATGTGCTCCCATATTCACTGTAAATCCATGAGAATCAGCAACACTCTCTTCACCTGGCAACTGCCAAAATGTGGCATCTCTGGGGTGAACATCTGGATGTGAAGGCTGTTCTCCTTCTTCCCTGTTGAAGTGGCCTGGAAAACTGCCACTGACACCACACAGAGCATGAAAACCAGGCCCTTGGTGTGTGGTGCTAATGAAATTTCTCAGCTGATGAGGAGTGAGATTAGTGCCAGCCTCACAAGAAGCACCACTCACCTGACTCTGAACCTCTTGCCTACCTCAGCAGAGAGTGTAAATAATGCCAAGCACAGGCAGGGCCCACCAAAAGCTCTCTCCTGGGGTATGTATTCACTGCAATGTTTTTTTCTAGATCATTAAGGTCACCTTTAAATCCTTTGTGAAGAAAACAGAGACTGTGTTCAGCCTGGTGCATGTAGGACATAATATTGCTGTACTCAAAGGAAATCTATTCAAGTCACTTTAGAAGCTCATGAAGACAAGATTGTGTTTCAGGGCAAATCTAACTTCATGAGTTCAGATTAATTTATTTCAGATTGGAAAGAGAACTTACATATGCCATTACTCTCTCCCTGTGCCATGGGACATCGTTCAGCTGGAGGCATCATAGGAGCATCTTTCACCTCAGCCAGTCTCTGCCACTGCAGGAGCCACGGCTGTTCTCAATCAGTCACAAGCTCTGCTCACAGGGATCAGGGTTTTTTTCTGAAAACTTAAATAACTGATCAAAATAAATGTAAGGATGAAAGATAATGGCTGGAGACAACCAGGAGGTGAGGTTTGATGAGCCAGTGGCTTTCATTTACCTTTAAGTTCTCCTGTTTGGGCTTTTGCTGGGAATCAGAGAAGAAATATATGAGGAATGCCTTTACTCTTTCCAAAAGACTCTTCACCTGTAGTAAAGCAAAGCAACTAAAGTGCCTCTTTATCTACCAGTGACAGAAGCACATCTGTGCCAGCCTGCAAGGAGAACATCCCAGCAGAGTCTTGCTGTTGCTTATTTTTATGCTCCGCAGGGACAGTCTGCTGCCTCAGCCTCATCACTTGCTAATCAAGCAACAAACAGATGCTCCCATTCTGCTCTGAATCACTTAACTCTTCACTGCCACAGCATCAGTGGTTTTAAAGGCCACCAAATACACCACCACCTTTCAGAGAACCAGAGCAACAGAATACACCACCTTGCTTAAAAGAGCAGGGGATGGAAGAGGAAGTGATACCCATGGCAGAGAGAAAAACAGGCCTTAGGAGGAGATCTTCAAAAGCTTCTAACTGAATTGTAATGATTCCTCCAGCTGCTGGCTCATCTTCTGAGCAAGGAGAAAAAGGCAGTCTGCTTCTCAAATACATTGCATGGCACTGTACCTGTCTGCTTTCTTAGGATGGCCACTGACAGGACAGGGGAGAAAGCTGTTCCTGTGTGTGGAATGCTGTGCCTTTATTCTCTGTCTCTTTAACAGGCCATCTGGCCACTGCTGGCTCTGGGCTGGATCTTCGTGCCTGTTTACATCGCAGCAGGAGTTGTCACCATGCCTGAGTACCTGCAGAAGAGGTTTGGAGGGCAGAGGATACAAATCTACATGTCCGTGCTGTCCCTGATTGTCTATATATTCACCAGGATATCCGTATGTATCCAGCTGAACACAGCCCTTGTGCCTAGGGCAGGGATAGGGCATCCTGGTACAAGGCAGGCTGCTCAGAGAGAACCCCTTGAAAGGAGCAGCCCTGCTCCCAGGAACAGCAGCAGTGTGTTAGTGTGCTGCTCTTGCCTCTGTATTGATCATGGAGACCTTTCCTAAGAGAGACAGAGCCCTCATTAAACAGCAACGCGCAGTGAGAACTTTACAGGGATGTGCAACTAATTACTAAACAGTCTAAGTACCATGGGCTGTCTGCCTGCTTTTCCTCTTCTATCTCATCAAACCTTAGGAATCAGAGATAGAGGAAGGGCTGCATTACCCCATCTGAAAATCTGGCTGGCTGCATCTTGCAGAGATGAAATTCTCTTAAATTATCATAAACCTGCTGTTGTTCTTACAGTTGAGTTTTCAGCATTAGGTATTTTATGGTTGTTCCTCTCTCTTTCTCTGACTTGTGTTGCACAAAAAAGGGTCCAGTGAAGGGAGGTAGGTTCTGGCTTAAGACAAAACTCAGCATCTTTTCTGAATTGCTTGTAGCATTGTACCCTGCCGGTAACCAAAACCCAGGGCAGCCTACTGGGTATTTCCCCCTTTAAAATGCCATTCAGAAAGAACTAGAAGTTATGCCCAGATATTTCCTAAGAGCTACTTGTGCCCTTGGAGGGAGAGGAGTGTATTTGAGAGCCCATTACAGGGACCGAAGATGCCAGTCCTTTGTCTCCAACTGGTTATCCCAAGGTCAGTACCAGCCAGTTTTCACTAGACCCTTTTGAAACATTCAGATGTCAAATTGCTTTGAGAGACACTGACTGGAGAGAAAACACTGATGTGACTTCAAGGTCCTTCTCCCAGGC
Organism: Brachypodius melanocephalos; assembly: GCA_013398615.1. Taxonomy (NCBI): domain Eukaryota; kingdom Metazoa; phylum Chordata; class Aves; order Passeriformes; family Pycnonotidae; genus Brachypodius; species Brachypodius melanocephalos. The sequence continues at coordinate 11,925,325 of VZSR01000245.1, forward strand.
TTATTGTGTCTCAGCTCCTGCGAGGGGCATTAAGAGTAGTTCCAGGCTGGGAGTGTGGGATAGATTTCCTCCTCTACTGGGCAGCTCTTGCTCATGTCACCCACAGCTGCCACCACTGCCTCCAGCTTTGCTCTGTGTGATCAAAGCATTGCCCCTGGTGGCAGAGTGAGTGAGGTCTTGCAAAGAGGCACTTAAAGCCTCTTTACCTGTGAGGGATAAATGGCAACTCTCTCCTGCAGCAGCCCACAGTGAGCACAGCCACACAGTGAAGGTATGAAACAGAGCTGTCTTTCAGAGTGACCTTCAGCAGAGCAGCGTTTGCCAGTGCTTTTCAGAGCAGGACCCTGGCCCCCATCGCTGCTGTTTCATCTCAGTGGTTTCTCCTCTGTGCAGCCAATTCACGCGTGGCTGACGGATGTGACTGGGGGAGTTTATGGCCATGACAGGTGCTTTCTATTAAGCAGAGCTATTGTTTGTGGAGAGCTCATTTAGCGGCTGGCTGGACAGCAGGCACTTGGTTACAAGGAGGATTTTTCTCCCTGTGCTTTCTGCCCAAGCATAGGTCAACAACCAGGGCACTGCAGAGTCTTCTCAGCTTGCAAAGAAGAGAGAGATCTCAATAAACAGTGTTGTCAGAGGGCTAATCCTGCATGGCTACACAGGTGGTTGTGTTTCCTGCTGGGAAGCCAAACCCCAGAAGGGGCAGGGATTCCTGTGGTGTGCTGGCTGTGCCTGTCCTGTCTCAGCCCTGCAGAGGTCAGGGGTTGCACCGGCTCCTTGCTTTTAAGATGCTCATTTTAGATACAGCAGATGGAATTCTTGCCCCACCCCTTCTGTCTCCCTTGGCAAAGGTCTTCACCTGTACCTCACCCCATACCAGACTTGCAGGTGTCCTTCTATCTGCTTTCCCAACATAAACATCTCCCATATCACCTTCTGCAATTTTGAATGATGCTATCTGTGTAATTCCAGGTTTCATCCAGATTCTGGTGTCCCTCTCTGCCAGAAGGTCCAAACAAAACACAGCTGATGGGGGTTCCTGAATTTCTAGTGAGGTCCTCAGCAGGTATAACCTGTTTTTCTGGAGTCACTCTAATATGCTGAACTGCATGAACAGAAAAAACACCTGTTGACCTTCTCAGATAAACAAATCATGGCACAAGACATCAGTGACTCTTTAGGAGTCTTTCAAGAGGGAGTGTCTCTTGGACCATGAGGCCACCAAGAGGCAGCCCTGGGAAGAATGAGATCTCTACTATCTCCCCTCTTTCCCTCCTGTGTCTGCCTGTGGATACATGGGCTCTGCTGTCCAGGGATGTGTTCACAGTCACCAAAAGAAGTGACAGTTTACACCATTCCTTCTCTGTGCCAGCCAGGATTCTATGACTCAAGATGGTTTTTATTTTGATGACTTTTTAGTCCCTTGGCATAGCACCTCCATTTTCACCCTTCTGCTCTCCCACATCCTGAAAGCTCTGACCTGGAGGAAAGTTTTTCCTTACAGCAAAACAATGTTCAGAGCCAAGAGTCCCAACAGCTCTTCTCCTCCCCTTCCAGTTCACCTTCTTGTTGTCCTCCCCTGTCAGTGCTTTCAGCCGCAGAGGGCTGCGGGCTGCTTTATTAGATTCCACTTGCACGAAGCACTACTTATGCCAGACTGCCCTTGGTTTTTTTTATTCCAGGCAGACATTTTTGCTGGAGCATTGTTCATCCAAGTCTCTTTGGGCTGGAACCTCTACTTGTCCACTGTGCTCTTGCTAGCAGTGACTGCTGTCTACACCATTGTTGGTAAATAGCTGGTTTTAAAGGACACATTATAGACTGGAACCTAGGATATAAGTTTTTCATTTCCTACAGAGGGGAAAGAGTATTCAGGTCCTGGTCTGAGGTAGAGATTGCCCCAGCTGCTGGTAGTACCTGCCTTGTCACTCCCACCTCTTAGAGACCTTTGACTCTTTCCCTCTCCCTCTCAGCCCAAGGGAAAGTGGTATGGGGGGAACATCACTGTTTTTAGAGGATTTTCTAACACTGCACAAAGCTCTTGGCTCCCTCTGTGCAGGAAGTTACCACTGCCCATATTTGCTATTTTGTTCCCTTTCTGCAAAATTAGCAACTTCAGCTGTTGAGATGCTGAGCTGCCTCCGAGTTCTCTCATGAACATGGAAAACTTTCCACACTGTTCCTCACGGGAGGGCTTGTGACAGCTGTGGGCTCCAGGGGCCCAGTTCAGTGCCAGTTTCTCCCAGTGGGTCTGTCCTGAAATCACAGGGCTGGGGCTAAAGAAGGCATTTTCCCAGGTGAGGTTCCTGTTTCCCTGTGCATGGTGACACACTGACTCTGTCTCTGGTTCTCGTGGCAGGGGGTTTGACTGCTGTCATTTATACAGACCTGCTGCAGACCGTGATCATGGTGCTGGGAGCCTTTGTACTCATGTTCATAGGTAAGGGGAACCTGCAGTAGCACCACACAGCAGTTTGGTGGTCCCAAGGCCACTTGACCTTAGCAGGGTGCAGAAATGAGTTTCAAACACTCACAGAAGTGGTGCCAGCACAAGTCTCGTTCTCCAAGCCATCATACTTTCTTCATCTTTTGCACTAACTGTATGGAACTGAGGCTCTGGATAACTTCACCTCACTGGAGTTGCCAAAGAACTTTGGAACATCACATTCTCAGAGCCAAATTCAGCTCTCATTAAGCCCGTGCCAACTCAGAGTAGTCCTGCTGACTTCCACCGTTGACTTTTGGAGTTACTGTGGATTCATGGGGGTGTAACTGAGCACTATGAAAAAATAAAGAGCAACAAGGCAATGACCATCTTTGTTTTAAGCCTTCTTGGCAAACAGATACATCTAAACCAGGTGTATATTTTTTCATGTTATACTTTCCAGCTCTAGCTCTTGGAGGGTGTGTAAGTAAAAGCTAGATGATGATGACACTGTAGAGATTAGGATCATGGAGATTTGCCTGCATTGATCCTCTTCCAGAATGTGTTGTTTAAACCACAAGGACTCTGGGCAAAATCCAGCTGACTTCTGTAGAAACTTTGACTGCAAAAAGCAAGGGTGGGATGAAAAGTAAAGGAGATAAGAGGAAGAGAAAAGAAAAGTAATCATGAGACTCAGCCAATAACTTTGCATGATGCAACAGCCTTTAAATCATTAGCATTTTCTTTACAGGATTTGAAAAAGTTGGCTGGTATGAAGGACTTCGGGAGAAATACAGCACAGCAATACCAAAGATCACGGTCCCAAACACAACCTGTCACCTCCCACGTGCAGACGCCTTTAATTTGTTCAGGGATCCCATCACAGGAGATCTTCCCTGGCCTGCCCTTATGTTTGGTCTTACTGTGGTGGCTATTTGGTGCTGGTGCACTGACCAGGTAAATAAAATCTTTCCCTCAGCAGACAAACCACCACAGTGTTATTTTCAGTCCACTCCTCAGTCTGTGGATCTGTGAGCTGAAAAATCACTGTGCCTCAGTGTGCAGGAGTTGCTGCTTTTTTTACTGGTTTAGACCAGAGTGTCTCACTCCTTCCACCTTCTCAGCAAGCTGCTAATTTTATGCACTTCTTAGTGCAGTGAGAACAGGTTGTTTTCATCCCTCTTTATCCCACTGTGGGCTGGTGAGTACTGGGAGTCTTCATGCAGTTAGCATGACAAGGATATAAAAATGTGAATCTGGAGCTGGCTGTGCTGTGACCTTGAGTAGACCTCCAGACAATATTCTTCCACTCACATTCCCAGATGTCTCACGTCCCTTACACCTTTTCAAGCTACAAACAAGGAAAGCTGCATTTGTTTCTCGAGACGTGGTGCTTCTGTACTTTCAGATGGGATAATTATGAAACCCCACCACTGAGCTTTTACCAAAACACCCAGTCTGCTTCATTCCGTGTCTCTGGCTGCCATACAGCTGCTGTCTCCAGCCCTGAAGGTGGCTTCACTTCAGTCAAGGGTGAAATTATTCCTGTAAAGGAAATTTCCACGCTGCTCTCTCCTGTAGCCTGTGGACTGAGCTCTGAGGGGTGGCAGCAGGCTGCAGTCAGTGAGGTGGGAAGGCTGTCCTTGGCATGAAAAACACACTGGGATCCTGCAGGATGAAAGTCATCCCTGAGAAGGAGAGACAGAGAATGGATCCAGCTCTCTCTGCTGTGCTTCTCTTTCATTCTCTGCTCCCTTTCTGCACTGGTTGCAGGTGATGGTCCAGAGGGCTCTCTCTGCCAAGAACCTCTCCCATGCCAAAGGTGGATCAGTGTTTGCAGGATGTCTGAAACTCTTCCCTGTATTTTTCATTGTCATGCCAGGGATGATCAGCAGAGCTCTTTACCCAGGTAAGCCTTCCCACCTTCCTTAACTAGGGGCTCCACACCTGCTGTGACCACCAATCCCACACAGGTCTGCCAGAACTTTCACATCTCAGGAACTGCTGTCCTGCAGGCATGTTCATAGAGATTCCTGTTGCATTATGGTGTTCCCAAGCCCTTCCTCCACCTCCAGTTCTCCCACAGTGGCAGTAATCACCAGGAGCAGCCATAAGGGACATACTTTGCCATTGGGGGCCTACAGCACCATGCTGTGGACATTGCATTCATCAGCCTGTCTGGAGGGAGCCAGTGAAATTAAATTCCTGGAGCACTGAGGTTGTCCTTCAGATCCTATGGATTACATCCATTAGGTGTTTTGGAGAGTTTTAGCAACCTACCACACAGATTCATTTAGGTCCTGGTGGATTAGGCTAAACGAGCCTCACTCACACCCCAAGGAGCTCTCATTGCTGGTTTCTCCAGAGCCTTCCCCTTTCCAGGAAGAATAACTTGGTTAGAAGGACCACTCCCAAAGGAAAGAGCCTATTTCCCAGATTTGCTAAATAGGAGTAAGTGAGCCTCCAGCATCCCTGGGAACCCAGCAGACAGGCTCATGGAAACAGTCCAGTTCCCACAAGTGACAAATCATCAAGGATTACAGTTACGCAACACCCAGGAGAATTTTAGCTGTATCCTGAACAGAATTTCAAAATGTCATCTCGAAGTTTCACTTCTATTATATGACATAAAGCATTTTCCATCTCCACTCATTGTAGCTGTATTCCACCTCTGACTTTATATGAAACTGCACAAAGCCTCAGCATTTATTCCCTTGATCTAAACAACCTATGGCTCAGTGGGGTTTGCACTGACTCCTTGTTTCCCTGTGTTCCACAGACGAAGTGGGCTGCGTGGACCCAGAGGTCTGCAAAAGGGTCTGTGGAGCTGCTGTGGGTTGTTCCAACATTGCCTACCCCAAACTGGTGATTGAACTCATGCCTGATGGTGAGAAATGTGGAGCTGGGCTTCAGCAGCCTGGGTGGGCAGGCTCTGCACGGGGGAATCAGGCTGCCCTTCCCCATCCTAAGGATGTGGAACTCTTACTGCAGATACCAGACAGCAGGAGGGAAAAAACAGTGCTCAGAGGCCCAAGGCCCAGTCCTGATTCCCCTTCTGTGTTTTGCTCCCACAGGGCTCCGGGGTTTGATGATTGCAGTGATGATGGCAGCCCTGATGAGTTCCCTCACCTCGGTTTTCAACAGCAGCAGCACCCTCTTTGCGATGGACATCTGGCAGCGCATCCGCAGGCACGCCTCCGAGCAGGAGCTGATGATTGTGGGAAGGTCCTTGCATTTATTTATGTCTCGTTCCTCTCATCATCTGTTCTGAGTGCAGCTTCTGCATCCTTCAGGCTGAACTCACTGAGAAAAATCTGGTGCCTGCAATACAGAGCAGGAGCAGAGCTTGGGAAAGAGCATTCTGTTTTCTAGCTTCATCTTTGATAGGCCTGGTCAAGGAGAAACTCTGAGTGTTCCACTGAGCTAAGCAGATTATTGCCTCTCTTCTCTCTAAACTTATTATAAATACTGCTCTAAATGTAACTTTTAGAAAAGCCAAAAGTGCTCTTGAGTCATTGTCACCAGAGGTCTATAAAAAATGTTATTTTAGCATCAGACAGGAGTGATATGTTGCAATTCAATTTTTTTTTTCTTTTTTTTTTTTTTTTTTCCTTCAGGGAAAAGTGCAGAGCTGAGCCTCTTGGCTTTCTGTCTCTGTGATATTTTATCAGGGGCATATAAAGTTCTCCTCCATACAGGGGAATTTAGGCTGCATTCGGTGTGGAGGTTTTGCCCTCCAGTCATGAGCATCATGTTCTAAACATTGCTGAGGCTGAAGGCTGCAGGCAAACTCACACTTTGCCATGGTAGAGTGGGTAGAGGACAAGTACCTCTTGCTCAGCAATATGGACAAACCTCTGTGGCACCAAGTGCAAAGGCAGAGGAAGGTTGCAATATACACCTGAGACCCCAAACACAATTTCAGTAAGTAGCAAACAAGTTGGAATTTGGCAAAGGCAAGAGGCTGAGCACATTACCTGCTTGGAAAGGTGGCAGAAAGATTGCTTCCACAAGCTACCAGCTCCCTCTTTCTGCCACATCTGAGAGCAAGGTCGTTGAAGACCATGTCATACTTTAGGACACACCAGGTTTACACTGGGAGAAAGATTTTCTCTTTTCCTGTGTACACAAGGAAAGGTTCTTCAGAGTGATCTGTGTTTTTTTCTTAGAAAATTCCAAGAGCAGCTAGGAGTGTGTTTTGCTACAAATCTACCTACAGAGTTAATAAAACTTTATCCTTCTCTTTCAGAGTCTTCATCCTCATCCTTGTGATCATCAGCATCCTCTGGATCCCAGTCATTCAGACAGCCAACAGTGGAAAGCTCTTTGACTACATTCAGTCCATGGGCAGCTATCTGTCCCCACCAGTCACAGCCCTCTTCATCCTGGCAATCTTCTGGAAGAGGGTTAATGAGCCTGTAAGTGAAGTGTCAACAACCGATTGATACACGTATTGAATTTGATAAAATAAATAAATATCTCTGCCCTCAGTACTTAGCCTTTGAGACTCTAAACTTGGAGTCAGTCCAGCTCAAGTGTGACAATTAGACAGCCTTTCCTGGCCTGCATTAGTGGATCTTAGCCCACTCTCTAGTGGCTGTGGGTTTGCTTCTAGGAAGTCACTGCAAGGGGTACTTTATGGCAGTTCCATTTGAAAGCATGAAGGGAAGTTGTTCTGCCATTTAGGGATGATGTGTCAAGGTCTCATTGGAGGAGTGTTGTCATGAGGAAATTCCTGCGTTGTTTGTGCTCTATGTGCTCCATGTTCAAGGGCAGTGAGAGAAAATGAGGATTTTTACCTGAAAAAAATTCTCCTTTGACGCACCTCAGTGTGGATTTCCATCAGGCATAAAAAGTCTTGGGAAACAGTGAGAGGAGAGGGAAAGCTACAAGCAGAGGTAATTTGCAGTGACCTTTTCTCTGTGCTTGCCTTTTCTCAGGGTGCTTTCTGGGGCCTCATGGCTGGGCTTGCTGTTGGCGTGGTTCGGATGATCATGGATTTAGTTTACACCGCCCCGTCTTGTGGGGAGGAGGACAGGAGACCAGCCGTGCTAAAGGACGTGCACTACCTCTACTTTGCCCTCATCCTCTGTGCCCTCACTGCCATTGTCATCATCATCATCAGTCTCTTCACCGCACCCATCCCTGAAGAAAAGGTGAGTGGCTCGCAGTGACACCCTTTTCCCAGAGATTCATTTGGATACCAAAAGTCCCTGGGATGTGCCCTTTCCCGTTCCTGCAGCGGGTAAGGAATGCTGTGGAATGCATGTTCTGCCAAGAAGCCCTTGCTGCTCAGCTCTGTCTATTCCCCAGGCCACAGAGTGTTAACGCTGCTGAGCACTGAGCGCTTCAAATTGAGTGTGAGTTCCCATGCTGTGCCCAGAGCTGGGCACAAACCACAGCCCATCATAACTGGAATAGAAAGAAAAGAAGAAGGGGAAGGAGATGAAATCACATTACAGAGCACTGCTGAGGAGGAATTAAATAGATCTAATTGTAGCATCTAGCCTCTTTCAGCAGAGCCAGCATCAATCTTGTGGGCAAACAAGATTAATTTTTTTTTGCAACACGGGCATTTAGGAAAATAACATTTTGTCCCAATGTGATCTCAATTAAATTTAATAACTTTGAGGGAAGTGCAACTTTCTTTTACTTAGCACATTGAAATGGTGCAGAGTTGGGAGGTTTTATATTGTAAAACCTTAAAGCAACTCTTCCCAGTCCCAAGTTTTAAAGCAGCTGCCAATATAACAAAACTGCCACCTACCTCTCAGCAAAGGTTACTGGATAGATTAAAAAACCCTATTTTTTCTTGTCTAACTGCATGAGAGAGGAAATGCTGTGATGGCATCAATCTGTTGCTTCCTCATAACTTGTAAAGCATTAACCAGCTCCATCAGCGTTTGATGGAGTGTTATAGGTGTCAAAGACACCCCGCTCCTGAAGATTACATGAAAGCAGGTGCTCAGATAGGGGAGAGGAGGGGGGAGAAAGGCTGTCTTTGTGTCTGCTTGGAGATAAACTCTCAGCTTTTATTAGCTATCAGAGCATCCACATGGGAGAGAGAAATACTGGCAAGGAGGCACCATTAGTTCTGCTGCTTACGTTGTTCATGACTGCTCAGGGGTGGCCAGATGGTTGCCAGCAATTAATTACTGTGGTTTAATGAGTTCCCACTCATCATCTGACCTGTGATAGCTAAACATATGCAGTGCTCCCTGCCCACAGCAATAGCAAGATAAGATCCATTAACGCAGCACTGGTGAACAGTGAGCATCAAACCAGCAGTTCAGGAGATGGAGAAACTGGCCCCAACACTTACAGGCTTTTTAGTCTGACCTCAGAGCTATGAAAACATTTAAAGCATCTTCCAAGAGGGGGAGTTCCGCATGGAGCTATAAAAGAATTAAAGAAAGAGAGGTTACGATCCTGAGAGATTCCCCAGCGGAGATTTTCAGTGGTGCTTCTACTGAAATGTGTGAGTTTATAGGTGCTGCATGTAAGTGACCTTATTTGACACATTCTTCAAGGAGCCAGGGGTATGGTCAGGGAGGGCAGGGTTTTGTCTGAAGCAGCTGTGTGCACTTATCCCAGAGGAACACAGGATGAGAGGTGGTGGCTGCTCTGCCTCAGGGACCTCTGGAGAGCCAGGGAGGGAGGAGAGCTTGCCGAAGGGCAGCACTGGCCAGGAGCTAACATCAGCTGGACTTTTTGAGGGAAATTTTATCAATAGGGATGTTCAGGATAGCCCTTTGATATACCATGGATCCCACATAGTGCTGAGCTCAGTGCTTCACCTCTGTGTAAGAAATTCTGTTGTAGAAAATGAATGAGAATTAATGATACTGCCCATGGCAGTGAAAGGCTGACACAGAGACCCAGATCAATCATCTGGTGTTTGTGGTGACCATCCCATGTGCCACCTGCCCCTCACTATCTTCCCACCATGAGGGAAATGGGATGGACTGCCAGGAAATTCGTGCCACTAAGCAGTAGCTCATTCCCTCTTTCCATAGCTCAGTAGGAATGGGAGAGTCTGTCCCTATTTCTTCTCGTCTGATTCCATTCAGTTTCTACTATTTATCCCTGATTTCAACTGGAAATGTCTGCCCGTGTTCCTCAGAGAACAGCCAAAGGAAAGGCACGGGTTTAACTGAAGTAGGAGACAACACTGCTGGGTTTCTGCCTGTCTGGCACGAATCTGAGTGGGCAGCACTGAGACCAAAATTTTTCACTTTCCTGGGTCAGATTCACCCCAGCTTTTGCCCTAGACATGAGCAGAGGTGTGGGTTTGGACCATCACTTCTGATGGCATGGTTTCTCACGGTTTGCCCCCTCACCTCCAGCGAATCTGTGGCTGTGCTGGGCTGGCTCAGGGCCTGAAGGGTTTGGGGAAGGAAGGGCAGGAGGTGGAGATCAGGGTGGATATGCAGGGCTCTGACTGTCTGGGTGGAAACTGGCACCTGGCCTTTGTGTTTGGCCATTATTTACTTGGCATGAATGTGGGCAAACCTGTGGTGAAGAGCCTGAGTGTCCCTGTGACAGTGGGGGACGCTGTGCTGGCTGTCCTGCATGAGCATCTCTGAAGCTCTGGTTCTTCCTGGTTAATCAATTCCCTTCCTGAGCCTCGGATATTTCTCGCCTAAGACTCACATGGGGCTGGTTCTGCTCATCCTTAACTGCAGTGCTTGGAGATAGAAATGATGAAAGACAGGGTACAAGAGCTAGGAATCGCAGCATTTGTTTTGTCAAGCAAAAAGAGTAGAGAAACAAGCCAGCAAAGACAAAGCTGAGGAAATGCAGTGATAGATCATACCTCAGCAGATGTAAATCACCACAGCTCCATTGCCTTCAAAGACCAGGAACAGCTGTTGAGCACAGTTATGTCACTTTGCACCAGCTGAGGATCTACACTGGACAACTTTAAATATTGAATCTCAGTGCTTCTGAGATTGTAAATGGGCAAAAGGAGAAAAGAGATTTGTATCTGATGTTAGAGTGGTACAGCTAATGTTCCTGGCTTTAAATGAATTACAATCTGAGAACTGCAAGCTGTAGCATTTTCTCCTGCTGTTTTGGACACTCTCCCATCCCTGTGGTGATTGATGCTGTGCTGGAAAACAAGTATGCAAGGAATTTGTTTGGTATGCTCCAGAGTTCATATGTCTTCATTGTAGGTAGTCCATATTGTGTCACGTCGTCCTTGAAAACCCTGCAAAAGAGCTTACAATTAAATTTGAGACTATGAAGCTGAAACACAACTGTCAGGTGCCAGATGGCATTTTGGAACAGAAGGATTTATTCTAGTTTACAAACAACAAAAGAAAAACTTTGCTGAGTTCTTGCAAATTCCCTTTCCCAAGGAGACTGGGAGGGAGAAAAGGGAGGGGAGCAGCCCACAAAGCCCTGAGTGCTGCAGCAGCAGGTCAGCTCCCCAGGGGCCAGGGCTCACCCAGACAGCCTGAGGGATTGGCAGCTCCACCTGCTGTGCTCTGGGGCTGGAATGTTTTCCGTGTCTTCTTGAGGTCTGGCTTCAGTGGCTCCTCTCGGTGCACAGCTTAGGAGGAGCACCAAGCCCACCTGGGCTGGCCTGAGCCCACCCTGAGAGCTCTGAGCTGCATCTGGAGCTCTCACAGCATCACTTGGTGCCACGGAGAGCCAGACATGCTCAGATCTGCGGGTGGTGACAGCAGCAAACTAAGGGGGGACACAGAGCCCCCCAGCAGTGCCCAGGGGTGACTCTGCAGGTGGGAGCAGAGCCACAGGGCTCCCCAGGACCCAGCACCAGTCCCAGTCAGTAAAGCTGACACAGCTCCTCTGTAGGCAATTCTTAGTTGAGTATTTTCCTCCTTCATCCAGGCACCCAAGACACTGCCACCATCTGCCTCCCCTCCCCATCCCTTTGGGAGGCTGTGCCAGGCAAGCACAGCCCCGTGGAGGCCTCCATGGCCACACAGAGCTGCTGCTCTGCCCCACACCAGTGCAAAGAGGAGAAAGGGGGATCTCAAGGAAAGCAGCCAGCCCAAACCCACTGGAGCTCAAAGCCGGAGCTCTGCTGTGATGCTTCATAGGAGCTCTCCAGGCTGGTGGTTTTTCTTTACTGGCCATGGAAGAGGCACCAGCTCCTGGGTGGGTCAGTGGGGTGATGCCGTGAACTTCCCTGTGTCCATGCTGCTTTCCATTGGGAATTGCTTCCCTCTGATGGAGTCCAAACCCCAGGTGCACCCCAGCCCTTGCAGATTTTGCTGCAATGTGCAGAGACAGTGGTTCAGTGACACATGAGGAGAGAAAGGAAAAAAAGTTTTGGAAATTCTTTAGTAGCCTGAAACTTTACTGTGTTTCAGTGACATTTCCTAAGTGATTAAAAAAAAAAAAAAAAAAAGAATCCCTGAGAAAGATGAGGATCATCAAATCAAAGCAATTTAGCACTTCATGACAAGAAAGATTAGCCCTGCCCAATGCTCATCTTGGTTGAAAATGATTTAAATAAAGCTATAAATCTTCTGGAAATTATGCAACATTCTGTGTCAGCTGGAAGCTTCTGCCTGGATCTGTGTGTGCAAAATTCAAAAATGAAAGTCACGTTACTTTGTGAGTGACCCATTGGGGAAGCTCATTTCCATCTGGGGAGAGCAGGGAGGCAGCTGCTCCTGGGGCACCTGTGTGACTTTGCCTGCCCTGTTGTCACCAGTGCAGCTTTGCAATGTCCCCCCTGTGCCCCTCTGCCAGGCAGAGGGGGAGGGCAGCCTCTGGAGCTGGCAGCTGCGTTAGGGAGGGATGGATGAGCCTGTCCCTGCTGCCTGGCCTGGCCAGGGCAGGGCTCAGGAAGAGCCACCGAGATCCTGGGCGTGCCAAGGTCAGCCACAGCAGCCTGGCCTGGCTTAACCCCAAATCCCTGGGGTGTGTGATGCCCCCACGGCTGCCAAAGGGCCACTGAGGTTTGCAAGATCAATGTCTCCTGTGCACTCCCTGCATTCCAGGGAGAAGAATTTCAGGCTTGCTCTAGGATAAGGGTTTCAGAACTTGGGCATTTGTAAAGCAGACTGATCATCCTTTGTGGCTTTCTGCAGAGACAGGCAATGCCTTGTGTTGGCCCAGCAGAGAAATCTAGAATTTAAAAAAATTCTTAGGGCACAACAGTTGTGTTTGACTGACTGTATCCAGAGAGGGTATCTTGGCTTCTTTTTTATTTATTTTTATTTATTTGACTTCATTCATTTGACTTCCCTGTTGGAGGGTTGCCATTCTGGATGCAGACCATCATTATTTCAGATCAATCACATGAGCCTTGCAAAGAGGAAGCTGCTTCTCCAATGTCTGCTAAAGGGTTACTATTCAGAGACAGGGATAGAACAAGTAATTTTTAAAATGGAAGGAGAGAAACCAGATTATTTCACATTTTTTCTCAGCTCTTCAACTCCAGCTGGATGGTGCCAACCTTCTCACCCAGAGTGTGGGCACTTGTGCAGGAAGGAAGGGAGGGAAAGTGGGAGATCACCCCAAACAGGACTCAGCACCACCTTGGACCTGTGCCCCCCAAGGAGGGAGGTGTCTGGGTGGCCACACAGGGACAGACAGGCAGGGATCAGTTTCTCTCTGTTCCCCTTTGCAGCTGGACAGCCTCACGTGGTGGACCAGGCACAAAAAAGCACCTGCCATAAACCTGGAAAACGGCCAGAGTGAAGCAGAAGAGACCAAACCAGAAGAGAGAGAGAAGGACCTGGTGGAAACTGCGGCTTCAGGTGATATGGAGGAGGCAGGTAGGGATCTGCCTGTGAACAAACACGCTCCTGGCCTGGGAGTGCACAGCCAGCATTCCATGCAAACCCCTAAAGTTCATGAGGGGCCACCTGGTGCATTCACTGGAGCTGGGGCTTGTATTTACAGCTTTAAGGATGTGACGAATGAAAATGTTCTTGGTCCTCCCAACATACCTTGATGTCACATCCCTCTGAATGGCTCAGGAGAGCTGCCATTCCTGAAAAAAACAGAGCACCAAAATAGCAGCAGAGTCTGAGCAGACCAAGAGACCCTGGGAGGAGACAGGTGCACTTTGTGGATGTCTGGAATGAACCCACAGGGCTCACTTTTCTCATTTCCATGATTCCAATGTGATCTTTTCATCCTGCCTTAGGATGTAAGCCATGGTTAAAACTCAGACCTTAAGCAGCTCTGTGTCCTGCCAGAGGTATTTAATAGGAAGGAAGGCAGAGCAAAGTGAACTGCAAGAATTGTCAAGAGACAGAACAGTAGCAGGAGATGCTACATAGGCAAGTTCTTTTCAGAGTGGACAGAGCTTTATTCTGTAAATCTATTAAAAGATGCAGCTTCCTGGCTTTGAGCTCAACCTTCCAAGGTTATAGAGCAGGAACCTCAGAATAAAGGCACACACAAGATTTCTTCACTCCTTCCATTTGCTGGTCAGTCCAAAGGACACAGGAACCAATCACAGCCAAGCCAAACAGAAGTGAACATCTAAAAAAATCCCTTACTTATTTTTTTTCCCCAATAGAGTAAATTTGGGGTTAAGTTGAATGTAATTATTCAGCATTATTTCTTATTTGTTATGGATTCCTAGTTCACTTCACTAGCTCAAATTTTTATAAACAAATATCTTGGTATTTTGGTAATTAGCAGAGATGAGGAAGGAAATGTGAAACAGCAGTTGACAGTTTAATGAGGTTTTTTCTGGGTAACACCTTTTTTCAAGGCCCTGTAACATCCTGCCTTTCAAAAAAAGGTTATATTTGGAAAGAATAGCGAGTGAAATATACACAGCACAGGACTGACAATTAAAAGCACACACTTCACCTGGCATGCCATGTGTAATGAACAAGCTGGGATAACTCTAAATGGACCATCATGCTGTCAGGAGAATCTGGGCTGGGGAGAAGGGGGAAGAGATTTGTTAATTAACTAAAGAGTGATTGGTGTTGCAATCAGGCTGTGCTGTACATGATCTAGGGAGAAGTTCCCTTTCTCTTTTCCCCTTTTTCCCTTTTCCCCTTTTTCCCTTTTCCCCTTTTCCTTCCCTTTTCCTTTTCCTTTTCCTTTTCCCTTCTTTCCATCGTGTTGTGCCTCCCGTGCAAGGTGCCTCTCAGGCCCCACTCCAGACTGGCCCATGCACCCCCAAATGATTGGGAGGAGGGAGGGAAGAGTCCCAGTAGATTCCAATAGCCACGTTTTGGTCCCTCTGTCGCAGCAGGCAAACCTCCCTGCTGGAAAATGGTGTATTTTTGGTTCTGTGGGCTGTCCAGCGGCCCCACGCCCAGCCTGTCCCCGGAGGAGAAAGCTGCCCTGGAGCAGAGGCTCACCAGCATCGAGGAGAAGCCCCTGTGGAAGCACGTGTGCAATGTCAGTGCCATTCTCCTGCTGGCTGTCAACGTCTTCCTGTGGGCGTACTACGCCTGACCCGCGGCCAGGAATGGCTTTGGTTGCTCTCACCTTCCTGTCCAAGCTGGGAGCATCAGGTGACAGCTCCTGGTGATGGCACTGCCCTTCCCTGGAGGCACCTCTTGCTGGGAATGACTGTGGGGCTCAGCTTCTCCTTGAGGGGTGACCAAGACTCAGCACTGGTCACACCTGGGATGCAGGAGATGTGTGGGACAGCACGTGGGACAAGTCAGGAGGTTTGGGGTCAAGTTTAGAGGGGCAGAGCTTTTAGCTCTGAGCAGAGCAAGGAGCAAAGGCTTTGGAAAGCCCAACTGTGGCATGGTTGGGGCCTCTCTCAGGGCTGACTTTGCACTGCTGTGCTTGGGGGAAGGAATTCTGATTTTTACAGTGGTGTGGGAAAGGAGACCTAAACACTAGCTATGTGTTTAAAAACCTAAACACCAGGTTTTTTATCTGGCCAAAATTTGGATGGCATCAGCTGGGGACCACTGTATTAACTCAGCAGTGACAACTTGGGCTCCCATAGCCTCCCCACAATTTGTGTGGGACCCCTCCCACCCCACCCCACTCCTCACTGGCATCACCAGTGGGTACAGGGGGCTTCTTCCTCCTCCTTGAATCCCCCATCCTGTCCCTCTGCTGCACAAGGGTTGGCCTTACACCAGCCTGAGCCTGTTTCTGCCTAGGGCTGATGCTGCCCCTTAACAGCATTCCCAGCAATAAAGGTGCCTGAGTAACCAAGCAGTGCTGACTGTGGGTTATTGTCGTGATCTGTCCTCCTCTCACACACAAAGGGCTCTCTGGGGCCACAGCAACCTGGCTGTGGCAGGGAAATGAACCCTCCTTCCTTGGGGCCTGGATCATGATCTCACTTTCTTGAGCAAGTCTGGGCTTTTCTGACCCATCTGGGTGCCACACAGAACGTGGCACAGCCAAAATCTTTGAAGCCACAAAGACACAGCAGCACCCAGTGTTAACATCTGTGCCTGGAGAAGGCTGAGAATGGCCACAAAGGGCAGGTCCAGGTCACCATGGGCTGTGTGGGGAGGTGAGGGCACACAGAGAAGCACAGCACCATGAAGAAAATGAGACATGAGTCTGCAAGGAGGGAAGAAACAAGGCACTGTTTCCACCAGGCACAGGGAAGTTGGGCCATGATTTCCCTGCTTATCCCCAGTTTGGATGGAACAGGATGGGGTCTGGGCTGGCCTCATGCCGGTCAGTAAAAGCATTTACTCCTTCTAAGAGGAAAAAGTAGATTTCCTTTGAACAAGGGAGCTGTCAGTGCCATGAGCTGCCCATCCATCCCCACAGGAAGAAGCACACAACACAGAGCTGGTCTTGCCTTTCCAATATTCAGTTTCAAGCAAGCAGTGCCCAGATCAGAGAGTGCCTCAAAACATTTAGAGAAAATCAAGTTACCAGCAGTGATTAATAGCTGGCAAATGTCTAATAATAACAGGTACACTTTTAGAAATACCAAGGCTCTCACCTCCTCACCCTGGGCCACAGAGACCCCCAGCAGCTCTCAGCTCAATGGCTTTATTGGCTTTGTTTGGACCACACATCTCCTTAAAGCATGGGAAAGCAACACCAAGCAGGATGAGGAAAACTGGGGCAGTTTTTTGAACATTTGAGATTACATTTTCCCCCTAAGAAACATTCAGTTTTGTAGACAGTAGAACTGAATTTTACTAACCCCTTTCTTTTAATGACAAAATATTTTTGATCTTTGGTTGTGATGAGTTCTTCCCATGTCACCCCATGGATCCTTGAAGGTAACTTTTCCTTTAAAACGATGATGTTGATGTTGGTTAAACAAACTAATGGACTTTGAGAGCTGTGACTGCATCTCTGAGCTTGGCCCTGAGGAGTGGAGACCTCCTCTGCCAGATGCAGCCAGCTGTGCACCCCCAGGAGGAGCACATTTCATTGGCAAACTTATTCAACTTCCCTAAGCTGCTTTGAAGCACTGAAGTGTAACAAAAGAGAAAAGAATGATTGGGGAGGGGAAGTTGGAGGGGTTTTATTGGAATAAAGCAAAGTTGTCTCAAAACATCTTGACCTTTGCTTGTGTTTTCTAGGAAAACAATGTAATTAGCTGAAAAAAAAAAATTAAAACCAAATCAATCAAAAACTGAGACTCCAGCTGAACAGGAGCACTGTGCAGGCTGGCTGTGGCAGCAGGGGATGAGTTGTGGTGTCCTAACAAGAACACATTGCTCTCAGGCTCTAACCAATGTCCAAGTGCATTGGCAGCAGATGTTATTAATGATGCCAATACATATTTTCTTATTAATCTTCCATACTAGGCTTGTGTCTATCTGCAAATGATTATCATTCATTTTCCTGACAAATCTATCAAGATCATTTATTACTGTTCGGCAAAGGATCTTCTTTTAAACAAAGATTAATAACATTGCATTTTATCTGGCTGGCTGAGCCAAAGGAAATGAAATTAACAATGAGCCCTACAAACATGTCATCACTTTAATTTACCGGAAAATATTTTAAAATGTTATTTAAAAGAATATACGCTGTGGTGGGCACAGTTTATTACAAAGGAAAGGCATCAAACCACAGGCATTTTAGCAGGGTGGAGAGTAAGCAAACAGGGCACTGTGAATTCTCTGGTTACTTGCACTGGAGTTCTGGGATAAGGAGGGAGAGCCCCCACAGCAGCTCTGGCATGCACAGGTGGGCACCTGCAAGGGGAATTGCAGCTGGGGGTCCCTGTTCCTCAGCTAAAGGGTCCTAACCAGGATCACAGCTCTCGATGCTGCAGGGATCCTCCCTGTGCTCCTACAGAAGGGAACTCCACCAGGGTAAAGCTCGTGGGATTCTCAGGGACAGGAGGGCACACGTGGGCTGAGTGCCAGCACCCTTCTGTACTTTTGCTCCCCAAGACGAAAATAAACAAACTCACTAAATTTTTGTGGTTTAGTTTTCTTTATTCTGCACTCTATTCTAAATTTACCTTCCTTTCTTTTGAGTAAAATAACAAAATAAAACCACAACAACAACAATAATACAAAATATGCACCAAAGAATCAGAATTCCCTTCCTACTTTTACTGGTACAGGTCTAAAATCCTTAGAGGGGAGCAGGAAGGCCTGTACACATCCAGTGGCTCTTTAATTCCTGCCTTGGGATCTCCTATCACATGAAGCCACTTTCATGCCTTCCCTCCCTTGGTCTCACAGGCAATTCCAACACCTCTGTGTGTCCATCTCCAGCACAGCTCACGAGGCTGATTGAAGCGTGTTCCATCTGTCACAGGCTGCCACCCAGCTGCCAGTGCTGCCATTCCAGCACAGCCCAAGATCTCATCAGCAGGAGCTGGAATTCCAGACAGTGCAGGATCAGAGCCACGCTGTCCAAGCAGAGCCAGATGGCACCACCATGCCAAGGACAACAAACAGTCATTAAGTTGTCAGAGACCAAAGAAAAGTCAGCCTGAGCTGCCCAGTTGGTGCCATTTCTGATTCCCAGGAACAAGCTGTCCCCCCAAAAAACTGCAGAGAGGCTCCTGGAGAGGGCACTTGAACAAACTGTGAGCCACAGTGCCACAGGAGCAGGGTGGAACAGTGCACACGTGTGTGCAAAACAGGGGATCTGCACACAGAACACCCAGCTCCTGCTCTGGGGTTTCTCTGCTGGACTGTGATGGGGCTGCTCGACAGCACTGGGGATCAGGCACTGGGATGGGGATCAGTGGGAATGGCTCCTCTGCCGCTCTCTGGTTTAGAAAGCAACCTTTAATTCGTCATTTCTTTAATTCTTTAATTCTTTATTTCTGTGGGAAGAACTAGGGTAGCCATTTTAAGAACCTGGTAATTACTGCAGCGTGTCCCAGACAGAAATGCTGTTCTGTGACTTGCTCCTGTGGCTTCCACAAAAGCAGCATCCAGTTTAATATGTGAAACTCATAACCAGCTCACACAGTGCAATAGTTCACTTCAGTTTGAAGAAAAAAAAAAAAATTCTGCTGGAAGCACAGCAAGTAGCAGTGTCAATTTTTCATTAACCTGCAGCCACTGTCTCTGTAGACTTACAGCTATGAGTAAGATTACTGTTATAATTTTTTCTGGTCCCTAAGGGAAGGGGAAAAAACTTCTCAAAACTTTTAAGGTCATTAAAAATCCACCTTTAAATTGCAGGTAGTTTCCGTTTACTCTCGTATTTCAAAATCAAATCTTAGCTGCAGCCTCACATCAAAGCAGAAATGTCAGTCGCTTTGTTTCTGCTTCTGTGAAAGAAGTTCCAGCTTATACACGAGTTGAATGCCAAGTAAATAGATTTCCCTGGGAACAAAGGCAGCTTTCTTTTGTTTGTTTTAAACATATGTAAATAGAGTCCCAGGGGCTGAGCTGCCTGTCACTTCAAGCAGGTTCCCACTCATGTCACTCCAGCTGGTGATTTCTGGCCGACCTCAGGTCAGGACTGCAGAAGTTTCCCTCCCCACTCCTCCACAGTCACATCAAGCAGCTGCTCGTGCCCTTCCCCTCTGGCCTCACACCTCAGCATAGGGGAAGCAGACTAATCTAGAGTATTTTTTTTGCCAGTTTCTTATTCTTTTGGGTTCGGTTCTGTTTTTAAGCTGTAGTTACAGCATCACAGAAATACTATGATCTCTGTCAAAGCCACTGTGGTGGTCCTGAAATCTCTGGGCAGAGCAGAGCAGTGCCTGGAATCCCTGGACACCACCAGTGACCAGCTGAGCTGTGTCTGCACATCAGCCACAGATGAAAGGCTGATGGCACCCACTGGTTCCTGGTCCAAGGGAAGAAACAGGAACGGATTGGTAAGAAAAATGACCTTTTGTGGGTTTGGGTGGTTTTTTCAGCAGGAGAGCACCATCATTCTTGAGCTTCCTCTTTTCAGTACCAGGCACTTAAAGAGTGGAGTGTTGTCCTCACAGAGTCAGAAGACACCAAAGAGGAGCAGGACCCCTCCACACATCCACCTGCTCCTGCTCCAGGGGTCAGAGCTTGGTGCAAACAACACTGAGGGCAGGGTTTGATCCTTGCACGAGCCACACACTTCAGAGTTGGCCTCCATGGTTCTTGTGAGTCCCTTCCAGCTCAGAATATTCTGTGAAATCCACTCACTATATTTTTTTATAAATTTAAACCAGCAGATCAATGCAAAATTGAGAACTTCATGCTTGTCATTTCCAAATGACTCAGGTTATATCTCAATCTTCAGCAGCGGTTTTGGGTGCAAGACTGGGTAGCACCAAGGGATGCATCAATTTATAGGCTCTGCAAAAGCTGCAATTAGGGAAAATCCTCAAATACACGAGAAACCTCAATTTTGATTGGCCACGTTCCCATAACTTATTGATAATTCAACTCACTTGAGTATTATTCAGTGTTTTCCTTCTCCCTGCTTTTTTTATCTCTTGACAAGTTTACAAAGAGAAGAATGGAGCCGAGCTGAGCTGCATTCCATCCAATCTGCTGCCTCCACAAACGGCAGATAAGCTAAATGAAGCCCAGAACATATGGCACTGTGCTGACAGAGCTCCCAAACTGGTTCTGCATGAGCAACAAGGAACATCTTGAAACGCACAAGACATATGTGTTTTAGGAAGAAGATTGAAGTGTTTCATAATAAAACAGGACAAAGTGAAATACAAGTGCTGTATAAAATTTTAATTAAAAACTGGTTTTACCCCTCGACGTGAATGTACAATATGTTTCCCAGATGGATTTCATATTTAAGTATTATCCAAACCAGAAACATAAATGAGACAAATAAAGCCTTCAAAAATGGCACAGAGGCTAAAATGTATGTAAACACTAAATGACTGTGGTGAAAACAAGGCAGGCAGGGAAAGCAACCTCTTAGCAAGTGTTTACTACTGGAATCCTGAATGAAACAGTTCCTAGAGCTACACTCAGGGTAACAATACAAATACAAACATTAGAATTCACCACCACTCAGTGATGTAACTGCTGCTTTTGGTACCGAGGAGTTGCCCAGGTTGTTTCCTACACTGAAAATTCATGGTATAGAAGTGCATAATTCATGGCATGCCAGGCATCAAACACTCTCCTGTCTGCTCTCCTCCCAGCCTCTCACCCTGCTCTGTGAAGCTCTCTTCACTCCATGCCATCAGCTCCACAGGGTTATGCAAAGGCCTGGCCACAGAACAGAGTTCTTGTGCCGTCTCCCTCCTCAGTAAATCCTTATAAACCAGGAGGGATGTTGTTTTGCAGCAGCAAACTCTTTTCCCTGAGGAGGTGAGGAGGTGGCTCAGATCCCACTGCTCAGGCTGCAGGGAGATCTCTGCTGGGCCAGAGGCAATCACCCAGAATTGAAGGGAAATGCACACGAAGAAAAAGCACAATCTCCACACAGATCAAGCAAAGAGAAAGATTACAGTTCCTTTATGCTGCCATCCAGACAAATTATCACCACACTTCAGAGAATTTCTCACAAAGATAAAATGGGAACAAACCCCATGCCTTCGGCAAGCCAACAGTGATAAAAGAAGCTGCAGCCACATCTTTGAAGGGCTTTGGTTGATGATGTTTTGAATTCCAAGGGGAAAGGAGCAGAAGTCAACAGTAATCAAGGGGGCTTGTGCTTAATAGCTCCTGTGCAATGGAAACAGGAATATTGGGGGTTTCAATCACTTCCCACAACGCTGCTGCATTTGTTGGAAGTGAAAGGAACTGGGCAAAGACCAATTCTCTGCTGCTCCCAGAAACATCACCTAAGGCAGACACCCCTTCTGTCAGGGAGGCAGCTCATCAAGATCAGCCCTAGAAGTGCTGTCCACTCTCAGCTTCAAGTGTTCTCACTGGAACCAAGGCGCTCAATTTCATTGATTTGAAAATTTCCTTAAATTCCTTGATTACTAAACAAATCCCATGAGAAATTCTCAGCATCCTGATAATGATCACTCCATGACCACTGAAGTAATTAACACCATGGCCTTTCGTATGACCCAGAGATTCCACATTAGCAGACTGATGCAGCAAGGGACCACTGCTAAAAGGCTGAGAATTTTGCTGCATAGTTCAGTTTTCAGAAAACATTTCAAGCTTAAAAATTGGGAAGAGCAGAATTATGTACCAAGTTACTCCTTGCACACAGACTGGGAAGGCAGAGATTCCTTCCAGCTCTGACAAACCTATGGCACACCACACAAATTTTTCCACTGTCACACTGCACCCTTTGTTCCTCCAGAGAGGATGAGGATCAATGATTTGAGAGATGTTAACAGTGCTGGTTAGTACACTGAGCAAACAGCACTAAGACATCAGGATGAAAAAAACAATTTATATTAAAAATAAGATAACAAAGATATCATAAGAGCAATCAGTGTGAGGATATGAACCTGGATCATGGAGGAGGCAGAAGCTGAGCAAGATACCAACTGCAAAGATTAGCTCCTAAGAGCACATGTAGTAAAGCAGCTCATTATCTTTTCTAGCCCTCTCTGATCAAGATAGAAATCTATTAAATCTGATTAAGATTTGTTTAATAATTGTCTGATTAAAACATAATAAACCTGGGGAAATTAAAATAAAGGTTACTTTTTAGTAACCTGCAGATGAGATGGGACTTTTCAGCCAGGCTTCCATAAAATAATTTCTTTAACATTCACCTCAGGATCCCAAAGCACTTCTCAGTCATTTAATTAAGCTTCAACAGAGCACAAACTCCCCATTTTACAGCTGAGGTAACAATGAGAAGGAGCTTGGAAAAGACTATTTAATACTGAGCCGAGCTAAATGTTCTGTTATTTTATCCCAAAAATAGATTCCCAGCATCTCCAGGTAGATAACTTTTCCCCCTGATGATTCTGGCAGCCTCTGAAGTAAAATTCAAACATGTGATGCACAATCTAAAGAACAGCCCTCATCACTTCCCAAGCTGCTCAGCTTTGGAGTATAAACACTGCTCCCCATCTATCTTACAAAGCTGCTCCTACCTGTTCCCATTACTCCAGCTATCCCTATGCTTCTTATTCTCAGAGGAGCAATTTAAGCTTCTCTTCCTCTAAGTCAAAAACTTGGACAAGCAAATCATTAAAGAATTTGACATTTTTGCCTTTAATTCACACCAGGTCAATGACTGAGCGATTTCCAAAGCAGCTACTCCTCAGCCAAGGATTTGCATTTCTTCTGAACACAGGCAGGCAGTTCTTCTAAGGCCAGCCCAAGATCCTAAACTGTACCAAGTTATTCATAGCAGAGATGGAAGGGAGTAAGTAGGAAGCAGAGTCTGACTCACTAAAATGAAAGTGATTAAAATATTGCACTCATTGCATCCTGAAAGCATCACTGGATGCTGAACAGCTTTCGGTGAGAACACTCGTGGGTTATAATAACTTGGGGAGGGCAAGAGAGAGACACAGACTCTACAGAAAAGCACCAATTCACTCCTCATCTGGCCCATTATTGCCAGATTTGAGTAGGCAGCTTTCCTTTAGGAGATAAAAGATGGGGGTGGAATTATGCCATCCCACTGTCACTAGAACTTTGTGGATGGCAAAAGATAAGGAATGAGCACAGAAAATGCTATTTAAAGCTCCACTCAGAAACCTGAAAATTTGCATTTGATAGAAGAGATTTAAATTGTGTTAGAAGGCAAGGTACACTAAACAATTAGAGTTTACTGCTGTGTTGGTTCAGTGCCTGGACCTCCACTTCTCCCAGGTTGCAAGGGCACAGCAGCAGCCGTGCTCAGAGCTGTGTGTGCTGGCAGGGCTACCTGAGCAAACTGGGAAGGGGAAAATGCTTCTGAAAACAAGAGTGCCTTGAAGATTTTAGGGACAGATCAGAGTAATTTGGTCTGAGGACACATTCCAGAGGAAAGTTTTCCATTTACCAAACTGGATTTCCAGCCCAGTTCTTGGAAGAGAGCACTCTTTGCTGTATCACTGCGTGAGCTGTGGAATGACTCTGACCCAGGAGAGGAACATCTCCTGCAGCAGCTGATTCAGACAGACATTGAACACACATCTCCCTACCAGCTGGAGCAGGGCCAAGGATACTCAGAGCCTGTCTGCTCCATTTGATGTTATGCTGCAGAAGAAGGCTACAATGAGAATATTCATACTGGTCAAAATTCAATAATGACCTTTTTTTCTCCCATCCAGTTTTCACCTTTGCTGAAAAATTTTTCATCTTCGATGAGAACTGAAGACTGCCATATTACCACATGCTTCCTTTTTTTAGCTAGGGGAATCAAACAGATATCCTCCAGCCATTCCTTGGAGCCCTTGAAAACACCACCTTGCTTTTTATAGTGGCCCCCAACCTTTCTCATCCCCTCGTGTCTTCAGTTCATGGCAACTTGTGTCCTTCACCAAACATACAGAAAAACCCCACAACCATCCCTCAGCATTCAGGCCTTCTCACATACTGAGCAAACAGGGACTGAAATCTCCTGGATTGCTGGGGAGGATAAAATCAAAGAGGTTTTCTATGTCACAGAGCCAGATCAGGCCAAAGGGGAGCAGCCAATCTTCAGAAGACTAACTTTTACTCAGCTGTGAGACTGGGGAGGGAATGCACAGAGAATATTGAATGAAAACTGCAGGATGCCAGGAGAACACTGAATCTTACAGCTCAAACGAATACAGGAAACTGCAAAAACCTTCAGGTTTCAACAGATTAATTTTACACCAAAAGCTTGGAAAGTATTTCTCAGAATCTGCCCCATCTATTTAGGATCCACTTCAATACAGCTACTCCTCTGGGCAAAAAGAAAACTATTCCTTTGTGGATTAATACGGGGTCACTGGAGAGGACAGTGAACACCAGATCCTGGTAGCACAACCTTCCGTGGCCTCCATGCCTTCAGGGACACAGCTTGGGCAAGTTTTACTTTTCCCTCCTGCAAAAAGAAGTGTCCTGCTACCTCAGAGAGTGACTCGGCACTTCTCCATAGCATGAGACGGTGCCACTAATGCCCTCTGAAAGCACTAATGTGCTAAATGGCAGCAGGGACAGAAGTTATCAGTGTTAATCCACTTCAGCTGGTCCAACAGTTACAAGGAATAGAAATGTCTGTATGTGAGACACTTCCTCTGAGAGTGCCCTTGCCTGAAACAGCAGCACACAGCCCCTCCACGTGCTCTCCCACTGGTGGAATTGCTCACCAACTGCTTTCTCAAATCAATTATGTTGTCTCAGCATTAAAGGGGGGAAGGCAAAATAGACCAAGTTTTTGTTTATGTAGGCATGCTGGCAGGTTCCAGTCATATGTTGTGCCATCTGTACTGCTAGCTTTATCCTCTATCTAATCACAACAGGTAAAATGGCATCGGTGGAGCTGCCTGTGTTTGCTCAGAGAGGGAGGCAGCCAGAGCAGGCATTTGTTTTTTCTGCATTCTGGGGGGAAGCAGGAGATGGACACTCTTGCCCTTTTAAAACATTCAGCTTTTCAATGGATGGGCAATTTGCCCTGGTCTGCTAATGTGGGATCTGCTCAGTGCAAAGCTGAAAAGGTTCCATCCCTGGGGAAAGCATCGAACTGCTGATGAACATTTGGTGGCCTTTAGCAAAAACGAAGTGATTGCTGCCAACAGGATCCCAGTAGACCGGGAAGGACAGGCTCCAAATTAGGTGGGATTGTGATGCAGGAATTTCAGGCGGCCTGTACAGAACACAAGGAGCTTGCTGACTAGCTCTGGTCTTTCCCCTTGCACAGTCCTTTCTTATTCATATTTTTAAAATGACAAGTGTATTGGCAAATGTCATGGCTGGAGAACATGGAAGCTTTCAAATGCAAAAGGCTTTGTGAAGATGACCTTTCATCTCACACAAAGGCTGCTGGGCTGGGTGGTTTTCTTTTAAAATCTCACATTATTAGAACACTTGTAACTAAAGGTGCTCAAAACCACTTCAAATATATGATTATGGGTCCTACAGTTCCAGAGTTTGTGTCATTCTTCAAAGTAAACAATTTAAAGGCAATTGTCTAGAAAACTATTCTCTTTGTCCTAGGCAGGTCACTCTTAAACCAACACTCAAACACTCCCATTCACCTTCCCCTTCAGGTTCCCCCTCTGACCACCAGGACATATTGCTTCTTCAACCAATTGTGTTTAAGTTGCTAAATAGATTTAGATATTTAATAAGAACTGGCTGCAGCTGAAACCTGAGTTGATGTCAGACGGGACTGTCCAGCAGACCTAAGAGTCTTCAAATGACCCTATGTTCAGAGTCTCAAAGGAGCAACACCATCTTGTTTAACTGTGGAGGGGATTTTTTTGTTAGGGATTATTTGTTTCTTTTTTGAGGGGTGAATGTTAATCATTTCCTTTTTCCATCCCAGGCCAAATCCCCATTTCTCCAAAACCCTGCCTAACCATGAAGACACCTTAAAAAATAGAGTACAAATATAAAAATCGGTTTAGTTACAAATACTGCATACTGCCCGTTTTCAGGTGACTTGCTTTCAGGAATATGTTTTGTGGTCTGAAGCAGCACCAGCAGTTTTTTGGTACATGTTTCTATACATTTTTGCGAGAGTCTCCTCCAAGATTGCTCTGTGAGGCTTCTCTTTGTACACAGCTGCAGGACCAGACCAACAATCACCATCATCCAAGTGAACACGAGTGTTCCGCTGCACTGGAGGACTGTCAGAGGGAAGAAGATAAACAATGATCAAATCAAGATATGGAAGAGGAATCAGCAGCACAAAATGAGCAGAAATACCAATGTCAGGCTGCTCAGCACAGATCACCTTCCACAAACCAACATAAAAACTGCACTGCAGCTACTTTGAAGAAATGGGAACCCCTCCCATGTTATTCATTCACACAAATCCTCCTCCACTTATCTCAGTACACTTTGTAATGTCCCCCAAATAGAATTACTTTTCAGAGAACCTGCAGTAATTTTATTGTATTTTTGCAGGCTGTGTGACTAGGCAAGAGCAACACAGTAGGATTTTTGTGTCCTTTGAAGGTGAAATTGTAACCACAAGCAGCTATTTCAATATGTGGACAATCTATCAGGGGGATATTAAATTACTGTGGTTTTAGCTGTAAAGTGCTCTATCGGAAGCATCTTGGATTAAGTTTTCTACCAAACACATTTTGATATAGTGGCAATCCAGGGTTCCTTCCCCACCCCATCTTCTGTGTCACTGTTTTAATACTAAACACAAATACAGGCTCATCTTTCAGTTGCTTTGAGAAATTATTCCCTAGATCTGTGAAGTGAAATTTATACTCTGCAAATCATTATAAAACACTGACAAGTCTGAATAGTTTATATCTAAACATCATGACTATCTGCTTCCTCTTTCAAAATAAATACTTTCAAAATAAAGGTTGGTGTCATATAACTAAATGAGCAATTTCCCATAATAAAGCATGAAACAAGAATCAAAAATCATCAGAAAATGTTACAACTGAGATGACATTTTTCACATCTGCTCAGAGATTTAGGCACTTAAGACACTTAAAAATTAAGACTGAGTTATCTTCAGCTTTTGTAAATGTTCTCTGAATAGGAAATGAAACTGGAAATGTAAAGTTTAGGGTGACCATCTTCACTTAGGAAATGGATTGCATCTCTCAGGGAAGCTTTACAGCTTCTTATACACATGTCATTTATTAATGACAGTGTCCTCTGCAATCAAAACAGTACTTAAAACTTCATCCTCAAATTAGTATCAGCCAACATGTGACAAAATTGAAAGAAACCTTATGCCAAATCCATTAACACATTTATCCAGTTGCATCAAAATACAAGGTTTTCATTTGAAGAACAGAAAAGGGGAAGAAAAGGAAGATGTAGGAAGATGTGGGATTGTGTTTTCTAAATTCACATCTCTAAGCTTCTACTCTCCCATGGGAAAAAAAAAAGAAGCAACAGCTTTTGCTTTTAAACCTCCTACATTCAAATATTAGGGCGATGCCAACCTACCCTAAATAAAACAAGACCTCTTGTGTGGCTCCAGTATTAAAAAGAGAGGAAGGCCACTTTCACACTTATTCAAAAAGGCTCCATCATTTAAAGTCAGTCAATGGCATGGAGCAAATTGGAACCTGTTTATCATCCTGAGTTAACCGTGCTTCACAGTTTGGACACAAAGAAACCAACCTACCAACCACAATCAGCAGAGAAGTTACACAGGCCTGTGTCAAATGTAGACAAGTTAATACTCTGAGGACTCATCAACAACTGCAGTTTGTGGTCCCTCACTTCTGATGGAGAGTTCTCAGGCCAACAAGCAGGCACAGCACTTGTAACTATACAACAAACACCTCTGACACTCTTTTCCTTGGAATCCATTTCCAGCAGCAGCCTTGTGCTTGCCTTTTCTTCTCCTAAAAGCTGAATTTACCTAGAGACACCCCAAAACCTAACACTTAATTGCAGTAAAGACTCAAAAATCAACAGTAACTTCAACAAGTTCCTTATTCTGGTACTGACAAAGACTTATAAGAAGGCTTAATTTTCCCTTCTCTTTTTGGAGGGGTGTATGTTTTCAAATATTTCCATTAGCCAGCCCTTGTACATTAGATACCTGGACAAAGCTACAGCCAAGTTAGGGAAGATTCCCTCTCCTGTCTCAACTGGAAACCAGCTGACAACCTGAGCTAAGCAATCTGGGAATTACACTCACAAATCATATTAACAGCAGGATTTCTGCACGCAACTCCCTGCTCTGAAATACCTGTCATATGCTTTTGTTCCCTCATACATCTCCTTTAAGAGTCCCAGAAGTTCTTTTCTGAGTGAATCATATACTAAATATTTCACAAAACACAGACCTTTTCCCTACTCCCAGCGGTTTTCAATCATCCATCTACTTTACTGCCAGCACTTGGTCGACAGTACCCTGTCCTTCCATGAACTCTGGCTGTGTCCTTGCATCCTGTTTACCAGCACTGTGGTAAACACTCAGCAATCTGACTCTCCTCGAGGCCTTTATGTCTCACCCCCAGTGCTGCCACCTCTAAACCCAAGGAGAGGTCCTTTCCCAACCTGAGTGCCACATTTCATATGCCATCACTGGAGATTCTGCAGTATTAGGGTTTGTTTTCCATTTTTTTCATGGTCTGCAGTTTCAGCATAAAACTCAAAGTCCCAAAGCTGCCTCAAAACAAAAACTTGCACTTTCTCTCTCACAAACACATCCTACACAATTTAATTGCCCCAGCTGTCAGGACAAAGGATAAGGCAGCAGAAAGGCTACACAGAATACAGGAGTGAGCACAGGAGACACAACTGCAGCAGCAACTTCACAACCATATGGAAATTGGAGTAATCCCTTGCACAGAGGGGATTACAAATCACAAGGATTTTTAAAGAAGACAGCAAATCATAATGAACTTTTTGGAGCTTATAAATTTCAAGTAGAAGATTGTTATAGTACTCATACTCAAATATCCTCCTTTCAGTGCTATATAGATCATTTGGGGTGCCTTTGTTAGAAAATAGTGTGTGACATTTAATTATCAAAATAAAGCCTTTTCTAATGGTAACACCTGTCAAATATAGCACCACAGTTCTAAAATTTGTCCCTTAATATAAAGAAAACCAGAAAAGCCATAGGAGCCCATAAAAGATATCCAATATTTAGTATCTTTCCTCCAATAAGTACCCAAAATATTGTACAAAATACCGTGTGCATTAACATAGAACATCAATATTGGTAACTTCTCCTACAGAAGTCATCAAAATCAATCTAATTGTTATCTTGTAAGTAAATTATTCAAATTAAACCCTGGTCATGTATGTGAGGAGTACCCAGAGTAATTACTGTAAATAAATCAGATTTTTAAGATCTCAGGTTTTCAAGACAGCTTCTGAAATATGGCATGCTGAATCACTAAATTATACCATATAAATTTGATGTATTTTCTGGAAAATGCTTCTCTTTTCCAAACATCTGTTTTGCAAAAAAAAAAAAAAAACCCAAAAAACCCCCAAAAAACCAATCAAAAATCCCAGCCCCAAATCATATTACTAAATAAACTTAAACTTATTTTTGCACTCCCATAGTTTTAAGAAAAAAATAACCAAGAGATTATTTCAAAAGTGACATTTGCTCTCCAGTTGACAAATTCCAAAAACTTCTGCCCAAGAATCATTTTCGTAGCCAAGTCCAGTTCCAAACCCAGTGTTTTATGAAGACTATACTGACCCAGTGCCAAACAACACCTAAGGCATAATTAGATTTAACCGTATTTTGCTTTTAGGTGAGAAAGCTCAGTATGAGTAACACCTCCCCAAACCTTTTCCCTGGGCAATACAGGACAAAGCTCAAAATGGGAAAAGAAATTTTTAGCTAAATGTAAAGGGCAATATTGAGTATGATTGTTTTGTCTTGGTCAGAGAAAAACCTCCATACCTGCTCCGCAGCTCACTCATGGTTAAGGGCACATTCAGTGAAGGTTCTCTCGTCTGAGGTAAATCATCCTAAAAAAAACCCCCAGAAATCAAATTCTCATTACCTTGGTTTCTGATTACAATGATCTCATTTCAAAAATACTTTCTTTCCATTTAGAGGACTATTAAAGTGCTTACATTTCTTGGGGGAGAAAGGGACAAAGTGTAATGAACCAAACGCCATTTATGAACACTTTTAATTAAGTTCAGTACAATTCAACTAATAATTCTCAGGTAATAAAGTGGAAAGAATTTCTAGACAGTGTAGATCTAGAGAAATATGCAGACAGCAGAAGCTTCAATAAACCCCAATAAACACGTTGGCAAAATGCTATGAAATCTACTGCTTACTGCTTTTGTGTTTCTTGCAGAAAAGGGGAAAAAGAACCTAAACGTTCTTATGTTACACATTTCATGTGTTTTACAAGGCAGAAGCATTCCACACATCTCAATTCTTCAATTTCATATGCAAGGTTGAGTACACACTTACTGAACTTAAAAAAAAATCTGATACATTTAATGACCCTTCAGTCAGGTATTCTCAGTTGCTAGAATGCAGTTTTACATTCCAAATGCTATCTAGGCATTAATTAACCCAAATTTGCCCTCTTAAGTAAGAAAGAAACACAACACCCATGTGGAGGGAGCCAGCTGCTCACCTGACATGGGATGGTAGGAATTCCAGCACACACAATCATGCTCACTCTACTCTGAAGAGCAAAGACCCTACTTAAGGGGTGATATTAAGTGATGCTTTCAGCACAAGTCAATTGCTGTAAGGATTAGTAAACAAAGTCATCTTTCATGTTATAGGAGAAATAATTGGAAAAAAGACTGCAGTAAAAATAATTACATTTGCTGGTAACACAGAACTGGGAGAAAAGACAATAAATATAGTGGTAGATGGCAATAAGATGCAGAGCAAGCTCAACAGCAGCATATGGATGAGGAAAAACCTGAGAGAATTTATTGTGGTGAAATACAAGGTAATAAGTGTGTTTGTAAACAGGAGAGCTCTCTTCCTTCAGCAGTCACAGACTACAAAGCACTGAAGAGGAAATGGGGTACAGTGGTAAATAAAACTCTGCAGCATTTGCCAGAGGCAAATTATGTTCTGGAAAGCAAAAAAAGATGGAAAAAGTATGATATTGTCAGAATGTCACAGCAGAAGGATACAGTGGACACCCCAAGGAATCTGCAGCAGAACTCCAGTCACACTATTTTTGCAGAGCACTAGGAAAATGAAATTTTGGAAGACACAGCTGTAGGCTTCTGGGAATGGTTATTTAGCATTAGGCTCTTTGGAATGAAAGAGTAAGAGGTACTTTTTAACCTTTCAAAGTTTGAAGAGGATCTAAACTGGGGCCAGAATCTGCTCACCACATTGCCAATACACTTGCTTTACTGCTCCCTCACTTTCAAGATGACCCATTTACTTCAGCCATCCACTGTGCAACACCACAGCCTCGATTTTGGGCCATGTGGGGAAGCACAACCAATCCTGGTGTATTTTACAACATTCACTGCAAGGAGAACAGGTATTTTTTTTTCTTTTTTTTGAATCGGGTCAGCTGCTGTTAGCACAGCTTTCATGAGCCAGCCCTACACAACTATCCAACACCACAAGACCTTTCTGTAGCATCCTTCCCTTCCTTCTGCTCAGTGCAAGAAAACCAAGGGAGAAAAATGGTCCTTTGCCAGCACTGCTTTGATCAGGTTGGTAATTAAAGACCCAATCCCCTAATAGCTGGATTTTTTAGGGCAGAAACACAAGGTTTTTCAACCGAAGAGGACAAAGTATCATCTCTGCTTATTAATCCCTGTGAGAATTCAGCAAGTGTTTGATTCTGGAAGTCACCAAGAGAAAGCCAACAGAAAGTACCACAATTCAAGAATTCAAGCACAATGTTTGCAGAGTCTTTGGCTGTATGGAGACCATGTAACCAATCATCCAGGGCTCCTGAACATAAAACCATGGTCTACTGTTTGAGGAAAGCAGTCAAGAACCACTGGAGATAATTCAGGCTGTGCAAGCGTTCATTAAAGGTAGGTGCTGGACTGTCAGGAAATCCAGTTTGTTATCTCAAGTTCATTGAAACATCAAGGGAGCATTTGACATGATTTGTACCTATTCTGAGTGGCCGAAACGCAGAAAAATGTCATGGGCATCTTCTATTTGAGAAGCAGCAGCTCACAAAATCCTAACATTCATATAAAAACTCAGGGAGGTACAGCATGAACTAGATCAAATAGTCTTAGAATGCATGAGACAAGGATTTTCTGACTTAAAAACAAAACCCACAACAACTAAGCTAAAAATGAACATTGAACAGAAATCAGAAAATAATAAGATGAAGTGAGAATGAGGTGAAACAACGAGCTGCCCAACAGCGCTAAATCTGGGGACAAGAATGAATGAATGAATGAATAAATAAATAAGGACTTCAGAGTGAAGACAGAGGCTCTTCAATCACTCTTGCAGGAGTGGATCAAGACAACAAAGATCACTTCTGCTGGGTTTCCATCCCAGCCAGCATAGCAGTGCTGCACCTGCCCTTGTTGTGGGGAATGTGATGGGGGGATATCAGGGCTCCCACACTTTTTATCCCACCTCCCACTGATACAGGGAACTACAGCTGAGGGGAAAGGTGGACAGCTGGGGAAAGCAGCAACTTAAACTTGCACCAACAGTTAAAAGCAGATTTCTGTCAACATTCCATTTTCTAAGAGAGAAACTGAAGCAAAAAAAGATGCCTTTCTCCACTTTGGGAGACTTATGTCTCTTCTAACCCATCAGTAACATTTCTGAATTACATTGCCAGAGCTCCTCATCATCTTATGTCATAATCATCATTACGATCATTGTATCATAATCATCTCTCATCCTTGCAACCTTTTTATCCTACCTTTCTTTTGCCTCATCTCACACTCACAATTCCAAATTCTCTGCAGATGAACAATCTTCTTATTCAGCTGATACAATGCTCTGGCATTTTTTTGAGAAACTGTGTTTCTCAAAATCATAATAGGGAAAATTTTTGTCTTTCTAAAACCACACCTCAAAATTTCATCAAGGGTAAAATATTCTGTTCCCGGGTGTAATCTCATTAGACAAAGAGCTGTGTTCATTGAAAGCCAGGTAATTAAGGGAAAAAAAATCACACATCTGAAGAATAATAATAGCTGTAGAAACAGCTGGATACATGCAGCTGCTGATGTGCAGCTGCACAACATGTTAAGCCTTGATGTTTGACACAACTGTAACATTTTTTGCTTAAATTGGGAAGGGAGAATCAGAATATAATGAAACCCAAACTCTAATATAATTGTTCTCAATAAGCCATGAGAGGGTTGCCTGTACCACTTGCTCATAAAGGCAAATATACGAAGGGTTCTGAAGTCAGTGTGGAACAGTTGAGTTCACACATCAGTTCCATATTTCTACAATCAAGGCTATCCCAAAGAACAACATCATAATAAATCCAAGACTGTAAGCACAGTTCTCTTTTTCAGCCATTTTGGAGAAGAGAAAGGATTTAGTTTGCAGTCAAACTTACAAATATCAGGCGCTGTCTAGCACTGTGCGTCCTTAAAATATTTTTCACTCGTTTATGGATCTCATCTCCATTTGCTGGTGAAGGCCAACCAGTGCTAAATCTGCAAGAGGAAGAGCAAAAACAAAGTGAAGAAATATTTTCTGGTTGAAAAACTCATTGATTCAGATTTCTTTTTCCTTTTAATTATGAAGCACGTATTATTTCCTTCTATTTGGAACACACACAATGTTTCGATTTGATTCCTATTCTCCTCTGGGGTACAAGCAAAGAAACATTTCAAAGCAGTGCATAAACAGTATGCAGCCACAACACCAACAGAAGATGAAAAACATAGAAAATGTTGATGATTTTGTAACTTGAGTAGTATTTCTGCAACGTTTGTGTGGTCCCTACAGAATAAAAAAGCTATACTGTTCCCAGTGATCAGGTTTCATTTGCCTCTCTTTAAAGGAAGTATTGCACACATAAAGTTCTTTCTGCTGGAATAAATCAAAAGGAAGGTAACCCCAATGCATGCAAATTGGAAAACACATGGAGTTGAAAACTTGCAATTGCAGTCTTTATTTCACAAGAGGAACTGCATTTTAAGTTTGATTGGATTTTTTAATATTAAAAATATAGGTAGGTAGCTAGGTAGCTTGCTTGGTAGGAGTAATTTAAAACAAACAGCTATTTTTGGATTTTACCTTGTTATGTTTTGGATTTTTTTTCCACTTTACTAAAAAAAGCCCTCATCCTTCTCAGCAAGTTCAGAAGCTGGCAGAAATTTCATATCAATAGTTATTCTCAGTATTTCAAGGGAGGCAACTAAGATTTTAAGAATAGGATTGTTTACATGCCAACAGTGTTGTTACATTAAAAAATGTGGCTTTTAAAAAAAAGAGATATCAATGGAAGTAAAGAGTAATTGGAGGAAAGTTATGAAATGCTTACTTACATAAGCTCACCACACTGGAAAGAAACAAGAGCACCAAATGAAGATTGTGCATCTTCATTTCAATGTTGCTCCAGCTCTGGGAGCTTGACTTTGCACCAAGAAAATCACAACTTATGATGTGGTGTCGTGCTAATGTGAGCACGGGTCACTGGGCGAGCTGTGAGCTGGCACAGCAGGCACTGCAATCTGAACAGCAGCCAACAGCAGCACGGGGCTGCCATTCCCTGGCTGCATCAGGAGCACCAGCAACACTGACATGCCTTGGTGGCTTCCCAAATTTGATGCAGTGGAGAAACAGCATGACTGAACCCTGAGATTCGATAGTTTGCTCTGTACAGGGACTGGGAGTGCCAGCTCTTCTGTCCTCCTCTCCAAGTTATCACATCCCTGCATTATCCAGTCTATCACTCTCAAATCCCTAGTCTGATTGTGCCTGGCTCAGTTCACCTTCACCAAACCTCCAGAAATTTCAATACAGCTGAAGAACTGCCCAGCTGATTTAAAAAAGAACAAACCAAGTACACAGAGAAAGCTTCAGGACAAAACAAGTAGCCTGGCAATGTAAAAATTAATGGAAGAAGGATCCTAAAAATGGGAAGTGCCAGATTACCTCGAAGGTTGCAGGCAGGGCATAGAGTTCTTTGCAATCTTTTGGATCATTCCTTTTATTACCAGAGAGAGAGACTGAAATATAACTAGAAAGTGACTAGTTTTCTGCTTTTCAGTAATCTTCTGTTTTCTTTTATCTAAAGAACTTATTTGGATTCACTTATTGTTGTTTGTATGTCCAAAATATATCTCTTTGTTCTAAACAGCACCAGTATTTTCAGCTTATTTATGGGTTTCTTTAAATCAGTTCAACTACTTGAGAATGTTTCTATTTTTCTTCAGGAAAGGGTGCCAAGAAATAACACAATATTGGAAGTAATAACATCTAATCTATATGGGGATGTATTCCCACATTTCTAATGATTTTATCATTGTTTATCCTTGGATCACTATATGGAGGAATTTTCACCAAGCTGACTACAGCACTCATATTACTATCCTGAGAATTTCACAATTAATTCCAAGCCCAAGAGCATGTATGGCAAATCCACACTCGTACAATTCTTTTGCATACTAGAATCCAGCAATCTGTTGCACTAAATGAGTTCATATAGCTTCTTCTAAAAGAAAGTAAAATGGTTTGAGAATTTTGTTAGGGGAGAAAAGCATTGCTTTTGAAGAAACAGAAGTCTGAGTCCCTTAAGCAGAAAGGAATGCTCATTTCCCTAATGCAGTCAAACCCCATTTGATGTACTGCATTACAATGCATGTGCTCTACCATCCGTGTTTTGAAAAAAACCTCCACTTTATTTCTTTAAAAAAAGACAGGTAAGGGAAAGGTCTGCACTGATACTATCATCTTATGGCTTCCCATTAGAATTTACAACATTTACTGATATTAAAGGACCTCTGAAACGCATGTTTAAAAATCTGCATCCTAGATGCAGTAAGAGTGAGTCATTTCCCATTTGACAAATAAAAGATAGAGCCATGAAGTCATGGCATTTTCTCTTATTTATACAGCAGCTGCTGTTCTTCCAACACTCAGGTTGCTTGCTCTGAGAAGTTGGAATAGATTGCCTTTGGGAAATAAATTTTATGAAATTCGTATGTAAGATTTCAGGTCATTGTTATTAATCGTAAATTTACAAGTATCCTTGGAGATCAATGTATTTACTTTTGGGAAAAAAAAGGCAAACGCTGCTTGCTATTGTATTCAGTTAGAAAATACATGGCTATGTCTGCAAGAAGAAGATTTAAGTACTTAATTCGAGAACTATTAAATTCTTTCTCCAGGTGATTTTATGGATCAATCCACTAGTGTGCGCTGTGGTATAACAAATGTTGGCCCCTCACACAAACCCCAAACTTCATTTACCCAAAAAAAGCCCCCCCATCTAAACCTTAAGCGTGATTAAAAATGGTATCAGCTTCTTTTTAATTAGCTTTTCTAGTATTTTTATTGTCTGATTTTAGCAACGACTATAGGGTCTAATCCACATTTAAAGAATAATGTTAATATTTACCAACTGAAATGCAAGCTAAAATAAAATCATGCCTGAAATGCAAACTAAAATAAAATCATGCCCAAAACACAACAACTATAATCTGAAGTGAAACCTTTTTATGATATTCTAGCTCTCCTATTGGAAATACTTTATAAACAGGCTTTATTGCACAGCTTCTTAGAGTATAAATAAAGGGATTCCATTTGCCCAAAATCACCAATAACAACTCTTTAAAATGACCAGCTACTTATATATGTGATTAAGGTGTCACTATCATATTGCAGTGTTCAAAGGAAAGTAATTTCATTTCAACGACTGTTTGTCCTGATAAATGAAATAAACTTCTACAGCTATTCTTTGTCATACTTTCAATTTTCCCTGGGACTTGCAAACATTCTGCAGCTACATCAGTTTAAATTGTTTATTGATTCCAATAGATTGTATAAACACTTTGGAAATATAGCTCAGTGACCTAGAAAAAGCCAGATCCATCAGAGAACTTTTCAAGATTAATTTCAAAGATGTTGTGTTGAGTCCGATCAAGGAAACAGAACCATTTTCCCTTGTAATGTGACTAAAAGGCATTTATTTTCTTTTATGAGATAAGGATTTTTTTAAGGTCATACAGACAGCATCTACCTTGATAGAAAAATAAAAAAAAAAAGAAACCAAGCAGATAGTATAGATTTTGTGCTAAAGATTATTTTCATGTATAATTTTATCCATTAGGATGAAATACTCCATTAGAAATGCAAACAGGATACATCCACCCATGTACTCTACTCAAACAGCAGCTTGCAAACTTGAGAGCTGTAATAAATAGGAATTTTTAAATGTCAGACAATCCAATCATCCACTTGCACGTAGAAAAACATTAATATCACATTTCAGCAGGAGATATTAATACATCTCACATCAGCAGAATTAATGCCAGAGCCTTGTGCAGAGTATTTGCCGTGGCTCCCGTGACCCCTTCCCCCACCACGGCACCTCCCTGCCTTAGACACAATTCCGGGCATGCGGCCTCCAGGAGAATTCATCAGCTTCAAAGACACAGTCCTCATGCTGAGCAAAACCACAGACAAGGACAAACTGTCAGAGGACAGAAATCAATGAAGTTCTGTAGTACCAGATTCACAACTGCAGAGAACGCTACTTGAATTGGGGGGAAGAGGGAGAAGGAACACTTAAAGCTGAGTATAACCTGAAAAAAACACAATCTGCAAGGGGAACAGGAGAGAGTCTCAACAAAACCAAAAATATTTAACCCTGAAATAATAAAAAAAACCATCTCACCACATTTTATATCTATGCTGGTATTTATTCAGCATTCACAGTAGGGAAGGTCATTGCTTTACTCTCATTTTAGAGGACATGAGGTGGTAATTCAGCAGGATGGACCCGGTTTGCAGTGCAGACTGGTCTGTAAGGAGGCACAATAGAAAAGCTAGGCTACACTTCAGGGTTTTTCTGGTCTGTTTAGTCAAGGACACAATTTTGGTTTGTGTTTTCTTAAAGTGACCAATGGCTGTGATGCAGCTCTGAAGTGTTTGTACACAGAAGCCTGCATTGTAATGAAGTTATACCAACACAAACCCCCTACATTCTCACAATGCTGCAAGTGGAGGAGCGTGGCTGCTTTCACAGTGGCAGGATATTACTACGGAGCAGGAACAACTACACACAGATAGGGCCCTAAATCAGAGCACAGAAGCCTAAATATTTGGAAGTAGAAGCTGACAGCTTAGCTGTGTACCAATTTGCTCTCCCTCTTCAGCAGGACATGAAAAAAAAGGTAAAATTTCTCATGCTTTCTATGTAGCTTCTCTTACTTTCAAAAGCCCTGTATATAGTTGGGCCTTGAAGCATTTGTGGCACATCCAGTGCTAAGTCCTTAAGTTAGTAAATGCTTTTTCCCCTCCTCCTTTTCATATCCAGCCCTTAAAACTGTGGCAATATACATCATGTAAAAAGTGAAACTTAATGGCAGACAGCTTCCGAAATTTCAGTGAAAGTCAATACTCCAGCTGAGCAGTTGCTCCCAAAAGGTTGAAGTCATTGTGGTACTAAATCATTAGTGTGTCACAAATTGGCTGCACCTCCTTATGCTCTTTAGAAGATTTTCCATTACCTTCTATCTTCTCTGAATTTATTAATTTATATACAAAATGGCTCTGACAGCAATCAATTTCAAATTTACTTACTGCTGCAGCAAAGTCAACCAATGAAGATGACAAATAGTACAGATGTTGGTCAAAAATATGAAACAAGGCTTAAGTATTGCTCACTTTTGCAGAATGTAGTATGAAATAACTGATTTTCAAGTGCTGATTCCAGAAGTTAATATTTAAAGGATGCAAAAGAAGTAAATTTTCCCAAGAGGTGAGATTGGTAAACCCAAAACCTTCCTACCAAAGTAAATTCCGAAAATCAGAAAAAATGACTTTTAAATGGCTAGAAACAGACAGGAAACCAAGGTGCAGCCTCTCCTGAGAGCAAACTTTTTCCTAAAAGGTCTGCAATATTTTTCAGCAGTCTACTTTATATCAGAAGTTCTCAAAACTTAAAACATACCCTCTCACAGAAGCAAGCCCTGTCTCAGGATCCATGCCTGTCTCTAAAATATCAGGTTTCTGCTTTTTGTCGTGCAATAAAAATAACCCCCAAGATCCTGGGATGATCGTTTTCAAGATCACTGAAGCCTAAAATTCTGGTAACTACTGTTTTCAAGGACTTCATATAGGATCTAGTATTTCATTAATATCTATTAGTTTCTGTCATTGTATCTATCATTACCAATATCTAACTTCATGCTGTTATTTCCCTAGTACTAGGAAAATGAGAATATAAAAAGACAGTAGTAAAATAGAGGAATATTAGAAGGGCATCTGATCCAGACACTTAACCTCTGTCTCACTTGAAAGAGAACTTAGGTTTTTGTTAAATTTTATAGCAGGTAAGATCACATATCAGCAGCATAACCAGGAGAACATGAAAAAAGCTATCGAACTGCACTTCAATCTGGAAACAAAAGCAGAAGCATGCTATTTCCAGAGTAGGAAAAAGACTCCTTTGATCCCAAATGCACAAGAAGTAGCTTTGCCTCTCACATAACAGAAATAGTCAAATACTCCCATGATTGTTGTAGTCTCTTGAGGAAAGGATTTTTCTTGTGCCAGCACACAGCTCTGTTCAAAGGACTTCTTGACCTTATGGAATCCATCTCACTATTTCTCCTTTTCCTTCTGACAGGTATTTTGCTGCAGGTTTCAGTGCTGCAAGGATGGCTTGGCTTCTAAGTCCCCAGGAAAAAACCCATCTTCTAGGAGTGTGTGAGGATGTTTGTGCACCATGAAAGCAAGGACTGGACTTCAATTTTGCTTTCCTGAAGCAGCACTGAAAGGACAGAGTATGAATGCTCTTCCCCAAAGCACACGGGATGCTTCTCTCTGCACAAAAGGCCACTGACCACTGCACCACCAACCAAATAACTGCCCTGGTACACTGTGGGTGGGGCACACACTACAGGCAGGATGAGAGCCACCGGTCTGCACAGGAGCTGCAATCAAACGTCACAGAATCATCATGGAACAGTGAGAGCTGGAAGGGACATCTGCAGGGTTGTGAGGCCACATCACTGCTGAGTGTCAGCTTCCAACGTCAGCAAATGCTTTCCTTAGATGATGTACATAATGAAAAACGTAAAAAGAAAGTATGAAAAATCAATATTCAAAACTTGGCTGTCTTGTTCAATAGTAAATCTATTTACAGTTCTGCTTCTGACTGAAATCCCAGAGGAAAGAGGAAGAGGATTGATTTGTGGTGTCTCTAGCCGGCTCAAAGAAAGGGACTGGAAACTGTCAGGGTGGATACAAAAGGGCTCAGAAGACCTTGCACAAGACCCCAATTTCTGTCTCAGTGAAAAGTACTGCAGTGGTTTAACAACCACTCAGCAGGGCTATGGGAGGTACTCCCAAGAAGGCAGACAGTCACTTCACACTACTTTTTAAAAAAGAAAGGGAAAAGAGTGAATTAAAGGTCAAGGTGGGGAGTCAAGTTTCATATTGACAGTGGGTTGACCAGCATTAAAAACAGTAGCCTGGATATGCTAAGCAATTTGTCTTTGTAATTCAAAATAAAATTGAGGAAATAAACACCAAATACTGCGAGATAAGACTCCATATTCTTGCAATTACACTAACACTGCTTTACTTTCAGTGCACTGATTTCCTCTGTATTTCTATGATGTGAACAGCAGCGTTTGCATGCATTTCCAAACATTGACCTCTAAACCATGTTTGTCATTCCAAGTATAACTCTCAGTACACAATCAGCTAAAACCATTGTTATCTCAGCAGCATGAAAGAGATGAAATTTTTTTAGACTATGCCCTTTATTTCTCATTTTGATTTTTTTTTTCTGATGACAGAAGTAAATGGTTACATATTTTACATAAAGAGATGTTACAGCTCTGAAGGGCTGAGAACATTTGCTTTAATAAGAAGAAAAAACATAATTTCACAAGATCAGAAATCTCTTCTGGAGAGAGGCTCATAAAGAGAAAATGCAAGAACATTCAGACAAGTTCAAGATTAACTGGCAGACGACTAAATTATTATGCATGTACCAGCAGCTCACAACATACAAGACTTTCCTGCTATCAATAGAAGGCACACCATCAGCTCTAAATAAAATGTGTATACAATTTAGCCCCAACCCCTCCAAAAGCATTCCCCCTGAAAAAAAGGATGAAAAAGTTACCATGACAATATCTCTTCCCCAGATATAGGTAACTAATGCACAAACATTGTCAGAGGAGAGTGGGGAGGCAGACAAGATGACAAAGAAACCTACTTCAACCCCAGATACCTTCTAATCTCTGTATAGCACTTCTCAAGATACACTATAACACAGAACAACTAACAAACAAGTTTTCAAGCAGAGGAAGATGTTAAAACACCAACTTGATCTTTGTGAGTATTAAAAATTCAATCCCCACCTGCCATCTGTCATTTTTCTTTTGAAAGAAAAAACCGAGAGAGTTTTTCTATTTTAGAAACAAGCATTAGGCTGTGTGTAAGCTGTAAAATGCAACCTGCAAGCATTCACTAATTGGTACCAATGGTAACAGAGTGTGAACTGGTCACCAAAGCACATCTTCAACATTTAGGACGGGTCATCATTTAATCCTTAGTTTCTCCCAATTATTTTACCTATTTGGCTACTCAGCCCTAGCTTTGCATACAGTTTTTCTGTTCCCAGAAAGCCAACCAGTAACTTGCTACTTGAATGTACAAGAGAAGCACCAAGAACACGTTCTGCTCAGCAGGAAGCAGGGAATACTCTCCTTGACGGACTGGAGGGCTAAAGCACGAAACCATCTGTTGCTTTTTTGACATTTCTTCCATTCCATCCTCAATAAGACACTAAAGCTGGGAAGCTTTAAAATATTTTCAAAAATATTAACACAGGGACTGAAATCCTCTAAATCAAAGGATATTTTAAACTGTCCCCCCCACCCCAGTCCCACTGGGGTCAGTGGAGATAGCCAAGATAGCTAACGGAGATAGCTAAGAGATAGTACACAATAGCTGCAGAGGTCCACACTGCAATTCAAAAAATCAAAACCAAAATCTTATGATGTCAATAAAGTAAAAAGATTGGAAAATAACACACTGAGTAGATTAAAATTAGGCCAAGCATGTTATGCACACCAGTCACACATCTGAATATAGCACAGCACAAGTATGTGCTCAAAAACACCTGTGAGAAGTCAGATGGAAAAAAGGTTTCCAAGTACCTACTGTAAAGTTTACTTCTCATTTTTACATATCTGTATTTACATTCCTGAGGTTCCAATCACCTCTGAAACAGTGATGATTCATTTAAGTGATGATTTATTCATTCTCTGTTACAGATGACCATTGGCAGCCTAAAATAGTGGGGTGTCACCGTTTCAGAGATTTTCACTGCCATGTTACTAGGATTGTAATCATCAAGCAGAGAGGTGATGGCAAACACAGGAAAAGTCAAACAACACAGCTGTTGCAGGAAGATTTTTCAGTTTCTTCAGCCCTCACACCTCCAAACATGCAAACTACAGTCATGCAGGCATTGTTATCATCAGCTCACGTTCCTAATTCCAGAATGTCACGAACAAAACCAGGCCATTACCTTTCCCGCAGAGAAGATCGACTCAGCACAGAACTCAGAGAAGGCTCCTGAGCTGCTGGAGCTGCTGAATGCTCCAAAGAAGCAGCAGAACGGGACTCTCTGTTGGGGGGAGCTGGGCTCACATCCTCCTTGCAAACAGAACCGTCCAAACCTTTTCCACTGGTAGATTTTGCCTGAAACATACCCCACCAAACTAAAATTTATTACAAATATCAATTACGTACAATTTTCACGTTTCTAGTTTCTCAACCCGAAAGGTTAAACACTGTACATTCAGTCAGGAATATCTGTCTACTGGGGAAAGAGCAAGGACCCTCATTTCGTACAAAAATCCATGGTCTAAAGTAAATCAACAAGTCTCAGAGGAATCTTTTGGTAACTAACACACCATGTGAAACTCTACTGCAACAGCCCTTTTACCAACTTTTCTGAGTGCACAATTTTAAGGCTTACCCTTCCCAGGAATCTCACAGATTCAGAATAAAGCCTGAGAGTCTAAACAACCCATGGAACAATCCACAGGCAGCACAATATATTAGACTCACATAGTACACAGAACTGCAGTCCATGATATTAAAAGTTTAGAGCCTTAACATATACATCAAGCTTTATCCTTATAATTCCCTTTCTTTCCTCCTCCCCATTATCATCAGTTTTCCCAGGCATTAGGAAGTCTAGGAGGGCACACATAACTAAATGCCCAAACCCACAATTTTTACAGTATTTCAGGAACACAGGCAAAAAACATCTCAATGAAGACGTAAAGAATAAAACCTCCTAAACCCAAAGCAACCCTGATATTAATCTTTAGGTTCTTTTAATACACAAAGAAGCTAAAATCTGAAAAAGAAAGGATGTGAAATAACACAACAGTGGCTTCCCAGTTGTAGCAGTGCCACTTTTGCACATGGTTTCAGAATGAAGAATGCTCTCACAATAACAGGTAAGGCAAATGCAAATGGCCTTTAAGGCTCCTCTATGGGCTTGCTGCAAGCCTTAATGCCAAGGAAAAGCAAATTCTGTATGTGCAGGCATAAGCATCTTTAAAGAGTGCTAAGTTTCCTTCTAGTGTTTGTAAATAATCTGGCAGCAGGCCTTAACTGGGCCAGATCAGATTTAAAATGTCCTTTTTCTTGCTTTTGATACTACAGTAGATAAAGTTTTAAAAATACCTATGCAAGACAATTCAAGAAGCTTAGAGCTTCCCGAAAATCAATGTGTAAGCAAAAACACTTCAAAGTACTCACTTCAGTTTTCTTGGGTCTGTAGCTGTTGAGAGGTGAAAGATCTGGAGAAGGAAAAAAGGTTCATGACAGAAGAAATGAAAAAGACATTTGCATTTCCTAAATTCT
Organism: Brachypodius melanocephalos; assembly: GCA_013398615.1. Lineage (NCBI taxonomy): Eukaryota > Metazoa > Chordata > Aves > Passeriformes > Pycnonotidae > Brachypodius > Brachypodius melanocephalos. The sequence continues at coordinate 11,969,594 of VZSR01000245.1, forward strand.
ACTATATCTTTTAAAAAGCATCTTATCTGTCCTCACAAACAAAACTAAAGCAATTTATTATTTTGTCTCCTCAGTATATTTCAAGTAAGCACCTTCTTTAGCTGAAAACCATGACTTCCCATTGAATGGAATACAATGTTTTCAATAATGAATCAGTGTAGGCACCATCTTCTGCACAGACAGAAGGGGCACATTTTGTTACACTGCTTAAATCAGTATCAAAACAAGCTCTACCATTCCCAAAACTTCTGAGCACCTCTCCCTCCTCCTATCACCTCTGCATTCCTTCCTCCACTACTGACTCACAGACAAAAATACAAAGCCCAGGGAAACGCATGGAGAAACTCTCAGGCCCATACTGGGTTAGGATTTGTCTCCAGTGTCAATATGCACCTCATCCCCGAAGGACTGACTTTAAATCTACTTTCTTGATCTGTTCTACCAGTTTGTACTGAACAACCCTCACACTGTGACCCAGGAAAAGCAAAGAGGGACTAAACTGTACTGTCTGCATTAAGATTTCTAATCTTAGGGATCTGCTCTTTTCAGAAGTTACAGTTAAGCCTCAAGACACGTGCAGGCAACCAAAGAATCCTCTGGATATTAATAGTGAGGTAGACTTTGCTCTCCTATATACTGACCAGAAACCACCAGCTCATTTTGTAAGTGTGCAATGGTATCAGATGATCTGGTCTGTCCCATCATCCAGCTATCAGAGACTGGCAAATCTGTTCCCAAAGGGGATGTGAAACCTTTATAATCCAGCACCCAGTGCAACAAAAAAGAACAAATGTAAAATAACACATTCATAATGATTTGCTGTATAACAAATCATAATTAGTGAGGAAATGAAATAAAAATGAGGCAGAGCACACATAAACAAATACTGATGAGACTCATTAAAATCCTCGTATCGTAAGACACGTGCAATAAAACCAAGTTTTAGAGTGCTTTCTTAAATTTCTGGTCCCAAACTTTTTATTTAACTCTCACTTACTGATACCAAAGGATGCTGAAGCAGGTATTGAAGTACATCCTGGATGCTCATTAATAATGGTAAGTCACTGATCCACTACTCATAAATACTGCTGAAATAAACATTATTCATTTTTGAAGGAACAGAGCCCCTGAACTCCAAAATCAATACTCCAAGCCTGACCAACACACCCACAAACCATGGTGCAGATTTTCTCCACCATCCAAATCAACAAAAAAACGTGGAGTGAAACAGAGCACTCATCTGAGCTTTGGAATTCTCTCCTCCTATTTTCATATCATGAGGTAAAGAACTATTCAAGGGCACTCTTTGAAGCAGTAATTTATTCAGCATTCTTCCCTTTCCTAGGAAGAACTAACAGCTATTTCTCTATCATAGACTGACATTTTCATAATAAAAAACCAAAAGAATAATAAAAAGCCCAAATAAAACTACTTTCTGCAGAAATCAGAAGCATTAATGAGATATATAATAGAAAATACTGACCATGGGGTGCCTTGGGCCAGGCTTCTGATGTGCTTTCTCGTGGGGAGCACCAGGAATGAAATTTAGCACCAGGGCTTGATTGTCCAACCTGAAGCAAAAATACTCAGTTAAAATGCTCAGTACCAGATGTATCAATTGCTGGTTTTTCTGGCTTTGTTCACAACATCCCAACCAGTACTTTCTGAAATATTTTACTTTATTTAAATTCTATTTTAGACTATTTTCACAGCACTTGGCTCATGTGCATTATTAGCATTACTTTCTATGAACAGAAATAGTGCTAGAAAACTCTGAATACCCCATTGTTCAAAGAAAGGGAAAATACAGATAGTTCCTCCTTCATCTGTAATGTTTGCAGTATTTTTAAACAATTCCCAGTATCTCATATTTATTCTAAACAGCTCAGATCTCACCAAGAGAGATCTGAATCTCTTCCTAATTAACAAGTTACATTTAGTATAATCCAATTTTGATCTTCATGTAAAAAATCTCCAGGCCAAAAGAGTTCTCAGCAGTAAAGATGCCCTAAAAGGAGAATTCTCAATCTAGAAAGGCCATGACAGTCAGGATATGCTGAATTAAGAGACAAGCTTTCTCTTTTTTTTTGTACAAACATAACCAAGCATTGAAAATCAATAATCAGTGTTAATGATACTATAATTAAACTTCACCTATAGATCAAAAGCCAGAAGAATTGAATAAAAGGAGTTAGAAGAAAAATATTTGAGAGAAACAGTATATTGATAAATGATTAATGACTTATTCAGGCCATTTTGAATTTCTAAAGGGTAGCTATATGTAGAATAAAACTTGGGAAACAATTCTAAACTTTAAATATAAACTTCTAAATATTATTAACTAATTAGTACTGATACTAGGTAAAAAGATGAAGTAGAAGCAAACTATTTAATTACTAGATTATCTAATTGGCTGTGATAAGTGCCCAGAACTGTAGAGAAATCATAATGTCACAGCACAGAATATGAACAATCTCATTTCTGCTCCTACAAATTCAAAGCGATTTTCTAAAAACACAGCATTTTTGCAATAATAAGAAAAAATTAAGAGGTGGAAAAAAAAGAGTATTTGATCCTCCAGTTGGCTGGGAAACGTAGCCCTTTCATTTTAAGAGTTACACACTATTTCTTTAAATAAGTACCTAATTTCAGGACAATTTTTCATGTATGGCAAAATGTCCTTATGTTATGAACTCTAAGTCAACGTGTTTGAGATGTAGCTCTGAGCAAAGGAAGTGTTCCAAAGATCACAGGATGCCAACATAAAAAAAAAAAAAAAAAAAAGTTGAAAGAGAGGAAATGTAAGCGTTCATAATGTGACTAGACACTCTTTCTTTACAGTCTTATTCAGGAATTTTTAATACTAATATCAATTACTTCCAAGCTGAATTTATACACCTATTATCCTGTTTAGTGTGCTGGAAGAAAAGAAACGGGGCCTCAGAGAATTTAACCAAGATATCCATGAAAGAATTTGATCTTTGTCTGTTACTAAAGCGGATAAAAGAAATTTTATTTTAGTTAATTTTACATTTAAATCACTCTGTGACAGACTGCTAAGGAGAGGAAAAAATTATCCATCTAAACCAAGAGCTGAATGAATTTTTGGAGCGCTATTTAGTGAAAGAACAATATTTGCACCGAGCTTAAGCTGGGAGCACCTTGGAGCTCACACAAACCCGTCTGATCACGAAGGGAGGTCTGTCAGTGTCTCTCCTGAACTCGTGAGGCCCCAGGTTGAGGTGGGCCAGCCTCTGCCTGGCCTCCTCCGACAGCTCGCACATGCGGCGCTTGGTGTAGGGCGACGGCGAGCGCGACTTGGAGGCGATGGTGGGCTGCTCGTAGCTCCTGCCCGCAGAGCCCTGCCCGCCCTTCCCGGCTGAAGGAGGGGATTTCTTTGGTAGCTTTGAGTGTATTTTCCCATTTAGGGTTGAATGGTGCACCAAGTTCATATCAGCCTGGAGTGAGGAAGAGAAATGATCTGATTTGATAGCGTGTAGGTTAAAGATCGCTGAACATAATGCTAACAAGGAACTAGTAATTTTACCAGAAAGAGATGCCATGGCAGCTGAAGTTCCCCTCACAAAACTATATTCAAACAACCTGTTTACCATTTTCTCTGAAACCAAATTTAAAAAACAACCTGTTTACCATTTTCTCTGAAACCAAAAGAAGGTTGAACACCTAGTACTACACTAGTTCGATGTTAGGTGTCAGATCCTTACACAACTAGCCTTCTCACACAGTTAGTGGAGATTGTAAAAATTAAATTGAGTTTTGTCACAGGTTCCTTTAATACAAAGTTTACCTGAATTAGCCATACACAGATTTGAAGCATATTTTCATCTGTTTAAGCTTTTATTTTAAAATTCTTACCCTTTAAAATACAGGACATAAATTAAAATAGGAGCCTATTTAATAGTTTAAATGATATGTGTTTAGTGATGCCTAAAGCTCCAAAAGAAGTGCAATTACATTCTCTAAAATTTCTATTTTTTTGGATTATGGTGAATTTACTAGTTCTTTAAAGTGTAAAGTTTAATGGAGAAAAATAATACTCTTCCTGTTAGAAATTCTTTTTCAAGAGTTTCCACATCTGAATGTTACAGGTATTGCTTTGGTTCAGAGGAACCCAGAAATAAAATGTCCAGCTCGCCTTCAAGTTTTTCCCTCTATATCCACCACCAGTGAGGCTGAGGCTGTGTGTTTGTTTTGTATTGACAGAATCTGAACTGGGCAGCACAGAGATCACTCCTACCACACTCCTTCTCTGAGCTCCCACTGGTGCAGCTGATAGTGAGACACACCGTGGACCTGGCCCACACAAAGCCAGACATAATTCTCTAAGACTAATCTCAGCTTCATCAGAAGCAGTGCTGCTCCTGGCTTACACCAGTTGTGAAACTGGACCCTCACTGCAACACAAGCAAATCTCAGCTGCCATTCATAGATACTTTTAGGAACACTTTAGATTTTAAATCAAATTGCCCTTATTCAAGTCACCTTCACTGAATCCACTTTTCTGACAATGACAGTTTTCACTGATTTTTAATTTTTTTTCTGTCTCGATACATTTCAATGTTGCTAAATTTGGAAGAAACTTCTCATTGAAGTCATTAGCAATGCCACCAACAGGTCAAAGTCACCTAAGTGTCTTTGCACACAAGTCTTCCTGACAACCATTCCCTTTCAATGATGCTGCACCATTTTTCAATAGTACAGCAAAAAAGGGAGGATGTAAGAGTAACTACATGACAGCTTTTGCCAGAAATCCAAACCAAAATTCCAATCTGTGAGACCAGAGAAGAGCGCTACTTCACCTTTAACTTTACTTCCTGCAAAAGCAGCATTTCCAGATTAATACAGATGATAGCCCTTTCAACAAAAATCTGCATTTCCATTACTGTCAATGACACAGTTATGGAAAACAATTAAATTAATTGGTTTGACTTAATAATGCACTTTCTCTAACTTCACCTAGTTTTCACTGTCCTTAATTTTAAGTGTCAGTAATAAATGGTGAAAAGACATCTTCCCAAATACAAATACACCAGGGACTGACACTTCAGCTGATCACAGAACACAGCAGCTGATAATTGTTTCAGATTCAAGGAACTCTCAGCATCTACTGTCATGCACCAAACCCACTCTTTACTCATACTTGATTAAAAATTTAATCAAGTTGTCAAGCACCCATGATACCTGCTTAAACCAAAACAAAAGAATGAGGAAAGTTTGAAGTGAGCAGCACATGCAAAAATTGGAAGCAAGGCTATCAGTATTAAATCTAGAAATTAAATTGCAAACAATTAAATTGTGCTAACCTGTATGTGACTCCTTCCTAAGCTTAACAGACTGTCTGAAATAAGGGAGGTTGTAGAAAATCTCAATTTTGGTGCAATTCCCTGGAAGAGAGACAATAATTGAACATCAAGCTCCAACTCAAGATAAAGGGTATCAAAGAGGTAAATGTCACCTAATGTAACAAACCATTCCTAATTTTCAGCCATTTCCTTTGTTAATTTCAGTCTTTAATAAAGATAATTAGAGAAGACAGAACAGCAATGGTAAATGTCAAGATGCTAACATTTGCATTTCTGACAATTCAATTACAGATGATTACACTGCTTTCGTACAACAATTAAGGTCTGACTTTTATTTTAATACATTTTTTGTCAAAAGCACTTTTAAAGATTTTTCATGCCATGCTATATGGCATCAGTAAAAATTTCAGTCATGCTCTAGAAGTTTCATTAATGATAACTTTGTAAACTTGTTTGAGAACAGTCTCAGTTGTGCCATCTCTTTTGTAAAAACATTTTGTTTAATCAGTCAATCACACTGCAAATAACTATTCCTTTGTAACAGTATGACTAAGAATACCCTTCATTCTGTAATCTTTGGAGTAGTCTGATTTTTGTGGATGCCTCCCTTACTCCATAACCATGTAGCAACCCCTGACAATCCCCTCCTGTCCATGGGGCAGGTCTAGTTTGTCCCACTTGAAACCAGTGGGGTCCAACTGGGCCTCCTGGTCAAGCACAGCACACACAGAGTAATAGCCAGCAGGTTCCTCCATTTTTATATGATTGGAAGCTTCTGTTCCACTCACCTTTTACTGCAGCCATGGCTAGGAACATAACACCTCAGAAAACTATTGCCTTTCTATTCACTGAGCATCGGCCAATGCATTCAAAATTTACCGGGTGTAAAGGACAGGGATTACAACACACAAGCACTATTTCCCAAATAGCAGCATTAAAAAAGGCATAAAAGAACTAAATGCCACACATGCTATAAACAAGTGGCAATCGTCTTTGTGCATCCTCTGCAGAATCCAAGAGAATCAAGTGCCCCCAGAAATATCAGCCCTCTCTTCTTTCAACATGGACAGAATTTGCTGCCTGAGGCACCTCAAGCATTTGTGCACATGCATACACAAAATCACTGAGACATGAAAAGGAGCTGGGTCTGTTTGTGACTCTGTCCCACATCTGTAAGAATTAGCTTTACTCCATGAGTGAAGTCTATTGATGGACCAAACTATTCTCTACCACCTGCCTAAACACTGATCAGGGATCATGATCTGGCCCCAGGATAGATTATGGAAATCAAATGACAAAAATGCCAAGGAAGCTCAGTCACTGCAATTAACAGAGTCCAGGATTCAATCAAGACAAGTTATGGCATATAAAATAGGTTTTAAGCCTGATCACCTATAATCAACTCATTTTTATTACTAATGAATCGTCAAGTGCTATCAACAATTTAAAAAAGGACACATCAAAATTAGTAAGTCTACTATAAAATGCAACAATAGAGCACCTACTGCTCTTACAGACACTGGAAATGATTACAAAATTTTTAAGTGTTCATACCTAAAAAATGACACAAACTATGGTTTCTTCAGAGAAATAGTCTGTGGAGAGGGAATATGGGATGGCATTTGAATGCACAAGCATGGATATATCAAAATCAACTCACAGGCCAAAGCCATCAGAGGATTTGCCCTGATGTTCTGCAGTTCCCAAATAAGGGATTGCTGTAGGATATTCAACACAGAATTATGTAAAGACCATCATATAAGCCCCAAACATATCTGTAAATGAAAATCCAGCTGGCAAGTTTTTGGGATCTCTTCTTCTCCTGGCTTAGTGGTGTCTGCAGCCCTGAGGAGGTCTGTACCAATCATTAAACACAAGGGACAAAATATCAATTTGATCACAGAAAAAGTATAAAGGTGTTCATATTTAGAAGAACACAAGTCTTGTATGTGCTTTTGACTCACAAGTGCAACTCTAGCTTAAAAAAAGTACACATGAATATAACAGAATGCCTAATACTGGCTTGTTAATGGAAGATAGCATAACTAAAAAGAAACTGTTTTAAGTGATGTGGCAAATACTGCATGAAGGTGGGGAATGGAGATAAGAACATTTGTAAGAAACCATTACCACAGTCCAGTCATAAACATATTCTGAAAGGCAAAGGTTGCAGAGAAATACAGAAGAGCCAGCAAGAGCCTCAGCTGGGCAACACTGGACCAGGAGAGATAACTCGAGGCATGTCTTGTATGCACACTGAGTTTGTAAACCTCGTAAGACATTTAGCCAGGGACATTATCAGCCAAGTGCCAGATTTCTGGAGGAGTTCTGATCCTCTCAATTTGGGATTCCTTCCAACTGGCAGATTAGCAGTGTTAATCAGACACTGCTTGTCACTGCCTATCTGAACTGCACAACCGTAACCTTACTGTTGCTACCTTTATTTTTTTAATAAAAGACAAATTTATTGGGAATCAAAGTGCCACTGAAGCACAGCTGCCATTTAAAAATACTCAACATCTCAGCTGGCTATAAATAACTTTTCATGGCTTCAGTAGCATAGGAATAATGTGAGGGTTCCCACAACCTTGCTTAACACTTCCTTTTGCTTAGCATTCACATCCAGCTCTTCATGCTGACAGACAGCAAAAGACTCTCGCCAGTAAAGCTCAGGGAACACTGGGAGATGGAGGCACTTGAGACTGCATTTCTACTGGAGGTAAAAATCCTTTCACAATTATTCCATCTGGCAAGCAAGGAGAGGAACAAGAAGTTCCTTTTGGGAGCCTCCCTCCAATGCCATCGAGCACAGCTTCTGCATTATTCCTGAAAAGGGGGTCACTATGCCAAAATCCTCTCTTAAACTGTACTTTCAAGCTATGGAGATGGAATGGAGCTATAAAGGCTTCTGCAGTCCTTGCCCTAGGGCAGAGATGGATTTCACTTATGCTGCTCCCAAGGACATGGAAGTACGTTTGTGTCTTACAGCAGTCAACTTTTTAAAGGCACTACATTGTCATCATTCATCAGCTACACATCCTAATTACTCTGACCACATCTTCTCACAGCTCAAAAATTACAGCACCTTCTTTTTATTAGAAAATACATAATTTTTGTTTTAAAGAACTCAGTTTGACAAAACCCATCAAACTCCTCTAGCAGCTCTGCTTCTACAAAAATCCACTGTATTCTGTTCACAAAAAATCTAAAAACATTTAGCTAATACCACCTCATTTGTTCCTACCTGCCTATTCTTTCTCCACACCAGGCAAGTACCTATTTTATGAGCAGTATGAAAGAAAAACAGTCCCTCCCCATCTCTTGAGCCATATCACAGTGCATGGGATGAGCCATATCAAAGAGATACTACAGCCAAAAAATAATGGTTGTTTTTGCAGGGACAGTTTAAGCTACTGCAGAATCAGACATTTTGTAGCACAAAATCACAACTTTAATTCACTCAAATGTAACACAGCATTAGACACCAAATTAGCACTTCTAATTGCAAGGTCTGGGCAGTTTCCAGGTTGCCCTTTCAGGGGAAAGGCTACAGCAGCTAAAAGATACCAATGAACTTTAATCAACACTTGTGACCAGCACCCTCCTCCCATGTGCTTTTAGTCCAACCACAACAGACAGGATAATTGAGTTCTTATCCAAATGTCCTGCCAATCCACCAGTAAAACTCCACAAAAACCTCAAAACGCATCATCACCATCCTCCTTAAAGTGCCTTCCAGGGTTATTCTGCTGACAGTTAAGATTCAACAGTCAAACTTCATGAAAGGGCACTGTGAAATGAATTCATTTTCATTTAATACGTACTTGAGCCCTTATCTCCAGGAAATTAGCATTAATTCATGGCACTCATTCTGCCAATTAGCTGGTGTTCTAAAATGCTAGGAGAGGGACCAAGGAGGAGGGTTACATGGCTTCTGTTGAGAACCATGAAGTAAATATAACATCTCTTGCATCCCTTCAGCCACCAGCTGCATCACAGATTAAACTGAATGGAGACATGTCATGGTGCCACACTGCAAACCAAGTGGAAACTAACTTTCCCACATTAAATAATTTCTTGAAGCGTTTTGAAAAAAGATTCTACTTTCCCCAAAGTTCAGCTGTGGATTTGTACATTCAACACCTTAAAATGGCAAAATCTGTCAGAAGTAATCGCTTTTCATTTGAAGCAGTTCAAGGGGTTTCTTCAGTGAAGCAGACTGTGTCATAAATACAATCCACAGACATTCACTCACTGTGAAAAACGGGGACCTCTTCATTAAAATCTCACGCTCCAAACCACGGTGCCCATGGGTAAACTTAGGGTCAGGGAACAGGAAATCTCTTGTATTTTCTTCATATGTAGCTAGAACTTTTCCCACTAAAAAGGAAATACATACTTTAATTGGCAAATAGACAAAGCCACACAGCACAGACACCACACACAGAGCCATGTTGAAACCAGGATAAATTTTGCTCTTTACAAATTAACAGCATGGCTCTAAAACTCCTATAGCACTAGGAAATAACCTCATCAAGTTAAATCAGCAGCAAAAATGTGCAGAATCTACTATGAAACTATGTTTCAATGTTACTGGAAAAAAAATTAAAGAAGATTGTGTTAACTGCTCTGTAACAGGCACATGAAAGGTTTTCTTCATGTAACTTTTCAGTACTTTTCTTCTTTCTTTCCCTTCCATGCCACAGAAAAAAAAGGTAGTTTTTTAATGGCAGCCAATCCCTTATGAAAAACTTCTATTCCATACTACAGAAAAGTAATAGCAGCAGTAAGAAAGAAACACAAGCAACACGAAAATAATTATTTCAAGATTTTCTCAACACCCTGGCTTGCTACTTCTTAAAAAAAAATTCTTTAGAGGTAAACCTTGAATGTATATTGCAAAAAGGTAACTTGTGCTACTGCAGCCATCTTGGCAAGCTTATGTTGGGCTGTATCACACCTATTTCTGAGCCCTGAAAATAAATTTCTTATGCAGGATCCTTTACCTTGACACAAAAAAAAGTCCCCATTCACTACATTTCTTCAAGTAAATAGTCTGGTGAGTCACCTGAGAGAAGCAGTAGTTTCCTTGAAAGTACTAAGGACAAGTGACAGAGAGTGCTTTTAATACCACAGTTTCAAAATGAGTCCTCTTTAAAACTTGACTTTACTTCCAATAAAATACAGATTTACATTATTCATGGGAACACTTGAATTTCATTAAAATAGATTTTTATAATCACACAAACCAATAACAGAAGTATGACAAATCGCTATTTATTATCTTCACACATCCCAAGAGACCTGTAATACTTATAGTGAAGATAAGAGTTTTCCCAGTGGTCACCATTAAAATGGAAGGAAAAAAAGTGTCACTCTGAGAACAAGATTATGCACTCTGAATTTCCCAGATAGCCTCTCTGAAAGCGAATTGTGATGCAGTTAATAATTATGCACTGGATGATTTCAGTTTATTTTCCGTATTTAAAATATTATCACTTTCCTAAGCCTGAGTATGATACATTTAAATATTCAGTTATTATTCTCTTTCAAGAATGAGATCCTCTTGATCTATTAACATTTTCTATTCAGAGGACTATTTGTTGAAGGGCTTTCTATGCTGTTTGTGTGTTGGAAAGAGTGATTGTGCTGTAATGGGCAATGTCCTCCTAGAAATTCACCTATTAAACTGCATAAATTATGAAAAGACTGATACAATACCTGGAGGAACAAGCTGTATTAGTTCAAGTACTGCTGTGTCAACTAGAAGGGAAAAAAGATTTCTCATTAATTAAAAAAAAATAAAATGGAAATTCCTATAGTCAAAGCCCAAGAAAGATGGATCACTGATTTATGCTTCATAGCACTGTACATGACTGCACTATTTCCACCACACCAATAATAAGATAAAATTAAGTAAAGCTTGCATAAATATCACAGATGAACACAATGGCATTAGCAGGGTGCAAATGACAACAGTAAATTTGACTTAGAACTTGGTAAACTCTATCTGCTGCCAAGTTTGTCCTCTTTTAAAGAAGATTGTGCAAGCTTTGCCCCCTTTACAGATAACTCTCATGTGAGGGTGCATATTCCTGCAGTTTGAGTTTAGGTCAGTGTTTTCTCACCACAATCCATTATACACATGCAGCAAGACATAATTTTCTTAAAAATGAAAACGGTAATTTTACAAAAATTGGAGGTTTATCCTTCTAAAATTTGAAAATTAATCAAATAAACAACCATATAAAGGAACCCACTACCAGATAATCAGCTGTTCTTTTGACCGCTTACGACATTTTACTCTTTTCCTGTTCTAAAGCATGTAACACACATTTCTAGAGGCATTTTGTTAGATAATAGTGGTTACCCTCTAGATTTTCAGAGAACAGACTCCTGATTGAAAAATTATCACATACTGAAAACCCTCAAAACATCTTTAGAGCCCATATATTAATGATATTAATGGATACAACATAGTATGCAAAAAAACAGAACGTACACTCCAGTAACTTCACAAGGTCTCCAGGATCAACTATATTAGCAAATGTCTGAAAAAGAAATAAAAATAATGATAATGATAACAACGATAATTATAAAAATAATTATAATGATAATAATAATAGTACAGTCAAAGTATTTAGAAGGACCTCTGGGGAAAGAGAAGGAAAAAAACCCCAAAACTCAATGCTCTTCCATGCCAAGATGATTGTTAAGAGTCCTATCCCCACTGGAAAAAGAAAGGATACTAAAATTATCATTTGGAACATGGTCAAATTCATTGAAAGCCAGCAGTTCTTGTTTTATACTTTCTATTCACACAGAATTCCCTCTCTGTATGTAAATAAGAGAAATAATTTATTCTGAAGAATTGAAGACGTAAAGGTAAGCACTGTCTAAGAAAATTTTAAGAGAGAAACATAAATTGCTGATTGTACTACAATTCTGATAGGTTAATGTTCTCTATTAGTAATGCTTATTTAAGCTTCATTTTCACATGGGTGACTTTTCAGTCTCCTGTTTAGGTTTGTTTTTTTTTTACCTGAATCCCATGTGAATAGATAGCAAGGAATAAGGGAGGGTGTTGCACTACACTGAAAACAGCATTCAGTGCACTCCCCTTAAGAAGTTTGTGTTGTTTGCCTTTAAAGAATGATGGCCTTTTCTACTCTTCATAGGTAGTGAAACTATCACTGTTTGTTTCTTACCCACTTCACCAGAGCATCACTCTGAACAGGTTTACTCAGCCTGGTTTTCAAAGTGCTGGGGAATGCTTAAAGGAAAAGAACTAGAAAGGGCAAAGTATTATTATTCATAGGTAGTGAAGAAGCCAGATCATATCTATAAGATACTGTGTTTCATTATCCCTGTGGTACTAATAATGAAGCTAGTAGGGACTCAAAATATGTGGTAAACAACTATAAATTACAGTGCCAGAGTACCAATCTGGGAATTCTGGTGACAAACCATGAAAAAAGTATCTCAAAGGGAGTAAGATGTCACCAAAAACGCTTGAGCTGCTATTTTATCTTTCTACTAAATTAAGTTGCCTCTCCTATATTGTACAGTCTCTGTTCTTCACCTTGCCATAATTTTCAGAACAAAAACATTCAGTCCCTTTCAAGCCAGGAAAACATACACTGAGGAAGGACAGTTCACAAAAGAATCAACAAACACCTAAAAAGTCTCATCATACACTCGAATCTTCAGTATAAATAATTCTTGAGTCCCCATATGGGTAATACAGGCACACCCTTCCTCTGTGCTAAAGAGAAGCAGGAGCTCTCAGTGTGATTATTTGTGCTCCTGGGTTTTGCAGACAATTTTTGTAGAATTTGTGATGGGTTTATTTGGCTTGTATCAGCCCTTGACATATCTTACCTTTTCAAATAGTAGTCTTTCTTGAAAGAAGAGTGGGAACACTGCAGGGACACATCCAGTTTTTTTGTACTTCCCAAGTACAAAGACACTGAGATAAAGTTCCTGTTTGTCTTTCAGCACCACTCCAGGACAAGTTATCTGTAGGAGTAGCACACTCATTAAACAAACTGAACTTTAGCTAGACAAGTAATGGCTGTTTTCAAGATAAAAATGAAACAGTCAGGATTGAAATGGTTGATTTGTGAAAGTCAGGATATAACAGATTAGAGTAAAAAAAAATTCTTCTCTAAAGCAATTCTATTTGTACAGACTGGCCAGGAAAAAAAGCGCATCATTTTAAAACATTCAGATTCTTCTTGCTTACGTAAACACACTCCATTGTCTTTAACCAAAACTGAAACCCAAGGCCAGGTTAATACAGCTAAAGGCATGCACTGACTGTGTAAGGCACAATCATCTTCTGTATGAAGACTCATGTACAATGAAGTCTAAATTATGCCAACACACAAAACCCCACCCAAACTTCAGCCTAACTGAAGATTGAACCTGGTAAATTTATGTGCTTAGATATCCATACTCTGTCCAGCCACCAGAAAGGGCAAGTTTATCTGCAAATTTTCTGTAAGTTAGTAAAAGCAAGTGTTGTTCCACTACCACCAGACTCATTTCTTCCTTTCTCTGGAAGTTTGGCCATTTTTAAACTCAAAGCAGGGAAGGCTTCTCACTAGGCTGCCACATACTGCCAAAAACCTCTCAACTTTCTCTGCACAATTCCTAAACTCTTTAAGTAAGATGTTGGTCTGTTTTTAAAGCTCTGATTGCAAGAATGTACACAACTCATTGCAAAACCATTTGCTATTTTCTCCAAGTCACGTGGATTTATTTCCCTGACAGAGAATTGACACCTTTCACTTAAGGTCTCGTGCTCATTTTTTATGTCAGTATTAGGAGTACGAGGTTGTCTCTTCAAACGTAAGGTTTCTGGAGAAAAGTGTTCAGACTTTCAATTGCCAGACAGAAAGACAAAGGAGGAGAGTGATAGGAATTAAGTGGTTTGGTTACAGTGTCCTACTCCCAAGTGAACATTTTACTTGAGAAATTCTAACTGGATTTAAAAGAAAACTATATAAAAGCAGGAAAACAGGTAGAAGAACTAAATGAAAACCATGTGTGATAGATCACTACAGATAAAGTATAAGGTAAAAACCAGTTCTTCTACTCATAAATATCTGAGAAGAAAGAAAAGGGTTTCTTCTCCATGTAAATGAGGGCTTCAAATCTAGAAGGAAAGTGCCAGAATAATGGATAACTCACTGAAACAGTCTGTCAAGCATTAAACAGCTTGCATGACACTCATGCAGTTGCAAGTGTGAACAGGAGTGATAGAGACAGATTTCATTCATACGAGGAAAGATCCCCCGAACTACATACTACCTGTCATATCAGCTTTACTTCTCCCTTTTCTCTTCGATATTTTTGTGGAATTTACAACCATTTTTAGCTGGAGTTTTGTGCCTTTCACCTTAGAGAAGGGAACCAATGTTTGTCTATTTGTTGAGATGAAAAGTAAGAGACCTGAAGATGCTGGCATGGGCAAACCTGCCAACAATAGCTGCCAGTTTTTCTGGCTGTCCTGTAGAAAGAAAATAAATTCTTGCAAATGAGCATGGGGGCAAAGATGGCACATGTGGAATCTTGTGATTCTACTACCCTGGAGATAAACTGCACAATTCATCACCAAATCTACGTGGTCAGGTAACTTCAAAGCAGTTCCAAAAAGGAATGACACATTCATATCTGCAGTTCGTCACAGCTACTCTGTAACATGCAGAGCTGTATAACACTTGAGCGGCAAACAGAAGCTCTTATCTGGCTGCAGACTGCTCCAGCAGGATGAGGGACTATTCTAAAGACGGTAATAGTGTTATCTATGGATCAGCTAAGGAAGAGGGATATCAGTGCTGCAATTAACTGACCTCTCAAGCAACTCCAAGGACCATGAGAAATTTCTAGGACAGAGTTATCCTGGACATCTCTGCTGAAAGGTCCCAGGAGGATGGAAAATGTGTACCAGCCCCACTCCTGGGACATCACAAATAGCCATAAAGAAATCACTGAATGGAGCTCACAGAAAAGGACAGAATTCTACTGATCTTAACCCTCTAGAGCACTTAGTACACAGTCCATGGCAGGATAAACCAAACTAAAAAAAATACTTAGTCTTTAAGTAAGGGTTTCCATTTCAGAAGAGAAAGGAAGAAAACTACCAGCAAGACAAACCAAAGAGCTGGTGGACTCAGGTCAGAGAAGATCTTGGAATTTCATTACGTCAAAGGGAGCAAAATCCATCTGTATCCTAAAGCAAGGGCAAAAACAAAGAGGGCAGAACTTCTGACACAACTGGACAGATTTCAAAGAGGGTGGGGAAATATGCAGAGCACTGCAAAAAGGGCAGGCAAATAGATCAGAAATTTGGATAAGACTTTGATTGCAAATAAAGCAAACAAAGAGAATTAATGGACATAGCATAAATCAGCCAAGATGCGAAAGCTAATAAATTTATGCTCCAAACATAACTGAATATTTTGCCTTGGTTTCAATAAAATTTAACACAGGAGAAAGAAGAACTCAAAGAACTAAATGATGGAAACAAAAGTCACCCAACATGCAATAGGCCTGGACCAAGAAGCCACAGGGAGGCTGAATCATTGTTGTTTGTGATTGCACATGTCGTGAAAGAATCTAATTTCTCTTAAATGAAATATAATGAGAACGGGGAAGGTAGAATCTACTGAAAAATAACAAACATGTGAGGACCATGTGAGACAGAGAGATCTGAAAACTGATAACCCCATTGACTGAAATATTTAAATATTCAAAAATAAAGAATAAATATATGGATAAAAACATCAGACCCAGCAGGACATGTTCAAAAACAGATCAACCAGGCAAAATTCTACATTTTCTTGAAAATCCATTTTCTGGATAAAGGATATAGTATTGTGAGAAATTATTATTTATGATGAAAAAGGTAAGAGTAGTTAGTAGACGAGTTAGTATCAAAGGTGGTACAGAACTGGCCAAAGGACAGCATCAATAATGTGCAAAAACCAGGAGGTATCAAGCTGAGGTTATCACTAAAAATATTCCTCTCTGTATACTGGGATTCCCGTTTTTTTAACATTTTTAATGACCCTGACAAATATTAAGATATATAGGATGAAAGTTGGACTTTTTCCCCCCCCTACATCACCTAAGACAAAAACAAGACCCCATTTGGAATGTAGAATTCAATTCTGACTCAGATCAATGGAAATTCAAAGTGGAAGAGCAGCTCTCATCCCTAAGATGGTTAGAAGGCTGGTGAGTCCATCACACAAAATACTACCAAAAATACCAGGTTGCTTTAGCTGATAATGATCAACTGGGAAATGAAAGAAATGCTGTCCTAAAAACACATCAAGTCAGCAAACGCCAAGGAAAGAAAAAATTCCTTAAGTGAAAAGCCAGCGCTGACATTTTTGTAAGAGTAGTCACTTTCCGTTCTTATTTGTAGCCTTGAGAGCAGGGTAAAGAACAAACACCCCACAACAGAAAACCTGACCCTGGGGAAATGTCTCCCCTGTACTCATTCCTGGCACAGGAATAGCTCACAGCCAGTGGGAGCAGAAAAAGAAACCACACTGCTCTGCTCCACGACCCAAGCAGGCCTTGGCACGGTGGAGACAAACACCAGCTGTTGAGACGGCACAGCAACACTGGCAGGGTGACACCCTGGCCATCCACGTGTGGAAATCCACAGCTCTGCTTCAGAGCAGCCACTCCAGTTTGGGAACAAGGGTAGCTAAGCAACCAGGAATACCTTGGCAATTTCCCGGTATGTACTTCCTGGTTCTGCACTCGAGTTCTGTGGATGGCATCTCGTGTTCTCCTCTCAGCAGCAAATACATACATACATACATACATACATACATACATACATACATATATATATACACATATATATATACATATATATATAAAAGATAGATAGATAGATAGATAGATAGATAGATAGATAGATAGATAGATAGATAGATAGACAGACAGATACCAGGGCATATGAAGCCACCAACTCCAGGGTAACAAGGGCACTGCCTAACACAGCTACTTCTGAAAAGTTTTCAGAAGAATGATACAGCTCCTTGCTGTGTTCCTAGCTTGGATATCAGCAGAAAACTTTGCAAAGTGCAAAGAGTACGATCTTAACACGATTAATGTCAAAACTTTCCACTTCCACACTTTCTGACCTCACTCCCCGCCGTGTAACACCCAGGTACTCAGAGCTGCCCAGAGCCACATCCCGCCCCTCACAGGGCGGCATTTGCCATGAACAACCCGCTCTTTCCTGGCACTTGTTTTGGTTTTGGCTTTTCTGTTTTTCCCCCCGAGAGTGCTTTTCCCTACACCCTACAGCTTCCCAAGAATCAGTGTGTTTTCAAAAACACATTTTCCACATGAAAATGAGAACTCTTGAGCAGCACGGCTGTTGCTAACACCAGCGGAAAGGCAGGGGCACAGGGGAAAACACCCGTCACGACTTTTCCACAGGAAAAAGGGAGCTGCGGAGGGGCACGGCGGCTGCCAACAGCAGCGCGGGGGTGCAGGGACCGGCTGCCGGAGGATGCCCACACACAGCGGCTGGAATGCCAGGCGGAGCGCGGCCCCCGCTCGGCAGCACGGCCCGGAGCAGCCCCACAGAAGATCGGCCGGGCCGGGCGCGCGGGGCGGCGGCCGGCAGAGGAACGCGAGGCGGGAAGCGATGCCGGAAGAGCCAAGCGCGGCTTCTCCTGCCGGCCGCGACCCGGCTGAGGCGGGCGGGGAGCGCGGCCCGGGCACTCACCGAGCGGAGCTCCAGCTGCAGGACGCAGCGCAGCGCTTTCCGCGGCATGGGCGGGCAGCGGGGCCTGCCAGCTCCGGGCCGCTCGGGCTCGGCCGACGCCGTTGTCACGGTAACCGGGGCGCGGCCGCTCCGCCCTCCTCCGCGGCGGATTCCCCTCCCTTCCATCCCTGTCCCCGGGCTCGCTCCGCCCCGGGCTCGGCGCCATCGTCATGAGAGTCCGTGCTGGCCCTGCCCACACGCCTACCCAGAGCGTATGTTGCTTTCTGGTCCGCGCTTCAGTGCTCTCTACAGGGCCTCCTGCCCTCACAGAATCAATTGGGACAGAAAAGGTTTCTGAGGTCGGTGTGCCCAACGTCTGAGCGAGCACCGCTGTCTCAGCTAGACCATGGGGTGTCCCGTCTTTCCTTAAACTCCTCCAAGGACTCTTGCTCCACCACCGCCTTGGTGTCCCGTTCCAGTATTTAATCATCCTTTCCGTGAAGAAATTCTTCCTAATTTCCAACCTAAACGTCCCCTGGGCGCACTTTCAAGAGTGTGCCCTCTTACCCTGTCGCTAATCCCGTCCCTCATGCCTGCTCATCCAACAACCTTCTCTGGTTCTCCCACCTTCCCGACTCAGGCTGGCTCGTCCTGACTCCCCACAGGGTTTTGTGGGGCTGCTGGGGGCTGCTGGAGTGTACCAGAAGTGATAAATAGTAGATAAAATACAATTTCCAGCTTCTGCCTGCTAAAGCCGGACAGTGACAGTGACGGGTGGTGGAGCACTGGTGTGAAAGCACAGGGTCCAGTGTGGGGCAGGGAACCAGACATTTGATGCAATTCAAAAGAGTGTTGTGGGCATCTGGACCCTTTTGACTCGAGTATCCCAATTTAATGTCCTCTGCGGGTGAGACACAGTGTGCAGGGTATATTCTCACTGGGGCCATCTTTCAAGACTTGTCTATCTGAAACTGTCTGATTATTCCTACCCTCCCAAACCCTCAAATTTATTTCCTTGATCTTCACCATTTTGGTTGTATCAATGATGTTTCCCAACGTCTCTGCTTCCTCAGTTGTTTTCAGAGTATTTACAATCCCATCCAACACCAAAGTAGTCTGATTTTCTGTCTTGGCAAGTGCAAGTTTTTTCAGCCTCAGACCATGAGGGGATTTCAGGCTTTAAATATTCTTTCCAAGTTCACAAGTACAGCTGTAGAGAGGACAGAAAATTTTAATTGCTTCCAAAAGAAAGCAGTGGCTCAAATGTATCCCTTGGCTTTATTTTAATTTTACAATTTCAAAGAAAAATCATGCTAAGTGATCTGGAAAGAAACAGCCTTTTTTGGCCGTTTTTTTAAAAAAAGGAAACAGCAAAGAACATAATATGCCAGTGCAGACAAAAGTGAAATCTATAGATGGATTAAATATCACTACTAATACTTCATGCCAATCTTTTAAAATAAAGCATTGGAAAGGCAGGCTTGTTTTCATTAATGTGACTTCTGTAACAGCTCTAAGGTGTGGGGAAGGAGTTTTTTTGTTTCTGTTTAGGTGGTTTTAGGTCTTTTTTAGGGTGTGGTTTGGGTTGTTTTGGTTTTTGGGTGTTTTTTGGTTTTTTTTTTTTTTTTTGTCTTAGCAAAGGATTCTGTGTTTAGGGCCTGGAAAATTTTCTGTAGACTTCTAGTACATATATTAAGGAGGGGCTTACTCTTGGATAAAATAATTTTCTAAGCATTATCAGTCTCAAGGTTATGAATAGCATTCCAGAGTTAATGAGAAGAAATTTCTCACAGATCCATAGCTTCAGATGGTAACAGTATTAAAATGGTTTATTGCTTATTTTCAGCTACCTTTCATATACATGCTTTTTGGAGGGATAAATAATGTGTTAGAGATTGTGAAATATGAGATATTATGGTAAGTGTGGCCATATAAGAACAGAAGATAGAGAAATGCTGAAATCAAAAATGGTATCATGTTTGTGATGAGAATTTAATATCCATGTGCAGTGCCCTGGAACAGAAGTACTTTATAGCCCTTGTAAAAGGAGCACAAGGCAGGACAGAAAGCTTCTCCAAAGTGATGAGGCAGTGATGAATTTCAGTGCTTCTCCTTGGCAAAACTTCTGGTCTGCAGAGTTTCTGCCCCTTTGCCCTGCTGGGTCTTGGGAGGAAAGGCTGCTGCTGCTGCAGTGCTTTCCTCTCCAGCCCTTCTGCAGCAGTGCAAGACCCAGCCGGACCTTTTCATTTTTGTTAAATGCACGATTTACACTTGCATTTGCACTGCAGGTACAGTAATGCAGGAATCTGGGGAACAGTGAGGGAAAACCCCGGCTTCTAGTAAAAACCCATCTCTAATAAGAAAAAAACTGTTAACCAAAACAACAAAAAAAGTGCTTGCTTCTGTAATAGACCTGAGATTTTAACTGCTGTAAAGTTTCCCTGCTGTGAAAGCACTGAATTCCTTTGCTTTTACAGCAGTAAATCTTCTTGTAACACTACTTATACTTAGTTCCATGTATTAAAAAACTCTGAATGACTGCTTTGCATTGTGTTATTTTTTTCCTTTTACAATCTCCTCCAGTTATGAGCTTCAGCTTTTCTTGTCCTCTGAGCCCTCCAACATGTCTGTTACAGAAAAGCTGCGATGTCATCAAAATACTCAAATTTGCTCCTATTTCTACTGCTGCAAACTAGAAGTAACTGTCAAAAGATTGGAGTTGCACTGGTTTAAGATAATTACGACAAGATTTATATCATATTATTGCAGTTCTTGTGATGGTCAGGCATCAGGAGTTTCAGTGCATTGAAGTATGCTGCAAAATAGGTTAAGTGGGAAAAATAGAAATAGTCAGGTTTGCAAACAGTGGGTATTGTATAGTTCAGAATCTAAAAAATACTGGGGTTAGACAGAATTAGATCAGATCAGGCTGGAGATCAGAGAGCAAGCCTAACATCACTGAGCTTGTCAGAGGCTCACTTTCAGCCAAGAAACCAGAAATGGTTTTGTCCGTTTCTTAGAAAGCTGGGGGAAAAGTGGTATTTCACAGTCATCCTGGCAATCAGAGTGAAGGGAATAAAGGAGCTTTCCACCCTCTTTGCCACCCTCTGCTACAGTTGTTAGGAATGTTTTCAGAGGTCCATTTCTGCCTACTTTGAGCCCCTGATGTAGCCCAGGCAGCCAGAGGAGACATCTCCATTCCTGCATGTCAAGCCTGTTATTTAGATATCATCACCGAGCATGACTGACTTACCATTAATAACTGGAGGAGAATTCCAGGAAGGCATCTGCTCAAATAACAGCGATAAATTACAGGATATGGTAAGATTTCTATATTAGAAAGCCAAACAAACAAAACATCAAGACCATTTTACTTTAGAGAGGAGAAAAATAAGATGTAATACAAAGGGGGTACATAAGGGATTGAATAATATGTAGAAATAAGTTATTCTGTTTGCCAATGCCTATTTATCCTTTCAAAGGACACGTGCAGTGAAATTAAAAGATGACAAAAATAAAACTGATAGAAGAAGGTACTTTAGATAGTGGAACTTGTTATCACAAGATACATTCAACAGTGTTCCAAATAGAATTAGGGTGCTATGGGGACCTCACTGGGAAATACCCCCATACATGAATTTTGATCTTCTGACCTGCTGTGTGGTTAAATGTGCAATCCACAAAAGTCTCTCCCTGTGCAAAGAATTGTAGTAGAGGAAAACAGGCAGCAGAAGTTAAAACTAAATAATCCCAGAACACTATAGAGCAGAGCTGGAAGAATTTTGTGATGTGAGAAATTCTAATAGGATCTAAGGGGACCGAAGTGAATTGGATTACTGCAGACAGTAATGTAACAGGGAAAGGTAGAGTGCTAGATTATTGATGAAGACAGAGGATGGAGATTACCTGAGGGTGTCAGCACAATCCTCACAAAATACATTTTCTGCTTTAAAGCAGGAAAAAAAGTTGCCCAGTAGTTCCCATTCATTAATATCTATTGCTTTTGAAAAAGGCCACAATGATTTTGTTGATCCCGTCTTATTGAGTGTCTTGCTCCTTCCTGACATGCAAAGACACAGCTGGGAAGAGCTCTTGGTTTTCTTGATGGGAAAAGGCCACTTGCTCATGTTTTTGTGTAGGTGAAGCCTCTTTAACATTTCCCCATGGCTCAGCCATGGCAGAGCAATTCCTCCATATTGCTGCTAAGTCAATACTCACTTTGCTGTATGTGAGCATTGGCTTCACTCATTCTTGATGTGTATCCTGTCTGCTACAAAAAAAATAGACAAGCTCTCTAAAGACACTGAAGTTTTCTCAATGTGTAAGCTATTTTCCAGGTCTGCTAAATTCTTTCTCAACAGGCTGCAGCTAAAGAAATCAAACCTGATTTGATTACAGCCACTAGAGGAATATTCCAGATCTTGAATTCAGTTGTAGTAATTGGAAACTTGTGTTGTAAAGGAATCATCTAAATTCATCTAAGACATAACTTCTTTGAATACAGTCTTAGGAATTCACAGATGGCACAAATTCAATCAGCCAAGACAGCATTAGTTTTGTACCCCAGAAAGTTCCTAGTCTCTCCTTTGCTCAGTTCAAAAGAGGTAACATTTTTCATTTGTGCTTTACATTTAAAATAAATTGTCTTAGATGGAGACATTGCCCCAGCAAAGTTTTTGCCAGAAACAAAATTCTTCTAACCAAGTTATAAACCCCTGAAAATAGGGCTTTATAATGGGACTGCTGATAGACCCTTAACAATAGCGTTGTGAATGGCGCTGCTATAATTAATGATACTTCAGAAAGATTTATGGTCCTTAGAAAGAGATAAAACAGAAATATCATTGCTTCTTTGCCTCCCATCATTTTATCCTCTATGAAATTTTATGTGAAATAAGTCAAATGAAAAATGTAAGCTCTTAATCTTTTCCCAGAGTCCTGTCTCTCACTTGATGAACACTTTCACAGAATAAATTAGAGCTTTTTATTCCTTATGTATGTACAGCTTTGTATTTAAAAACCAAAGAAAAGAACATTGTTGGCTTGGCAAGTCAGCTCAAGACAACAGTCATGGAGGAAGCAAAGATGACTCACTATTACTGTCTGTTCTTCTGCCATCCCAGCGACAATGACTCTTGTCCAGCAATAGTTGTGAGCAGCTTGGTGATGTCCAAAAGTGCTCTCTAGGGAAGATTCTCTGCTGATGGAAAGTCAACCACGGTGACTCTGGCTGCAGCAGCAAGAGTCCAGTGGCCTGAGCAGAAAGCCAAAAGCTGTGGCTTAATTACAGCTGATAGTACCTTTGTGTTGGAAAACCCAGAATACTATAGGGATATTTAATTTAACTGGGAAAGGCATAGCAAGAAGCAGTTGCTGGAGGCTAAAGCTAGAAAAAAATTGAATTAGGTATTTGGTGCTATATTGCAACACAGAAAGGGAGTAGCCACTGGAACAGACTATTAAAGAGAAAGTGAATTCTCCATTTCCTGACAATACCAAAGGAAAATGAGAAGCTGACAAAAGAAATGCTTTTGTTGAAACAAAACACATTTTAGCCAAACAAAAAGAAGATTGACAACAGTATTTAATGGCCTGTGATGTACAGGAGGCTGCCCTGATGGTCTAACGGTATGTTCTGTGTGTGAATGTTGTGACTCTGTACAGCATTTTAACAAATAATGGTAAAGCAGTGCTTACTGAGCAGAGATCAGGGTAGAGGGCTCTGAACGAATTGCCTTGGAGCCTGTGCCCTGCAGCACCTGGCACTGCCCAGGGAGCTGCTGGGAGGCTGCAGGGAATGCCAGCTTCTGAGGCTTCTGGATGTGCAGGGGGAAAAGCTGCACCTCCGGGCAGCCAGGCTGAGGCAGCAGCTGCGTAGGGGCTGAGAAGTCACAGATTTGGCACAGGCCACCTGGAATGGCAGTTAAAGCTCAAAATCCATCACATCCAGATAAAGGCTCCGGCTTGTGCCAGCCTCACCCAGATCAGATGGCATCAGGCACTTGTTTTCCAAAAGCCTCTGCAGTGTGTCAGGAGTTTTGTCCCTCTGCCCGTTAAAGTAGCAGTGTTTGAGCATCTTCCCTGTTATTTTGATTGACAACAGCAAAGTCACTAGAGGACATCAAGGACTTTCTTGCTGGGTTGTTTTCCTGTTATAAATCGTAGCTCTTTATATTAGAGAAAAAAACTGAAATGCTGTTTCGAAATAATAACTGAAGTTCCAGTTTCTAATAGGAAGCTCTGAGATCCATGCTCAAATTCCCCATAAATTATAACATTGCCCCTTCAAAATGTCTCCAATCCATCAGGAACAGAGAGGGATATTTTATTTTTATTTTATTTTATTTTATTTAATGACAAGAACATTTGGTTTTCAATGAAATTCACTTTGGAGGGCAGAACATTTTCTTTTTCATTGTAAAAAGATTTGTAAAGGGGCAGGATTGTGGCTATTATTAGAGTTCTTCCTAAAGAAAATCATCAAATCCTTTAGAGCACTAGGCAGATCTGGGCTAAAAAGTATAACAGGATGGTATAGAGCAGCCCAGATAGCGACAGAGAAAATGGAGCAGGAAGAGAGAAAAAAAATGGAAACCCACAAAGAAGAGCAGATGCCAATTAGAATTCTTGCAGGCTGCAGCAAGGAGTGAGCATAAGAAGCTGTAGGAAAAGAAAGGGTAGAGTGGATTAGTGTTAATCAGAGACATGGGAAAGTAGGGAAGGTTTTAAATGAGCTTTTGGGTTAGCAGCTCAAAAGAGAATTCCAGATCCATCAGGTGTAGGGGCAAAAATAAAATGCAGAATAGCAGAACATCTGAATCCTGAGTAATTAACTTTCGAAGGTAACAAGACATTTTTTGGAAGTGGAAGCCTCTCTCTATCCCTCTCTCTCTCTCTCTAGCACTGTTATCCTAGTGAAATAGTGTACTTAGTATTATAAGAAAGTGACTCCTACATGTTTTCTTTTTCACTGTCATAATGGTATGTACACAGAGCACCTTGTTATAGGAAAGTTAAGTACTAAGGAACTAGAACTTGCCCAGACTCTGGTAATAAATTTGCCCAAACACAGAGTGCAGATGAATTGCCTCTAGAGTTGGGTGAGTTACACCAGGTAAAAAGCTGGCACAGTATGGGACAATCAGGAGTGGTCTGAAGATCTTGGGGTTCAAGATGAGTTCCAAAATCCACTAGAGACATTGTTGACATCAGTAAACATTAGACCAGGATGGCTGGAGTGTAAGAGTAGGGAATCTCCTTACAGCTCTGAGATGTGAAACATCCCTTAACATTTCTGTGCTGCCAATTTAACTCCCTGTAAAATGAGGACACAAACACCTAGTCACTAAAAAGGGGGAAAAAAAAGGAAAAATAAAAAAGAGGATAAAGGAGAACCCCCACTGATTATCTGTTCTTAGAGGCTGTACAATGCTATAATTAACAATCCTATTTCTAGCTCTGTTTGTGTTTCTTTTACATATGAATCATCATTAAAGGTTAATGAGAAAACTAACACTATATGAAAAGGTTGCTTTCTCATTATTTAAACATTTTCATTTTAAAAGCTCTATGTATTCCTAGAATATTATTAATTTATTATTTGCTGAACAATATCTTAACTAGTCCCCTTTTATTTCCTCACATGGCATGATTTTAAGCAACTGCAAGCAGTGCTCTTATTTCCATTCTGATTCTCTGCACCACTGAATCTCCAGCAGAATGAACTGCATCCAGACAAAGCACAGACATGTCCATCAAATCAGCCAGAGCTTCTGACACACACTTTGTGCCAGCTTGGTGCTCTAGTGTTGGCTTCACACTGGGTGCCAGAGGAACAGAGGATTCTGGATCCAGTGTAATTTTAGCTTAGCACAGAGAGGCAATGCATAAACCCCACCAGCACTACACCAAACCTTCCATGGTTTTTTAAACAAATTTAAACCATCAGAGTGGGAATGTATGAGATCTGTGCTTTACATCAATAGATCCAACACTGAAAGCCCTAAAGTCGCAGTTTGGCCATACCCAAGCCTGCAGTAAATTTTACACAGTGATAAAACACCACTGAATTCAAATGAAACCTATAAATCATTTGTCCATTTTCAATGCATTGGAATATATTCTGGTGATGAAAGCAACTCTTCTGGCATGGTGGAAGATGAACGCTACTTGACAGACCCAAACCAAGCCACCTATGCTCATGGCCATGAGGGGAAAAGATGAGCTCCCAGGGAACAGAAACCCAAAACTTTGCTCAAGTTCTTGCTCCATGCCAGGGGTGCACGTGCCAGATTTTCCAGTTGGACATAACTCTCTTTTAATGACCAAAGTTACATGAAAAAACCCCCTCTGAAAATAGGACTTTGTGACAGAAACGCCTACACAGCTGTAAGAGCCACTTCTCAAATGTTCTTCTGCTTATGAACCACAAGACTAATATGGCAAAATTTGCCGACTTTTCAGTTTTTCCCCCTTTTTGTTGAAACTAATGAGTCACGATTAGAGTAATGTTTTTCTGTGACTCTGAAACCATTTTGCCTAATGAGGTACTAAGTCTTTATAATTAGGCCCAGAAGGGAGCTAGGACGTGGCCCCTTAAGAGCAATAATTATTTAGGTTATTTATGGTAATAAAAAATTGAAAATAGGAATTCTTCCTCAGAATGCAACTATTTATTCTTTTACATATTGCCTAATAGGCAATTACCCTATTAAGGCAACGTTTTGTTGCTAAAGACATTAATTGAAATGTAAATTAAATGTAAATCAGCTAATTAAATTGATATGTAATGAACTTGTCATGCAGGCCTTTGAGATCAGATGCATTCTGCTAATAAACAAGTGTTTTACTGGTGCCATTGCTCACTGGAGTTAAGGTTGTTTAACGTGTTGTGTCGATAACACTCTCCCATCCCAAATTGAAAGGTTTGGATTGTGTTGTTAGAGCCCAGAATGAAGCTGGCACTGGGACCTTCTGGATTTACTCCATCCTATTATTTCCTGATCAGCTTTATTAAAGGCAAGGTGCTCCCCTAATTGGAAGTGCTGCTCATACCATTGGGTTGTGATCCAAGCTCTGTTTGTTCCTTCTGCTCCCCAGAAATGACATAATGCTTTGTAAAAGCCCTCTCCAAGATTGATGCTGCTGTTATAGGTGGCTTCTGGAGGGGTTGATGGTATTTCTTTCTCCACATGTTGTGGCCAGTTCAGCAGAGGTAATGAACCCTCACAGCAGTGGGAGGATAACTTTACACATTCCCGAAACAGAAATAAAATGAGAAATGAAGCAATCAGAATTTGCTTGGTGATTATGTTGACAATGTACAAGGTAAACATCAAAGTCAATACAGCAACAAGAGAATGAGCTGGAATAACCTTCTGTGCTGGCCATAACACACATGTAACCTTCAGCATCAAAGCGTGGGCTTGTGTCAAGCTGTAAATTAAAGGGAAAGAACAGGAAACTATCAGTTCTGCTGTGAAATGATCCATTTTCCTGCAGCTGTGATTTGAGCCAGTAAAATTTCTGGCAAAAATTCAGGCCCTGTATTGAAGGTATCTTGGAGGACAAAAGTCTGTCCCCTTCCAGATACATGGACAAAACTCACTGCCTCCAATTAAGCAACAGTAAGGCAAATGCCACATGTTTTACTTTCAAAAAAGGTCAGGTCAGCACCTTACAGAACTCATTGCCCACTTCTGTTCACATCATGCAGACATGTCGTGCTCAGTCACAAAGCTTAAGCAAATGTAGCAAAAAGGGCTGTGGAAGCAGGAGAATGGAAAAACAGTTTGCAGTTGTGGAAATCCAGAAAGTTTTCCTGGATCCATTGTGCTGTAGATGCACCTGAGCATTAATGCTTAATTATTCTGTCTGGAATAAATTGGATGCTGCGTTTATAACAACTTCTATCCAGAGAACTTTCCACCCTGCAGTCCTTCGGGGCCTGGGGGTATTTAATAAACATGTCAACTACCACTCTTCTTTAGCTTGAAAGCAGCATCTTGTTTTGTCCTACTGAAGAACACTCCAGTTTGAAGTTTACAGAGCAATTAAAGACCCTCATGGGGCCCCTGATATTGTCAGCATATGTAGATTAGTAATTGTCAAGTTTCTCCCTAAGGCTGAAGAGCTCTTAGTCAAATTCCAGAGATCATCAAATATTCAGATTTCAGTGGGCTTTGTGTCATACACAACATAGTGGCATAATTAAACTAAAATGTTTCTTTTCTAATAAACTTTTGGATCTGTATATGTTTCCTTTTTTTTTTTTTTTCAATTAGCTATGATCATAAAATAAAAAAGAACATCAATCCAAAGCTGCAACTTTGCCGCTTCCAAAAAGTCGCCCTGGTAGTAGCTTTCTTGTCCAAAAAGTTGGGGTTTGGGGGCCACACTTGCACTGCAAAGGCCTGATGTGCAAAGGCCTGATGGAGCACAAACCCCAGCAGACGGAAGGTACAGTTCCTTCTCTGACTTCTTTCCAGTCAAGATGTGGGCACAGGCCATGGTGCTGCCACCTTGAACTGTGTCTTCACTGACCTGGTGGCTTGGACTAGCTCAGATTTTAGCCTATTCTTAACTAGTTTTGATGCCTGTGAACATTGATATAGATAGAAATGATATTAAAAAAAAACCAAAAAACTTTAGAGGTCAGGGAAGGGAATTAGTATAAGGATCCTCCCAACCCAGGTGGATGCTGTAGTGACTGACTCCAAACTTCCCTGTTGTTTGAACCCTCTGCCTACCACACTGAGCAATCAAATACTCACCTGAATTTAATATTCATTTGAATGTTGGACAGGAATTTTGCTGGCTTGCTTTGAATCTTGTATGGTCCAGCTCTTGGAGCTCAAGTAACTAATATGGTAAAATGGAGTAACAAGAGCAACTGGATGAAGCTTTTCTGCATCAAGACTGGCCTGTGCATCTTCTGCCTGCTGGATCTGTCTGCTGTGGTTTCTCACATCCACTGGATTGTGGTCCCAGGGCTTGGAAGGGTCGAAGTGTTGGTCACTGGTCTGCATCCATCACTGAAGTCCCATTTCATTGAGCTATGTCTATAGGCAAAGCCTGTGGCAAGGAGGAAGGTGTTACAAACCTCTCTGATGTTTTTGACCTACAAACTGAGATTTTAAAGCTGCATTTGGGATCTGTATGTTTAATTCCTGACAAAATGAAAAAGAATTGGACGTGGAAATTGTGAAGGCAGCTTTAATATTCTTCATTACAGCATGTTACATAAAAGATCTAAGTTACTGCTCATGAGGAGTAGATCTTAATTTCCGTGCTCACATTTCCTAGGTGTAGCAGAGGACAAATTGGCCATGCTTGGAAGCTGACAGAAATCTTTTGTTAAACCCAGACTGCCTGATACAGGTGTGTTCTTACTTAGACTCAGACTAATGTGTTCAAGTGAGCAATATTTATTTTCTGAGGCTGATCAAGTGAGTATGAAATCCTGTTTGTGTGTCCGGGAGGAAAGTCATTGTTACCTCCATTATTGCACTTCAATGGTACTTCTTACTCTGTAAATCCCATCTTATTTGTCCCAACTTACCTGCAGTGCTGAATACAGGCAGCTCTGAAGGCTGTGATCTTTCACTAGCCCTGGAACAGAGAGCTGAAGTATCTCCTTGCCAACACAAGGATAACCTGAAGCTAGCAGGTAATTTCAGAGTGGTTTTCTGCAGTCTCAAGCTGACTTTAAAGCAAAGCTCTATTATTTTGCCTCCAAATCTTTCAGGCCTCCATGTCCCCAAGCCCCTTTGTGGACTAAATCGTCATTTCTTGAAAATCATTTAAATTCTTCCTACTGTTGAGTAACACCCACTGTTGAGGTGGCTCTTCTCCACTTGGTCCACTGCATATGGCAGAATATAGTGCTGCTTTCTTTTCAGAGGCCTATCTCTGTGCTAGGCTATGGAAATTAGATCCAAGCAGCACAAAGAAGGTTGGGCCTTAAATAGTAGCCCAGGAGGAGATCTCAAGGGTCCCAATAAAAAGAAGATCAAAAACTTTCCTCACATTCTTCCTATGATGATACGTCTCAGAATTATTAATTTTTCTTGTTCTGTATCATATCTTAGGCCAAGGTGTTTTTCCCAAGTGAATTGCAACATGCCCTTTGGTTCAGTGAGTTTAACTGAAGCATGGCTATCTGGAAAAAGGACTGTTATCTGTAATAAAGTAAGTCCTTCAAATTTATTTTCTTGATCTTGTACTTTGGTTGGGCTGCCAGACTCTTAATGCCTCGAAAAGTATCTCTCACCTAGGGCCCTAATTTTAAAGGACTTTGGATTTTTAGGGGCTGGATGGCATCATCTGCTTGCATGGATTTTGTCAGTGTATTTCTGCGAGTGAGCCAGCCTGAGCTGTGTGCTAATTCCCCATCTCCTCTGTGGTTGATGACAGCCCCTGGCTCAGTGAGATTTCACTTTTGCTCAATGGATTCTTCTTTCCCTGCCCTCCCTGAGATATATTTTCTAAGCACCAATTTCACTCCAAAATTAAAGATGAAATTTAAAGATTAGGGACTGCAGGGGTTTTTGGTTTTGTTTTGCCTTTTTTTTTTTTTCCCCAAAGGCATTTCAATGCCTTATACTCATTGATTGAGCTAGGTATCTAAATCATCCAGAGCAACCTGGCCCCCATCCCAAATTAGGTGATGTAAAAGGCCAATTTGCCTTTTAAAAGCTCTCCAATTTAGCCTCCTGCTGTGCGATTAGTGCCACGCGTAATAAACACATTGTGAGCGGCACTGCCGAGGGCAGGTGTGGGTGAGGTAATGGATCCCACCGACTGCCTGCACTATAAATGCCAGAAATATCAAACACTGCCTGCACCAGCCTTAGTCCCAGTCAATTCTAATTACTTGAGTGGACTGACTCCAAATTCAGATGTGCTGTGGTGTGACTGAGGTCAGGGTACAATACATGATTCTTATCTTAATACCACTGTAGTACTGGAAAGGTCAAACTGAGCACCGTGCAAGGAGAGGAGGCACCGGCTCTGTTAATTATTCTTCACTCCTTGAACAAAGAGGTGAAGATTGTGTTTCTGCTGAAGAGAGTTTTGACAGACGGCGTATTTAACAAAAACAAGGAAGAATGGAGGAACCATTCCTGCAACAATCCTTTAACTGAGCCTTCCTGAGCTTTGCCAGAAACCTTGGAGCACTTGGTCCACCAATCCTTGGAACTATAACTACAGCAGAGTCAGAGGCCAGGGAGGGCAGCATTGCAGGGGTAGTTTCCAATTCTGATCATTAAGAAAAGCCAGCTTTTCCTACCAAATAACATG
This sequence comes from Brachypodius melanocephalos, assembly GCA_013398615.1. Taxonomy (NCBI): domain Eukaryota; kingdom Metazoa; phylum Chordata; class Aves; order Passeriformes; family Pycnonotidae; genus Brachypodius; species Brachypodius melanocephalos. The sequence goes on from VZSR01000245.1 coordinate 12,000,962, forward strand.
TTCAGAAAACATTAAAACTCTGTGTTCATTTGTAGGCATTCCTGCTGTAGGAGGAATTGCTGATGAGTGAGGCACAAGGCTGAACTTCCCTTTCCCACTTGCTTACCACTACCCCACTTGAACAGCTGTAAAGCACCTCCAAATAGCAGTGTTCCCTGCATGCCAGCTGTAGCATTTTATTCTGTTTTGCATTAGTTTTCATAACTGTATTAGGTAGAGAGAGTGAATATCTGGGTTCAGAACTGGTTTTAGTTGGGCTCAGCTCACTGTTATGAGGTGTTATGATCTGCACCCCTTTCCAACGTAACTTCCCAGGAGCCCACACACGAGACAATATTTTGTTATTTCTCCAAAAGCAATGGGCAAAGTCATTGCTAGGACCAGAGCATGATCCCAATCCAATAGCCATTCTGCTCATTTAATTTCTGCTATCCATAAAGTGTTAACTGCTGAAAGCAGAAACATGAAACCCTGCAATAGAGAGAGCTGATTAGAATTCAGCCCACTGTATCACCCGTAAATAGGAAATGAAGAATACACGGCTGTGATTAATCGTCCATAAATGGCCACTGCCTGCTTCCTTTGCTCCATACAAACACAGTCCACGTATTTATTCAGCTCACCAAAGGAGTAACAAGATCACTCCTATTTGTTAGGACCTGGGATTTCAGCAAGTACTCACTTAGAGGAGAGCTCAGTTCTTGCATGTCTGTAGACATGCACACACATCTGCTCTTCTGTCTGGTTTTCACTATCCATGAGATAAATCAGATTTTTTTTTTAAGGTTTACTTGCCTATAAATCAAAATACACTGAAATGCAAAATCACAGCAATGTCAGGTTTAGTAATTTTATGATATCACAAACATCAGTCTCTAAGGATTGGCAATAATTGTACTATTAAGAAAAAAAGTTTTGGATTTTATGCACTGCAGCTTGGCCAAATCTGATATCAGGACACTGGGGAAAAAAAAAATATAATTATGTGATGCACAGAAAACTGACCTGTAGCTTGAAGCGCTGGTGGGTAAAGCCTGTTTTTACCAGTCATGGATGCAGTTCCATTAGAGCAGCAGCTTGCCTGCTTGTGGTTCAGCTGAGTTCAGCGGAGCAGGGCTGCCCACGCCGCTGCTCCCTGGCAAAACGCAGAAACATCTTTCCTTTGCTGGGATTTGCAGCCCAAGGGATGCATCTGTGAACAGAGGGCTGCCTCCAGTGCCTTCATCCTCTGCTGTCACTGGGTGCTTGGTACACCAGACATTTCCCTGGAAATACCACTTGCACAGGCATTGCAGTGCCACTGCTGGCCTGGGAAGAGGAGGTGACACTTTGGAGATTTGATCCCTCTGCCCCCACTTTCCTGAATGTCTTTAAGCAAATCCCTTGGTTCCTGAGTGCCCCAGTTCCCCAGGTGATCAATGGGGATTGTGAACTACAACCCTCATTAAAGGCACTGTAGATCAAGTAGGGAAAACTGCTCCACAGGACCTAAATATTGATATTATTACCCTGAAAAATGGTGTAATTGCTGCAAAATGGCCAGTAAAATTGTCAAAATCATGTATAAGAAACAGGAAACAGAATCACAGAATGGGTGATGTTGGAAAGGCTCTAGAGATCACTTTGTCCTCTCCACTCAGGCTGAGTTACCTACGTGGCGCTGCCCAGGGCTATATCTGGCTGGGTTTTGGATATCTGCAGAGATAGAGACTCCATAGCCTGCTCCAGGGTTTGACCACCCTCATAGTTAAAATGAATTTTCTTGTGTTCAGATGGAATTTCATATATTTGTTTTAATTTGTGCTCTTTGCCTCTTGTGCAGCATGTGGTCCCCACACCTCCCCCGAGGAGCTGGTGAGAACCAATTTGACCAGATGTGATTTGATTTTGTCCAGTCACCTTTGAAGTCTCAGTGTTCATTCATTTTTGTCCCTCTTGATTTTCCTCAACAGGCTACTTTTGCTTGGAGACCAGTACCAGCTTGTTGAACCAGTGGGTTTAACAGCCTCACATCGCCTGGAGATGCTCTGGCACCACCCAAGGGCTCCCCACCCCTAGGAAGTTAGCAGAGATCGCCCAGCAACAGGGAGCCTTTCCCAGGTGAGCCTGTTGTAAAACAGTGATTACCACCACCACAAGATTTCTCTTCCAGGAGAAAAAAAACCCCTCACTTGCCTAAAGATGTTATCATGCATAATTCAGGGAAGAAATCCATACTGCATTTAAAAGATTACATCTTATCATCCAGGGTACTTATTAGCTTGATGATTTAAAAGTAGATGGGGATAGAGCCTTTCCTGCTATTCTGCAGCAGCATCAGTGCTGTGTGCTGATGAGTGATGGCCTCGTGGCTTGGTTTGTGACTGAACTGCTTTTCTGATTCCAGAACTGGTCCAGATGGGGTGGAGAAATTCCCAATTCATGGTGAGCAGCCCTGGCTCTGTCCATGTGTGGGTTTCAGACCACCATCTCTCTTCTTCCTGTTGGGTTTGGTTAAGTTTGTGGCAGGCAGTAACAAAGGGTTAGTGGTGTTTGTTTCCTCTGGATATTGCCCTGTCCAGGAGCACACAGCACTCCCGTCTTCCCAAGGGCAGGAGAAGATGCTTTGGGACAGCCAAAGGCAGCAGGCACCTGGATACCGAAATGGTGAGGAGGCTGGAACAAAATTCAGGCAGATTTACCCTGGACAGCTCTAGTTGTTCTGATGGCCCTTGGTGATTTCCAAATACATATTCCCCTTCCCAGCACATGCCCTCCTTTTGACCTGGCATGTCCCATGCTGCATGCAACCTCTCTCAGAACAGGGCTGGGTTTCCACTTCTGCCTTCCTACTTTCCAGGTTGTCACTATTTTTCTAAATCAAGAGAAATCTCCTTCTTTTTTTTTTTTTTTAATCCCACCCACACATAGGCTGTTTTAAATCCAAATCCAAATTTGAAAAGTTGTTTAAAAATGGCATTGCACCAGCAAATAAGGTCATTCAAATGCCAGGTGCTCCAGATTGAACTTGGAGAGGGAGAACTTGATTATGACCATTATTTTTGCACCATCATTCTGTCCCTATTATGCCTTGTGCCTCCCCTGTATCATGAGGCAGGACACCTATCTGCAATACCTAAATGAAGTAGCTTTTTTTTTTTTTTTTAGTTTTTGGGGCTTATTCTGGGCTACATGCATGTAATAAGAGTGAAATTATGATGAAATTGAGTGAGGATGCTTAGGAAATCTTGATTTTTATCAAATATATCCTGGGCAAGCAAAATTAACCCCAAAAGGTGGCACCTGCACTGATTTTAGCAAGTGGCAGGGTATATCTCTGTGTTGCTTTCCACACAAGCTCTCATCTCAGAGATTTGCCCATTATATCATGGACTTAGAACTAAATGATAACCTGGGGACTCTGGTGTTTACAGCCATTTCAGGCAGAAATCCTCAGATGAATAACTTGGGAAGTCTCAGGATGACTGAATGACAGCTCAGTTCAGGAACAGGGTGTGCTGAACATGAAGTGTGAGAGTGAGTAAAAAGGAAGTATTTTGCAAAAATCCTTCTCCCATTTCAAGGTTGAGAGGTATGAAATGTCTGCATTTAACAGTCTTTATTAATTACTGTTTACTCTCTGCCAACACTGCCTTGGGAGCATCTGTGATGATTTAGCCAAGCACCCATGGCCATCACTCCTGGCTGCTGTGACTCAGCCATGGAGCCTCGTTCACTTCTCTCACTGGCTCTGTGACCCGCTTCTGTCCTGCTTCAGCTCACTTCATCTGCCTGAATCTTGGTCCACCATGTGAGAAATGGGTGTTTCCTCATATGGAAAAAATTATATATAAAGCAACATTAGTATGAGGTAAAAGTCATGGGGGTTTAGATGGCAGACATGAATCACAGAGATAAATATTCCTCAGCTTATCCTAAATCTTGCAATATCTGATCCATAGAAGAGCTAAAAATTGCAGTCAAGATTTCCAGGGTAAAGTCCTGGCTTTATTAAAAATAGCAAAATGCTTCTTCACCTAAAAAGACCAAAGGTTCAGCCTCTTGAGGCTGAATCACGAACTCTGTGAGACCCATATTCCCATGCCAAAAAAGGAAGAAGAAGGGGAGGAATCAAGACTCCCATGCTGAAGAGCACCTCTATGCCCTAACCAGTTTCCTCAGCTAAAGTGAAACTCTGCTTCTCCAGATTTTTTCTGTCCTCTTCTTCCTGCTCCTTAGTCAAGCCTCCTCAGACATACTTCGTGTTTTCCACTTGGTGACTCAGCATCAGCTGCTCAAACTCTTTGGGAGCGTGACAGGGCTGTGACCAACTGAGAGGGAAAAGAAATCTGCCTTAGGGGACACAGAAATTATTAAGTGCTAAGTACAACATGAATTTGCCAGAAAACAACATCCCCACCAAGAGCCTGCTGTCTCCCTGCAGGGCTGTGCTCAGCCTTCAGACTCGCGAACACCAGCGAGCAGATTTAGTGCTCATGGCAGCTCTGGAAGGGGCCTCACACGACAAGGACAATGCTCACGGCCTAAAATAATCACACCTCTAGAAATGTATTAATCCAGCCTTAAAATGGGCCCTAAATGCTATAGAACAATCCTCATCAATCTTAGCATTGCATGGAGCAACCCCAAAACCTCCCAGCCTTCACCCAGCACCAAAGGGGAAAGAGCACAAATCCTCAGCATTTCTTCAGGCTGCTTTGGTTGAAAGTATTAGGGTTAGTATTAGGTTGAAACCCTAAAAGTGCAAAATGAACAGGGGACTCTTTGTACCCAGGATAATTTTGTGTACATAACAGGGAATCACAGTAGGCTATTGACTCCCTTATGGCTGTGAGAAAGACTTCATCCTCAGTGGCATAACTTGCTCTAGTACTCTTTTCTTCCAAACACTAGCTGGTAATAAAACCTTCCCTCAGATACACAGGCTATTGGTAGTGCAGTTTGAATTGGCTGGATTCTGTTCCCACTGCTTGCAGACAGTAAATTTCAAGCCTTACTGGAAAAGCAGCATTTTTATACTTCACAAATTTGGATTCTTTAAAAAATTTTTGATGATAAAGAACTTTTTGATGAAAGACTTAGTGAAAAAGAAAAACATCTTTTATATCCATGCCCATCAGTACTGATGCTCCCAGTTTCCCCTGTGTTCCTTCCACAGGAGGATTCAAACCCCTCCAGATGCACTCAAAAGCATTTCATCCTTCCATGTATACTGGTCTGCCGTGGAGAGGTGCATGAGATGTGAAATAAATCACACCTCCCCACACTGACCAGCTGTGAGAACCCCTGACAGCCATGCTGTTGTCAGGATCTCTGCTCAGAGCCACCAGATGGGGAGGAACATGAGTAATGAGAGGACCTCCTCCATGCCCAGGCAGAACCACAGGAGATGTGCTGCCCTGCTCTGAAAACCCCTCTCATCCCACAAACGCCCAGCCCATAGAGCACTCACCTCCAGAGAAGGGACGAGGCAGTGGTGGTCACTCTGCTGGTCTGGCTGTGCTGTCCATGGCTGCAGGTGATGGGGCTGGTCTGGCTGTGCTGTCCATGGCTGCAGGTGACCTGGCTGCCCTCACAGGGCAGTGTGGAGGCAGTGGCCAGGCTGTGCCCCTGCTCCCCCTGAGGGGCTGTGAGCTGCCCCAGCCACAGCAGCTCCATCCTTACACAGCTCCTTGGATCCCTGGATTTGCAGGGAGCCAGGGAACTTGCTCTGTGCTGTTAAACTCTGGTTATAGATCACTGAACACTGATACTAAAGCACAGGGAAAACCTCCATGAACTCTTGCAAAGTGCTTTGAAATCTTTTTTCTGCACAAGGACAGAGAGACTTTAAGGGGATGGAAACCAGCTCCTTTGCCAGCCATGCCAATTGTTTTCAACAGGCTCCAATGGAAAAAGAAACAGAGTGAGCTCTGCTTCTGTATTATTCCCATCCAGCACCATTCCTCTGGCTGCTGAGGAACCTGGTTTAACTTATTTTTATGTGCAAAGAAAGAGGTAGGTAGACACGAACACACAACACATAAATATATAAAGCACACACACATAAACACACATAATCTAGGAGGCAAAGAGACAATCTGTACCTGCATTTGCGATATCTTCCTGCACCAGGTAAGGAAAGCATCTTTTTCCTTTTAACCGGATGCTGTACCTACATTGTTTCCTCGCAGTCTATCTTTAGGTTATAGCAGTTCACAAGGATTTTTCAGCAGATGTGTTATTCAATTACTTCAGGGCTTTTCCATTTGTAATATTTTGAAGCAATGATAGCCAGCAGACTTCACCTGTCTTTTAGAGATAGCCAGCCTGGTAATTTTAACTCTGCCCATTTTATCCACACCAGTAAATCTCATAACATGGTTATAGAGAGATTCCAATTTTTGTAGAATCTTCTCCTGGGAATTCCTGTATACAATATTGCCATAGTCTGTAATGGACATAACCTGTGATTGGATTAATGTTTCCCTAGTGAAGAAGTCAAAGCATTTCATGTTCCTATAACTGGTTTGCAGCTCTGCAGTAAAGGTCTTTGGTGTGGCAGAGAGAATAATTGCAAACTCAGCCCCAATCAGAATATATAATCCCCTCACAGTGAGAGTCTAATTTGGTGCAGTTACACTGCCCATGCAGGGGTTTGTAGTGGGATTTTCTTGTCAGGAGAGAAGAATGCAGAGAAAACAAGTTAATTTCAGCGTTTTAATATTCATCACCCAGTCCTGTACAAAGGGAAGCAAATAAATTGCCACTGCTCCAAGGGAGGGTCCTGCAGCTCCCCAGGCAGAGAATGTGATGAGGCAGGGAGGGCTTTGCAGTGGTCTCCTCACAATAAAAGCCCTCCACTCGTGTTCAGATAAACATGTGCCTTTATTCTTAAGAGTAAATACCATTCTGTCCAAATAAAAGCCTATCTTTGGACCCATGTTGACTTCTGAACCTGTCAGAATCCCTGGTGTCACCTCACCTTGACACAAGTGACTAATAAGGAATTACTGTTGGGAGTTCAACATGCATTACTTACGTCTGAGACACAGATCATCTCCAGGAAGAAGAGGCTCATGGCAGACCAGGAGTAGGTTCTGAAGCAGGGTCTGCCTGCTCAGGTGGAGGAGGAGAACTTCAGAATTCCCATGGGAGGAAAGGGAACTAGAGGCTGGGAACAAAAGGTCTCCTATTTTCAGCTCCCATGCTAGGCTCCCCAAAGAATGGGATGTGTAAACCCTCAGGCAAACTAGCAGGGACCCCTCAGTGGAAGAAAGGCTCAGGCTCCCATCCCCAGCTGGTCAGGGAGAGCTTTCAAGAAATACAGTTTATTGGAGAACTGTGAAAGCAGCTGTGGATCTCTGAGGAAAGCACCATAAAGTCAGCTCTGCCTGTGGGATTCAGGAGAGATGTGTCTGGGATCTCAGCATGGAAAACTTGGGTAGTGGCAACTGTGGCTCAGCCAGGAGGTGCCAGAGGCAAACTGAAAGAGAAATGAAATGGGAGGCAAGAGCAAAGAGTTTGGACATGACATTCTGGAACAAGGATGGGGAGGATGGGTTCCAGGATGGGCGTACTGCCCAGCTGAAGAGCGTGGCAGATGCTCTTGGCAGATAACCTTATGTTTGAATGTTACAGCATTGCTAGGCAGGTGGAGAGGATGGGAAGAAGGTTAGCACCATGGGACTTGACAAATGGGATGTCATCATTCCCCATATGGGTAACTGTCTCCAATCTGTGCTGTCTGTGCCACTGAAAGGCTGGGATATCTCAGCAGACAGGCAGCATCTCTGGCAGAGATGGGCAGTCTACTCTAGGTCTGTCCTAAGACCTACAGATTTCAGGCTGTGGGGCAGATACCTGTGAAGAAGACAAGTAAGGAAGTGGAGATGGTGATTTTCAGTAAAATCCAGTTATTGAATCTAAACTTAAAAGACTGACTTGTACAAGTGTGACAGAGGGAGCCTCTGACCCCTGACCTGAGGGCAGCACAAGGGCTTCCCAGAATCCAGTCCTCTTGGTTTTGAAGTGATCTGGAAGCCTGTGAGGAGGAGGAAATGGAGATGAAACAACACACTCATTCCACAGCTGCTTTTATCACTTTATTCATATTTCTAGAGTAGGCTTTTTACCGGCTAAGCAAATATTGAAACTCTCTCATTATATATATATGTATGTATACATAGAAACATCAAAAAATAAATAATGAGGAATTCTGCAAGTGTTTTTGCAATGAACATGGGAAAGAACACTTTAACTCCAGTAAAGCAACTTTCAAAGTCTTCCACTAAAACCCTATAAAATCCAATGATAGTCATAAATTAGCACTAGATTAATTCAAAGGAGAACTTATCCCCCCTCTGCATACCTTCTAATCCATATCTCCAAGAGGTCATTTTAATTATCACACTGTCACTGCTATTCATTACTCTGCTTTTGGAGACAGAGAGCCAGCACTGTGCCTTTTGGATGCCTTGGAATTCATCATATGAAGGCATTTTATTCTCCCAAAAAATGTACACAGTTTAACCCTCTCACCTTGAAATACTGACAGTAACAGGTTTGCTTGGTGTTTTAAATCGTTTTCCTTCTAGTGGGATACCTCCTTCTTGCTTTCAAGCTAGTTCCCCTTGTCAGAGAGCAACTAAGGAAAGCCCAGCTAATGGATGGCAAATGCACAGATGCATTCAGCTCAAGTTTTGGCAGGTCCTGAGTAGCTTGTCCTTCTTCAGAGGCATGCAGAGCCAAGCTTTTGTCCTTACTTGTACCTGCTCACTCTTTCTGGCTGCAGTAATACAAACTGGATGGAAACCATGTGCCAGTGACTCCCAGGAGGTCCACTGGGATATGGGATCCAGCTCAGCCTGACTGTTCCTAGATCATGGCATTCCTGTCCTGCGAAAGAGAGGAACAACCAACACTTTTCTTTTCCTAGAGAACAGTGTCTGGGGTTATTACTTCTTCAGGGCCACCTCACACCAAGAGGAGCTCATTCAGTCGTGTTTCATTCATCTTTTTTCACTCTCAATTTCATTCATCCTTTCCCTCTTTTTCCTACTGGGCCTTGGCACCTTCTCTCCCTCGAGCCACCATTCCAACTCAGCTCCTGGCAGAAGACTGAAGAGAAGCTGCTTCCCAAGGCTTCTGATGGGTTGAGAAGAAGCACTTCTAAGTGCATTCTCTCTTTCCATCCCCTGGGAGACATTCAGACTCCACTCTGGGTCACCCTCTTTTTGTCTCCAGTTTGAGAATCAAGGTCAGATGTTTCAGAGAGTCACACATTGCAGGAGACAAGGCTGCCTAGTGACAGTGGCTTTGAGCAGAGATTTCACATGCTGTCCATGTAACAGGGAGGTGCTGAGGTTTTACTTGGGGTTTCTTACAGAACACTGTTCACCCCTTTCAGCAGTACTCCTCACTCACACTGCCTCACTCATACATGTGTTGGCAAGTCTGGTCTTTCTAGACCCCAAACAGTTTTTGATGGAGGACCACGGTCCCTGCCTGTTGGACAGGTCTTGCAGCAAGTTCCATGCTTGCAACAGTCCCATTTCTCATATGACCCCTCTCCTCCAAAGATCTGATAGAAGAGCAAAAAACCCAGCCATGCAGTGGATGATAAACTGCACACTGAGGAGCGCCTGCCTGGCTCCCAGAAGCTATTTATCAGGCTCTTTTAATGCAAGCTAACAGGACTAGCACATGCAGTAGGCTAAGGGCTTCTGAGCCTGACACTAAAAGGGGAGACATCACATGGTGCAGTAGAGGAGCCAGGACTCCCTCATTAGCTCATTGTATGGATTACCCCTTTAGAGAGAGAAAAGGGGACTGGAGGAGGAAGGAGAGGCTTTCTCATTTTAACAAATAGCTTTTCAGCCACCGCAAATGATTTCTGCAAATCTATCAGTTCGCTCTTTTTTTTCTTTTTTCCCATAGATAGGAAAAAAAAAAAAAGAGCCCTGAAATTGATTCACCATCTATAAATAAAAAAGAATCAATAGTAAAATTTCTAGCTAATTTCCCTCTCCCTCTTGCTCCTTGGACTATTTGTTATCTTAGAAATACTTGTCTAGGAAAAAAAAAAGAGAAACATCATTGATTCCTGACTGCGACGTGTGCCTCTGCCATGCCCTACAGCTCTCCTCTCCTCTCCTCTCCTCTCCTCTCCTCTCCTCTCCTCTCCTCTCCTCTCCTCTCCTCTCCTCTCCTCTCCTCTCCTCTCCTCTCCTCTCCTCTCCTCTCCTCTCCTCAGCGCATGGACAGAGATGGGTCCTTCAGATGTGCCTGGCTCCTCTTCTCAGTTTTGCCTCCAGCGTGGCTGTTCCCTGGGCCCCGCTGGGAAGTGCATTTGTAGCTTGGCACGTTGTCCTTCCTGCCAAAGGAAGAGAGAGAGGACAGGTGTTGTCAGACACTGCGCTGTTCCAGCAGCAGGTAAGCGCATGCTTCTCTGAGCAGAAGCCGTGTGTGAAGTCTCTCAGCGAAGTGCATCTGTAAGGAAGGCTTTGGCAGCTCGAGACAAATTAGAGGTGGTTAAAGACCAGCTGGTCCAGCCTCTCTCTGGCCAGAGCAGGGTTAGTCCTTCCAGGCTTCAAGGGCTTTGTGCTAGCTCTGAGCTCTCCAAGAGAAGGGTTCCATTACTTCTCTTTGGGTGAAGCACTTCCCTCAGTTTCTTCCTACCAAGGTTCCTGTACACCTGAAATATTTCCTTTCATTTCTGCTCATGAGCAGCCTTCCTCTCACTGTGAATATTTCCTTCTGGGGCATGTACCATTCACAGGGTGTCTGGGTTCACACATCTGCTCAGAGCTGGATTGCCCCCACTGCCAGGGGTGTTCACAGCTGGGTCAGTCTTTGGGGACAGACTCTGACTGTGTGGCCAGGGAACACCCAGCACGTGATGCCAGCACTTCCAGCATCCAGACCAGTGCCTTCGAAGAACCCACAAAGATGTGATGCTGCTATTTCACTGTGCCCGGAACTCCAATTACCTAACTCCTGTTATCTAGCACTCATACCAAATTTCAGTTGCCAGTATAGTTTGGAGTTTCCAGTGCCCCTTTCAGCCTGCAGCCCCAGTAGAGCTGTGGGAGTTTTATAACTGGCCTCCAAAGGAGCAGGGTTGTGATAAATACAAAGTACTTTTTGCAGTGATGCCCCAGGAGTTCACAGGGTAAGAACTGAGCTTTTCACAACCCAGAACCAGCTCCCCAGCTTCCCACAGCTTATCTGGTGGAAAGACTTGCTTTTAACACTTGAGCTCCTGATAAGGAACTGAATAAGTCTCACTACTTGTTTCCCAGACAAAACACTGTGTGTGTGTGTTTACAGTGTGCATGATGAATTTTTGCTACTTTAAGGGAAAGTAAAACTCTATTATCATTTAATTCTGTAACATTTCTGTTCTATTCACTCATCCTCCATCTCACAGCCCACCACTCTCACTGCCTCTCCTCCCTCCAGGTCCTGACACACTGCTCACAGCAAGATGGGCACAAGTGACCAGACAGCCTCAGCCCTGGTCTGTCTGTCTGGACAGAGCCAGGCCTGGAGAAAAAGCGTCACAACTCACACCATTGTATCCAGAGGCCTTGCTTGATGAGAGGCTGAATTGCAGAGTGTGTGAGTCCTGCAGCACCATTCAGGGAGGCTCAGCCAGCACTGGGCTACCCCAGAGCAGGGACCTTCCCTTCACAGCCCCTACCAGCACTGGTGGCTCTCACTGGGACTGAAAAGCTGTCTCTGAGACAAACACTGGGACCAGGAGCCAGGAGAACCATCTTTGGCTGCCCTGTAAGCCTGCCTATGGGATTCCAGTGAAGAGTGGGGTCCCTCCACACTCGCCCCAGAGCAGCACCATGTCTGAGCAGCCACCACCATCCCCTGCAGATACACCTTCAGACAGCTTCTCCTTTGCACAAACAACTATCCATTCCCATCCCAAGGTAATCAAACTGTGTTGCTCACACCAGCCAAGGGGCTCCAGTGACCCTTCAGGGTGCTCCCTCAGGCAGCTCTTGGTCCTCCCTCAACCGTGCCTTGCCAGCTTTGCTCATTTTCCCTGACGTGGCAGGACACAAATAAGAAGGTCCTCTCCTTGTGCCTGATATGCTCTCTGAGCTCTCAGTTATTTGTATTCCCCACGGCTGCTGCTGGCCCTGGGCAGGCTGGTGCTGCTGCTGTACCAAACCCTACTGAGACTCAGACACTGGGAGGGAGAGGAGCTGTCTGTCACACATCCATGTGGTGTCTGTCACACATCACAAGTGAAGTGATCTGCCAAAGGCCATGCAGCAGACCTGGGAAGAACTGAAAAGAGCTGATGAAACCCCAGTTTTCTTGATCCCTGCACCCTCACTCACCCCAAGGAATCAGGCTCCTCTGTAGTGACACAGAGAAACCCACCTTCCTCAGCACACAAGTGTGTGCTTTTCAGTGTCTCTGCTTTTATTTGCAGAAGTGTGTTTTAATATACATTTTTTAAAATTTGTAATAATGTACTTGCTGATGGGGCCCAGGGCTTAGAGGGCTTTACCTCCACCAGCCCTCCTCTCCTTCCCACTGTCACAGCTGCCAGCAGTTCAGCATTTACTGCTTCTCTACAGTTCAATCACCAACCTCAGGCATAGTGGTATTTTGAAGGGATAAACATTGAGACAAAAATAAATAAATGAGGACCCTGGGAGGGAGACCTGAAAGGCACAGTGAAGTGAGAACAAGCAGTTTCTCTGGCTCTGTGTATAATTACATTGACGTGTTCCTAGACAACACTGGAGACCCAAACACAGCAGCAGCTGTGAACCAAACGGAGACTCACGAAAAACATCAGAAAGCCAGCCAGCCAGCCCATCCCTTGCCCTGGGGCTGCATCAGCACTGCCCATGTCACTGCTGACAGCCCTCCTGCCCACTCCCAGGCCACAGCCAGCACTAGATGGGCAGGCAAGGCTCAGCTCTTGGCCTCTGCTCCATTTCTCTGCACCCACTCCAGTCACTGGAGCAGCACTGCCGAGTGTCATTCCCCTGCCCCTCTGTGCAAGTGAAGGAACCAATATAATGCAAAATATGCAAAAAAGGATAACAATGGGTCTTAAACTTCCTTTTTCCTGATTTGGTTAACATAGGCAAGGAAATCCTGTCATGCCAACAACACTTACAGGTGAGATTTTTAGACATTGGCCTTTTTCAGCCATCCACTGAACTGAAGCATTATGAGAATCAACCACTCAGTTCACATCAGGTACTTGTGACAAAGTGCTTTTTTGGACATACAGCCAATTGACAGTCACAATCAAACCACCGCTCTGCTACATGTTCATCTCACAGACAACAGTTAATCTTGCAGCCATGCAAACTGTTTTGCAAATTGAAATCTCAGAGGCATAGCAATTACAATACCAAATTTATACCACATCTCTCACTCAACTAATTGTACATCCAAAAAATCACCACTTGAATAATCTGAATACATTCACCTTTGCAGCTAAAAAAGCCTCTGCTACATGCTTGATCTCAACACAATTTTGAGTTACAGAACCCCATGGGAAAAAAAATGCCAACCTCTGATTTCAACAGGAAAATTGCTTCTATCTAAATACAGCAGATGCATAATTCACATGGAGGTCTAACAGCCTGGTGTTCCCAGCAAAGCTTGTTTTTACTCTGCAAAACTGGGAATGATGCTGTTGCTGCCTGTAGCTCTCCCAGCCCATCTACAGGACAAGCCCTATATACATCTGCTCTGAATGCAGTGTACAAGCTCACATCCAAAATAACTGTACCTGGGTTTCTAATTGTTAGCAAATCCTAAAGGCCTTAAAATGAATTTTAAGGAAACAGACTTTCAAACTGAGATGATGTTTTGGATGCGTTGAGGTTTACAGAGCCACCAATGGAAGCACATTTGTGCTGCTGTGGCATTTTGAGCTCTTTCACACACACATTTCTTGACTTTTGCTTCCATCTCATGAAGCAAGATGAGGTGGGGAGGTTTGAACTAGTGACTTTGCAGCTGATGTATTAAGGAAAGTCAAAACAGAAGAGAATTGGTGTTTAAATTGCAAAGGGAGGTAAAAATAAAGTTATCTAAACCATGTGAGTGGCATCAAAAATGAGTCATCAAGGCTGGAAAATGGGTAACCTCTGATCCCTGAAACTAAGAAATCTGGCTGCTGTCATGTTGCTGCTGATCTAATTTTTACACTTTCCCCTCCATACAGAGGAGACACGTTTCCATTGCATCCATCACAGCTAAACAATCAATGCCTGATCAGTCCCAATGCTTCCCTCTCAGGGATGTACAATTAAGCAGCACCATGTTTGACACTGCAAGGGGAGAGCAGTATTTTCTGGGAATGCCTGACAAGTTTCAATCGTAAAGAATACAAACCAAATGACCCAGCGGATAATGACAGCCAGTGCCCTGACAGTTAGATAATGTGCATGCTCCAAAGCAAGGCCAATTAGAAGCAATAAAAACAAATTTGAAATGTTAGAGCAAAGGTCAGAAACCCTCAGCCATTACCACAGGCTTGATTTTTCCTTTTTTTTCAAGCGGTCACCAGTGCCTATTTCCAGTAAATGAGCATGCAGTTGTGTTTGCCAGGTGCCCACCCATCCATTACAGCACACTGTGACTTCTGGGCCATATAAACCCCACTAAAGTGGTGTGTGGAGAATCCCAGCACTACCTGGAGGTCTTATCAGGTCCATATGCTATGGTTCTGCCCTCCTGAGTGCAGGGGCTGGCCCATACTGCTGATAGAGAAGGCACATGTTAGAGGGTGTGTATATGTCTCTCCCTCCACCACAGAAGGGATCCTGCTGCTTGCCATCCATCCCTCAGTTCCTGGCCTCCCTCCCCAGCTCAGTGCAGCAAGACACAGCTGCTTTATCCAGGAGACAGTGCCCAGAGGCAGGAATAATTAGTTTATAGCTGGAGCCACACTATCACATAAGAGAAGGAGAAGGAGGCACAATTACAAGGAACTCACGTGGCTCACACACAGCCACCCTTGTGTACCTCTGCTGATGCTGGAGATGGCAGCTGCAGAGAGCATAGGAATGGGTTTTGTCTTGGCTCCTGTCCTCCCATTTCCTAAGGAGCAGAAGGACAATAATGGATTGCAGTCACCTGATGAGATGTAGCAGAAAATGGCAGTCTCTTGAGCTTGTTCAAGTTACCAGCACGATATTGGGATTAACATGCTGTGTGCATCAGACATTATCCATGTCAACCCACCCTTCACATTGGTCCCTGTCTCTGCTTTGAGAGCAGGAAAATCCCAGGCCAGGGTGATGCATGAAGTAACACAAATGCTGTAAATCTGCTTACTGAGCCCTGGCTTCCTCAGAGCAACAAGACCAGGGAAGGAGAAGGAAAGCAGGTGGGTACCTGCAGGCGTACCTAGGTGAGGATGCCTGTGAGAGCTAATCTAAATACATTTAGGGTTTAAATGCAAAGCTGATTAGTGAAACCACAGCAAGCTCTTATGTGATATGCTCCTTCAGAGTTAAACTAGCCATAATTCAATTTATTCATTTAGCTAATTTCCAAAAAGTAAATTAAGGTGGAGTAAATTAAATTAAAACAGCTGACAGCACCTTCATTTCTTCATTTTGAAAAGGATTGTTAATGTGGACCCAGTCTACTTCATACAGTAATGCAGATTATTTTTGCCTGCTAGGCCCCTCATCAGGCACACCAGCTCCCCATCCTGAAGTATTTTTACATTCCCTCTCTTCAGGGACTCTCCAAGAGCAGGACCAAGCTGGGCATGTATTTGGGTGTTTGCCCGTGCTTTAGTGTGCACGTGTTTAAATCCAGGGTAAAATCCCTGCAGCTGGCAGCCTCATTCCCAAGTGTTTGAGAAGCTAATTGTTGTAATGAGGAATTTTGGTGAAGCCTCTGCTGGGAGCTGGCCAAGCACTGCACATCTCTAAACTCTGTAAATGAATCCTTTTCACTGAACCCATGCAAATGTCACTGTTCAAAACCTGGAAGGTGTTCTTTAGTGACAGCTACAAGCATCAAGAGTTGCACAAAATGTGCAGACTTTTGTGGGAATGAGCTGTCAGATTATATTTACTAATAAAGAAGGGGAGAAACCCCCCCAAATTAATTTTTTTTTAGGTAAAACATATAATTTGCCTTTAAACCTTAGTGGTGCTCCTGTTACTAATACAATTTACAGACCTGGAAATCAAATTGAAGCTGTTTGACTCTTTTCCATTTTGCTGCCCTCATTCCATTTCCTCTCTCCTCTACAAACTGTAAGAGGTTTTGCTGACTGTTCACATTTGGTCTGGAACATTTTTTTCTGTTTGTTATACTCTGCTCTCCTCTTAGCCACTGAAAATGGTGAGAGAAAAGACAACAAGACAATAATTTAAGTTTGGGACAAGTGAGCTGGGGATGGAAACAGAGCCTTTGGGGAATAAAGCAGGGAGGTGGCTTCACTCCCTGATCTCACATCAGGCATGGCCAGGTCAAAGAAAGCACAACCAGATGTAGGTGAAACCTCAAAAATCCTGATCTTGAAAGTGCAGAGAGGAGTTTTTCTGAAACACAGGTAGAGGAGAGAACATGAACTGGGGAGGTCATTCCAGACTGCACTCAGCACCTGCCAGAGAGCAACACAGCCCTGGGATGGTACCACAAACTGTCAGCCCACACACACAACATCTGGGCACAGCTGTTCAGTGTGGAAATGGGTCTCAAAATGAGCTGTCCAGGCAGAAGGACCCACCTTTGTTCAGACTGTGCCCACACACCCAGACTTTCCCCATCCCCTCCCCGTGTGGTGCAGGACACGGTGCCCATGGCCTCCGAGGATGGTGGGATGGTCCCGTGGGCAGTTCCAGCCTGTTGGAGACACAGCTGTGCTCTCATACATCATCATTAGAGCTGCAAAGTCAAGCAGCAGAAGGAGGAATTGCCAGAATAAAGGCTGTCAGAGCAATTTTAATTCAACCTCCTGGCAGATATGCCTTCTGATGGGGTCTTTAATTACCTCATCACAGCCTACTTTTTCTTCAACAAGGCTGCTGCTTTATTCAGGGCACGATGGACAGACGGCAATTAATGAAGGGCCAGTCAATATTTTGTTCTGTCCTTTTTTCATTCCATGTGTGGCCCCAGGCATTATTTGCCACATGCCTGCTCTTAGAATTATTCATCTTCTCCTGGGCTCTTCTCTCATGTGCATCAGTGCAGCAACTGTAAGATTCCCACAAAGGAAGGAATTTCTCTTCCAACACTTCTGTGAGCAGAGCACCTGAGTTTTACCTACAGGAAAATATGGGGCAGACATGAGCTGCAGAATGCTCCGCCAGCAAGGCCCAGGTGGGATTTTTCAGGATATCCACACTGTCTGTGTTCAAAGCCCATCTTCTCTAACCTCTGCCAGAGCTCTTTAAACACTCAGGACATCTAAATTTGAAATTCAGTGTGTCCAGAATATGACTAACATGAACCTGGTGTGTCTCAGAAAAAAAAAAAAAAAGTCAGTGGTCTAAAGAAGGAAGATCTCTGCTGATGCTGTGCTGGAGCAGGGCTTTGTTGCAGCCAGAGAGCCAGAGTGAAAGAACAGAGAAATGCTGATAAGGGCAAAGGGATGAGCTTCAGGCAGTGCAAGCTGACTGGCATTTGTGAATTTTTGACCAAAAGTTCTGTTTTTCCACCTTAGTCATTCTCTGTAACAGCTGTGCTCTGCTGTCTCTTAAGCTCTTACAAATTTTTCACCTGTTACCAACCTTCTTTCAGAGGAGGACATTTCACACTTTCCACCCAAGAAATCTTCACCTTTCCTCTGGCACAAATAGAAAGAGGTGAGAGCAGGACAGAGACTCAGTAAGAGGAAGAGCTCCCTGTGCCACTGGCAGCATCAAAGGGAGCCCCACTCCAATGGTTTCCAGTGAGTGCACTGGGAGTGGAACTCTCTGATCACTGAACAGCTTATAAAAGGAACAAGAGGAGAGGAAGGGCATGAACCTCCATTGCTGTCCTACAGCCCCTTTCTGCACTGCTCTCTCCTGCTCTGTGCCCACTTAACCCACTCTTAGAGAGCTGTCTTAGTGTCCAGCACAGACTCTGAGCCTTTCTCAAACACAGCTAAGCGGCAGTGCTCCCTTCTCCAGCAGCTTCTGCAGGCAGCACAGAGCCCTCTCTTGCCCTGCTACAAATTCGTGGGCCTGCTGGCTTGTCACTCCAAAGAGCATCCAGCATTTTCAGCAAGGCTTTTAATTCACTAGCTCACAGAGGAAAATATTCTAACCTTCTGGCCCTCCTCAGCTGAGTCATTGATGCTTTCCTACCTTGCTGCAGACACATCACCTTCAGGAAAATAATTACTTAGCATCTGATAACAGCAGATATTATCTTTGTGAACTGGGTGTTTGTTTGGGATCACAGGGTCTCCCTGCTGTGAGCACTGTAGGACACAGGGGCTGCTGATTGAAACCTGACCTTCCTTTACAGGCTGTGGGAAACTCTGTGCTCACTGGGCTCACTCCAAGGGGGGCTGGGGGGATGCTGGAGGAAGCTCAGTCAGAGGGAAGGGGCTGAGGGGTTCTGGGAGGAGCTGGATGAGCTCTGCTCAGCCCCATCACTGGAAAAGGTTGCCCAGAAAAGCTGTGGATTCCCCATCCCTGGAAGTGTTCAAGGCCAAGTTGGATGGGGCTTGGAGCAACCTGGTCTAGTGGAAGGTCCACCATCTAGGGGATGGAACTGAATGACCTTTAAAGTCCCTTCCAACCCAGACCAATCTGTGATTCTGTGATTTGTTGATCTACAGGTGGCATTTGGGCTCCCACAGGCAAAGACAAGTGGAATTTAACCACAGGTCCAGCCAACCAGTTGGATTCACTTGCAGGCACATAATCATGTTATACACAGAATACAGATACAGTTATTTCTCTTGACCCTTGAAATAAGCTGCATTTTTGGTAGCAGAGGGTGCCCCATCAGCCTCAATCTTCTTCTGTAACCAGAGCTGTTGCATCAGTTGCTGCCTCTTACTCCAGATGATCCTGATTCCATTCCCACTGAACTGCCTGCATTGCCCATGCTGTAGGATGGCTGTTCTCTTACAACCTGACTGCATGGACAAAGCTCTTGTAAGGGTGCCTGAATTTGGGTACCAGCCCTATTTCTCCCCCTCAGGTCCACCCCTCCCTTTTTGTGCCTCAATTTCCTTTTCCAAAACATGGTGATTCCAA
The DNA here is from genome assembly GCA_013398615.1 of Brachypodius melanocephalos. Taxonomy (NCBI): domain Eukaryota; kingdom Metazoa; phylum Chordata; class Aves; order Passeriformes; family Pycnonotidae; genus Brachypodius; species Brachypodius melanocephalos. The sequence goes on from VZSR01000245.1 coordinate 12,020,158, forward strand.
CATAAACATTTCCTTCCTTAGGGTCAGACATGCTCTGGAAGTCTTGCAGGTTGTTGCTGTTTCCAGGCCTGTCATTCTAACACATTTTGGCTGCAGTAATTCCCTCAAACAGAAATTGTTCTGCCTGTCCTAGTCTGGGACAAAGCAGGCAATTAGTTGTCCCTTACACGTTTATTAACTCTGCAGCTTTCTTTCAATGACTATGTGAAATCCAGTAATGTTTTAATATATTTTCATAAACTGTGGGCACAACATGTCCTGTTTCCACTAATAACCGTGCCATATAATTAGTCCTGATTACACAGATATTTAGTATCATTTTACATATTCCAGTCCTTTCCTGGAGCCACTGCCTAGCCAAGGCATATTTAAAGCCACAGCCATCTCCCTTCTGTTTCTCAGCAGTTTGCAACATCTCCTTTTGGAGAGGCTTGCAGTTAACACAGCAGCTTCAAAGAACAATCTCATTTCACTGGTGTACATTTTAGGTGTATATATAGATATAAAGGCTCTGATCAAATGTCAGGTGACAAAGCCCAGGATACAAATAGAAGGCGTTTATCTACTTACGGGGAAAAGCTGGTATTTGAAATCCATCAGGAAATTAACAACATGAATCTTTAAAAACCCATTCCTTAAACATCTGTTGGCTTAGGGCTGAACATTGACCGTATTTAGGATTTTCCTGTGAGGTAGTGCCCCCCAAACAAAAGATCCCTCACTGCATTAGGCTGTGGTGGGGAAACAAGAAAAATTTGCTCTATGCAACCCGATTAGAGATGTGTATCTTTCCCTGCTGGCGTGGCTGTCTCTATAGAGATGGACATGGATATTTGATGAGATTAAAATGCTTCAGTTACCACTGCCAGTGGTTCTTTGATTTAAAATGAAGAAAGCAAACAAACATTCCTTTTGATGAGGTAACTGAATGATGCTGTGGAAAAGCACTTTGCTGTCAGGTGGTAATTAGGTTCAGTAATAGTTGTGGGTTTTTAGCCCTGGAGGCTGTGGCCCCTGGGAGTCTGAGAGAAATGATACATTCAATTTCCGGAGGAGAGGAAGATGCTGGATGCTTTTCTCTGCTAACCCTGCAGGTCTCTGCAGATAAGAGCATTCAGAACTTCAGTGCTGACAATCCTCCTTGAGCCAGCCTAAACTGTGGTGTCAAGATCACAAACAGAAAAGGGAGATGGGCTCAAAGCAGGCCTAACACAGGCAGCCTGGCTCTGACCACATATATAAGGAACTGCCAGAATGACTGCAATGAGAGGATTTTTAAAGGCTGCAGAAGGAACTCCAGCAATTGCTCTCTGGTCTGGGCTGATATTTGTAACATCCATCTTACACATCACTAGAAAATCTTCAGTAGGAAAGTGTTCTTTGCAAACAAGGAACATTCCCACAGCTACTCTTTTAAGGGAGGAAAAAAGTGAAGGAAGGGGTGAATCTCAAGGCTCAGCTGCCTCCCTTGCCAATTTGGGATTGCCTTTTCCATTGCAAAATATAAACTATATTTGGTTGTGCACTTAAGAGTTGAAACCCAAATGAAACATTCCAATTGGTCCAAATGCATTTAACTGAAATTTTTCAGTTTGGAGGCATTATTGCTGTTTTCTCAGAACAGAAACAAATACTGACTATGATATTTCCATTGAAACGGGTGATCTGGTTCCTGCTCTGCTCCCCTCTTCATGTTGTTACACAGCTTTTCCAGCTGGTTCTCCACAAACAGTTCAGTGGTGTCTGCCCTGCTCCTCACACAAGCTAAGGGACACTGCAAGGACACAGTTGGCCAACACCAGAGAAGGGCGAGCAGTGCTGCAGGGAGCCAGGCTCGGGCTTTTCACGCCTCTGTGCTTTGCTCACCAGTGCCTGACTTCACATCCCACTTCCTTTTGGACTAACAGCCTCTGAGCTGGTTGTGGAACTGGAGTAAGGGCTCAGAGACAGAGGGGATCCCCAGGGAACGTGTCCAGCTGGGCTGGCAGAAGGAACCTGCCACTGCTGCCAGCACTGCAGCAGCTCCACGGGAAGGTGGGGAGCTCTGCCTCAGCACAGGCTTGCCAGCAACTCCCTGAAGCTCTGGAAAAAAGTTTTCACTTCCAGAATTAAAACTTTGCGAAATAAAAGTGGGTCTGATTCGCTCTCAGGAGATAAATGAAGGGTAAGCCCATTAAAGATACTGGTGTGAGATTGGTGTGCAGGAGACGGAATTCAGGAAAGATATCGATATCTCCAAAATCCTCTGAATATTTTTTCAGACATAAACCAGGTATCTTTCCTGATCATAAATGCTTTATTTCCAAATGGAATTTCAATAAAATAAGCACAGTTGGACTAGTACTTATAATAAAGCTGTAATGCAGTAGCACTGACGTTTAGTCATGAAAGGTATTAAAAAAGCAGCCCAGCTAAAGCAAGAGAAATTGCTTTCTGACCTACCGAGTTTTCGGAGTAGCTGCTAGTGGTCCCTCCACCAAGGAGTTCAGCCTGTAGTAATCCAAGAAAGTCCTGGCCACATTTCTTCCAAGCTTCATATCTGGGAGTTTTTAATTAAGGAGCATTTTAAAAAATCATTAGAAATAATAATAATAATAATAATAATAACAACAAGAACAATAGAGTTTAAAGGTAAGTTATTGCTATTTAATGCAAGTTTTACATCAACCATCCCACAGAGCTCAGGCTTCAGGCAAAAATGACTTACACAGGCAGAAAAGGTGAGGGTCATCTTGTTTGCTTCTTGTTTTCACAGGCAGATGCTGCATAAAAACACAGACAGGAGGAAACAATCTCCCTTTCCCCCATGCCTGGCTGCAGATCCCTGTGGTTCTCATGAAATAATACACTAGACAAAAAGGGCCCTCCAATTTCCACATTCAGGGAAAATAATTACCTTAAAATGCTTGGATACAGGCAGTATTTCTGTATCCAGGATACAAGGTCAGCTATTCCATGGTGTGAACCTGCCACGGACCAGTGTACTGAAGGTTGGGATTAATGCTGTAGCCCTCCACACCTTTAGCTCTGACCCCCAGAGTGTCATGGGAGAATTCACTGTTCTCTCCCTGTGTTGTATCCAGGACCTGAAATGGTGATTTTAGCACCGACCTGGAAGGACAGTAGGTTACCTTAACGAGTTGAGCAGTAACTCTGGTGTGTCTTCTCTCCTCACAAGCCACTCTTTCTCCTTCACCTGACCCTTAAACCCAGCATTAGGCAGGTGCTGCGCATCAAAGCTGCCATGGAGACCTCAGGGGCACAGGCACCAGACCTTCCTGAAGACTCAGCTGCTTACAAAGAAGTTGAATAACCTGTGGATTGCATTGAAAAACAATACCCCAGACAGCATGTCCATGGGGTGAATCTGCTGCTCATGTGAAAAGTCAGCATTAAGTTTGCCTGTTACAGAGCAGCATCTCCATATCATCCACAGGGAGATACCCTGCTGGGAGATATCCAGTGGACTCCATTATCCACAGCTCTGCTCTGGGGGCCAAAGGCTCCTTTATTTGCCTGTTTTGAACTGATGCCTACACAGGCTGCAACAACCACACGGTGGTCCAGGGCACTGCCCTGGAGGAGCATTTCAGCAGGGCTGCTGCAGCCTGAGGTGGGTACAGAACCCAGGGAGTCTGAAGAGACCTTTGCATCCAACACCCAGCATTCCAGGAAGATAAACCATTGCTGGGTTGTTCTGTGTCCATGTATGCATGTTCTACTTTAACAATGGTTATCTGCTGATGTTTCCATTAGAGGAAAGTTCCAGAAGTGCAGCATCCCAGGGGCTTCCAGCAGCACCGTTGAAAACACAGACTTCTAAATGAAGCTTTTATTACCCGCCCACTTACATTAGACACATCAAAACAAGCAACCATGAGACATCAGGTTCACTCATCACTGTGAGATCTCTTTACTGTTTATTTATTTATTTGTAGGGAAGGTCAAACCAACGTGACAGTCTTTACTTCTGCAGAAATCTGGCCACCAGCTCTGCTAATGCTGCAGTCAGGTCTAGTGGCTGAGGATGACTCCTGACACTGCTTTTCTCTCCAAAGATCTTGTCCTGCTTTTCCAGCTCCCACCACTGTGCCTGGGGATGGTTCCATGTGTCTGTCCCACCTGAGGGTCTATCCTGACAGGCTCTCTGTGATCCTAATACTGTATGTGCCATGGGCACCTCTGTTCTCCTGGTCAGCAGCAGGACAGAGCCAGAGCAGCTGGTGCTCCTGGATGTCATCTGCATGGACAGGGAGAGGCAGCTGTGTGGGTCAGCAGTGGCTGGAGACAGCCTAAAGTTTAGGGCAGTGTTGCTCTGGAAGTGTTTCTGGAATTTGGGGATGGCTGGGGGCAGTTTTGTTGCTGCGGATGTGGACTCAAAGCAGTGGCGAAGGTTAAGAGTTCAGAGTAGTCTGAGGAAGTGAGGAAGAAGGAGAGAGGGCTGTCAGACACTTAAGGGATTGAGAAGACTAACATGGCTTGATCTTGTAGTTTCTTTCATTTACTCGTCACTTTAAAGACATAAAGTGGTAATTGGACTCAGTAAAGTCTCTAGGACATTTTGTCAGTGGCAATCTCAGAAAGCTGCTCTGCCAGAAGTGGCCCTGCTGCCCTTTTCTTTGTGTCTTTTGTTTGCACGGTGGGAAGCACCTGACCCGCTGTCCTGGGGCAGGAAGCCCTTGGATGGCAGTGGGTGCAGCTGAGGAAGTGGCTCCACAGGCTCCTGCCTTGCAACTCTGCCTTAACCTCGACCTGCAGGAATCCAGTGCCCCTGCTGAGCTCAGGTCTTAGGAACAGCTTTCTGGAGCTTAGGACAGCTAACCACTGGAATAACCTGCCTTAGCACTTTGGGAAATCTCCAGACCAGAGATCTTCAAGAACAGGTTAAACCCACAGTGGACATGAATAGTTTGGTGTAACTGGTGCTGCATGAAGTTTGGGTAAGGAAACATGAAAGGGCCTCTCAGGCCACTTCACCCCATTTTCTTTCAGTTCTGAACATATTTTCCAACCCACATAGAGACCTATTTGCTAAGATTGCCAAGAAAGGTAAGGGCATTTTGCAGAGCATGGACACACAGATAGATGGAGAGCATGAAGAAACTGGAATCGCAGTGCCACGTGCATCCACTGAAAAGTCACAAAATGGGAATAATTTGCAGTCAGCAATGATGAAAAGAGACTCAAACCAGCATGGGATAAAAAATGTGCATGTTCTAATACGAGTTTCTCCAGCCATCCTGCCCCCTCTGCTCTGCCTGTCACTTCCTCAAGGGATGAGTGGTTTCTGTCATGGAAATCAGGCAGCTGATACATAAAACCAGGAGCAGCAGCACTGGTCTCTCTCTGTGACTGTCCAGCCTAGACAAGAGCTGGCCTGACTCCCTCAGCAAGCGCTGGCAGCACGTGTGTGCAGAACCAGTAGAGGAAAACAAATTAAAGCAATAACATTTGCATTTATCTCTGGTGCACGGAAGGCTCAGACTCCACTTTGGTTTACAGAGTATCCTGAGCGCGTAAATAACAGCTACGGCAACCCAAACCCACTTCTGCTGGGTTGTTTGGTCGGTTGGTTGGTTTTTAACCATCTTCCTTTCTGCAATCACACGTGCTGTGTGCCCACAGGAGCTCCCTTCCTAGCCTCAACTGCACTTGACAGAAGGCCGTTTCCCAGCTATTCCCATCATGGGAGCTCGGCTCATACAGGACAGTCAAATGTGTTTGGGAGAGTCGCGATGGAAAGAGCTGGGTGTGTCTTCACCTTCCCTAGTGTCTGCAGCTCCCTCTCATCTCTCTTCCTCCTCCACAGAATCTTTCCTCCATGCTCCATATTTCTACCTGGAAGTGGAGACCAGTGTCCCTCCTGCCAACGCCCTTCCCCCAGCATTCACTCTGTGCATGGCATCAGCAGATCTGAGGAGATTTCAGGACAGTCTGTTTATCCACAACTCTGCCAAATTTCACAGATGTTAGGAGGTTCAAGAATCGTGCTGGGCTCTCTGCAAAATCCCACACGTTTACGATCCCAACCATGCCCCACAGCCCAAAGCTTCCAGCCCTGGTAAGAAAGGAGGACAGAGGAGTGGGGACTCTCACAAGCCATTACTGGTTTTCAGCTGACACGATTCATTGAGCCTATTGTGAGCAGTCTGCTTAAGCTCGAGCCTCTGGAAGCGCAGACAGAGCCTTGTTCTGTCTGTGCATGGAGGCAATAAAAATCTCAATTTGGAAACCAGTTAGCAGTACAAGTCATTAGGGGAGGTACTAAATGTTGCTGCTTTAATAGCTCGCTGATCCTTTAATAATGTCACTGCTGCGGAGCATGGTGGCACCATTCGCTCGCTTTTGTTTTGCTTTTTGAAATTCAGGGTCATTCCACTTTCAAGTGAGTGGATTATCTCTCTCTCCTCCTTCTGCCAGACACTGCAAACTGCTTTAAATAATTAGAAAAAAGGATGGCTCCTTCAAAATTCCCCATCTCATTTTCATAAGGTCCAGTGTCATTGCTTTGGAACAGGAAGAGAAACCGTGATGGTGGTAAGGATTTGACAAGGACAAAACAGTTAGCAGCCCCCACTCATCTTTGATAAGTCCTGTGGGGTCTCTGCCAAGCAGATTGGATCTCTGGTTTTATGTCTCATCTAGAGGACGGCACCTCCATCAATTTGAAACACTGCACTGGGTTATTAGCTTATGGAATTCATCCAAGTTTAGTCCTAAGTAGGATTTGAAATGTGACCGTTCAGTCCAGAGGCACCACTGACCAGACCCACACAAGTCTTTTGTTTCAGACAAACAGCTTTAAGTTATCCTAAAGACAGACAGAGAGGAAGGAAAAAAAAATGGAAAGGGAGAAAGAGGGTAAGGAAAATGAGAACAAAGAGAAATATGAATCTTTTTAATAGCTCAAATTAAAAACCAGAAGAAGCTCTTTGTTTGACACAACTGAATTTTACAGCAAATCTCAGTCCACCACAACAATGATCCTGTTATTTATGAAAAGAGGGTTATTTTGTTTGGGAGAGTCCCAGATGACTGTGGTCAGCAAGCATACTGTCAGCTTCATACAATCTCAAGAGAAATATGGATAAGGTTTTCTCGTCTGTTTATAACAGCTTCCATCAATGGATCAAACCCCTTCCTGACTCAAACAAGAGCTCTAATGGAAAATGGCATTACAGGGCTTTAAACCACCATGTTATATCATGCCAAGCCTGATCAGAGCTAGTCCTCTATTTTAGCAGAGCTGTTTTCACCAGTCACTTACTTATTTTGTTTCACAGTGCTGACACTGCTCTCTAATAAACAGATGCTGCCCCAATCTCATCTCATTGGGGCCCTACACCAAGCAAAATAGGCAAAATAGAGACTTGGTGGTGAAGGAGGGGTGGGAGAGGGGCTGTTCCAAGGCTTTTCACCAGCATTTAACATGGTGCAAGTCTGGGTGCTGATGGATGCATCCTTCTCTCGGACTCACTCCAGGGAAAAAATTATCCCGAACGCCTAGCACAGCTGGTTATATATTTCAAAATCCTTATCAAAGGAGGAAGCTTCTAAAATGGGAGTGTGGGGAGGAGATTGGGCTTTCCATAGCTCCAGTGTAAGAAGCACACTCAGTGTGGGAATTACTGGGGACACCCTCTCATGGTACTTGCCGGGTCAAACTCAAGAAATGCAGCCAGACCATCCAGCCTTAAAATCTATAAATGCCCTGAACTGTCAGCCTGGAAATAGCAAAGGGACTTTCCCCAAGGAGAGCATTTTCGCTCCCAAGAGCCCCAGCTCCTGATCCCAGATGGGACAGATGTTTTTGGAAGCTAAAGATAACAGCAATGACAAGCCTTCATTTTTATTCCTCCTGTGTGCTATCAGGGAAGGAACCAGGCGGAAAGATCCCTGACCGGCTATTTCAGGCTTTCAGGCCCTTTTCCTGAAATGCTTGATTGTGGTGGAAGAAATTACGAAGATGGGAGTTGTGCGCTCTTCTCCCTGAGTAATCAGAGGCCTGTAATTTTCTCTCCTGCTCTGAAAGAGGAGACCGGAGGACAGGTATCTTGGAGAGCAGTGTTTTATCTCTGCCGGAGGGACTGTGCTCAAGGACCACGCTGGGCTTCCCATGAACTCATTTCAATATCGCTTTTGTCCTCATGAACTGAACTGAAACAGGCAGAGCCCACCCAACACCTGGACATGGGGAACACACAAGGTGGAGGTGCTGCACAGGAGCCAGTGGCTGGACAGAGCCAAGGGCTCCTGGCCCTGCCAAGGTGCTGCATCGAGGGGCAGCAGAGTGTGGGGGAGTACCAGTGTGCCCCAGCTCTGCAGCTTGTGAGGCTGGGCACCTGTGAAGGAGGTGCCCAACTGGACACATTCAGCTGCTGCTGATGGAAACCTGCCCGTGACACTGAGCTGCAGAATGGCTGCTGCAGGTGTGGCCACCAGAAGGGAACACCTGACTCAACACAAGATTCAAGACGTACCGGCAGGTACAGGAAATTCAAGGTGCCTCGAGCAAGCACAGAAACAGCAAGGGCTGAGATGCCTCAGACACCACCAAGGAACACTGGGAATGCCGCGGGGCCACAGCCCATTTTACCTCTGAATCCACATGCCTTTCCCAGAGCTACGAGCATGGTTTTACAGGGACACCTTTGATTGCTGCTCCATTATCCTCATGCCATCTTCACATTGCTCCATGCAAGTGACATTTTGTTCCTCCTACACCAGTGGGAGATGGAAATGGGTCCTCCTGTAAATGGTAATTTGGCCTAAGCTATAAAATGACCAAAGAAAATGGTTTATTAAATATCTTGGCATTGCTGACTCCTAACGAGGTTTTCTGAGGGACAGAGGTCAGAGCCAAGCTCACTTTTTCAGCCAAGCTGAGGAAGAAAAAAGCCCTGAAGGAATGAATTTCAGCATCAGTACATTTTAATTCATTAAAATATTGCATCAGCATCACTTCGTAAATTGTTATACTGTTATGCATCTAAAACCTGATTGTAACAGCTTCTATCAAACTGTCCCAAAATTAATTTGGGCCTGAATTTACTCACATTAATGTCTGATGGATCTTTAATAAGAGTAGCAGGAAAACATAGGATAAGTCTCTTTTGTGATTTTAACATTTCTGATCTTTGCTATTGTTTAATTCTGGTTACTTGCCAGCTCTGGGAAGGAGCCCTTGTGGATTAGCTGACCTCAGCTCTTTACACAGTCAATGAAAATTACAGAGCTGATTCTCTCTGATGTACTGAGAAGGGATGAAGACAGGGGGAGAAATTTCCAAGTGAAAATCCAGCATTCACAACCTTCTTCTATCACTGATGAATGTTCTCAAATGCACAGGGGAAAAACAGCATGAAAAACAAAGCCTTAACAGTTGTTTTCAGCTTGGCTGGAAATGCAAGAACAGTACAATACTTTCCAATTGTAATTAAACCCCCCTAAACTACACTGGAAAATCATAAGCTGAACTCTTTGGGGATCCTCTCAGTCCCTCACGTCTCAGCTCAGAAACATGATGATCCCTGTTCTTCCAGGTCTGGAAGTTCCCATTAGACATTCCACCCACGGCTTTGGGCATAACATTTACTACCACCCAAACAAAATCAGTTTCAAGATAAATGGTAGAAAGAGTGTTTCGACACACCAAAGTGTGGATAAACCATTTCTCATCTCTAAATTGCTGGAAGCTCATGAGTTGTATAAATCACAACCAGGCATCAGTAATCTGTTGTGTGCTGCATTTTCCCTCTTCAGATGCAGCTTCCATTGTCAGACAGGGCATAGTCAATACCTTTGACAAGAGCAATCCTAAAGAGAAGAAATTAAGAAATGAGATTGACAAAGAAACACAAGGAACTAAGAAACACGAGTGTTCCCTTGTGACAGAAGCCTGTGTGTAGCTGGATTTAAAGTTTTTGAGTAAAGATAAAAAGAGTTGAAGTATGCTGGCAGTGATTGCAGGATTCACTAGGATTTTATGGGACCTTCCTTCCCTGGCTGGAGGATCACAGGTTCTGATGTGTCCAAGTGGAACTATTTGCACTTGGGAGCATGGGCATCTGCTCTCCAGTGTCTGAGCAGATGTAGATGACCTCCTGAAACCTACCTGAGGTCACCCAGCTGAAAAAAGGACTCAGCCCAGTGGCTGTTAGATGCTCTAAGTCAAGATGCCTCTTAAGAACTTGCTCAGAGACACATTGGATTTATGCTGCTTTCAGTCAGTCTTTGTTAAGTCAAGACAAGGCACCATCTGCATTTGTAGTGGGCCAAATGCAAGGAAGGGACCACTTATCATCAGGAATTGGCTTAGCTCCTCTCTCAATCTGTCCTGAGAGGAAAAAGCTCCATGGCCTCAGAGGCTGTGCCTTTAAAAACACTTGCAGTCTCCAAGTAATAGTCATGCTTCAGTGTGTTCAGCATTTCAGCTGAGCTCAGTACAAAGTGCAGTGATTTAAAGCTGAGAGATCAGGCGGGATTCAGCAAATTCAGAATTATTTATTTCTTTAGAGCAGAAAGTCTGGCTACAGATTATTTACTGCAAATGGGTCTGTTTGGGGGAGGGGAGGAAGGCAAGAGGGTAGAGAAGGGGTGAATTGATTGATTGAAATTTTTTCAATTAAAACAAGCAGTTTTTAAAAAAGATTTAATGCTTTATTGAAAACTGTGAAATAATTCAAGAGTCTGGAGCTCTGCTAAGTGCAGATCATAGAGATGAGGAAGGGGGGGAGTAGAAACAAAAATTTTATTCTGAGGGAGAAGGGAAGGAAGAAGAAGTAAAAAGAGGTGTGGTAGAAAAAATATCATTATCTTTGTTTCCTTGTCTACATTAATGTATTTCTCTCCCTGAGTTATCTCCAGTATCTGCAAGTATTGATTCAGAATAAGGCACTGTGGGGCAGGCTGCAGGCAGCCCAGAGCCCTGCTGGGAGTGGAGCATTTCCAGGGCTGCCAGAGCACAGAGAAGATCCAGAGGTTGGCTTTGCAATGAGAACTGTGCCTGGCCAAAGCAGAGACAGAGCTCCTGCCCCCTCTGCAAGGACCACGCTGGGCTGGGCTGGCACAGAGCTCCAGAGCAAGGGATGGGACAGTGCTGAAGGGTGACAGGACAACCAGAGCTAAATGAAGTCATGCTGGAAGGAAGGACCATCAGGCCATGAATGCCAAGACCTCACTTCTGCCTTCACTGCGCCCTCAGACTGACGAGCCTGTCCCACACTTAGGTTATCTGCACTAGGGGGGCTTCCTCCCCAAAGCAGGGGCACACATGAGCTGGGCCAGAGCTCTCCCACATCACTTGGACACACCTCACCACAGGTGGTCACTCCAGAGAGGTGATGCTGGGAGGTAAGAAGAGGATTAGAGCTATTACTGGTAGGTAGAGAAACTAATGATATTTTTGTCTTTGTAGGGAAGAAATAAAATATTACTATAATCTCCTCCACTCCTAAATTAATTGCCTCTTTGCTAATATAATTCCCATTCCCAGATAAATTTAGCTGTTTCCACACCGTTTGATTTTTCCTTTGTGTTTTACGTTCAAGCTGGAATGCAGTGATAAGGCACTACGCATATATATATACATATATATATGTATTTAATCTTCACACACACAAATACAGTTATATATAGTCCCTGCCACAAATATCACTCCTCCGACTGCTGTCACAAAGCCCTTTCTAAAACAGTTTCTCACTCAAGCTGAGTTGTTTTCCTACATCATGTCCCCTGGGGAAGGGCTGCTGGCAGCAGCAGGGCTGTGTCCACAGAAAGATGCTGGAAAGGTCTGCAGCTCTCCCATTCTCCACTGCCTGTCTCTTCCCCATGTTTCTCTGATGGGAATAAGCCATTGCCAAACTTCAGATCCACCATCTCCTGTCATTGTCACAACAACCAGCTTTCCTGGAACAGCTGGCAGTGTCTTACTGTACAGTCAGCATAGGAGGGGCCCTTGAATTTTAAAAGAGGCATCTCAGAGGAAGTTCTCGGGAAGGAATTGAGCATTGGCTGGTGGGCCAGTTTTATACCCACTGCCATCCTTGTTGAAAAGGGGCTTCATAGTAATATGCTTGTGACTGTACTTTAATCAGTAGCCTCTGGTTAAATTATTTTATGTGACTCCTCCTATTAAACCTATCCTATTTGCTATTGGCACAGTCTCACTCTCTGCTTGTGTTGCCTATCTCTATCTCCATGTTACTAACAAGAAATAATTCTTGTTAGCACTGTTTGCCTCTGTTCACAAGTTCCAGTATCATCCTGGGGGAGTCTCACTGATCCCCAGCTTAGGTGACACAGCAGCACCAACCTCAGTGAGACCTGGAGAGAGCTCTTCCCTCCCAGAGCCACTCCTGGCTCTGGTGTTCACATGGAATCACTGGGGAATACTCACCCACGGATGCCAAAGGATGTTTGCTGGAGCTGTGGCCCTGATGCAGAGGCTGGGGCTGTCTCTCCAGTAAGCAGCACCTCTGGTCACTGCAAAGCTGCTTGGATGAGCTCCCAGCTGCATCCCAGGCTCTTGTGGGAAGCAGTGTTTGCCTGCTGTAGGATCACAAAGCTCCTGTAAGTTGGTTTAATTTCAGCTTCATTGTCTGGATACTTCAAGGGCTTAAAAAAAGGCTGATCAGGAGTACAGAGAGTCCAAGGAAGAAAAGCTGAAAAGATTTCTGGACTCTGGGCCACAGAATAGTGATAGAGAATGTGCAAATAAGTTAAAGCTGCTGTAGAACAGGATAAACTTTTCAGCATCTGCTGGTGATGGGACAAGAAGCAATGGCCTTAATTTACAATGAAACAGATTAAGATTGGATTTAGGGGGAAACTTTCCCATGATAGGACTAGTGAAGCACTAGAAAAATATCTCCTGGAGAGGCAGTGGCACCTCCATCTTAAGACAGAATTAGGGAAAACAGCTATGAGGCCAGGGGAAAGGAGAGTTGAATCTTTTTGAGGATGGAGGGGTCAGCAAAGGGTTGCCCTGTACCTCATTTCCTTAGGCTTAGATCTTGCTCTATAGGAGCACTCTCCACCAGGTTTTTTCTCAGTCCTTAGTAAGAAAATTACTATAAGCCTCTGCTCCTTTTGTATTTCCAGGAAGGAGAGAGGCACAAAATCACCTCTCTGTAGCCCACAAGCCCCAAAAGACCACTCTAACCAGCTCACCACTCACCACTCTGCCCTGAGATTGAAAATTCAGCTCCTCTTTAAGGGCACCACTGTCTTCAGCTGGATGGAATCCTAAGTCCCACATTCATCTGCTCTTAACTCCTGAATTCAAACACTGTTCTTCTTTAAAAGCCTCTCCGCCTTTTGCTGCTAATTAAAACATTGGTTGCACTATAGGCTTGCTTTTCCAAGAGGTCTGGACAGCATTGCAGGCAGTTCAGACAAACAAACAACCAGACAAACAGAATCCATTAGGAGCTGCCACTGCTGACTGTCGCCCTTTCGCATACATCACAGTGAAAAGGTTAATGCTTCCCAAAAGGGGTGGAGGAGACGGGCGGAGGGGAAGGGCAGGAGGGATCCAATCCTGCCAAGACCAGATGTCAGAGATGCTCAATACCTCACAGAACGGGCTCCCCCGCGGGCGAGGCAATCGCCCATCTCGTGGCAAAGCTTCCCTTGGAGGGATCTATAATTTATTAGGGGAGGTGGAGTGCTGTATAAATCGTGCATGGAGATGAGGCGGCGATGATCGCTCACTGAAATCCCCGGGAGCCTGGCATTTCCAATCCTGAGCTCCCATGTGCGTCCCTCCGAAGCGAGCCAGCCAAAGAGGTGAATATCGACAAAACATAATGAGCTCATTGAGACCTAAGCGCCGCAATTAGCAGGGTGGAATGGAGCAGAGGGGCTGGGAGGCAGACTGTAATTATTTATAATGTTGATAATCACTTACATGTAGTTAAAAATATAAATACATCTCAATGCTTGATGGCGGTAACTACCCCTCAATTAGCTCTGTGCCCACTAAGTAAGCGATACCCAGGTACTCACAGGAGAAAGGCTAAAGGTCTCTGTCTTGTGCTCACAAACTGTTGGTGGGTGGGTGGAAGAAAAGCATTTAAAGAAGGTACCTTTGTGATAGCTCACAGCGCTACCTATTGCTAATGGAGATGTGAAGGAGACAGCTCAAACAATTGGCTCCTGTTCCCATGGTGGTAGATCACCCTCTGCCACCTTCTTTCCTAAATTTCATGGTATCTCCTCAGGTTCTCATCCAGATGACCAGAATTTGATTAAATCAAGGATGCCAGTGCAGAGAGAGCCCCCACTGGAGGTGAGGAGCCCTTTGCTGTGTGACAGGCACAGGAGTACCCGTGATGCATTACAGGGCCACTTGAACCATCATGAGAAGCACTCAAACTCCAGCCTCACGTGTCCCTGCACAGCTCACCTCATGCTGCTTCTCCTGTGCCTAAACCAGCTTCTTTAAAAATAGTTTGAGTCCCTCTGTGCTGCGGATATTTCCCTGCTCCTGAAAATTTTGACTAAGAGTAATTCTTTCAACAGAGTCATCCAGTCTGGATGATTCCAGAGATGGACAATCAAAACCTTTCCTTTTTAGCATTATCTCATCTCTCTGTGGATAGCAAATTCAAATGTCTCTGTTACAAAAATATGAGGGATTTAATGAAAGAGTTGGTCCAAATACAGTCATGTTTTACCATTAAGAGTGAAGGGAGAACAGGCAGTGGAAAGCAGCAAGTCTGAGTTGTAGGCATGCTCTCAGGGAACATTCCATACCTGAGAACACCTTCACCTGACAGTCAGCAGAAATGACCCATATCATCCCCACAGTGCACTCCATTGGCATAAAAGTTTTAATGGAAAACCAGGTAATAGTAAAACCATAAGAAAGAGAGAGATTGCTGTACATCAAAAAGAAATACATTTTGGTGGGGGAGAGTAGGTAAAACCCCAATCTGCCTGTACCATTGATTTCCTTCCAGTTGAAGAGAGCATTTAACACACTGAGGTTAAATTTGGACTCTTTTCAGTGCAAGTGTACAGAAAGGACAGCAGTGAAGGAATGATCACCAGAGTTTTAACAAAAACGTGGAAATTGTGGAAAGAAAAAAAAAAAGGAAAGCAAGAAAAAAAGCAGGGAGAACACAAACAGGCTGTGTTGCAGTTGAAAAAGCTCTGAGAAAATACAGGCAGTGTTCAGTGAAACTGAAAGGGAAAAGAGCAAAACCAGAGTAAATGGAAATTGTTCAAAGATAATTGAATGTATGTCCAAGCGCTGGCGTGTGCCAGCCAGCAATAAATACACTGCCTGTGAAAACAAGCTGCACAGGGAGGAACTTAGAGCAAACAAGGGGAGCCCAAGGAGCATCTGCAAGTGGGCTGGAGGGACCAGGAATAGGGGACAAGGGATGGCAGGCTGGGAAGGGATTTGTGAGGCTGGAAATGAACTACATGTCTTGAACCGCATTTGAATAGGATCCTCGGGTCTACCTTGAGCATGCTGGAAACCTAAAGAAAAGGCAGCTGGATCACACTACAAGGGCCTGGCAGTGGCTGGGGGAGTTGGTATTTTTGGGACTGTGTTCTGGTTGAATAACCAACCATTCATTTGGTAAGATGGTGCAGGAAATCAGTCTTTGCTCTGTACATGGCTTTGCAGGGATTGAAGTAGCTAAAAGAGAAATATACCTCAGCTATTCTAGCAGACAAAGAGCAGTGAAAGCACAAAAAGGACAGGGAGTCTCTGGTCTGTCTAGAAAAAAATCCACATAGAACAGGAATAAAAGATTCTTTCACAAGAAATAGCAAGCCAGTTCAGACCAAGGCTGACCTACTCCAACAGCCTGTCTTTGTCACCAGGCAGTGTCCAGAGGAAGAATTATAAGATTTACACCAAAAGATGAACCCCTTCTCACTGTATGAGGAGCAGTGTTGCTCCTGCAGCAAGGAGCTGTCCCTGAGCTGAACAGATAAGTTAAACTGTCCCAAATTCTTTGGGCACAGAATGGGACAAACGTAGTTAGCTCTTTTCAGAACCAATTTCCCTTCCCTTCCCTTCCCTTCCCTTCCCTTCCCTTCCCGGAGAGGAGAGGAGAGGAGAGGAGAGGAGAGGAGAGGAGAGGAGAGGAGAGGAGAGGAGAGGAGAGGAGAGGAGAGGAGAGGAGAGGAGAGGAGAGGAGAGGAGAGGAGAGGAGAGGAGAGGAGAGGAGAGGAGAGGAGAGGAGAGCCCACTGGAAGCAGATCCCCTGTCAAAGCATGGCTCCCATGAAGAACAGCCAGCAATTGAGCAGCCACCCAAGAACTGCTTGGCAAAGTAATTTTGGGCTGATGTAGCTGAGAAAATGTGGGTCTGTTTGCAGATCATTTGTCAGAGTATGCCAGACTGCTCAGAAGAAACACTGACTGCAGTTCTGGGGTTTTTAAAATTTATTTTATTTTTAATATTAAAATGACTGTAAGTATTTTTTGTTTTCCAAACCATGTGTTTCCCAAAAAGAGCATATGTTAGTATCAACTACTGTTTAAATTATGGAGAGAAAATAAAAAGTAGGACCTTTCCAGTGGAAACAACCTCAGCATTTCAATGGTTTCAAAGCCAAATATTGTCTCTTTTATGCAACCAGATAAACTCTAATTAGTTCTGACTAAAGCATCTGCTTTAGCAACACCTGATCTACAAGCCAGGGAGTCCAACAGAGAGACTAATACTTATTTCAGTGTGTTTTGTAGAAGATTCATGTTGGATTAACTGGTAAATTCAGTCAAAAACCCAGAGAACAAGGGTGAAATCAATTCAGGCTCCCCAAAATGGAATGAAGAGATTCTGGCAAGCAAATTCTGAAAGTGCAAAGGTATCTAGATCCACCACTCTTTCATTTCCCTGTGTCTCTTGCAGTAACCTGATGAACATTAGAAGAATTTATGATGGAAGGAACCAACTCAGCCGAGCCTACAGTGGCTCCAGAGCCCTGCTATTCCTGTCCCAAGAGCCTGATGTCTTTATTGCAGTGTTTTTCATGGATGCTGAAATCCCCTTTATTCTCCTCTGAGCTGCTGTTGCCTTTGATTGCACAGAAGGGATTTCTAAATGCTTATTTACTACCATCCTCTTATAATTCCTGCATCTTGGAAGAACGGGAGACCAGTTCATTTTGAAACAAGATGTTCATCTTTTCGACGGCTAGCATAGACTGGGGCATCAATAAATTAAGGATTCTAGGGATTAATTGATTGGAACAAGGTTGGTTAACTTTATTACTAAATGGGAACTAATCTGCTAGCAGGCAAACTGGAGCTGGGCTACATTTGTTCTCCATGAGTTTGGGCTGTGAAAATGAAAATTTGATGATGATAGCAGTAATACAAACAGGGATGCTGAGCGGAAAAGGAAAAAGGAGGTTTTTCTCCCTAAAGGAAATGTACACAGGCTCTGCTAGATCTGAAATGATATCTCGCTCAACCTCTTTTCTTTGTGAAAATCACTACTTCTGAAACAGAAATTCTAGTGAAGGAAAGATCCTATTATCAGCAGCAGTCACATTTCACAGCAATGTGATTAACTGCCGGTCACATGCACCCCTCGCTCACCACTTGTAGACAGCTCAATAATTTTAACAAGGAAAGAAGACCGTCTTTCCCTTTCTTCCTTCCTTCCTTTCTTCCTTCCTCCCTTTCCCTCCCCCTTCTCTCTTTTCTTTCTTCCTTCCCCTCCCTTCTCCCCCTTTAGACTTCCCTTACAAGGCAGGCAGTTGAATCTGACCCTTAAGGAAAACCCCACCGGGACCTGGATATCACTTATCAAGTCTAAATATGCTGTCCTGGTCCAGGTTGATGTGAAGTGCGGCAGCCACGTCTCAGAAATCTCCCCCTTTCAGAACAAAACCAGTCACCTTGGCTAGGAAATATACTACTTCCATCACAGTCACACTTCAATCACCAGCCTTTCCCTTGTCTCAGCTCCTGTCCTTGGTTCGGAGTATTTACAGCCCATCTGTCTGTCTCAAACACACTTCTCACTCAAGAGGGAAATTAATCTCTCCTTCGCTCCCCTCTCTGCTTTCTCTCTCCTTCTCCCTCCCCCCTTCCCCCAACACTTGCAATTTGCCATGAACAGCTTCCCTTTTCTCATCTAAAATTCTCGATGACTTTGAAAATTGACTGCACCCACACACCTGGGCACGGTGAGAGATAATTGATTGCATTTTTATTTAGTCTCTTCCCTAAACTGTTTTCCTTGCTAATGGCCAGTTCTCTGCAATTTTTTTTTTCAAACTGACACTCAGTGTGAGGGACTGAGGGAAAAGGAAGAAATAACCAGCTGCTGAGTATTGTCTCTCCTGACCCTCCAAGGAATTAAAAGCTCGGTGAGTGATGAGGATCTTGTGTGGAGACAGATCAGCTCTCATAGGGTCCAGGGGATAGAAAGCTTTGCAGGAGACTCTCTGGGGCTTTGCAAAGGGACATGTCCTGTAGCACTGCTAAAAGCAGAGGTCACACAGGCTGCCCAGCTGGTAACTCGGGGTACCTCCACGTTCTTCTGTTTCACTTTTAAGGCTTAAGTTACTCACTGTTCCTGCACCTTCCTTCCAAACAGAGCAGGCTCCCTCCTTTACAAACAGGGAGACTGAGCCATGGTGGAGATGGTGGAGAAGGGTGATTTCCATGAAATTCATGAGATGGGAGGCATCACAACTGCCAAAGCAGAACTGGGAGAGAGAACACCCTGCTTTTTATACCTAGACTGTCCAGTTTCGTATCAAGTGAGGACATAGGAACCAAATTATTTAAATATGGGCATTGACCTTGGCCCCTAAAGGCAAAGGGAGGTTCTTAAGAAGTCAGACATGTTTTTCAGGTAAAATACTGGCTGTGATGTCTCTGACTCAGTCTCCCCATGGTAATAGTGATAGGCCAGTTTGATTGTGAATCTGCCTCTCAGCATCAGGAGTTGGTGGCAGCTCTGTTATGTCTCTCAGGCTGAAAGGATATTACCAGAACATTTGCTCCCAGGAAAAAGCCTGCTTCTTCTTGCATCCTCTAACTCACCTGGAAATCGTACTGCAGAGGGTGTAGTGGAGATTATGGAGACTGAAATTAGGATGGAGGGATAAAGGATGGATTTCATAGGTAGAGTGAAATGGAATTGGTAAAACCAAGCTGAACCTAGAAGGATGGTTAGGTGAATTCTTCCTGCTTGTGATGACCTCCTTACTCACCTTTCTTGGTGAGTAAAACCTGTTCTTTGTGCTGAGTGGTGGCTCTCACCACAGGAATGGGCTGAGGGAAAAGCACAACTTTCTGTGGTGTGTTGGGTCAACCATCTGCAACTGGAGGCTCAGCAAGATCAATCTGGAGACAGATGGCAACTCAGGAGAAGCCACATCTGAAATGACACACAGCATTTAACCCTCAGATCCTGACAGAGAGATTCTGTGTATCCAGCTTGCCCGGAGAAACTGAACACACCCCTGGGCAAAATCATTTATATCTTACAGAAGAGGTAATAAATGGGAAGAGAAAAGGCCACAGTCCACAGTTTGAGGAAGATTATGGGCATTTCTTTTTGACAGTCTGGTTTAGCTGTGCAAGGGAAAGAGATGGGGCTCCTGGGGAGAAGGAAGGAAAAGGTCTGGATACAGTCTGTGGTGGGCAAAAGCCTCTGATTTCCATTGTATACACGGCCAACAAGATCCTAGCACTAAAATCAGCCTTCAGCCTAGTTCTATACTTTTTCTCAGGATTGAAAAGACCTGAGAGAATTTGCAGTCATACAAGATTTTTTGCAGTGCAAGATGAGAGAAATCCTGTAAAGCTTCTTGATTTTACCAAATTACTTGCCAAAACCTAAAGATATTTTGGCACTACGCAGTTTAAAATATAGCCTGTGCTTTAGTTCAAGTCTATACAGCAAAACTGGATCCAAAAGAAACCTCTCCATCCAGGGCTGTAACCTCTCCAACAAACTGCAGGTTTGCACTTAGCTGGGCTAAGCCAATTTACCTCAAGTCTCATAAAGCCAAAGCTACTCTAACATTTGGCTAATCTGTAAGAGACAGGAACATCCTTCACTTCTAACCTTTCCAGCAAGATCAGCTGATTAGATACATCAAATACCAGTGTCAGAGATGAGCCAGAGCAGCAGCAGTGGGAAATAAGATTTAGCCCCCACTTTAATTTAATTTTTATGATCAAAATGTTTCAAAACCCAGTTATGTCCAAGGGTATCCTCAGGTTGGATGAAGGTGTCGGGCAGGAACTGGACCCTTCTTTTCTCTTAGTCCACAGCAAAAGACAGAAAGAACAGCCTGGTGCTTCCAGGAATTCAGGGCAGGTTTCCAGGGAAAGATGCCTGGGGGTACATTTCTGCAGGATTTCGAGGCAAAGCTTATCCAACAATAGCATTTAGAAGAGAGTGGCTGATATTGTTACAGAGAACACAGGTTTGTTTGAAATATTCATCCTCTCCACACAAAACTGTTTCCCCCTTTTGTCTATTTCAGTGAGCACATGGTTCCTCTCTACTTTTATACTCGGAGATGTTTACCTAACCTACACTCAAGCACCACAGATTTAAGCATAAACATGTTTTGTCCTTTCCTTTCACCTCAGTCATGGATGTCTGTAAATGCAAGAATGAAGAAGTGCTCCCCAAGGCAGGCCCCCCTTTCATCAGTGTGCACTGATCTCAGCACTCAAACTTTGGCTTTGCCAAATCTGCGCAAACACAAAATTTGTACAGGACTGCCATCCAATTCTGTTTTAACATTCCCCTTAGAAGTCAAACCTCCTTGCTATTTATTGGCAGTCTTCAGACCAAAGCAACAATACCCATTCCTGGTGTGCTGACCTGTCAGGACCTGCCCAGCCTTCTTGGCTATGCCCAGCATTGCCAAAAACCATTTCCAGGGCTGCTGGCTGTCAGCAAGAGTTAACTTCTGCTGCCCCTACACATTTCTATCCTGAAGGCCAACAATTGACAATTCCTCTATCTGCCAACTGGAAATCAACCTCCTTTTTTCCTGAGTGCTCTATTAATAGAAACTCACAAGCAAAAGGATGAGGGAATCCAAGTCCCAGCCCAGTGGGAAGCTTTCTCTGTGTCCAGCAGGCCTTGGATCAGGCTTCTACCCAGGTGATAATTCCTTCAAAAAAAAGCTGTTGTAATCTCTGGAGCCAGCACAGGGCAGAGGATCATCCACAAGTGTCAACCCTGCCCTGGTCTGCCAGCACCTCAACTCCTTCCTTGCCTTACAGCATCATTTTTGGGGTCAGCCACCTCTAAATCAAGTACTGGGTATGATGGGGTGTGCACTCCTGTGGGAAAGAAAAATCTTAAATTTGAAACCCAGAAGATGAAATCACATGGGCCTGACTCTCTAAGCAAGGGTTTGGGTCTTTGTAGCCAGCCTGGGCTTTCTTTTTCCACACCCACCCCCACTCAAAATATATTTCAAACAACAGGGGAAATGTAACAAACCAACCATTTAATTAGCAGGTACTGCAGAAAGCAGGAAAAGAGCAATGCTGTACAGAATGACTGTATTTCCTCTCGATTTATTTCACACAGACAGAAGTGTTAGTGACAGCAAAAGAAGTAATACTAATTCCTGAAAGAATAATTAAAAAACCAAACAACAACAACAAAAACCCCAAAGCCAACAAGAACTTAACAGTGCTGTTTATAGGCAGTCTGTAAAATAAGCAAGGCCCTACTTGGTCCAGACAGAATTTGATCTGTACTAGAACTGTCCTCTTTGTGATGTCCTATAAATGCAATTGATATTCCAGTGAAGCATGGGAGATTCACTGATCCTGCCCTCATTTATCTCATTAATAAATGTCCCCATACACCAGCAGGAAAGCCAGAATTTTGAAGAATTACTTTATGCCTTATGTATATTGATATTTTTTTTAATATATTTCTCTAGCTTGAGACCAAACGAGCAAACATTTTAATCTCTACACATATTCCAAAGCTTCATTTCCCTCAAGGGATCTGAGCTGGGTTAGAGTGATGGAGTCACTGCCACAGCTCCACTGCCACACACACCTGGCAGGTGGCACCTGAGAACCACCAGACTTTACCCTGCAGCCCACCCCATGCTGCTCCTGGGCTGACAGAAACCACAGCCTGTCCCAGCTGTGTGTGACCTGAATATGGTTCGATGCCACAAGACCACCGTGGGATCCAGGACAATTTCACTGGGTCCCTGTTCAGGAAGATTTACCACTCTCACAGTAGTCATGGAGACTTTTAAAAAATGTGATTTTTCAGCCCAGAAAAGGATGCAAGTAGGTCCTGATACCTGACAAAGCCATAGAAGACAGAAACTCGGCGTGAACAAGAGAGTGTAACCTGGTGTAGGTTAAATTTTGTGCTGCTTCTGTAGGCTTGGTCTTGTGGAGCAGCTGAGATAGGAGTGAGCTGTCCTGCAGGGAGCACAGCCCCTGTGCCAGTAGTCAGCCTCTGAACCTGACAGAGGTGACAGGAAAACAATATGTAATTACTGTGTTTTGCAAATGCAGGGATTTGAGGACTCTTGGGTAAATAAGAGGTGTCCTCAGCCACAGAGAAGTGAATTTAATGATATTTAGTAGGAAGAGCTACAAGTACAGTGTGATGGAAATGTCAAGTAACCTCTAAATGAGAAGAATCAGACCCTAAATTTTCAAGGAGGAGGAGTCCACTGAGAAAGCATGTGAGAGAGAAAAGACAGCAGAGTTATTTAAAGTGAAGATACTGCCAGGATCACTTGGGTACAGGAGGCTTTGTATGCAAAGGAATCAGAGAGATGCTAAAGGCCTTCTTACAGGTCTGTACAATATTCCCTGCCAGATGATCAGCATCTAGAAATGGAGAGGAGGTCCTAGAGCTGCAGAAGGCTCACCTGCATACAGAGAGACAAACTCAAGCCTTACTTTCTATAAAACACCCAGGGCTGCAAGTGAAAATGGTCTGTCTCCAAATGGAGATGAACAAGAAGCTGATAAACATGCTTGGACATGGGCCTGGGCTTTAGAGAGGACAACAAGGTCAGGTGGGCACTACAAAATGCTGGAGGAGGTCAGCTTGGAGCAGATACCATTGGAAAAAAACAAATCCACCATGTGCAGCACACAGCTGAAGGGAGTGTGGTGGTCTCAGGTCCATTTGCCAGTGGAAATGTGTCCACAAGACAAAACCTGCTGAAGGGGTTGGCAGCCTTGTTGCATCTTTTCACAGAATAAAAAGGCACTCAGTAGGCTATTAAGAGGTCTTTACTTTTCACCTCTAAATCTGGTTCCACCAGATGAGGGCTGAGGCATGGGTAAGCTCTCCCGTGGATACAGTTTTTTGGGGCTGTTAATTCAGCACTAAATTCACACACATGGGAAACATTGTCATCAGAAGATATAAAAGCAATTCCTTGTATATGTCACACCACTCACAGTACCTCACAGCCACTCTCTGGAGCTTTCAAATACAGCACAGTCAGACCTGCTGAGACTTAGAGACACTGGGTCACCTCTGAATGCACAGTTAGAGCCTTTCCCTACACCCTGGTGACCTGGCTGGTAATGGATGTCTCAGTGAAGAGCCCAGAAACACAGAAACTGTCTCACACCAACTACATTTGAGAGTATTGTGCTCTCAAAAACACTGCCTGCACTCAGCAGCTCTCCAGAGCAAAACAAGCTGGAGGCAGCTGAAAGCACCTGCTCCTTCAGGGAAACATAAACCTGCCTGGTGGTATCCAGGAGGAATCCTCATGAAGCACCCAGCTGCAGCAGGGTAGATAGCAGTCTCTCCCTCTCTGGATGTGCTACATTCTCATTCAGCTTGGGCAAACACTTCTGCCATGGCTGAAGGATGCTGCTGATGATGCAAAGTTTCCTAAGCTCAGAGTTTAGTCACTTCACTTAGATCACTGTGTTGATCTACTCTTAACCTCAGCCAAAATTCACTCATGGACCTCGGTGAAACAAGTTGTTGTTCTCTGTAAAGAGCATAAGCACCTCCAAGTGCCAGCAGGGGAATTCTCTCTGTCCGTGTTTGTTACAGTTTCATGACCCAGTCAGTGGACACTGGGGCAAACAAAACCATGCAGTGAGGTCTGAGCTCAAGACATTGGTGCTGGCATGAAGAGCAGCAACAGGAGGGAATCTGTGGGGTGCACATTCACACAAGTGCATTTCAGTGAGCAGCAGGGCTGTTCTGCATCTCCACAAGCCCTTTCATCCATGTGGCTCCACTGGCTTGGCTGAGCTGCACACCAAGGTGAGCAACATGGAATTTGCCCACCTGGGCTCGTGTGTGCTTATCTTGCTTCACTCGCACTTGTGGAACAAAGCACCTGTCAGTTTAGAAACAATCAGTGCTTAACCTTTACAAAGCCCCAAGAGGGACAGGAAAGGTGAGAAAGAAAAACGAAATTAAAAAGAAATTAATGATACGGTTTTGTTAACAGGTAATTTTGAAAACTAACGCCCACTTTTTAATTGAGAATAGCGTGGCAAGGTCAAGCTGGATGGGGCTCTGAGCAACTTGGTCTAGGCTAAAGGTGTCCCTGCCCATGGCAAGGGGTTGGCACGAGGTGGTCTTTAGGGTCCCTTCCAAGCCAAATAATTCTGATTCTGTGCAAAAAGTGCGATTGTCTCATTTGCTAAAGCACCTCTTCCCCTGCACGGTGATGACTATACTCTTCAGTAATTCAGTTTAATTGAAATTCTATGCCTGTTAAATTCTGAGTCCTATATCGATCAGCATATGTCAACTGTGGAAAATTGTACTAAATTGTGTTGTTTTACTGTGCAGCAGTCAACTATCTGTTGGTGTCTGAAGTTAGTTTATTTCACCTTACTCAAAATTGGGTCTGAACTGATATTACATCTAGAATTGGATTTTTTGTTCTTGATTTTTAATAACTAGGATTTGCACCACACTCAGAGAGATAAACAGAGCCAGCAGTTGGGGCTGTGGATCTATCAGCTCTTAGGCATGAACCAGAGCCTTGCCCACTTTGGAGCTGCATGGGAAACCTCAGGACCAGTCAGCTCTTGTGCAAGATGGTGCTGGCATTTCAACAAGCAGCTTTCTCCCCTCTCTGCTGGTCCTGAGCTGATCCCATGACCAGGACACTTGGTACTTCATCATGCTCTCTCTGATTTGTTCCCATGCTAAATGACCTCGAGTTCTGCTGACCTTTCTTCTCAAATACTGTTTTCCAGATCTCCAGTTGTTTCTGCAGTTATTCTCCTCCTGACCCACATTTTTGGGGGTGGGGATAAAAAAAAAAATCCAGAACTAACTTCTGTGCCCTGACTGTGACCTCACGAATGCTGAGGAAAGCAGAGGGCTCATTCCAGCACCTATTTCCACAAGAAAATGCTGGTTAGTCCTCACAACAGAATTTATTTTGTGCTGGTGATAGTTCCCAAACCCTTTTCATCACTAGTTTGCCTCCTGCCTCAATCCATACAGCCAGTTCCTCCTGCTCGTGTATAAATTCCTGCTTTGCTTTCACTGAATTGCATCCTCCCTCTCTTTCATTTTTTTTTTTCAGAACATTTCTCCAATTTGTTTGATCTTCTCAAGTGGAAGCGCTTGCACTGAGCAGCCTCTACAAATACATAGTGCAGCTTAAATTCCCCAGTGTTAAAAATATCTGCTTGACTGTAAAACACTCTACTTTTTATATGGAAATAGCAGCTCACTGGGACACAAGTGGCACTGTTCTGTATGGCACACTGAAGCAATCTGGGAAAAAGGAAAACTAATACACACCAAAGTAAAAATACAAAGTAAATACAAAAATAAATAAATAAAGTAAGCAAATGGGATTGAATTTACAAATATATCAAAAACGTCCTATGTGGAGACATTTATTTTCCATGCAAAAGTAGTTTCTTATCTGCTTTTATCTCCATGCTGCGTGCACACTGTGCAGCTCAGGGGACTGACTGCTTGATGTGTTATTGATTTCAGGGGGAGGGGGACACACAGAACTGACAGAAACTTCTTTAGCAAGTAGCACAACTATTTACTCAACATCCATTGGCCTCTGAAACCAATTCTGTCCTCTTTTCCATGTTTTCTCATTTTGTTTTCAATCACCACTGACAGATACCTTCAGCTTTCCTCTCTTTCACGCTGCAGAGGGGAAGCAGCAATAATTAATTCTAATCACAGAGAAGAAAAGCACAACTGCAGAGAATGTCCACTGGAAAAATATGGTCAGAAACTCCCCACTCATGCTCCTGCCTGTCTGCAACTATAATGCATAAAGAGCTGTGAATCCAAAAGAGAAAGGAAATGCACTTCTTGCTCAGTATTTTGTGCTTGTAGTAAATCAGGAATGAATGAGAGACAAATTAAAGCTCTGTTTAAATTCTGTGCAATGCACGAATAAATGTCTCAGAGAGAATGCATGAATTAGATGGTCAGCAGAACCCTCAGGACACTTCTCTGCCAGACTGGGACAGACTGATAGAACCCCTAAAGACAATTCCCACTTTCTGATACTCCTCAGACCTCTGTGACACTGCATCCAGGATTTTACTGGCTAAATAAAAACGATTCTAAGAAGTGTGAGGCCACCAGTGGACAGACCTGAGCTGCTCCTCTTGGTGTCCAGGTCTTGGTGTTTAACCCCTTAGGCAGAAGGTCAAAACATTATCTCTTTTGTAGAAGAGAGACAGATGTGCCCTTAAACAAGAAAAGTTTGGAGGGAAAGAAACATGAAATTCTTTTTAAGAAATGCCAAAAGTAGAACATTACCTAAATAGTGATTTTAGAAATACAGCTGAATAAAGCCAAAAATAATCAAGGAAAAAAAAAACACCTCCTTTTTTTTCTGATATATTTAAACTGATAGATTTCTCTAATTTTTAAGTTTCTTCATTTAGATGCCTCTATCTTTGGGCTTAAACAAGTCTCTCAATAGCCTGATAACAGAGTGTTATGGGATTTGAAACAGGGATTTAGACGTTTTCCTCTGAGTCAGGAGATGCCTCTATATTTCACAGCATTCTCTGAAATTCCACACCTTACATTTTTCACCCTTTCTCCTCCAAGAAAAACTTATGAACTGAAATAATCTTACAAAAAGCACTACTACTTCTTTTCTCAAGTGATCTAAAATATTCTAGACTTTTAGTCATGACTAGTAAGGGGCTACCTCTGCATTAAAATATGAGTAATTACTTAGCAGCCTACATTACTACAAAATAAAACCCCTTTAGGACAAGAATGACAAGCAATAAATCTGCATGAGAAGTTCAGAGAGATAAAAGATCATCACATCTGCATAGCAATTTGGCTGAGAGAGATATTTGCTAGAACACCAAACACTGATGTCAGCTTTTGGTATTACACATGATATAATCCAGGGGCATATGAATTAAACAAACAAACAAACAAACAAAAGCAGTGAATTATTTCAATATCTTCTGACTTCATGAAAGAGAGATGGTTACTCCAGCAAGCATAAACTTAATTCTATGTGGTCAGAACACACAGAATTAGTGGAAGGGTGTGGGGAAGAGAAAGGTTGGTCTTCCTTCAATGTTTTGGATTCATGGAAACTCCTAAAAAAGCAACTGCTGCAGTGTCCCACTTCTCTAGGGGGCACAGCTGGGATTTTATTAGATATTTATGATCATTCTTACTTCTGGTTTCTACCAGAACATGAAATAAAGAGAGCAACAGGAAGGTGTTTTGCAGATATTTTGAGCCCAAGAAAACATTTGGTTTACCCTGGGGATATCCAAAGTCAATGGCCCTTGGAGCAATTTTGACTGGTGTTTGTTTCTCCTGCTTGGTGCAGGCACTCAGGGAAACATTTCCTGTGCTATTTCAGTACCTTTATACTGCACAGAAGCTGAAAATCTCTGCATCCTCATCTCTCTAACATATCACTGCACTGACAGGGACAGGAAAAGCGCCCAGCAAATTCAGTGTGTTGACTCGCTCCTGACATGCATAAAAGGAAGCGAGGAAGATGTAATTTCAGTATTTTATTATACTCCAATTTTCACTCAATCTGATTGTAACCAGCCATTTTCAGAGCCAATACTTTCATTCAGAGACGCCTCAGAAGCGGGGACATTTTTTTTTATCAGTGTGAGAGTAGCTTATTGCAGTGTTGATTTATACCAAGGAGCAGGTGGGATAACTTGAGGCCAGCTTGAAGCTTTACCACTTAATAAGCAACGGGCAAATGCAACTCATCACTGTGTGGTCTGCTGTGAAAATACTACTTGCTATTTTGATTTCCACAAAAGATGCTTTTGTAAAGAATGTGTTGTGTTCCTGAAGGTGTCAGAAACTCAGGTGATATGAAAAACATTGATTAATCAGGTGGGCATCCCCCAAAAATATGTGTTTAATCTAAACATGTGTAATTATACATGGATTATATATTATATAATTTTATATATTTTTATATATATATAAAATTATATACTGTCTGAGGGACCTAGAGATGCATTTGTTCTCATGTCAGGCCTTTCACCTCCTTCTGAAAACCTCAAAAAAGAAAAGGCAACAGCAGGGCCAGAGGTCAAGAAATCTTTTAAAATGACAGAAGGGTTCAGATTCTCCATGAGTTATGGGCAGTAGTTGGTCCTAGAACTACCAAAGGAGTTCTTATTTTTTTAGTTCTTCTGTCACTAATTGAGTTATCAGGTAGAGTTAACTGAAATGCATACTAACAAATCTGAGTGGTCATTATGTTCTCAAATGAAAGTTTCAGGTTATTTTTGCTAGCTTACTAGGAGTTTGTCTTTATTTGTTTATTTGTTATTATTATGATGTATAGGGCCAGTGCATTCTTCAGTGATGCAGCTGAGATTTCAAATTCCAGACAGTGGCTGGGAGGAAATGGCACTGACTTGGCAGGCATGAAACACAGTTCTGTTTTAGCTGTGCAATTTATTTCCTATCTCACTTTGCACCTGCCTTTTTCTTCTCCCATAATACATTTGTCCATCTAAATTGAACAGCCTTCCCAGCAAGGATGGTCTTTCTCTTACTGTTTGTATCTGGCATTGCTCAATAGGGCTCCTGTTTCCTCTTGAGTCCTGAGCAGTATTGTAACTCAGGCAATTAAGATGAGCAAAAAGCCTGATTATTCTGCCTAAAATAAGTCTGTAATGGAACTAACACTGTGCAGATGGGAGAACAGATACCTCATATGACTATTTTGCTCCATTACACAACAAAGAGTCAACTGTGAGCAGCTCCCTAACAAGCTGGATGTTGGTAATTTTTTGTCCAGAGCACTCGGCAAATGCTGATAAATAACCTGCGAGCGTGCATTTACGAGTGATTTACCAACAAAACCTGGGAGCCAAGGCTGTAGCACAAACTCCACTAAAAAGAAATGGGCATACTTAGTTTGCTGTCACCAGCAGAGGCATCTTCACTGGTGCTAATGGAGGCTTGGGCTGCGGGCTCTGCAGGGCAGATTTTGCTCGGCGTTCATACAGCACTTAGCACAGTGGGAGCCTGGTCTGTTATGAGATGTCATGAATGCTAAATTAACACAAATACATATTTAGTAAGGAGCAAATGATAGATGTTTTGTGGACAGCCAGGCTGCCGTGTTATTTGGATTGCAGAGTCCTACTGCAGCCCAGGCAGTTCTAAGAAAATACTATAAAGATGCCCAGGAGCTGCCTCATGCAATATTCAATCAGCTGAAGTGATCCGAAGCACTGCTGGTATTAGAGAGCACACTTTTCTGTATTCATCTCTGAGCTGTTCCTTACAGAAATCTCAGCACACAAGAGGGCCAGAATCACAGGTAACATCTGACAGAGGCCTCTTTCTCTCTTAGAAATTCAGCCATCAACATCTGCTGGGATGGGTTCTGTTTCAGATGAGGCTTATGGAAAAGCTATTGATTAAACTACAGCTTTAGTTCTGTTTACCTCTTACACACACATACACAAACAATTAAATACATTACTGAGCTGAGCAGCATTTCAAATCATAGGAGTTTCTGCCTTCAGAAGCACTTAAAAACATTATCCACAGACATACACATATATATATATATGTTTGCACTGTTTAATTGACATTGTTTTCCCAACTCCTTCAAGTCACCTGTAATATCAAGTCAATTAAGTATTATTTTCCCAACCTATTTACTGAGCTACCTAGCAATCAATCCACCTACACACAGAGAGAACAAATGCTCATGGGGGATGGTAGATCTTTCAAAAAAATGCTGAAAAACTGTCAGCCTTCTCCAATGGCAGCCAGGCTCATAGCTTTGCAGGATTACACAGCCTGATATCTTGCAGAAAATAAGTCCATGGGATAAAAGCTCCGTATTCTGACAGTACCATTCCTTCCCTGCAAATCAATACACTCCTGTGTGGAATAGCATTACTATTTTGAGTTAAACACATGCTAAATATGTTTTGGATTAAGTTGGTATAAATAGATGGGGACACATTTCTTTTCCATCTCTGGCCAGGAGATCACCCTTAGAACTGAGAGCAGTGCTGGGCAGGTCAGTAACCTGGGACACTTGGGTAAATCAGGTTTGGTTCCTGCCATTGTCACACACTTCCCAGATGACCTTGGGCATGTCACAAAGGGCCTGGCTTCCAAAGGGGGCTGTGCACAGGGTGGAGGTGCAGAAAATCCCAGGTGCTTGGTGTCACCCCACCTCAGCTCACAGCACACTCAGCTAACCAGTCATCCCTACAATGTATTAAATTTGGCTGTATCTGTGCGTGTGGCAGTGCAGAAAGAAACAGAGATAATGTATAATCCAGCACTTTTCTGTGGAAGGAGTCTCAATGAGGGTCAGTTGGCCTCACAGGTTATTTGCCAGGTCTCACTGTGGTCTGGCTCACCAGGAATCATGTGGGCTCATGGAACAGGAGAGCTTGTCCTGTCCTCTGCCACATCAGCCTTTGCCATGTCAGAGGAGCTCCCACTGCAGCTTGATGTATGGGGCTCCTCTTGTGGAAGGGCACATGATCCCACAGACACATCTTTTTTTTTTTGTCTGTGTTCTATTCCCTATCCTCATAAATCAAAGCATTAAACCCTTTTTTGTCCCCCCCTTTGTCTGTGCTGCATCTCAGACTCCATCCCTGAGCTCCAGCACTGTCCTTAGCACAACTGGGGCTCCAATTCACACAGGAAAGAAAACCTGGGCCTTTCAACATGAACCAGAGAGTAATCAATCCTGGCCTCACACTGCACAGAGCCAGCGTGGGGCTGCAGCCAGAGATGGCTATAAAGCTCCTTCAGAGAGAAAACTATTATTGTTATTATTTGTAGTGCTTCATTTGTTAGAACAGCAAGTCATAGCCCTGTACAAACACGTACATTTTTGGGCACCAAGCCAGGCACTAAAACAATGGCAACTGTGACTTGTCAGGTGAGACAAGATCAATTGGGCTAGGATTTGGAGTTCAAATCACTATTGGAAAAAGAGCTTCCTGGGAGCTACAGCAAACTAAATTAAAGCACAGATATTCACACTGCCAGAGGATTTCAAAATGAAATTTAAAGGGCTTCTTCACAGAGATCAGAGGGTAATGCAAACAAATGCCCATGAATATTTGTTCACATTTTACAAGCTTTTGCTTTGGCCATTTTCAGCCACCTTCAGTACTTTTGTATGTGTTCAAGGGATCCACATTTCATGGTTCAAAAGTTACAGGATTTCAGTGTTCATTGCAAATAGGTTGTCTAACATTTTCAGTTGGGGAACAGAACCAGATGATCCCCCCTGCCCAGCTGTATCTGCTAGGACAGCCAACTCTGGAATTCAATACCAAATAAAACCAGGAAACTTCCCTTCTTCTCAGAGCACACCAGTTTTAACAGAGGGACCTGCTTAGTGTTTTCAGAGCAGAGTTGCTTATTTTTAGCTTTCTGTGGTCTTCTTAGTCTGAAGAAAGGTGTACACCTCCAGCCTCCCATCATGAGGAGTCTCTGCTATTTTATGTCTGATCTGCTTTTCATCATACTCACTGTGAATAGACCACAAGGAAATGAGAGGATTTCAGTGTAAATCAGCCACTGTTATATACTGAGGACACTTCTGGAACAGCCATTTTATCCTTTATTGTTCTTTTTCATAAGAAAAACACATTGCCTTCCATAAATCTTTGTTGTGAGTCCACGGGGTCATCTATTTGCCAAAAGAGCAATTATTGATTATTCCCAGCCTACAGCTTCTGTGGCTGTTCCTGAAGTGTGTGTTCTTTTCTAATCAGAGCTAAGGTTATGACACAGCTTTTTGTCATCTGCTTTCCCAGAAAACAACAATATCCCTGTGATATCCACAACCAGTGCAATAGTATAAAACACCAGAAAGAACGGCTTCTTAGTGAAGGATCTTCTCTTATTAGAATCCCATATTTTAGCAGTCTTGATGCCCCTCTTATCAGTCAAATCAACTGCAGTTGCAGTCCAGCCTCTGGGTCTGTTTGAGCAGGAATCTCTGCCAACTCCTTCTAGCACATTAAGGCATAGAGGAAAAATGAAGCAGCATTTCAAAACACCAGTTAGGTGTAAGACTTAGCCATGCACTTAGGGTAACAATAAATCACTTGAAATTTTAAAGTTGGGTGTTCTGATCCTTCTTTCTCACCAAATGACCCCAGTCTCACCAAGGAACAGTAAAAGACATGGATGTGCTAACTGATGTTGAGAGGTTTTATATGAAAACCTCAGCCACTGCTGGGCCTGGCTGGCCCCAGGAAATGGCAGTGACACTCCTTCTTGGATCATTAGTTTGAATCAATGGTGATGGCTTGAAGGGGCTACTGTGAAATGGGTTGCTAATAATCATCATGTGTACAGACAGCATTTCAGGGTGGACTGGGATGCCCCATGTCAGCCTCTACTTTATGTTCATGTGTATAATCCCCATATCAGATAATTCACACCCATTTAAGAGTACCAGCCTGGGAAAATAAATCCTCAGATAACCCCACACAGTCAAATAATCCACCAAATCAGATGTGGTGGGATGACCAGGGATAGGGAAACTATTAGGAAAAAAGGTGCAGACTGTGGGAGTCAGAAGCAGTAGAGCTTGATGAGGAGAAGGGATGCTGAGGTAAATGTCCCCTCATCTCATCCATAAGAGTGGGCAGAGACCACACTGTTCCCAGAGCATTTTGGCTTGTTTTCTTCACAGAGAATGAGCAGCCTGTTCATGAGAGAATCTAATACTATATGGAATAAATGAGATTTGAAAACTGCATATTTTCCACCCACACTACAATGGGCATTATTGCTGGCAGCCAGCAGTGGGAATAGCTGGGTAGACCAGCCTTAATTAGGAGGAAGGCATATTCTTCTCAGGAGAAAGTAAGGCTTGCAAATGTTTGCATCGAGCACATTCCATGGATTTCAGACGTAGCACCATTTGCAAAGCAAGGTCTGATTGAAAATGAGTGCACTGTAGGGCATCATTTTCAAAGTCCTGCACAGGACATTTCTCCAGGCAAGCAAAGGAGGACTGGGTTTCAGATGCTGTCACTTCTTCCTTTATGACTTGTAGGTGATGCATTCACCCAAAACACCAAGTGTCAGAAGCAAGGGCCACAATGTCTGCAGGGGCTGGGCCCTCTGAAGCACTGCAGAGAGACCCTCGAGCTGCCATTTGGGGAACCAAGCTGAGCTGTAAAGTCATCCAGAGCTGGGTTCTTACATAGCCTTATCACGTGTGGCCAAACCTCGTCTGCACTGACGCTGGGGAAAGAGCAAGTTGGACTGTCTTTGTAAGGTGTTGACAATTATACCCCCTTAAATCACACTGAGGTTATTAGGGGGACTTCCTTTGGGATGAAAAGAAGTTAGGAAGGCCAGACAGATCTAGAGCTCCTCAAGCAGCTTCACTGTTGACACATCCCCAGCTGACCCTCAGAAAAGTTGGTCTGTCATGGACCTGCCTTGGCTGCCAGAGCTGCCATGAGAGGGGATGGAAGAAGTGGCCCTTAAAAAACATTTTGCAAAAGCATTTCAAATGTAAGCTCAACGTTTGCAGAACAGTTTTGATGCCCTTCCTGCATTCATGTTGTATTTAGGAAACTGTTTGGAAACAGAATGCTGATTATTCTTCATGGTGAAAAGACTGAAATGTTGTATTGTTTATCCTGCTTTGGAAGTGTTTTGGCTACAGATATCTGAACTTGGCTCCATTTCCCTTCTGCATGGCTTCCAGCCTCCCCTGGAGTCATTTCACATGCCTGCAGTCCTGTCCTCTGCCCTCCCACCAGCAGGCTGCCACCAAGCCAGGAGGTGCTGGTTCCTCTAAAGCAGTTGTCAGTGTCAGCACATGAATCCACTGACAGATGGAGACTGAAAGCCACGAAAAAACCAGTCCTGCCCTGGAGATCAAATCCTTCAGCTTCCTACCATGTCTCGCTCCTCTTGCTCACACAGGAGCCGACTCCCTGAATTCCCCTGGAAGATGAATTTCCTTAGGGCCAAAGCAGGGAGCTGCCAAGAAGCTGGCGGAGCCCGGGTTTTGTTGTTTCACACTGTAATTACACATTAAGGTCTGGAATGTTTTCCAGGGTGTTTTTTTTAGAGGCAGCTGAGTCTCTCCGTCCTGTCCCATCCAGATGGTGCGCCAACTGGATGCAAATCTTCAGACAACACTTCTGAAACTAGAACTGAAAACCCAACAACAATAACAACAACAAATGTAACTGAGTGAATTCTGTGAAAGAAATATGGCTGAGAGAAGGCAGGAGAAAAGAGCCAAATGCCTTAAATGCCTCCATAAGAGACATTTAGGCCTGACCCTTGGGGGCTGGAGCCCTGGGGCACCAGGGCCTCACCACTCCACACCTGAACTGTAAGACCCAGCCCACAAATGTCTGTGCTTCCAAAATACCGAGCCAGCATGGCCTGGGTTCAAAGAAAAGCATGACACAGTTCCTCTATACATTCATATACATTGTTAATGGTTGAGTCTGGCTTTTATTTCTTTTAAACTTAAAAACAAGAGAAGGCCATTGCCAAGTTCTCTCTGTGGGAAGTGAATCAAGACCATAAAGTCATATAGAGAGGAACAGTGGCTGAAAGTAAATACTGAGTTTTGGTCCTATGAGGTAAAGAATTTCTAACCCTTCCTGAACACCCATGTGATTGTTTACATAAATTGCTTTCTGGGTCCAGAGCTTGGGGAGCCAGAATGGTTCCTGACGCAGGAACAGCAAGTGAGTACACAACAATCCAGGAGAAAGTAAATTTGAGTTCCTTTGAGATCACCTACCATGCCATTATAAAAGAAGCTCCTCTATCTAAATGGATTCACATTAATTTTCTTCATCTGCTTCACACTTTTCCCCCTTTATTGCCCCACTTCTCCAACAATACAAATGATGTTGGCTTGGATGTATTTTCTCTCCAGCAGTTCAATAATTTGGAGACAGCGATGCATCAGAGCTCTCGGTTGGAAAGCACATTCAAACATTTACTATTCACTCCTACGCTGATTACTCACTCAGAGTGCTTAAAAAAATAATAATAGCAACATTAAAAACCAACAAAAATACCAACCTAAAACAAAAAAGGGGAATATGGAAGTGTACAGCATTAAAATAAACTCTGGCTCCCTTGCCAAAGTCATTAATAATTTTGGCTTTCAAAAAAAAAAAAAATTTGGATTGCTCTGCACTTCAAGTATCAAAACATCCAATTAACACAGCTAATTAGCGTCACAAACAGCAGTCAAAAGAATGGTAATTTAGATTCAGGATTTCAAAGGTTTCTTAATCCCAGGCCAATGCAACTAATCTCTCAGAGGCTGAAAGTGTTTTGTTATTGCAATGCAATTGTATAGCATCCCATCAATTAGTGGCATTGCAGGGAACACTCACTTGCATGATTCATTTGTATAATCAGAACCTAAAAAAACCTTGGGGTGGGGGTGGAGGAGGAGGGACAAGAAGGAACAGAATAAGCTAGCCCCTTCAAATGTGCAGTATCAATTTTTCCAAATCATTTGGACCATAGCTGGAAATGATTGTGAGTAGCACCTCGCATCTTTCCCAAACTGAGCTAGCAGGTGAAAGGGCTTTTGCTAGTTTTTAAGAGCTTAATAGGAAAAGTAAAGCTAGCCCCACAAATGACATCAGCTGGCCTGCAATTAGATGTGTTTGCTGATATGAACATTTTCTTAGAAAGGAAATGAAAAGATCCCTTTCTCACCACCCTTCACTTTATGCAGGAAACACAAGAATCTGTTCTGGATGTCACAAAATGAAGTCTATGCTTAGAAGAGGCTGAGGGTAAAACACTCACTACAAAGCATAGAATCCTTTCTTCAGGTCTGAGAAAAAAGGGAAATCCTGAAAGCAAATGGACTTGAATCAAAGCACGATCAGGATGATGGAAAATGGATTATTTATGACAGGAGGGAACCTTTGCCCTCCCCAGTCCTGATTTCTAGCTCAAACCTGCCATACAACTGCAGTTAATCAGATTGCATTGAATGAGACAACCCATGAACAGAACAGGCTCTAAGTGCATGGCCAAATCTAACCCAAGTCAAGAACAGGGAACACACAAAAGCTGGGACCACTGTCTACATGAGCCCAGCAAATGATACCAGTATTAGTTCTGGTCAAGGCAAAGTAGGTATAAAAAAGGTGTTTAGAGGTGAAAAAAAGTTAATGCACAAATACAGTGCTCACTCTTGAAGCCATTACCATGTTTTAAGGCATAAAGCACTAATGAAGATGTATAGACTCAATCTCATGGACTTATAGACTGAATCTTTGCCTCACTTATATTAAGCTCTGGCTGGTCTCGCTCACTCAATCATCCTTAACACACTCATTGGCATCAACAGCTCCTTTTTTTCTGTACAGACAGAGCTCCTCATATGCTGCAGGTTTTGATATGAAGTCTAAAGAATGGGTAATTATTAAAGGATGCTTTGTTGTGGCTGGACACTGTACTGGTTGGGTTGAGCTATCACCATTCACTCAAGAAAAATTAGGAGAAAGGAGACCTTTAGGAAAACCAGACAAAGCAAAAAATTTCTCTGAACAGTATAGCTGATTAATGCATGTTATTAGAAATGGCCCAGATGGGAACCTTATCTATGAATTCCTTCACTGTTTTGGGACCAAGAAATTCTCAAATCGAAGTCTGCCTGCATTATTTTCACAACAGAACAGGTGTTAAAAAAGAGAAAGAAAGAATCTATATTCATTTCTAGTTGGCAACAGTCAGGATACTTACCAGCTTTGCAAGATTCAAATCTCAAGGGCAGGTTTCCTTAGGAAAGAGGGTGATATGATAGAAATATTTATATTATTTCTTTTAAAATAATGAATCTCAGAGTCACCAAATCACTCAATAACACAAGGAATACCTATCCTTAACTCTCCCTTCCCAAACATATCCTAAATCTCTGCACCATTTAGCTTAGCTGACACGAAGGCAGGACAATCTCTGCAGCACTTATGCATACAGGTGACAAAATTCAATTATTCGAATTATGTGGCACATTAACTGTTGTTCTGCTGTTGTAGAAAGAACAGTTTTTATCAAATGATTATAGGCAGATTCTGGCTCTGCCTCAAAGGAGAAAGTGGTATTTTGATCAAGATGGTTCAAGATTTTTCACGTCTTGATGACAGAACTCATGAACAAAAGAGAGTGCAAAGGTAGAAGCAGGTAACTTAAAATAACACTGCAAAATTTACCAGGTAGCTGGAGAAGTCAGGTTTTAGCTGAAATCCTGCTTCTCAGCCTGAAGCTTGAGCAGTAAGGTTTGGCTAATTAAACCATAATAAAGCCTGTACTCATAAATAAACACATATAATCTATGTATCATATACTCCAGTGGATCGTTTTCCAAAACTCACATTCCTGAGAAATAAAATGGAAAGAATATTTGCCTTCCTCTCTAGAGCAGTCTGAAATTCATGAGCATAAAGGTTTAGGAGCTCTGGAATACTACTCTTTATGTAGAGCACATTTACACCATTTCTTTCACCTTGTTGTTTGGAAGAAGAGTTTGGAAATGTGCAGTAGATTCACAGCCAGAAAGAGTCTTTGTTTGACCAGGAAAAATATCTTGAGCTCTGGACTTCCTAGCACCAGTGAGACTAAGTCAGCTGCTGAAATATGATCTTAGCATCATTTCTATGTATATTAGCTCAGAGTTAATAGATAGGTACATAGATCTACATTACAATTAATAAGTGTAGCCAGGGAAAAGTAGGTCCCACAGCACACCTTTCAGAAGCAAGCCATTATTAATCAGCATTTTAACGAAGCATAATTACAACAGCTCATGGCTCCCACCAGGTAAAGCAATAATTATAGGTGCAACCAAATAAACAAGAAAAATAATTACCTATTTCTCAGAGCTAACATTAATTTAACCAGGCTCGGAGTGATGGCTAGACAGACAGCTTGGTGCTGTCACACTGCCAGCCAGAAAAAACTGCTGTGATCAGAGCAAAGTCACAGCTGCCATTGTCACAGGGCAGGGAAAGGCACACAGTGTTTTTCATCTCCAGGATACCTCCCAGACTGCAGATCCCCACATGCCCTGTGTGTAAGAAGCACATCTTCTCCTGGGAAGATGGGGTGAGACATCCTGGACTGAGCCACACTGGATGAGCAGTGTGAAAACAGGCAGCTCTGAGTAGGGAGAAGTGCCCACCATGGGAAGGACACCAAGCTTCCAGGGAATCTCTGCTCTGCTTGACAGGAAAATTAACCACTGGCAGAGGAGGGCCTTGAGTCCCACTGCTGTGACTGCCTCAAAGTAAATGGTGCTGCTCAGATGGATCAGCAGAAACTGTTTAATAATTACTTTCCAGAGCAATTTCTGCTCTGCCACACCTTCTATCCACGGAGAGCGGCAGACAGAGACACATCAAGTGCTGCTGTAATATCTGGAACACTCCAGGCTTTCTCTGGATTATGGTGGCTTGTAAGCACACCCCCTCCTGGACTCAGTGAGGCTTTCTGATTGCATTGGGGATCTCCCACTGCATCAATGCAGACAAGTTCCTAGCGTATGAAATAAAAACTAATGAAAGTTTTTGAATTTGTTTTCGTGATGCTCCCATCTCTCTATGGGAACACAAACAAAACAAAGAGGTTGATGATGATATATTGCCCACTGCAGCCCAGTGGTGTTTTTGATTCCAGCTCTAATACCATTAAATATTAATACCTTAATGATTCTAATGCATGCTGGTATTACCTGGTGATCCCAAGGAAGGAGGTGGGTGTCAGGGAATATGGTGGAATGCTGCCAAGCACAGGCTGTTCCTCCAAAGTGCTGGAGTCTGCAGTGTGGTGGCAGAAATAGGGAAGGGAAGCAGGTAGGTAATAGGATTAGCACAGTACAAAGTCACAAGCTGCTGGGTCAAGGCTGAGACCTAATGACATTGGTAGTGATGTCATTGTGACACAATCACAGCGTGGCTCTGCTAAGCCACATTTGTCCTCTGGTCCCTTCCCAGCCCTGCGAGTGTTTCAGCAGCAGTTTCATTGGGTTCTCCAGTGTTTCAGAACAAATTACACTGGTAAACAGATTTGTGGCAACACTTCAGGCTGAAACACCAACTCTGTCTTTGAGCAGCATTGATTCCTCAGGCTGACCCCAGCACAGATGTGTCTGACTCCAGTCACACAGCTGGGAGGAGACAACCAGCTATTCTGAGAGTTCACTAAACCAGTTCAAATCCACAAACCATTGTCCCTCCTCTCTGAGTGTTGGGTTGCTCAGGTGTGAGGATCAGGCTCTGCCAAAAGCAAATTCAGGAGTGGAGCACACTTTGCTAGGGTTGCTTTGGCTTCATAGTCAGAACAGCTTCTTCATTCGCATTCTTTGCTTTTTATTTCTTTTTCCTCACAAGAATTACCAAGCCTGAAAACATTCAGTCGTGTTTCATATTTAGCAAAGTGACTTTGCACATCCATGCTGATGTCAGAAAACAAAGATAAATGAAAACCACAAAAAGAGATGGGGTGGGACTTAAGGCATTTCTGATATTAATAAAAACACAGTGACATAAACATTCCTTAAGAAACCATGTTCTCCTGAGTAGCTCCAGAACTAATCATTTGGGAGAAGGTTTGATATGTTTCAGCTAAGCTAAACCAAATCCCAAAGCCTTTTTAGATTCACCATCACTAAATGGAGGCTTATGCCTCTGTAATTTGGGCTTGAATTGAAGACATGAATGTCAATAGAGTCAAGAGGTTTGGATACAAGTGGGGTGGAAAATTTACCCTGCGGGACAGATTTTACCCCTTGCAAAAGCTGAAAAGCAAGGATTATGCAGAAAATGAAGCTGTATTGCCAAGAGCAGCACATTTAAACCCTTCAGGAAACTTTTGTGTAATTTTATTATTCCTTTAATTTAATTTCTTAAAATCTCTTTCTCTCCCCACTCCAAACAGTAACCATGAAATGATGCACTGGAAGGAGACATGGTGGTGCCAAATTCTCCTCAGCTGAGATGCTCTAAGCTCAATTTGAACTGACAAGGTGCCTGCACATGGTGGTGAATCAAGCCTTGTGAAAAGCAACTTTTCCTTGCAACAGGGGGCATTCCTGCTCTCAGGAATTCCATCATCCTCCTGCCCTCTCCCCTCTTTGCATGGCACAAAATAAGGGAAAGTTTCCTGCCATCCTGCAGTACATGAAGGCAATAGATATGTGACCCAGATGTCTGGGTGGCCCACATGGGTTTTATGAACCTAAAATGTTGTCCCATGGATTCCTTTGGGCCAGATGCAAAAAACAGAGCTAAAACCTCCACAAGCAGTTAAAAAGCAATCAGAATTCCTAGGACACTGCTGGAATTAAAATAGGTTCAAACCCTAGGTGTTTTATAAAGTCTTGAGAGAGACTTATCTGTATTTTAAATGCCTCTAAAAACCTTCACCCGTCTTTTGCCTCAGTTCATCTATTTTAAGTACAGTAATAAGCATCATCCCTCGCCTCAGAAGTGTGCTATGACATTTCCTGAAATACATTAGTCAACTCTCAGGAGAGGTCCAAGGGGCAGAAAACTCTTTACATAACTACTGGTGAGGAGGAGAACTCATCCCATGCTAACCATGGTAGCATTTCACAGGAAAAAGGCTCAAAGTAAGGAAACGTTTTAAGAGAACAGTTCCTATTCAGCTGCTGTCTAAAGAAAAAAATACGAAGCCTCCACTGAATTTCCCCCAAATTTTTCTCCTTGGAAGCTTGTGTGATACTCTAAGTAGCTGTAGGAATCTTTCCAGGCAAATCCAACTCAAAGCTGTTGCTGCTGGCTGCCTGAGTCACTTGTACAAAGGTTTTCCATGCCACTTTATTTAGAAGGATGTTACCTTAACTTCAAATTCCAAGTATAATTACAGGGAGGGTTTTGCTTAGCCTGGATGTAAATTTAATGCCTGGCTGATCAAAGCAGGCTCTGCACATATCTGACTTCACAGAGCTACACTGGCAAACTGGTGCAGTGCTTTGCACAGAGAAGGGAAATGCAGTGGAACAATGGAAGTACATGAGGGATCAGCAAGGATGCAAACCCATCCATCACTGAACCAGACACTGCAAAGGTGGGACCAGCCCAGGTATGGGCTGCAAAAAGTCCTCTGCAGAAAGAGAGCCTGAAGCCCAAGGTAGCTTCTCCCAGCTTGTTGCCTGCCCTCACACTCCATAAAGGAACTGCACCATTCAGTGAATCAGTAAAATGTCTCTTCTGCAGTCACACACATTTAGTGGAGTTACCTTGAGAACCAAAGTCACTCTTTTTTGCTTAAATGGTAAATGAAAAATATGTGTAAGGCACCTAAAATCGTCACTGTCCCTTCCCATCCCTCTGCCTCACCTCCTTAATGCTGAAATACTCAGACCTGGCAAGAGGTGCTGTCCCCAGCCACCCCTCTCCATGTGTCCTGACAGCCAGAGATGTGGGAGCTGCATGGTGACAGAGTCCATGAGAGGACTTGTGCAGCTGGCACCTCACTGCCTTGGGTCAGAAATCTGGCCCCTCATGCAGAGCACACAATCTGAAAGAGATCTGCCACCTCATCCTCCTCCTCTTCCTCCCAGGCTATGAAGCCAGGCTTACAAAGAATTTCAGTTTTTTTCAGGTCTCTGTGAAGCCAGGCTTACAAAGAATCGCAGGTTTTTTCAGGTCTACAGTATCTCCTGTGGAAGTCTAGGCTCTGGGAGCTGTATGATTACTTGAGATTTCCCCAGCATTCATTTAAAAATGCAATTGTAGTCTTCACAGTTGGAGAGAAAAGCTTAATAATGCAGCTGTATGCAGACCTAAAAATAGACTCAAAAAGATTTAAAAGACTCCCAAATACACCTGGCAATGCTAGATTCCAGCTTCACTGGTGCATTCCCTTCACTTCAAGCTTTTCTTGCAAGCACAGGGAAACCGGGGAGAGAATTAAAAAAAAAAAAAAAAACAACCAAAATAATGAAGAGGAACACATAACTGCAAAAGTTCAAAAATGTTGAAGCAAGAATTAGGAGAAGACACAGTGGCAGAAATTAGCTCATTTACAAAGCCTGCCTGGGCTGCTGGGGTCCCTTTAACTGAGCACACCCAGCACAGAAATGAGTCTACATTTATGCAATGAAAATGCCGATGAACGTCATCACCGTGCAAAGGCTTCAAAATTGATTTGTAGGGGGTAGGAAGATTTTGTTTCACCTTCCTTAGTGGGGAAGCCAGACAGAGCTTTAAGCTTTATTGACTCTGGTATTACAATCACAGTTGCTGGTCTTTCAACCTGTTTCAGAGCTGGAGAGAGGTTTTCTTCTCTGTATGGCTGGATAGTGTAGCATGGTCGATTCTGTGCTGAATTGAAATTCATCAGAGCCTGCTTTGTCTCAACAGTGTAATAAAAGCCTAAAACGTTATTATGCATGAAATGGTTATGGAGCTGGTTGAAAGGGTTGTTTCTCCCTCTTTGTTGCAAAAATGGGAGGAGAGGGGAAATGTCTGACCTGACAATAAAAAGTGGCTGGAAGAAAGATAAGTATTTCATATAAAATTGGCTCTGCAAAGTTGTCTAAGAGAAGCAAAAAGCATCAAATGGATCTCAGAGAAGGGGCCCAAATGATAGAACAGAACCTCACCCAGGCCTGGTGCTGCTCAATGCAGGAGACAGCTGAAATCTGTCTCTGCTCACAGTTAACCCAGTGTTTAAATACAGATGCAGTCTGCACGTTCACCTCTTTTCTTGATCTTCTAACATGAAACATTAGCAGGTACTCCAGGGCACAACACAGTTGTGCCAACACAACACAGGACTCCCCTGGCTCCAATCCTGCAGCAAATTATGCACTTACTATACCCCTGTGGCCCAAGTGAGCATTTGTAAAAATTCCTCATGGAATCAAAAGGCCTCAGCAAGACTCAGCTTTCCTAATAGAAACTAAATTGGGAAAACATATGCACACAGTCACGATATGACTGAGGGTAGAAGAGACCCTTTCTAACAGGTCAAAGGCACCTTAATCTTTAAAGATTCATCTCTGGCAGCCTAAACATTGCCCATGGAATCCCCGTGGTTTAGGCTGCATTTTGTGCTGTTTGAGTCAGACTGAGGTTGATGCTGCCGTGTTAAACTCTGTCTGCGTGTGCAGTGGAAAGGGGGCAGCTCACACAGGCACTTCTGGATGAAGGGCACACTCTGTGCAGCTTTTCTCTCCGAGTGCCTATTAGAGTTAATTAGCAATTAAGTAATTGAATTATATACAATTGCACAAAACACATATGCATATACACAGATAAGTACTATGCACTAGGGTGCATATGTAACTAGATATAGATATATCTATATATATATCAGTATCTCTGTATATATATCTGGTCAGTAGCACATACACATAAAATAAAGACACAGGAGGAACTTTGCCCTGCTGAACTGGGTGGGGGTTTGCTAATTTGCTTGAATGGCACCCAGGCTCTGCCTGTGGCTGTTTCCCACCCATTCCAGAGGCAGTTCCATGACAGGGCAGCCTACACCTTCATACCATCATCTGCAGGGTCAGACTGAGGCTCCCTTGCTGAACAGGGCTAAAACAGGAGATTTAAAGCCATTTAAACACCCTTGAGCCACTAGGCACCTCCAAGATCTTGAAGGAGGTAAGGAAAATTCCCAAACACATGCTAAACAAACGCACAATGTCTGTGTGCTTCTGTAAATCGCTCGATATAAACCACACACTGTTTACCCCCGTGACAAAAAGGCTCATGAAAGTGTCTGGTCTCCAACCCCCTTGGATCCTCTCAGAGGGGGGCTCTCAAAGCAATAACTATTAAAATGTTCCTGCCATTTGTCTAATGCAATTCCGTGCTCCACATCCATCTTTGGCAAGCTGACTTTCATTAACACTTCAAAAATAATTTAAGGTTTTTGCGGTGAAGGTTAGAAACTTTTCACAGCCCAGAGCTAATAGCTCTGCTGTTTACATGCTATAATGTCTTGATAACCTTTTCAAACATGCTGTGGCCGGCAGCTGGGACCTGTCCCTG
Organism: Brachypodius melanocephalos; assembly: GCA_013398615.1. Taxonomy (NCBI): domain Eukaryota; kingdom Metazoa; phylum Chordata; class Aves; order Passeriformes; family Pycnonotidae; genus Brachypodius; species Brachypodius melanocephalos. Next base: position 12,064,639 of record VZSR01000245.1, read on the forward strand.
CTATTTTTGTTCCCAGAATGTAACAGCAGAAATGCAATGACTTTGTGCCCCTGAAATGGTCACATTTCTTCTCTTCAGGCTTCGCTTCCATTACGGCACTAACAGAAGGGGCCTCACCTTTTCAAGAGGCTCCCAGTGTACTGAAATACAGCCCTGGCTGTCTTTTCCCTGGAGGAATGAAACATGCTGATTGTCTCACTGGAAACCCAGTCTTGGGGGACAGGAGGAGGGCAGGCAGTCTGCCTTGCCTTGGAGAAGGCAATGAACCTGTATGAACGATTTTGCTTGGAAGAATAAGGGTAGGATTCTCGTTTCCAGATGCTGGATGGACAAAAGCACAGTTCTACAGTGTTTATTCCAACACTGCAGCAAAACAAGTTCTGCAGCTCTCTTGCTTTGCTTGAGTTGTGCACAGATTACAAATCTGTACTGGTGACATGGCAGGCTGGCAAACAGTAGCTGGATGCTGTGGCATCCACAGGCTAGAAAATGCTGTTTCTGCCAAAAAGCAGGGATCTCACTTGCTTCAGTCTCCTGCCTGCTCAACAGCTGGAACAGGGAGGCAGGATGGAAGGATGCTGTAGTTTCTAAAAACCTTTCTAAAAACATCACGCCAGTCTAATTTCAGCATACTGTCCTTAAAATTACTGGGCCAAAAAATGCCCTCAGATACAATTTACATGGAAATATTCAATCCCATGGAGAGCTCCAAGAGGAGTTTTCTCTCCCTTAAACCCAGAAGTATATAAATGCAGCTGCTCCAAACTGATAGTGAGTAAAGGCCCTGAAGCTGAGAGAATAGGACCAGTCCATTCCTATTAAGTTAAAAACATTAAAAGTCCTGGACAAGCTGTAAAAAACAGAGACATGATCAACTCAGTCAAATTTAGCAGACCTGGGGGCACATCCATGATTTTCTCTCTCTCCTGGGAGCTCTGCTAGATACAGCTTGGAGCAGCCAGAAGCACCACGGCACGTGTTACAAACAATGGGCTAAATGAGCCCTGAAAGAAATCGTTTTAATGATCATCTTTCTCCTTTTGGGCAGGGAAATGAGAGGGAGAGGTCAATTTGTGCCAGGCTCCCTGTGGCCCTCTCAAACCCATTCAGAAACCAGATGAGGTGAAATGAGGGGTTGTGGATTCTTCCCAGTCCAGAGAGGGTTCCAGAGTGGGTGACATGGGCTGCTGCCACCACAGAGAGCTTGTCCTGGAGAAATGGATCTGCACATGGGATCCTAGAGAGCACAGGGAAAAGTATTTCTGGCTACTACAGAGTCATTACAAAGTATCTTGTAGACAAGTGCAGGCTTTTGATCTCCATCCAAGTGCTTTAATTTTTTAAGGTTGAGAAGTGATGGTAAAAAATTTTTAAAAGATTCCTTGGCTGGGAAGGAGAGAGGAGTAAATCAAAGAGCAAGGTATGCACCCTGCAATTTATTGTGGTTTATTTAGGCAGCCTGGTTAAATACTCCACAGAAAGCTGCAAGTTCAGCAGAATTTTTGCAAGGAGTTAGTGTAGCAAATGAGAACAGATAGTGATCAGGCGACAGAACAGCAAAGCAGAGTCAGTGTTAATTAAGAGACCTAAACGATGAGGCCTGGTGAATTAGGTCAGTGAATATGCCCCTTCCTGCTCCAGTTTTAGGCTGTGTAAATGACCCCAAGCCAGGTCGTTCTCAGAGTTCCTGTGGTTGCCAGTGGGGCCGTGTAATGGACGTGAGAACCACCGAAAATACCCAACCATTCAGATCTGCTCTAGAACTGGGTCAACACACGGCAAAAGAAAAGTCAAGGCAACAAATGCAAAGTAATGTTCATCTCCACACGATCCTCGGAACCCCTGCTAAGCCTAATTTATATAAATGGCTCCGAGAAGCTGACTGCAAACTGGTTAAGCCTGCTGACAACACAGAACTGGGGAAGTGGACATGGGAGAGGGAAGGAAAAAAGCAAGCAAAGAAATTCTACAGAGTTCTTAGCTTTCCTGGGTAATTTGGACAAGGTGCAGCAAATAGCCCCTAATGTTGACAAATGCAAAAGCAATACAATTTATTTTGCAAGATCTCAGGACAAAATGGGAATTGCCTTGAACTTTAGCAAGGGGAGGCTAAAATGGCTACAGCAGGAAGCCAGCAGCCTTTTTCACACACACAGAAGGCAGGTGGCACAGCCATGTAATGCATTTTTAAGCTAGGAAAGAAATCAAGGTAAACAGAAAGAAAAAAAAAAAAAGCCACATTCAGGTTGCTTAAAGATAACCCCCCAAAATCAGCAAAATGAACCTGCATCTATTATTACATCTCTACAGCAAAGTCTTTAGCTGGCAGAAACACCTGCACAGCTGATACTCTGCAAAGCCTAAGCACAGGCAAGACCTTGCTATAAGTGAATGCAGTATCCTTTGTGTGAGCCAGATGGAAAGGAGCTACAGCTAATTCTGGGTGACTTCTGAGTTACTTCTGGCAAGGGCTGCTGAGAAATTTCACTCCTGTGTTACATGAGCAACCCTAGAGTACAGAAATGACAATGCCCAAAACAAAAGCCCCTTTTAGAGAGAAGGTGGTTTTGTCATTGCCTCAAGATTGATTCCAGTTGTACCCAAATGTTTTGCAAGGAAGGCTTTACCAAATGATCAGGACATGAGAGGCGTCAGGAGATAAGTCAGTGAGAAGCCAGTTTTGATGAGAGCTATCACACAAGTTCTAACCCTGCCCACGCCAGCACAGCCAAGTGATCACACTGCAGCACAGGGCAGGCTACAGAGATCAAGCCTAAAACTGAAAAAGAGGCAGAATCAACTTATTTTAAAAACAAAACTTCCCAGACTGTCCTCCACCTTCATAAAAGCAATAGAAAGTAACCTTTTGGAATACAGCAGTTCAGACATTAAGAGCAGACTGCACATTGCTTTGGCAAATATACTACACAGCCATGGCTGACCTAGATACAGAGAAGTGATCCATGCTGTAATAGTGAAATGAGCAGCAGGAAAACCTATAGGACTACTGTAGGCTATAAAGGGGACGAGTTCAGAAAGGAACCTAAAAGGGAGGGAATAAAAAATACAACACAGATGACATCACAAGTGCGGTAGTCAGGGAAACGTTTCATTTTTTTTTCCCTCAGTTCAGAGCAAGCAATCATAAAATGGACAAAAATAGGAATTCAGAGCCATTCCTATCTTCCTCCCTGAGATTATACAACTTTCAGAGACAATAAAAAGCAAGGTTTAGTCAGTGTAGACTTAGGATCTAATCTTCACAAAGGTTTGATCTTTCAATGTTCAGCTCATAGTAATTTTGTTCCTCACTTCAATGCACATTGCATCAGCCCAGGAACAACAGAACACTATGTACACAGTGAGAACTCCTTATCAGCCCCTTTTTGGGGTAGTCTATCAATCACCAACTCTGTGTTACAGCATTTTATTAGCTACTCTAAGTTAAATGCTAGCAGCATTGTCAACGTGCTACGATTGTGCAGCTGAACTCCATTTTGAATCTTTTTATGCATTTCATCTCCTTGAGCCCAAAAGCCTCTATTTGTTACCCCAAACTAAATAACTCTGGCCCACAGGACCTGTAGAGTGGTATCAGTGTCCCCCTTCCACTGTCAGAGCTTTTTACTCCCCAAAGCTTAGAAAGCAGGTAAGAAGATTTGCACAGAAACATGTCTCACAGCCAAGGAGACATCCAGAGAGCATGGAAAGCTTTTCTCCTTAAAACAATTCAATCATAAAGCAGCAAGCAAGACCACATCAGAAAAAAAGGGAAAATAATGGATGTCAGACATTGTGTTTTGCCATTAGTTAACCAACATTATCCTAACATTACCACTCCTAGGGCAATGTAAACCAGTCTATCAGTCCCCACCTCTCCACACTGTCCTGATTAAAGTAGATCCCACCATTCCTAAATGTAAATTCAAAACAGATGCTTCTAATTTTGAAAACCTCAGCCTTTTCTTGATCCAGTGTTGCACGTTTAGTCACAAGGAGAGGCACATTCCTCTACTGCAGGACATGCAGAACCTGGAAAATGCCCCCACAGCCTGAGGCTGGGGGGCACTGCCCATCCAGTGGCATTCTGAACCAGAGGAGGAGTAGCAGTGCTGTTGTACCAGTGCAGGACTGGAAGAAACACATTAGATCAGCCCTCCAAAATCCTGGGTGTTCATCTTACCAAGCCAGCCTTCCATATGAGGTCAAGAAAGTAATGATCAAAAAATATTGTTCCTTTTATTGCTTATACATTTATTTCTTGCTGCGTCTTACAGAATGAGGTAGTGAAAAAATACTGTTGTCTTTTATTTCATTTTAAGCTGTTGTATCATCTTCTCTTCTTGTATCATATTTTTATGTTCGTTAGAGATTCCTAAACCTTTGAGTCAACACTGTAACTAATATTTAGGTACTAAATTGAGAATCACAAACAGATCAGTGGCTATCAAAGATAGCCTGATGCATCCTCTGGATCAGAAAGCTCTTGATGTCCTGACTGCAAAAACTGGGTGAATACTTCAGAATTTCCTCTGCCTTATGTCTCCCAGTTTGATTCATCTTTAGTACTATTCAGTAAAACTTTATTGCCTCTAAAAGCTTTATCAAAGTGCATAGTGTTGCCTGAGGTCAGACCAGCCAAGCCTTGAGCCTCATATGAACTGTTTTGATGCATAGAAAATCTGCCTTTAACAATTCCAGCCTCTCCTAATAAACTGGCCCATCCCTAAAGAGCACCGGCTTTGAAATATAATTAACCTCCACATATTCTGCCTTGTGCAGCAAATAGCACTAGGAAGAAAGAGGGGTTTTTATCTGATTCATTCTTAACTGCTAAATCATGATTTCTTTTATTACGTTTTTGTGCATTTCGTCCTAGTGGGACATGGAAACAAGTCTGGGTAGTTTCATTGCCTGAATTTTCTGCTGCACACCAGCTGTCTGTGTGGCTACATTCTCTTCACTGGAAAAGAACATTTATTTCCCATTTCTATACAGTCTCTACCACTTTCCTAGGAGGGAAAGATCTTTTCCCTAACACAATTAAAGTAAATATAAGAAAATATTTCTTCATACTATATCTAGGCATTGTAAAGCCATTTTGTGGTGATGAAGTTATACACCTCCCAGTTTAATTCAGCTTTTTATCTGTTCAGTTAAGATGAAGATTTGGCAGAGTATACAGTGCTATAGAAAGCCCAGACCAGGCAGGACCTGACCTTTCATGGAGGGTTTGCTCAGGGATTGCTTCCTCATATGCACTGGTGACCTGGGGAGCTCCTTACTGCCAAAAATCAAGGAAATTAAGAACTTGACAGCATTCAAAAGAGAGGACGTGGTAGAGCCAGAGCACAGAAACATTGTTTAGCCTGTGGACCAGGAGAGAACGTGGGATGAGCAGCAGGGAATGAGAAGAGAGACCCAGCAGGTTTAAGGGAAGATGGACAAGCTCACTCACCTGGGCCTCCATGCCTTTCTCAGGTCCCCTTGACAATTTGCTGCTGCAGGAGGAAGGGGAAGCCATCACAGCCAGCTTTGCAGGCTGGCTACAATCCTACTCTTGCTGCTTGTTGCAGAACCAGGGAAAGGATGACCTTGTTTGTCAGGAAACTTCATACACACTGTGTGCCAGTGTCAGGTCCCCAAGCCAGCACAGCACCCAGCAAACCAGCACCAGGCAGGTACAAACACTCACACCTCTGGCTGGCAGTTTCAGAGAAAGGCCCTGCTTATCTCCAGGTAGGCAAGGACTAGCACAATGTGCTCCCTGCACTATTTCTGTGCCTTCCAGGCAGTTTGTCCTGTTCCTCACAGGGCTGTGACAAGCACTACATTCACTCTTTCCCCTCATGCACTTTGTGTAATGTCTGCATTAAGGATGCCTCCTCTTGTCATTCAAACTGTCTGCTCCACTGCTCAGAGCTGAGCTGGCTGGAAAAGTGAAAGGCACAAGAGCTGATATTCTCAGCTTGCAAAATTTCTTCCATAAAGGAGGGATTTACTATATGTGTTATCTCAGTTTAGATGGAAAGACAAGGAGACAGCAGACACACATGAATTCAAAGGGAAGGAAGCTGCACGAAGAAAGTTGGTCAGAGGAGAGTTGTGCCCATAACCACCAGAAACATCTGATCTTCCTTCCTGCCTTGCTGGAAGAATCCTTTTGTTGTTTGCCCAAATGCAGCCATCGCCAACTCTCATCGCCCAAATAATTAGACTTGTGACATTTAAATGAAGGACTTTGGCAGGTGAGAAACAGCAGAAGAAAAGCACAGCAAAATGCCATTCTGTGCCAGCCTTCCAGGGAACAGTGATATGGGGCAGCCACAATCTGGCTGGGAAAAAGTGGAATGGGAAAAAAGGGGATGTGGGTTGTTGAAAAGGCTGCAAAGGCTCAAGGTGTCTGCCTCACTCATCTAACCTGTGTGTCTCTCAAGCAGAGAAGCAAAGTGCTGTCCCTGCTGGCTCCTGGTGGGCAGCAATGAAAGGAGGCACACAAAGTGATATTTCTCTCTCTCTTGCCTTGAGCAGGTGCCAGCAGAAAGCTTTGGCAGCTGCTGAGTGTTGTGCTCTGGGAATTTCTGCAGCACAGAGTGTTGGTCTCACTGCTGCAGTTGGATGACACCAGACCCGTTGGTGACAATGAGCCTTACAAGGAGAAGTGAAGGTGTAAAAACAAGATGAAATCCAAGCAGTGTTCTTTTGCAGGGCAGAAAGCATTTACTGACGTCAAGAGCTGCAGCCCGTTCCATTTGAGGCGCGTGTCGCGCCCAAAACGATTTCAAGAGACCACAAATTCACCTGGAAGATCGATTTCATGGCCCCAGAGTCAGAATATTAACTGAGCATCGCTCAGCTCCAAAAACAGCCCCTCTTTTTCCATTTGTGCTATTCCTCACAGCCACAGCCACACCACCTTTCTCTGCTGAGGCTGGGAGAGCTCTCTGTGTCACCTCCTCACAGCCAGCACTGTCCAAAGGCACTGGAAAGGCAATTAGCAGTGAGAGGATGAGGGAGCTGGAAAGGGTGTGGGATGAGGTGTGAGGCCAGGGTGACAAGAGGGCTCACAGGGCTGGTGTCACCCGTAACCACATGCAGGACCATTGTGCCAGTCCCACAGCAGATGGGGCAGCACCTGATTTTTATTCCCAAAGAAAGTAACAAGTGGCAGGAAAGATTGCTTTCTGCAGAAAGGAATAAAAGCAATGCTAATTAAGCACCATCATGCTGCCTCTCTGCTTTGTTGCCAGCATTGATCCAAAAGCTACAGAGGTGACTGTGGGACAGATTTCATCTTTGGTGTCACTTTGACTTCAGTAGAAACACAACAGGTGATGTGGGAGGAAATCAGCCAAGTAATTTCAGCAAACTTACACCCAAGGTGCCAAACAGCCCCCATGGACAGTCACTTCATCATCATCATCCTCACAATGAAGGATGCCCTGCTCTGCTCACCATCTCTCATCTTGACCCAGCTCTTTACACATCCCCTGGTGCAGTTGACAAAGGGAACAAATAAAACACATCTTGTGTGGCCTGTGCTTCATCCAGCTCACACAGTTAGCACTACTCTAAGCCCAGCTCGAACTTTCCACTCCCTGGAGCAAAAGAAGAGGCAATCAGCTTGCCCAAACACAAAGACCCAAGCACCAAAGCAGATCAGGAGCAGTATGAGTCACAGACTGGGAGCTCTAGGAGAGGGGAAAGTCTTTGCTGCCTGCTTCTTCCTTCCAGCCCCTTCAACATCCCCAAACATACTGCAAAACCAACACAGATCACACAGCTGGAAGAGGAGGATGAGCAAGAGCAGTGGCATTTGCAGAGACAGACATATAGCAGCCAGATTGTGAGGAGACAGAATTCCCACCAGGAGCTGGAGCTTGGCATCTCTGTTTGCCCTGTAGTAGTTTCTGAAGCATGAAGATGCCTGCAAACTGGCTCCCACTGTCCCTGCACCACAGCTCAGCTCTTCCAGGGCTATGGGGAGGTGATAGCATCCCTGCACTGCCTTCCTCCAGCACTCTCCCTCTGCAGCTCCTTGTCTGTTGATGTGCCCACTGTGGGTTTCCAGCTCCTGACAGGGTTAATTGGCAGGCCCAGTGGGGGAAATAAAATGTTTCAGCTCTGTGGTTGCTTTTTTTTTTGTCCCTGTTTGCTCATGAGGCTGAGGGAAAGTGCTGGCTCCTGAAGGGTTACAGAGCAAACACAGCAGGTAGTCAGCTGCTCTAGATCTCTACCGTTCATTCCTGGCCCATATTTATGCCCCTTCATGCTGCTCAGGTGCCTTTGGCAGACAGACATCCCTGCTCCTCAAACCTGGGGCTACAGGGAGCAGAGGGCAGAGGTCAGGACTGGGGGGATGACTGGGGCTCAGAGGGACAAGCCAGCAGGCACAGCCCTGGGCACTAGGGGCTGTTCTGCACCCAGCAGCAGGGGCTTCTGCAGCCCTTTTTCTCTCCCTCTAAGGCTGGGCTTCAGCAGACACAAAAGCCCCCTCCCAGCTTCTTCTCTGAAAGCACTCTCATTCCTTTTCCATTTTCATCTAAGTTTCCAATGAAGATTTATTACTCTGAGTGATTGTGCTGTCAGCCAAATGAGCAGGGAATAGGAATATCCTTTCTTCTTGCATTCCAGCCACTAGTCTGTTTGGCTCTCAGCAAAAGGAGCAGATTTAGCATGATTTTAGTCCCTTTTCCTTGCAGGTATTATTTATTTTCAGGCTGACAGCATGTGGGAAAACCCATCACGAATCAGTACCCTGGGGCATGAAGCTGGGTTGTTATTCACCTATTTAAAACCTCGAAGGAATGGGGTGGTCAGTTAAGTGTAAGTCGTGTAAAACTCCAAGGCAAAGACTCCCTATCAGCACTGAAAACCAGTCAGATGTGGCATGAGAAGCAACTAACAAAAGGCAAAGAGGGCGGTGAGGAATCAGAAATGTCAAAGCAGAAGACAGCAGTAGTTCCCATCCTACACTCAAAACCCAGGAATTGTACACAGGATGACAATTGCCAAGGAGATGAGCATGCACGCGTATGCAAAAAGAGATTTTACCCAAGACCTATGAGATCAAGATTTATTTTTGAAGATTGTTTTCTTGGGCTTTTGGTTGATACTGTGTTCAGGGGTTTTTTTTCTCCTGGGACAGGTGGGGAGTGGGGCATTTTTGTTTTTAATTTTCATTTCCTTGGAACATGAATATTCCCCTGTCATGTGAGAATGCAGCTGCAGCAGTAAGACCACACTATACCTGAATGACAAGGACACAAACCTAAATGTAAATAAAAAGAGTACCCAACTAGTCTGATTTTGGTGCCCACCTGTGAGAAATGCAAGTAACAAACAGACTGCATCAAGAAAACCACCCCTCATGCTGGATTTCTGACATAACTGGTTAGATTATTAAAATGGTAATCAGTAAAAAGGGCAATTTCAATCAATCAACTTCATCTCCTAAGGAGAAGCCACAGGAGGGAGAGTGAAGGAGTCAGGAGATCTGGTTGTGCAGATTTAGGCAAATCACTTTGCTCTGTATGCCTGTTCCATTTTCCTTTTATCTCACTAGACTGTGTCCTAGCACTGTGTCATTGTCTAGACAACGCCATTTCTCCTGTCCTGCATTTTCATCCAAGAAAAAACTGGGAGAGGAAAGGACAGGCACTGAAGCTGCAAAGCTCTTTACAGAGCCACAGATTCACATCCCCACGTCTCAATATCCCTAGCCACCAGTAAATGGCCAGAAAACCTTCTGGCAAAATGTTCTTTTTTTTCTTTCTTTATGTTGGTCCAACAGAGAAGGAGAAGTTGCTATTCTGTGAGCCCAAACCCAGCACCCTGCTCGGGGGAGCCAGGGGCTCAGCCCTGCTGATGCTCTGAGTGTGTCAGCACAACACCACTTCTGCTCTCAGTTTGCTGTGACAAAATCCAGGAAACAGCAGAGAAATGCAATGTAACAAACAAACACACAAACAAACAAACAAACCCTGTTCTGATGGCAGAGCCGAAAGCTGCTAACCAGGAAAGGCGGGGAGGGAAGGAGGGAGGGAGGGAGGTGCTGTGACCAGGAGTCACAGCCGAGCACAGGTATCATGACATCGTGACATGCAGGGCGACCCCTTCACCTCAGATCAAACACGAGGTCCCAAAAGGCCCTCAATCAACACAGGGCTGAAGCATCCTACCAAGGTCAGTGCAGACAAAGCAGGAAAAGCACAGCATTTTCAGGGGCTGCTTGTGCCTGACTCCCCTCAGGCCCCTCGCCAGGCTGCGCATGGAGCCGTGGGATGGGGTTCCCAAACTGCTCGAGCTGCACAGCACACTGGGGAAATAAATGACAGAAACAATGTCCCTCTGGGTTCTTCTCTTTCTTTCCATATTACCGTGTCACTGTGCATGTCACCTTGTGATACTGGGTTGTTTATCATCACTGAGTGCCTAGATTGGCCCCGCTAGAGGAAAATCAAAGAAAGCAGCAGGGGCTGGGGTTCGATGAGGAGGAAACAAATTCTTCCCTTCAAGAGCATGCAAACTTCTCTGCTACCCCATGCACACCCACACACACAATCCCAGGCTGCTCCTTTCTTTCCCCCACCAGCAGCTCCTTTCAGCATGCCTGCTCTTCTCCCTTTTCTCTGCTCAGATTCAGTGCCTCGTTTCTATGGATTTCTGTGTCAACTCCCTCAAGGATATTCACTGGAATGGACACATTTACAGGATTGCTAACGTTCTGAAAGCAGGTGGTGCTATTATAGTCATACAAAAGCCACCTATTTTTGGTGCCTCGTGCTGTCATCCTGTTAGGCTCTGCTTTGCTTTGCCTTGTTATTGTACCAACTTCTCAGCACCATTACTGTGGGCTGCTCCAGCTCCAGCTCTGTCTGCAGAGGCCAGATAGAGGGGCATCTTTGTTCACTGCAGTGGTGGCTTGGAGCTTCCCCACACAAAGAGAGGCCTGCAAGTTTCTCCTGCTGTCATCATTCATTTCCTTCATGAATCTTGAGAATGTACTTAAGAAAAAACGTCCTGCTATGTGTGCATATCTAATGCATGCGTACACTCATGCATATAAATTTTCCTATGCAGAGCAGCAGCCTTAAAGTGAAACGTTAGAAGGTGGCTATATTCACTTTACCCTTATGTCGTATTTCAGGTGATCACTTTGAAAGTCATCGGGTAAATTTTGAGTATTGTCTATGTTCTTCAATTATGTCATTCATAATCAACTGCTTTTATATCTCAGCTTGTATTGGCCGGAAACAGTTTGTTTCATCTCATTTTTTGGCACATGGTCTTACGCTGTCCCTGTAATCCTGGGTTTGGCTGACAGCACTGCAAGGGTGCTGCACTTATCTGCAGCCACAGACCATCTCTGCCTAAGTTCCATTTAAACACCCAGCACTGATAAGTAAAGAGAGATGAAACACAGGCACAAGGTTTAAATAAAATCACATCATTAGCAATCACATTTCTCAAGCTTCAGCTCTGAGACCTTACTAAACTAATAGTGAAATGATCAGAGAAAAACAATGCCAGCATATGACAGTTTAAAAGTGCATATAAGAGCAGAGATCACTGCAGAAAGATCTTCAGGCAGACCAAAGCCACCAGGATCTCCCATGTCCTTTTCACCTTGAAGAGAGAAGCTGGATTTTCACTTTCAGCTCTGCACTTTGCAAAATATGGCAATCTCCACTTCAGCTCCTTTTACTCCTCATAAAGGCAGTGGAGGGCAGTATAAATTGTGTGTGTGCTTCCCAAAGTGGTTTATGCCAATCCAGCTCGCGTGCGAGGGATTTGCATTCAGAGGGCTTACAATAAGTACAGAATTATTAATACAGCGTTGCACTCGATAGCTGAGACACTGCTTGTAACCAGGGGAAAAAACCACTACCCTTCTGCTGTAAAGCATCTAAATGGGAATCAGGCTCAGTCTTGTCTTATAGCATAAATGTCCTGACCTGCTGTTCCCTCCTTTGTAACACAAATTCAGCTATAATCAATTATGGCTTGAAATGTTCCTTAAACATAGAGAAAAATCCAAAGCACATGCAAAAGGCCTCTGATGGTAACTGATGTGATAAAGCAGTGCAGGAAGCTCCTTTTTCTTAAGGCTGATTTTAAGTGCCTCTGCAGACAGATGCAGTGCTGTGCTGTGTACTGCTAACCTTGAACTGACATTAGCAAGTGTATCCAAACTTTCCTTTTCCAGCCAGGATGGGGACTCCTCTGACAGCTGCTGCACATTTCCCTCTCCCCTCATTTCATGACCAGCTATCTCTTGGTAGTCGATAGAGGTCGAATCTAGATCCCATTGGGATTCACAGTGAAAACTATTGACATCAACAGGTCAGGAATAACCAAGGGAGGATTTATACAACAGAGCAGAGAACATGAGCAGGAAAAGGCCACCACAATCTCAGCTGGTGTAAATCAAGATAGTTACAAATTTACAACAGATAAGGTAGGGGAAAAAAGACAGAAGAGAATAAAAGTATATTTCACCAGCTCAGATGCAAACACAATCTCCTCACAGCCCTGTGTCACAGGAAAGCTTGGACCTGGCCAGGCTGCTACAACAGGGATGCTCCATCTCCTCCAGCCGCGACTGCCGCCAGGGCAGTCCGGACACAGAGGGGAAGCGAAGGGAGAAAAAAACCTGCTTTGTTCCTCATTTTAGCAACCATCAGGAAAGCATGCCGTGCTGTCGGCCGGCTGGCCCGGAGGGACGGCGCGGTCGGTGCCAGAAGAGGGCACTTGAGCTCCAGCAAGCGGGAGATGCGCGGCGCCGCTCGGGCAGGACCCGCCCGCGACACGGGCACGGCGATGCGCCCGCCGGCACCCACCGGGCTGCTGCTCACACAGAGCGCTCCTCGCTGCTCTTCCTGCCTCGGGGATTCCTCCAGTCCCCTCGTCAGCACAGAGCTGCAGCTCCTGCGTCGCACAGGTCCCTAAGCTGGGTTTCTCCAGCAATATGGATCATGTGCCAGCTGAAATTCTCTCCTTGCTGTTTTGTGGTCACTTCCCCAGACAGACCCTCTGGAGTGCAGTTCCATTTACACTCTCTCCAGCCTTACCCCCAGCAGAAGCATTTTTTGAGTCCCTTTCCTTTGCTCAGCTGCCTGTTGCCATCAAACCTAATACTGCCGAGAACTCTTGTTGGTAGAAACAACAAAAAAAAAAAGAGGTCAGAGTCGAATGTATATGAAACACACAAGTGCCTGCTGCCCAGCAAAGCATCCTAAACATCAGAGGCTGCCTGCTTTTCCCAGCTGTGTCCTCTGGTCTCCCTACAAACCCTACTCATTGAAGCACAAAAACTGCTCCCATCGCTCCAGGCACAATGTAATCAGCCATGCCTCATCTCCTTAGAAAACTCTTGACAACAAAATTTCACAGATTATGCAAAACCCTGAATTAAAGGCAAGAAAGGCCAGAGGAGATGAAGAAAAACAAACTGAATGATACAGAAAGTATGACAATTTAAGTCTTGTTTTGAAAGCTTTGTTCCTTCTCTGTGATGTTTCCTATGATAAATATGAAGCCATTTTCTTGTTTGAGATAGGCAACCACAAAGTAATAGCTAATGTATCTGAACCAGCCCATAAACTCCCACTGCATCAATCTATACCATCTAATTCTAAGTGGCTGCCTCACAGCGGTTAGCCCTCTGTTTGCATCCCAAAAGTTTCCAGACACATGAATAAACCAAGCACAGATAAATTGGGTCTGAAGGTCTGTTTCTCAGATGGATCTGGCAGCTGCCTCAGTTTATTGGCAGCTCATTTATCATCTCAAGAAAAATATTGATGGTTCTAGAGACACAGGCCCTTTCTGTGTCCTGGCTGAAGGAAAGCTGTCCTTCTGGGCAGGCTTTGGAAAGAAAGTCAATGCAACAAAATCTGCTTGGCAGAAACGTGAGGGATGTGGTGCAAAGAAGAATCATTAAATAAGGATGAAGGAACACCAGGATGATAACCCTGCTGGCCCAGAAATAGCCCAGTCTCAAATCTTCACAGTATTACAGCAAGAACATGAGATTGTGAGAGTGCTAACAGGCACAGTCATGGGCATCTTCTCAAGTGGAGGTATCACTGCTGCACAGGAAAAGAGAAAGAGCTGAAGCTGTGTTCTGACACCAGAACCAGCCACTCAGCAGACCCTGAAGAAATTCACAGAAACACAATGATCAAAAGGCTTGAAAAGAGGAATAATGGGACTGAAGTACTGGAAACTCTCTTCCCTTGGGCTGGCAGCATCATTCAATCCTGATTCTACATAGAGTGTTGGCAGTCCAGCTGCCTCTCTTCTAGAAACAGACTGGGAAGACAATTGGAGCCTCTGAGCCATTTCCATTCCTTATCTTGATTAAACCAGCTGCATTCCACTTGAACAGCATATTTAAGGATATATTAAAAGTAATATTGAGATCTGTCGTGTATTGGTGTGGTGGGAAGAGACCTCACTTTTCACATGTCCCTCCAATATTGCTCCAGCCAAACATCTAGAGAAGGCAGCCCAGTGCAAGCTTTTGCTGCACATGACATTGCCCTGCAGATCCTCTTTGCTACATGAGAGGTCTTGAGCAATTAACATTCATATTGGATTTCTTGAGGGACTGGATGATGGAGAAAAGATGAATGGATTGTCACCTATCATTTGTGTGGCATCAGATGACAATTGCTGGTTTAATAAAGATTGCTTAGTTTAGGAAAAAGAAATAGCCAGCCTGACAGAATCATGAATGCCTGACTGTGGGAGCATGTTATCCAGAAGTTGGTTTGCTGCACACCAATCATAATGACACAAAAGAAGGCATTTGGGATATTGCAGTTTTCAAAAATGCAATCCCTCCAATAGGCATTGGTTGCCAGATTCTTTTAACCAGGTGACCAAAAGCTCCAGTCTATACTGAACAGAAATTCAGTCAGTTTAAATTCAGTTAGTTTGAATCCCTCCTAAGTACTGGGAAAAAAACCAAGAGGACAGAAGAGCAAGCACAGTGTTAAGTGCACCAG
Organism: Brachypodius melanocephalos; assembly: GCA_013398615.1. Classification (NCBI taxonomy): domain Eukaryota; kingdom Metazoa; phylum Chordata; class Aves; order Passeriformes; family Pycnonotidae; genus Brachypodius; species Brachypodius melanocephalos. The sequence continues at coordinate 12,079,653 of VZSR01000245.1, forward strand.
GAACTGAACATGTGATGTTTAGAGTCTGTACTCTGAAACTGAAAGCTTTACTTTTCATTTGGTTCTTATACCTGCTGCTCATGTGACCAGAGTGCAATTTATCCTGAATGCAAATAAAAATCACACAACAAATACCACTGGAGTTGATTCTCCATTACTTGGCAACTCAAACAGTTGTGTATAACCAGAGTAAAAAATGTGAGATGACAAACCAACTCTAGACATGGCTACCTGATCTGGTAATATTTTTCTGCTTATGATGTACAGGGTAAGTAAGCTGTGAAATTTCAAATGTGAAATACAGGTGGCTGACGGTCAATGCTGCTCCCAGGGCAACAGGTAGGAATCACAAAATAAAACTTGCTGCTGGTGGGCTAAAAACTTGCTGTGGATGCTAAAAATGTATACAGGTTCATGGGAGACACATCCATTGACTGTTATCTCAGATATCATCAACGTATGGGTTTTGGTCTCTTCTCCAAGAGTAACAAGTGATAGGACTAGAGAAAATGGCCTCAAGTTGTGCCAGGGGAGGTTTAGCTTGGACATTATGAAATGTTTCTTCACAGAAAGGGTTGTAAGGCACTGGAACAGGCTGCCCAGGGAAGTGATGAAGTCACTATTCCTGGGAGGGTTTAAAGGACACGTGGATGTGGCACCTGGAGACGGGGTTTAGTGGTGGGCTTAGCAGTGCTGGGTTACTGGTTGGACTTGATGATCTTAGAGGTCTGTTCCAACCTAAATGATTTCATGATTCTAATAACTCTGGCTCTGGGATCCCCAATCCACTAATTGCTGAAAGCCAAAGAATATTCAGGGAAAACAGTTACATGCTTATTCTGTTATTAAATTCTTCTCAGACACCTTATTTTGACCTCTGTCAGAGACAAGACACTACAGAGGACTGGCTTTGATCTGAGCTGATTTGGCTGTTCTCTTCTTAAGAGATGAGACATGAGAGAATCAGACCCACCCTTGCTCTTATCAAAACACAAAGGTTTCTGAACACTAGATCAGAGCTGCAGGTTATCTTTAGTTTCTGCCTGAGACATGTTCAGGCTTTGTTTTTCTGAACTGTGGACAAAGTTTCACCTCTAGGTGACAATAAATACAGCTGGCTTGGGGTGGGCCTGTACTAGCCTTGGCTTGGATGGGTATTCTCATCACCAGTGAACTGAAACCTGACAGGTTCCTGGCCTCTTTCACCAGGGGTTTGATGGGGAAGGTGCAATCTGCTTTCCAGAATGCTACAAGATATCCTTTGTTAGGGTTTTCACAGATGTTAGGGGTTAAAGTGTGGAGAGAAAAGTCTCGATTCACAAGGGGCATGCTCAGAAAGGAAAGGAGATGTTGGATCTGTTTCCTGTGACTTTCATGCCTACTGTCCCCTGGTTTCTAACAATAGACATTCAGCTGTCCCTGCTGGAGAGATTAATTGTGGTCTCTCTGCTCATTCAGCCAGCTATTTTTCATGAAACTCATAGGAATGTAATATCTCTGAGACCTTTATCACTGTCAAATTCAGTTGCAATTGGTCAAGCAGCTGAGAAAGACATACAGATAGAAAGACACTTGTTTTTTGCAGAGTTTCCTAAAAATCATCTCTGATCCCCTTTCAGAACATTGGTATTTGAGACTAAAGAAATAGCAGTCGAAAAAGAGCTTCTGCTCCCACCCTAGAATTGCCTTTAATCAACAATAATCAAGCTGATAGTAACAAAATATGAAAGAAATAAAAAGTTTGAGTGAACTAGAGTAAAAAGTGAACAAAACCATGAGACTGGGTGTGTCTGATTAGTGAAGCACCTCCTGAAAAAAGCCCCATGAGGTGACAGAAAGGCCTGGGGTAGGGCTGATGACCTGAGTGCCAATGAGATGGTGAGAACACGGACAAGACAGGCATGGGGGAGAAGGCTCAGCCAGATTTGAAGAGACACAGAGAAGAGGAAAAAGAAGACAAACGTGGAGACACACAAGCACCACCACAGGCTGGCAGAAAAGGAGAGACCTCTCCCAGAGACACTGCAATCTGGCTGTTTATTGCTTTTTGAAAAACACCTCGTTCTGAATGGCCTTTTTTCCTCTTCAATCCCAATGACATTTGGGAAAGCTTCAAGGCACAGCACTGTCTAAAGCCCTTTCCTAACCTAAGTCTCCAATCCACAGACATCACTCTTTAGTTATAATAACCACTCCCCTCAGACATTTCCAACAAATTGTTAATATCTTTTAAGCCCTGCTCTCCATTGCCTTTCAGATTAGCCTTGCCCTTTCCTTTGCACTTAAGTTTAGCAAGTGTTACTAATAGGAATTTAACATTTACCAAAGAATTATTTTAACTACGGATCTAATAGCATTTGTATGGTATTCTGAGCACCCAAGAGCCTCATATCAGTTCTATATGCTTAGTTTTGTCTAAGTTGCTTCTAAGAAAAAGGAAAAATACAAGTTTAAGGAAGAGAAAGTTCATAACAGAGGCATTCAAATCCAGGAAAGCCAGTTCCAAGAAGGATAGCAGCAGTGCCTGGAGAGAGCTTTCCCTTCTTTATATTATCCACAACCCTGCAATCACTCATGTGATCAGCTTCACTTTCCAGCCTTTCAAGATTAACTTGTGTTTGGTCTTTTTCCCATGTACAAAAGAAATACTAATAGAAAAACGTTATGCGTATCATGCTTATTATTATTATATTATTATTAAGATGCTTCTTATTAGCCGGCAAGTTTTATGTTTGTTTTTTATTTAATATAATGCCATCAAAACGTTTTTGAATTAGAGAGTTTTGCGCTTGCAGACCAAGAATCATTGAGAGCTTGAGTGGGAAGCACCAATGAGGCTTTCAGTCAGCAAAACCTCAGTGACAGTTTGGCACCAGTAGCATGCAGTGTCTCAACAGAAACCCTAAAGACTGCACTGGATGAGACCAGTTTTAGAGCTGGGCTTATGGGGGTTCATCTTCCCATGCCACTGGATACAGCCCTACCTAGGCTGAGGAGCACATCCTGGGCCAGCACTGAGTTGAGGACAGCTGCTGGGATGAAGGGATGGTATTTCACATCTCTCTAAGATGCTCATTCTCCAGCTGTCCATAAGGTCCCACTTGCTGAATACAGTTGTAAATATTGACGGTTCTCAAGTCAACCTGTCCAAATTCCCTAGCCCAGGCTCACAGCTACTCAAGTCTTCCTGCTCTTCAAAGGTGGCAAACTCCTGACTGAAGCTGACTTGAGCTTGAGGGCATTTCTGTAAGTCTGAATATGCATCCTGCTTACATCCTCATCCCACAGCCACTGTCTGTTCTCTCCCCTGTACTTGGTATCCCTGGGAAAGAAATATGTGTACAGTGGAGGAAGGAAAAGGTAACTGGAATCATATGGTTAAATGGAATTATTTTGAAGATGTCTTGCAAGACTGATATTCTACATTTAAGCAAAAAAAATTCTTTAAAATAAAAAAGCATCTTTCTAATATACTTCCTACTTTTATAGCATCTTTCATCTGAGGCTATCAAAGCACTTTGAGGTGCAAATCCTAAGAAATACATTACAAAAATTATATTCCTAAATTGACTGTACTCACTTCCCCAAATTTCCATTTCTTTACTGATACTCCCAGACAATGTTTGCATAGATTGATGCAGTCAGTGCTACAGGCAACTAGATAAACAAATCTACATCCAAATATAAACTCTCCCCTACAAACAGCCTCTCTTACAGAGGAGAAGCATTTTTGTGCAGCACTGTCCACTGCATTGAGCCCTTTGAGAGAGCGAGGTGTGCGTACTGCAACACCATGTACTGCTTTGTACTTTCATTCCACTGCACTTCATTAAACAGACTTTCACTGTTTCTTAATTTTCTTTGAGCAGGTCCCACTGTATATACCCGATATGAACAAACACACAGATTCCTTCTGGGTATGAGCCAACAGCTGCAACCCTGAAAAATATCAGCTTCTTATATCATTAACTGAGTTTCCATGGTGCCCTGGGGCAGAGATATTGATGCTTGACAGCATTATCACTATAAAGTAACTTTACAACTCTATAATTTAACTCTATGCTTCCAGTAATATTAAGAGCATTTGAAATTGTGGCTGTAAACCTTGACACTTTCACACAGACTGGGGAGCTGAAAAGAGGATTTTGTTTCCTCTCCTCCAAACCAGCCCTAAACGTGGTACTAAGAAACAACCAAGTACTGGAGAGAAGATGTGCAAGGAGGTCACTCTTAGAAAAATCTGCAGGATTAGGATTAATGCCACCTTTTGCAACACACAGAAAGGAGCCTGTTTCTAGGGGCTTAGCAGAAGAAGTAGACCTCTGGATGCCTTTCCCTGAATATGTGCCTGATTTACTTTGAAATCATCTTGGCAAGAACCTCTAAGTGAAGTTCAAACCTAAGCCACACTGGATAACCTCTGCAGAGCTCCCCCAGCTTTATCAGCACAGCTTTTCATACCTCATTGGCTTTTGCTGGTAATGTTGCCTTTACTGGCTGGGAATGAACCTGCAAGGGCCATAATCTGTCTCATGAGGATCTTCTCTTAAGGATATCACTAACAGAGATAGGAGGATCAGGACAGGCAATTGCCAAAAAAAGAAATGTAAAAAAGCCCAAAATAACCAAGTACATTTGCTCTAGGGGACTGGCAGGTACATGAAGCTCTAAAAGTTACAGATGCTTCTACTGGAATTGTAGTTTGCATACAGATTCCTTTTCCCCAGGACAGGCATTTGCTGAGATCCAAGTACTCCTTAAAAGGAATCTGGATGTAACAAATTACTGTTTCCTTTGGGGATTTAACTTCTCGAGTCCCCAGTCAAGCAGCAGGCAGATACTTTGCTTGAAGTTAAGAATAGGAATGAACCCAGTGGTGTCTGTGTTGAGAGTCCAGGATGTGAGCTCCTGTTAGAGATTCTAGCTCATCCAAGCCTTCATTCTGTGGCTGTAGCCACATAAATACACCTTTATGCCCACAAACAAGAGAGAGTTCAGCAGTGCACCTTTGGATGGGGTCCTTCGCCTGGAGGAAGCTTGCAATTAAGACAAAAATACACCAGAAAAGCTCTGGACATGCTGACAATTGTGACACCCACCCATCTCGATGATTATTCTCCCCTACAGCTATGGTTGTGCCTGGTCTCCATCATTTCTGCCTTCTTGCCTCATGGCTGGGCTGTGAAAGAGCAAAGCCTTTTATTCTCTGTTCTGGGCTGCCTCCCTTGCAGCAAGGATCCAGTTCAAACACTCTAAAAAATGAACCAAATAGATTTTAAAGCTGTGGATGCGAGAGTCCTTTGCTGGCTGCTCTCAGGTCAGGCTGTGATGGCTGCTGTTCTCAGCTGTAGTGGGAGACTTGAAAACACCAATTCTGGGTGTTCTGTCAGAGCAGGGCTCAGCCCTGCAGCTGGAGATTCATCCTGCCTCCTCCTCTTTCAGCCCTTGTTCCCTGCCCAGCTCTGGGGCTGGTGTGAATCGAGACAGCTCAGCAGCTGAGCTGCTGCTGGTGAGTATTATAGAGCAGTTTACAAGCCTCATGTCATAAGCCCTGTAAATGCCGAGTAAAACATGGAATTTAATGGAAGCATATCAGCTCATTTTAAAGCTCCTTCACCTGGTGCTGAGCTAACTGTTGTGCTGCCTTTTTTAATCAGTTACCACCAAATGTGTGCATGTGTGAGAAGGGTTTTAAGCATTTCTCTGTCCACTTCCAGGCGAGTAACAGACAAGCCTGCAATCCTCTTATTATGCCTTTGAAACAGAGTCCATTCACTGTTATCTGCAGCACGTGTTATCGTGGGGTTTTCTGCAGAGCTTACAGAACACATCCCTAATGTTTCTCACACTCCAGGTATGTATCTGTTAGACACAGACCTAGCAGGCACACACACAGCTCTGCAGGAATGTCTAAGTGCTTTGTTTGCTGGATGAAAATACAACAGGAACTCCAGCAGAACCATTAGTGGTGTCATGCTAATCAAGGCCTGAGACATTGATGCAATCATGTTAATTCTCTGTGTTACAAAAGGCCAGAAACTCCACACCTTGCAGGATGTTATCCCACCATATATGCCCCAAATATACACCCTCTGCACAGGCTGAAAGACCCTTCCCTCCTGGATTTCATTTAAATAGTGCAGCCTCAGTAGCCAATTTGTTTTTAGAAGATTCCAGGAGGCATCCTCTAAACTCTGAACCAATTCATTTAGAACACTCGAGTAATTTGAAACTGATTTCCACTTCTATGATACCTTCCCATCTTTTTTATTCTTTCTTTTCTTACTGAAAAAAGTTACTGTTCACACTAATGGTAAGAATTCAAACACTTAGATTGAAAGTCTGTCTTCCATTTTCATGCATGTAAGGTATCCACTTATCTCAAAAATTACAAAGTATGTTTCAGTCAGTCACAGAAATCTGAGAAAAAATGGATAATCTCACCCAATGTAAAAATATATCTATTACTGTCACACAGAGGTTTGTATGGATCACAGACTTAGCATGTAAAACCTGGAGAACATGAAGAGATAAAGACCCCACCAACAAACCTAAGCCACTTATATAATGGCATGAAAGGGAGTACAACTGTGATCTCATTTGCCACAAATGCTGTAAAGAAAAGAAGCTGACAGGTATCATTACTTGACATCAAGTCTATTCAGAGTTTGTTCAGTTTTCCAACCTGTCAACAGGAACAACATTAGGCTAAATTAATATTTTGCAGAATCTGGAGATCTTAATTGGTTTTGTTCTCTAAAAGGAGCCAGTATGGCTAGTTCTGGATGTGTGATCCACTTTGTAGTCTCTTTTCATGGTCATGGGTGACCTGAATTTGAGGCTGAATCTCAGTCTGCACTTGATCCAAGAGTAGAAGCTTTGAACAATCCTAGCCTCCCTGATTCTGTTTCCATTGAAAGGAAAGGGAAAAAAGGAGAAAAAGAAAATAAAAAAATGAAACAGAAAGAAAAGGAAAGGAAAAAATACTCACACAACCAAATAACATCACAGTGGGATGAACAAAGTTCATCTTTAAAGGCAGATTTCCAGAATATTTGCATTATCAATTCACAGTTCTTGGGCTCGCTATATTTTCTTCATTTATTTGCTTGAGTTGCTGCCTGCGTGTACCTAGATGGTTAATAGAAACAGCCCTGTCCTTGGAGGCCAATATGAACTGACTGCCTGTGTCTTTGGTTCAGGTCCATTAAAAAATCCGAGCATTAATTAATCACTGACTTGCAAATAGCTTGGAAAGGCTGTTCAGGCTAAATTGGAATGTTCTGCAATTGTTTTACTTTCGGTCATAGGCACTTCACTGATGTGAAACTTCCTCCCCTGCCAGGACAGGATGTGCATAAATCCAGTGGTTACTCCTGTGTTGGATCAGACCAGTCTACAGACTTTTTCAAGCAGCTCCATTTCTTTCACTAACTAGAAAACTGCACACGTGAGGAAAAGATCTCCTAGGCAATACTCTGGATAGAATTCCTACATCGAAAAGGAAATAATTAAACCTTCCAGGGCAAAATGCCAGTGGAGCATACTCCATGGGCAAAGAGCCTCCCCTGCTTGCTGTCTGGCAGGCCAACCAAAACCTGCTTCCCCCTCCTTTTCCACTCAGCTGGGTGAAACCTTAACTGCAGAAACCAAGCTGCTGCTTGAGCTTTCCCCATGCCAGCTCCAAGAAGGTTCTCTGATCTGGAGCCTGTTTTCTGTGCCCCAGCTGCTGGTGGAATGAACAGAGATTGGAGCATCTCTGCCTGCAGCGGGCAAGGCAAGGCAAGGCAAGCAAACGGAGATGTTGGACCCCACAGGTGAAACTTCTGCAATGTGAAGTACAAACCAGAAATCTTTACAGAAAAGGAAGCTAAGCCAGTCTGATCTACCAGTCATGAAGGAAAACATATCCAAGAGAACCATGATCTCATGTGTATTGGAGTTCTTTCCACTCTTCACTGTTCTTGATAAATAGGGAAGAGAAATAAGCAGCTTTCAGCACAATGAGCACAAAATGAAGAAGAAAATTAAAGGTAAAACTAATGCACAGGTTCTTGAAATACCAAAATACCAACTTAAGAAAATGAATACCTAAACCTAACAGTAACAACATTTTATCCCACAGTGGCAAGATATACTACATCTATGTATGTTGCAAGGAGCTTTTCCTTCAGTTGACTTCACTGGGCAAAAAAGAGTTTCTATTCCAAATGCTCAAGCCTGGTAAGTCACTTTAAAATATTCATCTCCCTCCTTCCCCCAAATCTCACTTTCAGTGGAGAAGTCAAACCAGAAAAGCCCAAATGACAAACAGTTCCTTTCCCTGCTCCCTGTTTTGTGCTCTTATTCCCACACTGAGAGCCCATATACATGGATGGTGAAGAATTATGTCTCATATTAAAATTTCTCCCTTGCTACCCCCAGCTTCCAAAATGCAGCAGAGAGGTAAATAGGCACTCACAGCTAATCTCTCTCCCTCTGCAGTGTTTCTAAACCTGTGGAAATTTCTAAAGCTGCCAAGATAGAATGACAAAATGAAATAACATACCCAGCGTTGAAGTATGGGCACTGGGTGTTTGATTGAGCATGGTGACAAAAAGAAAAAGAAAAACATAAAAGCAGATCATAAGACCAGTCAGAACAATTCTACAAATTGCTGATACATTGAGATAGCCAGATGGATATGTGTTTTTTGAGGAATGAGACACTGCTTCTATCTGAGCACTCAAAAATGCCAACAACTTTGATGGTTTTGTTTTCACAATTTGACTTCCATTTCTATGTCAACTGGCACTGAAGATTTGTCCTCGAGGCGGCTGCAGAACCTAATGGATCCCTTTGGCTGCAGTTCAAAGGCAGAGAGGATATTTCACTCAGCACCAAAGAAGCACTCTCAACTTGCTATTAAAATAATAACACAAACACAGGGCTAATGAGGGAATAAGGAGAGAAATGAAGAAAGAAATGGAAGACTGTGGAAGGGAATGGATCACACACTCTCCAGGACTAGCTTCTATAACAAGTGTGTGAGACAATCTCCTACAAGAGGGAAATGGCTTATTTGATCTAATGTCTTTCTCTTCTTGAATTTCCACAGTATGGAGAATCAATATGAGGGAAATTAAAGCATCAGGAGCAGACTCACATTTCCACTTGTGTGTGTTTCTATCTCGGCAAACTCTTATGGAGACAGAAGTATTTACCTTAAGTGCCTGGTTCACGTGTGCTGCAAGAGGATGGATTTCAAAAGGATACAGGCTTCCTCGGTGTAGGGCACGGCAGAAGCAGTTCCACCCAAAATGTAGCTGTAGAAGGAGACCTCCAGGGTGTAGCAGTAGGACGTGTCATTTAAGAGCCCGCCAAGGAAGCGCCGGCCTGTCCCAGCTTTCACAGCATCCCTGTTGAATGACGTACTGGACTGCAGGAGCAAGAACACAGGGACATGAGGAGAGCTCAGGAGTGGACCTGATGCCTTACGTTTTAGCTTTTATGTTTTTCAGATTCTGTGCTGCCCAGGTGTGTAGTTCTGAGCCTCGTATTAAGTATCAGTCAGCTCTCTTCACAGAGTAGGGAGACAAATCCTTTTCCTGCTGAAGACCAAGGACAACAAGTACAACTTTCAGGCCCAAAAGCACAAACAACAGTGAACTGAAGAGAGAAACAAGAAGGATGAGACCCCACAATCTGAGGCTGTGGTTGGACAATTTGGCCCCAATATGCAAATAGACCAAAACTTATAAAAGTGTGAGAC
>VZSR01000245.1:12089503-12134783 GCA_013398615.1 Brachypodius melanocephalos
GTCCAGTCTCTGTTTCAGGTCAGCCTTCCCAAGGCATCAGAGCAAGGGAAGGAGTCTCTTCAAAGAGAAAGCAGCTCCACTCACATTGCCAAATCTCATTTACACTCTACAGACTGCTCTGTTTTGTGATCATGGAGGGGAAGCACAGTTCTGGCACACAGGCTATAAATGATGCCTCACAAACTTTCACAAAATTTATCTGGGTTCACCATTAATATCAGCTTTGCTCTTCCCTCTGGGATAACACAAAGCAAGGCTGCCATGTACATGAGTTGGAGCGAGCCTTCCAGATCCTCCATGCTCAGGAGTTAAGCTGTACCATTACCTGGATATTGGATTCCTTTCTCTCCACTGCATTCCCCTGGATCATAACCATTCCCCTGGATCATAACCATTCCCCCCATCCCTTCACCTGAACTCTTAATCAAAGCAGAGATACAGTGGTATTTACATTTTTGGTGAAACTTTCTCATCTAAGACATTTGACTGGTTCTTAAATCAGGTCACAGAAATTTCCACTTCACTAACTTAAATGTTAACAGGGTGTTGCTCTCTGGGTGGAAAAATCTACCTCACTATTCTACAGCACCAGCAGCACAGTATAAAAGGCAGTATTTTGTGCTATTACTGAAGATGTGGCTTTAAAAACCCTACAGCTTTATGACTATTCATTTGAGGGGTGGAGAGGAGGAGTCCATGTATTTCCATAAATGAGTTTTGGCTCTCCTTTGAAGGCATGACCTCTGGAGACTAAAGGGCAGCTCATCTTCAGGTTGATTGAAGTCTCAGAGCTTGTTTCTACCAACTAGACAGAAATATGGATTTTGATTTCATTTTGATTTTCAGACTCTGTTCAGAAATCTTATGACCATTAGACTGAGCCAATCTGGGCTCAGCACAAACTAGTGACAACCACAGGAAAATGATCCAGCTTGGATCTGTTGTATAAAAGGTCATAATATCTCCCACTGTAAGAATTTTATGTTGCCAGCGAAACACAAAGGACCCTTAACACAGCTCCTTGTTCAGTCCTTGTGCCCGTGGTGGATTCTTTGAGCTGTCCAGTGCCCTCCTATGGAGCCTTAGGGCTGCTACCTTTTCTAGCTAACATAATGTCAATATTTATGAAATCCATCTCTCACCAAACTTGGGAAAATAGGATTTCCTGTGTATTTAAGAAATGAGATGCAATGGTTCAAAAATGTTGCACTTCTCTAGACTGAGAAAATCAGGCTAATACTGAAATGAGCAACAATTCTTGATAAATACTGTATACCAGGAGATATAAAAAATAGAAATATCTGTGGGTTTATTAACATTCTGAATGTCTTGAAATCTCTCTCATGTTGTAAAAAGGAAGGTTTTCCAGCTTAATTAGAATAAAATGGAATTGGGTTTCCTGTTATCATTATATATAGATGTTTCCAAATGCAACTTCTTGTCTTTTTGGTAACATAATACTTAACTTTGTGGTAATTTGTACACAGAATGCATTCTCCTATGTAGATATCATATAATTTCTGCCAAATTACATGGCAGAAGCCTGCAGGATATTCTGAATACCTATGGGAGAGGGAGTGAAGCACTCAAAAGGAATGTTGGGAAAGTTAACTGTTAATTTGATATACAGGATAAAATACTTAAAGAGTTCTGTGAGAGGGAATGTCCTCTGGCTTCCTGCAGAAGAAACCTTCAAAAGACTACTGAGATCCTGAAGCTGAGGGAAGCTTTGTCCTCAGTTAAATTTCAGAAACAAAGGAAGATGGTCATGCTCAGGGGATTGCTTCCTGAGCCAAGTGAACACCAACTTTAGTGGATGGTGCTTCATGTTCAAACAAATACCTGTAGTGGAACGTTTAATGCATGAGAGCATCAACAGCTGATGGAAACAAAGGAACAGGACAACAAATGTGTCAGGACAGGATATTGGGCTCTCTGTGCAGAAGCATCACTCACAAAGAGACTAAGCTAATTCTGACGCTGTATTTGGCACAGGAAAAACAAGGAAAATGTGGGAGGAGGTGACTCAGGGAAGACATTAGGGATAGAAGTACTTCAGTGAGTAGGAGACTCGGTTACTGATATGGAACATTTGTGAATTATGGAATCTCATCAACTATGTTTAAAAACAAATTGTACAAGTATCTGCTGAGTACAGTTCGTGGTTTTGGGATACAGGTTGCATGTGAAATCCTTTTCCTATTTCCCATTATCTTAATCAGGCCAAAAGAAAATTATGAGTAGAATTCCTACTAGATGATTCTTGAGATAAATCTTACATAATATTTTCATCACAGTTCTTGGCACGGTAAAGGAGGACCATGCCAACAAAATTTGCTGATGACACACTGTGGAATGAATCATCATTATGGAGGAGGTTCTGAATATCATACAAATAAAAAAAGCAGTGGGATGACTTTGAGGGGCAGAGTTACTGTAGTCAGATGAAACTCAGCCACACAAGTGCCAGGTCATGCACTGAAGCATAATAATAATAAAAAAAAAACTGCAATAGGCTAAAGCCTTGTCAGCTGGAAATATATGAAGAGGGAGTCTGATGTGCTACTTCACTGACGTGATTTTTGCTTTCTAGCAGAAGTTGAATCTAGTTATTTGCAAAATTATATTTATTGTATTTCAAAAGTGAAGCATAAGTACTTTAAATATTATCAAGACAGTAATATAAATAGAAAAAAAACCCCAACCAACAAAAAAACCCCCACCAAACCCACCAAAATTTAGACGTTTTCAGATTTTGAATTTTTATAATGCTACTTCATGGGGCTTGGGGCTTTGGGTTTTGTTTTGGGGGGGGTATAGGGTTGTGTTCCTTTCTTCTTTGGGTGTTTTTGGGTGTTTAATAGAAGAGTTTCAGTTTCTGCTGTATAAAATTACTTGAAATGGCAAAGGCATTAATAAAATCCTCTGTTCATTTCTTTGCCAAGTGGTACTGAATTTCCAGGAATAAAACCTGACCCTTGATTTAGGTGCACAAATGTAGATTTTGAAGGTTATCATTGTTCCCATTTTGAAAAACAATCTGGTGGCACAAACCAACTTGGTGTCTTGAGTAAAAGATAAAATCTCTCATTTGACTCAAGAAGGTTGGGGTAGAACATGATAAATACATTTCGAAACAGCAGCTTTGGCCTGACTCTAGGGCAAGGGTTATAAGCCAATACATGATTTCATATTTTATAAGAGAAAAAGAAAACTAGAGATTATAGAAAATTGAGGTAATGACAATAAAGAGCATCAGGTATTTGCTGAGTCTAACCTACTCACTGTTTTAGGTCAAGATAAATGGAATGCGAAAAAAACCCCAAAACCAACCAACCAAAAAACCAAAAACCCAACAACAACAACAAAACAAAAACAAAACAAAACACAGGCAAAACTTTGGCTCCTCACCACATCTGATCTTGAAGTTTTGCCCAGGCACACTTATTTAATCAAATCCTAATCCGGGGAATAAAAAAGGTGTGGGGGTGGCAAGAAGAGGGCACAAACACAGGGAAAGTTGTCTGCAAATGAGTCTCTTGCTTTTCTGGGAGAATCTATTTCCCTAAACCCCTTTGCAAAGCTAAACTGAAGTCATCATTAAACAAAGGCACTGAGCAGGCACAGCAGGAGCACAGCTAAACAAATATTTATTTCTCCAAGACTGAAACGCAGGGGAGTGTTAACAACAGCAGCAGAGAGAAGTACAGTCTGGAGAGTGGGGGGAACACCAAGGACTTTGAAGTTCTTAAATAGTGATATTTGTATAAAATCAACAGTAATGCATTATTAAAACACACAGATACATTAAAGCTCACAGAAGGACTGTGCTTCCCAGCTGGTGTGGGAAAATTCAGTAAATGAATAGCTATCCACAGAATTAGAAGCTGCCAAGAAATCCAGTGTTAAAAGAGCAGAGAAGAAAGGGTGAAGGATTCCCTTTCTTTCTAGTGGGAAGAAACTCACCAGAAAAACTGATTTCAAACACATTTGGGAGCCTCAAGGTGTGCTTACCCTCTCTCTACACATCAGGAATTAGTGGGCAGCTTCCCCAGGCCTCCTTACCAGACTTCATTCCTCCTCCCCATGCTGTGCTGGGTGTGAAACTGTGGCCAGATCCCCCACTGGGGATGGCAGTGAACAGCCAGGCAGTACAGAGACATTTGGGAACCAACTGGGACTTATTCAAACATTGCAGCAGATAAAGATGCATGGAAGGAAACGAGAAAGAAACAAAAAAAAAAATCACATGTAAATTCTTTCTGGCATGATTTCCAAGCAGAAAGAACTCTTGGCCCTTGGTCAGACCTGTCAAAGGGCCAGAATCCCTGTCCCTTGGCTGGTAAGGACCCTCTGCCCCACAGTGTGTCTGCTCAGTGAATTCAGCCCCCCGGTAGCCAGTCTGTGAGCTCCACAGCTTGGGCAGCTCCCACAGGGCTGAGGGATGCTCTTGGCTCCTCAGCACTGCTCCATCTTCCCACTGACAACGACTGGAATGAATGTCCTGGGCAGCCCACGCTCACAAATTAGGCAGGGTGTTGATTGTCCCTGCATGCCTCTATCAGTCACAAGAGTGGCTCCAAAAGGCAAAGAGGGAGACTTCTCACACATCTGAGACTGAATTTGCCCCAGGCCACCCTTCGTAGCCCCGATGGGCTTGGAATCTGAGTGGCCCTGCATGGTGGGAGCCTCAGCTGGTGGTGCCCCTCCTCAGTGTATGGGTGACCTCAGAGGGGACTTGTCTCGCTTCAGCATTAGAAAACCTCAGGATGCACAAAAGGAGAAATTGGAGGCAAACACCAGTAAAATTGGATCCATTTCTGAGTGGAAGAAGGGATAACAGAAAGGGATGAAATGCAAATGACACTGGCTGTGTCCTGCCAGTGATGGATGGGAGCTTCATTCTGCCTTTCACTGATGGCAGGACAAAGGGACCTTCTCATCCAGGACTTTTTGGGGAATTAATCTTTGTCCTCTTCGGGAATTGGTCAACATATTAAGAAAAAGGAAGCAAGGTATGACCACAGTGCAAGTCAGACCTTGCCAGGCTTCTAACATGTGATCCAGGGTATGGACTGCACAGCGTTCCTGACCAATCCTAAGGTGTTTCCCCAACCCAGCAAGAAAAGGAAATAAAAAGTACAAAACATTCAGAAAAATGCCAACCAGGCAGAAATCTGGTCACGGACTTTGACAGAATGCAGAAGATGAATTTCTGGCACAGCAAGGTCCAGGGAGATTCCCAAAATCCAAGAGAGATTTTTACCAGCTGTTCACATCTCCTGCAACACAATGGATTATGGATGTGCCTGTGGAAGGAGGTAGCAAACTGCATATATCTTCAAAAATTTGAGCTCTAGTGTGCACATGAATGATTCCCAGATGATCACTTCTCCTCACAAAAAAAGTATCTGCATGAAACTCAGAATAAAAAAATCTTTCCTAAAGTTGCTGATATATAGATGATGTAGGTCCAGGTAGTGTTCTACAGAAGGATGTACCATGTACAACTGCATGCTCAAAAATCAGAAAATTATGTTAGAAATCTTTCCCGTAGAAAAGTAGAGACAAAAACACTAAGAGGATTCATGATTAGAGAATATAATTAAAAATATGCTGGGTCAGCCTATGCCATTTCCACAGCTGTGTTTCACAACTAAGCCTAACTACTCCTAAAAAACTGCACTCCAAGCCCAGTAAAACTGCCCACATTTTGCTTGTTCTACAGTTAAGAAATAAACACTTTACCTACTGGGGTAAACTGGGATTATGCATGTGAGTTGTTTCACGATTTTCAGTGATCAACGCCAGTAATGGCCAAGTGTAAGCAGGACTCATTTACAACGTCACCAGAACTGTCTGCTGATGCTCCTCTTATAAATGAAGAGAAATGTTTTTTTCCAAAGCAGATCTGACCTCTATGAGCCCTGAACTCAGTGCCCAGTTGTGGCAGAAAAAAAAAAAAAAAAAAAAAAAGAAAAGTGGTAATAAAAAAGTTAGTGCTCTAGAAAAAAGGAATGGCACACTTGTCATCAAGGAAGAATAGACATGCCATTGGGAAATGGACTGGAGCCCAGACAGTGTCAAATCCATCTCAGAGAGCAGTTTTACAGTATCAGCCATAACTCACTCACTCTTGTTTTCTAGAATGCTTTATTGAAGCCTGCAAAAGTTTGAGAAAGGCCACAGAAATGCTCTGGCTTTGGAATCTTTGTCACAGAAGGTTGCAAATATCAACATCACAAACTGTGGCTCTCCTGTGTGGAAAGGGAGCTTTAAATGGGTGCTACTGGCATTTTGCTTTCCTTGTGTGGATACAGCTGACTCCTGCCATGATGTGTCCAGCTGTCATTGCCTTGACCCTCCCAAACTGTCTTACAAGCAAAACTTGACCTCCTTACTTCTCTGGAAGCACTGAGCAAACTTCTCACTTCAAAACCCAACCTGACTCTCTCACCACACCCACCTCTCACCAGCTCCATTAACTCTATTAATAGACTGAAAGGTAGATGTGATGGTGTGATTTGGCGTTTTTTGGGGTTTTTTTTGTGGTAGACCATCATCAGCTCCATGCCAGCTGGGTCTGGACACTTGGCAATCACGGCATTTGGGAGGCTGCTACCAGGCAGGCTTCTTCCGATTTATTTGACAAGCTACAGTCAGCATCAATCCCCAAAGCAGACAGCTGATCTGAAGGAGGGAGCAGGCAAAGAGGAAGGATTCTGGGAGCAGAGGTGTGATGAAATGGGAACAGAGCTCAAAATTACCCCACGATTCATCTCACCTTGCAGCTTAGCCATGTTTCTGATGCACAGGAAGAAAAATTGTTTCATCTCAAAATCAATTGTGACTACTGAAATCTGGAAAGAGGAGGTTTAGAAAAGTTCAGGATCATTTCAAAGAGGAATTCCACTGTTTGAAGCTTTTCCAGATCCCTTAGGAACAGGCAGATTAGACAGATATTCCTGTGAATAGGGCTCACTCACTCTTGCAGAAGGCTCTGCAGTTGACAGCGTTTTGTTTCATAACTTCTGTGCCTGGTAGAGAACACTGAGATGGGCAGCAAAGTTTGGGCTTAGCTGGGTAATATTCTCTGATCTAGAGTTTGCTTTGCAGAAATCTGAGGAAAGACATGCAGAGGAAACCTGGAACAGTTTGACCTGCACCAAGAATGTGAGAATACCTAAAACCGAAACTTGAAGGCCAAATAACCTCAAGTTCTAAGGGATGTTTAATCGTTCTCCTCCTTGTTTCTTTTTTGCCTTCTTCCTCCTGCTCAGCAGAAAGCGGAGAGCAATCGCCCTTCCTTAGAGGTAGCATCCCTGTTGTAGGACTAGCATGAACACAACCTGCCTAGCACCACATTCTCAGGCTTTAAAGTGCAATTCTCCTCAGAGAAATAACAGTTTAAAGGTACATTGTCACCACACACATTTGCTCCCTGAGGGGCTTCATTATCCCTCTAATGTGCAGTGAAGGAATACCAAATCTCTCCCTCTCCCAAGTGTCTTTCAGTCATGCCTGCTTAAGTTTCCTGATAAAAACACATATTTGCATGGTCATTAGCAGAGAGGTTGGAAGGAGGGAGCTTTATAAGCTCTCGGTTTATGCCTCAAGACCAAAAGTACCAAATTAGTTCTTTTTTCTTTTTTTTTAAGAAGTTCTGCAGCTAGAAAAGTAACTGTATTTCATGCTTCAGGGTTTCAGCTGTTCACCTGTGAGAAGTACAATAGCTGCACTTTTTACTGCTCATTAATATCCGTGCTCTGCTCTACAGCTCCAGGACTGATGGAGGTCTTTGCACCTTGAACCAGTCACAGTGGTAGCACCAGTGCAGGGATTTGGCCTGCATTTCACATTCCCCAGAATCCTTCCCCACGTGCGCCTGAACTGATTGTGCTCCCAGCTCCCACCTCCCCCGGTGCTACAGCTCTGAAGTTGTTTATTGAGTTTGCCGGCTTTAGCACAGCAGCGAACACGATTGGAATCCAAATCAAACCAGCAGCTCTTCTCAGGGGGAGCTCCTTAAACAACGTCTGCAGCCAAACAAAGCGGGGTGGAGATGGCCTGAGACCTTCACAGAGCCAGACAAGGGTTTTCCTGCAGAGCTGGGCAGCCCATCACAGCCCACTTGGAAAAAAACAAGAAGAGGAGGCAGGTTCCATCCCACCCTGAAAGCAAACTTCAGAGTTCCTTGTTACTGGCTCTGCAGTGAACACACACACCCACACACCCGCATGTTTCTGTGTCCCAAAACATCCTTCCTCATGTCCTATGGGCTCCTCCTTCAGTGAGTCTGCATCTTCCCATCACCAGAAGTTCACTTAACCACAAGTGACAATCTCAGCTACTCAGGCATTATCCTGTCACCCATTTAACCAGAGTTACTCTGGAATTTATCTCCCTTTTAAGAGCCAACACAAGCTGTGGGCAGTGATATACACAAATAGGGGATTTGAAAATGCTTCAGGTTAATAATGAAGGAAAGGTCTGCTTTCTCCCCTGTTTTTTTTTTACTAATAGCTGTCTCTGGTTCTCATCCCGCCTCCCACCAAAGATACCAATGGTGGCATTTCCTAGTCTAAGCTCCACAGACTAATCACACAGTTTAGAAAATAACTCAAGTCTCTGGAGTTTTCACTTTCTCCATTTGTCAGTAGAAAACGAGACGTTTCCTCAAAATATACAATAAAATAACCTCTAGCAATAGCCTGCAATGCTTCTCTTTACAATATTTTTATGAGCATGAGTGTGGTCTCCTGGGAGTGCTTTCATAATCATTTATACAAATGACAGAAAACTAGGACAATGAGAAGCAAAAAGGGAAATACAGCCATCATGTACCCAGTTGCTTTGAATAGTCTGCAGAAAAAGGGGTTTGCAACGTGGCAAAGAGAAGTTCTCCTCACTTGCAGGCCTAAATCAGGGCGTCACAACCTTCCTAAGGTGGGACAGGGTGCTGCTCCCAGAGCAATCCAGTGCAGCCCATTGCTCAGACTCCTCCTTGGCTCTCTCACTGCTCCAGGACAGTTCTCTGAGACAGAGTTGTATTATACATTTGTTAAAATATCATGTGGTTAAAAAGGTAATATCCAAAAAGGTATCCTGTGCAGGGGAACAGGTGTCCAGTTCTTAACTACCTTCTTGTCCTTCCTTCACAGCATGGTTTGTCCCATCTGAGGAAATATCTGGTGCTCTGCAGGAGAGGCAGCTTGCAGGAGAATCTACAGCATCTCCTTTCATTGCTGCTGCTCTGGGAGGCTGACACCCACTCCCAGCATGCTGACATTAGGTAAGAGTAATGATGGTCTTTGAAAATACACCATAAAATTGCTATGAAAACTTGTTTCTTCTTTTGTACATTCTAAATTTCTACCTGTGTGGAGACGGAGAAGGGGCCGTCGACTCCTATATGCACAAACAACAAAGGAAGAAGTACTGAAAGAAAATCCATTTGTTCCAACACTTCCCCCACCTCCTTTTCTTTTCAATACAAATTCAATCCTTCCTATACAAGGAGGGGTGAACTGGTGCAGCACAACATAATGGAACAATTTCATTTCACTGAGACTCTCCAAAAGGCAGAGTCCATGTGAGACCAAAGCCTGTAACACTGAGAAGGACAGAGTCTACAGTCTGCTCCCTGTGCCACCAGAAACACATTTCCTGTCTTGGCTCACGCCTCCAGAATAAATAAATAAATAAATTTATGGAGCAACACGTCCAAGAAGCAGCAAGCAGAAATGCATCCCAGAGGGGTGCTAAAGTATATAATAGCTGTATTTGTCTTCCTGGATATGCCTTGGTACAGGACTGCAAAAAAAGGAGGCAGGATCATTTGTTGTGCTCAGGTTTTAAAAGATTTCTGAGTAGATCTGTTAAGCTTGCATGATGTTAACAAAACAAACCAGAACACAGCCAGCTTTTGCCTTCCTGGGACATTTTTTTTTTACCAAAACAGCAGAGAGGCACTTAGGAAGTGGTGATGCAAGTGAGTGTGGATTTTACTTCAGGATAAATTCCAGGCAACTTTTCTACTGCTTCCTCTTCCTTGTCCAGCCATATGCAACACAAGCAGGTTTTTTTCAGAAGAGATTATTGGGATTTGATCATTCAGTGTTCATATTACTGCCTCAGGCACTTGCACCACCACTGCCTTCAGCAGGGTAAATCGTAACAGCCTGGAGAGGCTGCCATAGGTAGAATGGAGGAGGTTTGCTGGAACTAACACATTTTCCCTAAGAAAGCTTGGAGCAGGGGGATGCTGTGAAAATGAGAACAGCAGAACTGGAGTCTGTGGATGAAAGAAAGGCAGCAGAAGATATAAAGAGATTAAAATGTTTTTCTTCATTGCTCTCTGTTTGATATTCAAACTAAAACCAAGCAAGAAAAAAACCACCACAAAAGTACTAGTGCAAATCATTCCATATCTGCATCTTCTCGTACTGAGACAATGATAGAACATGTTTTAGGTCACAGTGTTATGGCACTAGAGTTAACAACATGCTTCTCTACAGGAAACTGGGTGGGTTGCTGTCCAGAGACTTCACTCTTGAGCATGAGGACGATATAAAAGAGGGAACTTGCTGACATAAGGAACAAGACTTGCACTTGGGACATCAGAGTTTTATTCTCCAACTTCTTCAAGCAAATAATTTCTTACCCACTTTCTAGCTCTTTCTCAGCATGACTGGAAGCCTCTAGGGTTGTGGATTACCTCAGCAATTACCCAGCATAATGGGACCCCAAGTTTTTATCAGGGTCTTTTGGTTAACCCTGGCACACAAAGGTCAAATAGTGTTTCTAAGGAAGGTTCTCTGCTGGGAGGTTGAATACAAGAAAATGAAATGAGGACTCAAATGTATCCCCAGTGCCACCAGTTCAGAGTCCAAAGGAAAAAAACACCAAAACAACAAACTGATCAGATCAGGCCAAGTACCTCTGGCTGGTCTTTATCCTTTAACTGAAAAGAAAAGCAATCTTTGCAAAGTGATAAAGACACCCAAGAATGGCTGCAGTTGTTTCTTTTAAATGAAGCAGAGAGAACAGATGGTCTCCTCTCATACTGTCACAAAGGTCAAAATTAGCCACCCCTAAGACTAGCAGGTTCTTGAAATGCTCAAATGCTTGTGTCTGGTCCTTATGACTAATCCACTCTCCAAACAAGAAAGGTCAAATGAAGAACATCCCTACAAAAACTGCAACTACTCCATGCCATGGCTGATGTGTGATGCACTCAGACGTGGTGTCAACAGCTGCTCCTAAAACGCAGTGAGTCAGCCTTTCAAAAGAGCATGCCAGCTCTCACTGTTAGAGCTTTCATATGGATTATATTTACTCCCCAGTGTTTAAAAATACCCTTCTTAAGCACTGAAAATATAAAATGTTTTCCTTACAGATCTTGTCCCTTTTGCCCAGGCAGCTGCCCAAGAATGTCTCATGTATTTATCTGGGAGCAAAACATCCCGGCCCTTCTTTCACTTTCCTTTTCACACGCTGACAGCTAAACCAAAGGCAGGCCTCTGTTTTCTGAAGTCATGTACAAATGAGGAATTTCTGGTCCCTTTCACAACTTATGCCTGAGAACCACAGTCAGCTTTCCAGAGAGCTGCAGGGTCACATGTTTTGCCCAACAGACACGGCACAGAGACACCGGGTGATTCTCCTTTGGACCCATAACAGGCGTGTGGGTACAAATGCCCTACCCATCCCCTACTCTAATCACCCATCTCCCTTGGATACTGTCATTTAAATAAAAAGGCCTATTGGAAATGACAGGTGAAGAAAGCAGCCCAGGCATTAAATGCACTCTAAAGTATATTAATAGAAGGTTGCCAGACAAAACGGCACAAGGCATTTGATCGCATCATCCCAGGCTCCTTGTTCATGCTCCTTTGCATCTGGCTGCGTGATTCCTGCCAGATTCTTGGCTGGAGGAGCAGACTAGGATTTGCCTGCCTTCCCTAACCCGTGCCGGGCTCAGCTGCAATCACGCAGAGCGCTGAAAGAAATCCCTTTGAGTTGGGATTCATTCCGAACATGTAAAACCCAAATGACTGCTTCTCCAAAGTGAATCCCATTTCACAGCAAGTAGGTTATTAGTGTGGAACTCCATACAAGTAGCCTGCATTCAAAAGCCCTCTGCATTATTAATAGAAGATGAGCTTTTGACATCAAAGGAGAACCATTATGTATGCTAAACGGTGGCAAAAATTGTACCCGCACTTCAAACCTTTTCAGCGCTTTGTCCCTTGTAAATCAATCAAGGTTGACAGATGCTTTAAGGAGAGTAATCTTTTCAATGATACTGTCAATGGATAACATAATGGAACATTGTCTCTGTGCTGTGTGAAGACATGGAGCTAGTCAATTATGGACAACACTTCATGCAGCCGCCAGTTTTCACTTGAAGTGCTGCTGTTGAAGTATTATAATCCCAACAAATGGCCGCAGCAGCATACAATGTAAATGAGACCTCCTGAAGCTTTGGAAAATTCATTAGTAACAACAGTGGTCCATTCCCACACTTTCAAACACCAGCCTGGTAATGTTAACGATGCACTTCCCCCCTTCCCTTTGAGCAGGCAGTAGGGCATATTTACATACACTATTTTAAGTCCTCAGCACATTTCCCCCCTCCCATTTTCGATTCCTTTCCTCTCTTCACCTGGTATTTCTAACGAGTCACATAACCCACATGGCTGGAGCTGGAAACAAGAAAACAGACTTTCCTACCTACAGCCACATCATCACTTCACACCCGTCAGACACTGTGGCACTGTCACTTTTTCTAACACTTCTACCTGCTCAGCTGCCTTGGGAAGAATGGCCTGGATGGATGGCAGGGGAAAAGCTTCCAGCCTCAAGAGACCAGTGGGATGTCAGGGGGAAGCTGAATGCACCCAGTGCCAGTAGCACCTAGGTGGAACTCTGGGCTCGAGAGTCAAAAGGGAAAGACTGTGCTGTTTGTTTAGCTATTGGCTTCTATTTCCTATATCATCTTCTCAAAGATTTTCCCTTTGTCAACCAAGGCTTGTGCTATGAGGAACACTTAAACTCCCACAGTAGCAGAGAGAAATCCCACACTTGAGCACAGAATCTCTCAGCTCCTATCAATTGCAGGTTTTCATTGCTGTGATCTGTGAATGCCCCTTACCCATAATGTGTTTTTGAAACAACCAGGTGCAGACCAGAAACTCAGTCACTGAGGTCTCCTTGGATAAGAACAAGCTGTTCCTTGAACCCAATTTCCCCTTTCCCACTCTCCACATTTTAAGCATTGGGCAATTGTAAATCCTCAGATTTGTTGCAGAACAGTTGCAGAACAGTTTTCTACGGTAATATCAAAGAATTTCAAAAGCATACATTCCCTTTGCCACAACTTTCAATAGATGTTATCTAACCTTTTCTTATAAGCTAATTAATATTATTTCTATTTGCCATTTGCATATTATTATCTAGAGTGTACAAGTAAAATCTTTGACAAATTAATATAAGCAATGGAATAAAGTTGATCCAGTTGATGAAAAGTCAAAATATCTGAGAAAAGCAGGGTGTGCCAGTAATTCATAGCCAAAGGTTATTAAATAAAAGATGAAAAACCTGTTTTTGTTCATGTGTCCCATGACTTATATAAGATCACAACTCATCACTGCTGGATAAGGTAAATATAAGAGGGAAGATGGTAGCCAATAATACAGTTTTTATGTAGCCTTTTATTCATACTGAAATAAAGTTGACTCAATCTAATAAACCCAGAGATTTATCATAAAGGAAAAAAAAAAAAAAAAGGAAAACTAGGAAAAAATAATTAAGAAAAACATGACTTACATAAGAGAAGTCTTCAGCATTCTGACAGAGTAGCTTGGGAAAAACAGCCTGTCGCTGAAACCTTTCCTCATCTTCAAAGATGTTCCCATACATGAAGCCATTCATCATGGTGGAGTGGGCATGGATGTCGATATAGAACTCCAGGTTAATCTTCTGTTGGGGGAAAACAACAACAACAAAGCATTCAGCACGAGATAAATCATAACTGAGTTATGCAGGTGAAGCCTCCCATAAATCCAGT
The DNA here is from genome assembly GCA_013398615.1 of Brachypodius melanocephalos. NCBI lineage: Eukaryota > Metazoa > Chordata > Aves > Passeriformes > Pycnonotidae > Brachypodius > Brachypodius melanocephalos. The sequence continues at coordinate 12,103,575 of VZSR01000245.1, forward strand.
CCTGCCATTCTTGAACCCATGCATGGTGCCAGCATCAGGAAATCCATGCTAAAGATCTCACTGTGAGGCACCCAACCATTCCTGCCTCTCCATGGGGGCATGTGAAATACAACAAAGGACCATGACAGACATTTCCGTACCTTTTTTTTGAGAATATTGGAACATTTTGCACAGCACCCTGTACAAAACAGAGCCAAAACATGCTTCACTGTGATACAGGGCTTACTGCCAGTGATAAAATTATGCACCTTCCAGTTGTAGAGCACAATGATTTGGGCATGGCTTTGCCACCTCTGCACAGTTCTGCATTGAATTATGCAGATGTTCCCTTCTGCCGGGTGAAACAGGCTCAAAATAGTGTAAAAAAGGTTCCAGTAGTTCCTGTGCAGTTTATTTCTCTGTATAAGGAGAAATACTGCAAATGCTTTGTCTTCCTCTGCTTTCCAGCAGTAACTCAACAGAACAACTCTTCAAAGCAAGTGTCTGGAATGCCTCTCTGCATGCAGCTCCCTACAGGATTCTGCATCAACTCTTGCTTTGAAAGAAGACAGCAGGACCCCCTTTCCCATGGCATCAGTGGGAAAGAGGGAATGTTCACCTGGATCACTGCATGCAGTGCCATCAGCAGCAGTGGATGGCACTGTCCAGCACTAAAGAGTGAGATCAGAGCAGGTGCCACTGAATTACCCAGTTTCCCCAAATTCTTACAACTTCTGGACCTGAACAAATGATGTGACAAACCCATCCCTGTCACCTGGCCGACATGTGGCCATTGGAGCTGTCCTGGTGCCCAGAGCTCAGATGCCCTTGCCTCAACAGAGGGATGGAGAAGAGCTCTGTTGGCAGCACAGTGCTTATGGTGCTTCTCCCTGTACTGAAGTACAGCAGAAGTTCTCCAGCCACAAGCCCTTCCTGCACACAAAGCTTGCTCTGGCTGCTGGAGAACTCTGAGCTCAGTGTTCTCAGTGTAGCAGGAAGGCAGGCTGGATGGTGCAGCTCATGTCACAGCAGTGTCAGCCCTTCTGATGGGGGGAGAACATCACTTGGTATGTGGCACTAATATAATACAGATTTACTTTCCCCTGGCAGAAGACCAATGTATAATACACAGAGACTCTTCAGTTTAATTAAACAGCCTAGAGAGAGTAATAATGTATCTTATTAAGCCTCTGCTATGTTAAAATGTTAGCTAATGCAATATCAATATCTGACCATGCTTCATAGGAAAGGGAACATTTGATTGTGTTTGACTCTAACACAATAAATTGTTTGCTCCTGCCAAAACATTCTGCTGTGCTGTAGAGGACCAGCCCTGCAATAAAGCACACATCTGCTATTTGGAGATACAGCACTGAGGAGGAAGATTAGCATTGACAGGATGAAACACCACACAGGATTTTCTTCCTCTCCAAGCATACAGAAATTAAAAACCAAGATTAAGTAATACTATTTTCATGAGATAATTTCCCCATCACAAACAGAATTTGATGAGATCAGATGCACACTGGCATATCACCATAAAACAGAACATGTTGTAGAGTCTCAAAACAGTGATTTGATGAAGTGAGCAGATAATCTAGTTAAACTGGGTATTTGTACAGCATGAATGTCCTTCACACAGAAGTCAGTGACCTAAGTCATAATTATTTTAGAACAACCAGACAGAATTCTTTATAGGAACATAGTTGCTAACATAAAGTAATTGAAAAGCACAGTGAGTTAGACAACAATAGACTAAAATAATTTGTGACTTAAAACAAATAAAAGTTCTGGTGTGAACTGCAGGATTTGTGGTACTTATTCATTCATAGTTTTCAAGTTGTTTCCAAAAGAAGGTGGCCACAAACTGAGATGCAGAGACACAGATTACTAAGATAATTTTCCATAAGCTATCCAGCAAGAAGATCACCTGCAGAACGTGAGTGACCTGAGCCTCAGCTTAGTATTCAATTATCAAGTTATCCAGTCTAACAAAGTGTCACTGGAGTATTTTCTAAACTCTCCTAGGACTCTCAGTCAAAAAACTGTAGGTAGAAGTGTCACAGAGAATATTAGAAAGTCTCCTGGTGTGCTGAAATATCCTTGAAGATCTTTTCTGTTAATCAAAACCATTTTCAAACAATCTGGTTGCAATGGTTATTTGTGAGGGAACAGTGTCCTTCACAGATGTCACCTTCACCTGAAGATTAAGCTTCCAGATCCCTTATTTGGAATCTGTGACATTTAAGATGTAACTCATCACCCAAACAAGTGTTCAAAAACATTTTTCAAGTCATCTGTTTCAAGATAATGAAAAATTAATTTCTTAAGTTAGCCCACAATGACTGTTCAACTGGGTGGTTTTTTTCTGGTCTTTGCTCCTTAGCCTCCAACTGAACGTATAAAAATCTCTATTTCACATATTCCTGTGCACTAATTTTAGTCCAAACTTGCCACTGCCCATCCTATTCAGCATGTTTTTAAACATTGCTAGAGTAATTGCCAGTTAGATGTACCACTTCCAGACACTGCTGTGTGTGAGCAGAACAGCATTTCAGCATTTCACATTTCTCCTCGGCACATTCATTACTTTATCAAAGGGAAACATGTTGAGCATTCTCCATTACAGAACAAAATAATTCAGTGCATTGTTGATATAACACATGAGTTCCTAATGGAAAAAGTCCTCTTATTCCCAGACACAAAGTTATTGTGGCCTTAAAATGGACAATAACAGCCCAGTCACTGGGACATTAAAAGTTTGCCACCTTGTGCCTCAAGTAGTAGACCAAGCAGCAGATAATTTCTTTGCACTCAAGCTTCACAAGGATTATGCCATGCTCCTGAACAATGATGGTATTTCTTCTTCCTCTTTAGAGTCATACATATTCATAGGTGCATTACATGTAGGAACTGTTTCCCTCACTGTCACACAAAAAAATTTAGCAAGGGAATAAAGTTTTATATTTCAGTTGAGGTTCTCTGGAAGATTTGGACATAATTACTGATCTCCAGCAACTCAGGTAGGATCACAGAATTAACATTTTATGAAATGCATAATGTCACCTACTGATGGCAACTTCAGCAAAGTCAGCAGAGAGGTGACCTTCTGAAATTGTTGGTCTTGGAGATAGGAGAATTTTAGTGGGAGAATGAAGTAAATAAACATATGTTTGCATTTACATGAGCACATGCAAAAACACTTAACCCACTGCTCACTGCTGTCATACCCCAGGGGTATCTGCCAGTATCTACACACCACAACCCACCCCCATTAGGGCTTCTATTGCTGCAGCACCTACAAGTGAGAGGGAGAATGAATTGAATTTAGATGTGGTTCAAAGTCTTACAGTCACATTTTCTTTAGCCTTTATGCAGAAAATAATGAATAACTAGGCTCAAATAGCTCTGGATGCCACAGCTGTCTTCTGAGAGGCTTACCAGGTACATCCTACAATATGATATTAAACTCATCATTTTCTGCTTTAGAGGTGGAATGCAAAATGATTCAGATGCCTTATAAAAGTCATCATGCAATTTAATTCTCTCAAGTGTCTTTTCTTTGTGCTTACAAGCAGTGGCAGTGTTTTCCTCTCTCATGCTGTTTCTTAAGTAAAGCTGTAATTACCTGTATGACCCGGGTTACAGAGTTCCAGAAAACAAAGGCAGATTTGGTCTTTCTATTCTCTGAGTCTCAAAACAGAAATCACTTACTCTTCTGACAATGATTGAACCTCACTTCTTTGGAAAACAAGGTTCTCTCCCTTGAAAAGAATGTTTTTTATCTCTTCTTGCCACTTACCATATAAACCCAGCATAAATAAACAAGGAAACGCATTTCTGCTCTAAAGTTCATTTGAATCCCTATTGTTGTGACACGAACTTTCCACTGCTCTACTGAGTCAGTTTGAAGTTCCTGTCAGCTTGAGAAATGTACGTATAAATTAGGGGGTGGTGAAAACAAAAGAAATAATGAATTAAGAAAAAACAACTCTCATTTGTCAAGAGAGGAAACAGTTAAAGTAGTATAGAAGCTGGCTCATGATGGCACAGAAAGTTTTGAGAAAATATATTCTCACTAGTCTGCATTTTTATTTCCTTCGCTGAATGCCTTTGGAAGGGCAGCAATTAAAGAGTAAAAGGAAAGAACTACGTTATTAGCTAGCGCTGATATGGCCAAACTTAGATTTTGAACAGTGCAATTATGATTCTTAAGACAACAGAGGTTTAATAAATAAATAAATAGAAGTCCATAAATGCCGTAATAAAAGGATAAATGTGCATTGAGCCCAGAACATGAGCCACTGGAGAGACAAGTGATGCAGGAAGAAGCCAGCTCTGTCCACCAGCTGTCACTTCAATATGGATTTTATTAATTCTTGGGCATAGCAATTGGTTTAGAGAGAGAGAGGTATCCAAAACCCTTCCCCACTCCAACATTTCATATAGGGGATGGGATAAACTCCTTGCAATGTTTTATAAAAGCTGGTAAAACCAGGGACTGTCATTTGTTGCAAGGAAGGGAACAACCTCCAGGCAGATTTTGTACTCTTGCTGCTAAACCACAATTTGGAGTAAATGGACATTCAACAGCTGGCTCAGGAGAAGGTGTTTGCCCCTTTTCATTCAGAAGACATTCAGAAATTCCCAGAAGAATGGCTTTTTGATGCTTCCTCAGGTATCTCTCAGAAGAAAAATTCCTCAAAAGAATCTCTCAAAACTTTGCACGTGTCCCCAAGACAACCCTTTTGACATAAACACATCATTACCTCAGGATTAGTTATTCTGGCAACACTTACTCTGGTGACACCAGAAAACACAGGAGCACAGTGTGCTCCTTAGGAAAATGAAGGAAAAGTTACTATTCACATGGCCAACAGTCCACATTCAGCTACAAAGCATCACTCCTCCCCTTTTCAGCCCGATTGAATTCTGCCCAGTACTTTGAATTGTTCTTTGGAGATGTGTGACACTTGTCTGCTTCTGACTTTCCAAAGGAACATGAGGTGGAATTCAAACCGTCTGGATGTAGTACAAATTTTCAAGCTTGAAATGTCTGGTAAGATAAATTTTACCCAAATTACCTTTTCTTACCTCTACCTTCTCCCCATATTCCGCTGCCTCCCCAAAAAAACATTAAATACTTCCACATTTTCCTCTGCTATAAATTACACAACCTTTTGACAAGTTAGTCCTACGGAATCATCCTCAGTTTTTTCAGACAATGCAAGCCACACCTTATTAGAGGCACTGTTTCAGATTTATAGCACTCCCCTCTTGTAACCATAGGGACAACATCTTTCTCCTTCCATTCATCATCGCACGGACCACCTGCTCACTCACCTCTGTAAACACCATGGCAACAACAGCAATTATTTACACAAGAAATTAATAGTTGGAAAGGGAGTTACTATTTTTAAAAAACCTTAAGGAAAAAAAGGTTTCTTCATCTTGCTTCCAGAGAAAGGAACATGCCAGTTTAGAACCATTCTTGTTCTCACTGATATGAAGCACAAGACAATTTTGCTTTTTCTGTAGACACCTTTACAGTCTGACAATGCCTTTTAAGTGTCCCTGCAGAAGCAGCTTACAAATACTGGTGTGCCACTAACTCTGCATGGCCTTCTGCAATTCTTCATAACACTTCAAGCATTTTTTTTCAGAACATTTCAATGATATTCCAGGAGCTGTTGTCTCTTAGAATGAACCACTCCAACCCAATTGCTATCGAACAGTAACTATTTACCAACCCTGTTTCATGGCAAATAATGACAAATAATGATACCTCTTGATGGTAGGAGTAACCTGACATGACCTAGAGCCTCAAAGTGGATGGAGAAGAAACCTCTATTGTTCTATGGTTCAGCAAAAAGAATGGAAGCCCATCAGCACTGCTTTCCTGCCTGCCTTAAGAAGTAAGGGATGCTTTTATCCACAGAAGAACAGGAACTTGAATCCTGCTCCAGCGTGCCCATCAGTCCCCCCAAAAGGAGCTAAACTCAGAGTGCTGGCCTGAGAGTGGGAGGTCAGCAACGTGCACATTCTGATCCTGGCTTGTTATCTGCTTGCTTCTCTCACCTGCCAGTGCAGATAACAACACCTCCTGAGGGTTGGCTGATGTCTGTAAAGCACTTTGAAGACACAAAGCATCACAGTGTGGACAAGTTAAGTGTTAATTCATCTGCCGGGCTGATTCACCCTGACCCCTCTGCAGACACGTCCAGTTAGTGTCAGCTCTGGCACTTTTTGCAATTCAGGCACCTGTCCACCAGCCCCTGGAGTGGAGCCAGCAATTCACACAGGACACAGGAGAGCCGTCAGATGGCAGCAACATTTGGTCATGACAGGCCTGAATTGGATTTGAAAGGGTGACCTGGAGGTGAAAGGCTCTATCAAGAAGCCACTTCTGTTCAAATGCATATTAAATTAGAGAGGTGCCAAAGAGACAATGTTAAGACCCAGATCAAGTTTAGACAAGACTTTTGGCTCAGCTGCATGGATAATTCTTGTATAATTTTTACCCTAAATGATTATGAACCAGAAAATACACTCTTATGGATTTAGGGTCTGACCTCAAGCCAAAACTGTGAGTCTGAAGAAGGACAGTCCTTGTTGTGTCTCCTTCCTCCTCTGTCCCTCATATGAAGCAAACCTGCACATACACTCAGCACCATTGCTTTTTGACCTTCTGAAATCTCTCCTTGCCTGAACTATTAGGAAAAAGCAGTGAGACTGAGCAGGGTCTTGGGGCATTACCTCACCCCAAGCTTTGCTGGTTTTACTTGGCTCTGCCCATCTCAAACACCACTTGTGTCACCACTAGAGAACCCACAGAACAAGCTTTAGAAATCCCACCTTGCTCACTCCTCTGCTACTGAACAGCATTGGCTCTACAGAAAGAGGCTCTTTAGAAAAGACAAGTGGCAAAAGAATCAACAGCTTTTTAGAAGAGGGAAGAAATTCTACTATAAAAGAGAGTGAACAAATAAAAGAAAGAAAGCAAGAAGGAAAGAGAGAGTAAAGGAAAGGCAGAGAGAAGCTGAGGCAGTAACTGTTACTTATTCTCTTATAATTAAAGCAAGAAAATTAAGTTATGAAACAGAAATATCTAAATGGCCATGTTTTCACTGGATAATTAAATTTAGCTCTGGTCTGGTTGTGAAGGTTCTCTCAGCTGAAATGCTCCCAGTAACTGTACTGAAGGTTTTAGCACGCCTTGGTGCTGTTCCTTAGACAGCCACTTGCTTGCTGTGTGACAATACACAAGTCATTTAACGTCTTCAGGCATCATTAATTGCTGCTTATATGCCTGCAACTATATTAAGGTCAAGAATTCCTGTTCAACTATTCACTTCATAGCAGTATTAATAGCTTTGTGTTTTACCACTAACTTTTAATTATACCTCTGCAGAACCCTTGGACCAAGAAGTAGAGACTTTACAAGTACATAAATAAGGCCCAAAGACATTGCCTGCCTCTCCTCTAATTACAAAGGCAAAGAGAGGTAGACTAAAAACAATGGCTAGGAGTTATGGCTCCCTGTCCCCTAATTTCCCAGGAACTCTTGCAGTTGGACAAATTGTGTGTAGGCAAATCAAACTCTTTAACTACCAGTTTCTTTAGTCTCTCAAATAATATATATCATTATTCACTATTTCTTACTACATAAGTAGCAGCTGGCTGAATATAAAGTCATCAGGCAGAAGACCAAAGGCAAACAAAATTAAGTGGTTTTTTTAAATTAGCTTATACTGCAGCACTCACTGCCACCAGATTTTGGCCAAAACACAGGTGAATAGAAAGACAAATTAGATAAATTCAAAGGAAAATTATGTTATTACACTCAAAGCAGTGAACGCAACTCCTTGAACAGAAAATCCCCAAATTATCAGAAGCCTTGCTCTCTTCTTAGTCTATCCCTTAGCATCTGCACTAAGATTCTGAGCCAAATAGATCTTGGGTTTGATGCAGCATCACTGTTCTTATTTTCCAATTACACCGTAACTTATGCTGCAGAATGAGACTTCTGTAGTTCTTAAAAAGGTAAGGTGTTGATTTGTGGTGAAAAGCATGTGTATTTCCACAGTTTAAACTAAATCTCTAAAAAGAGATTAGACAAATTACTATAAGGTAGATCCTGATCTATATAAAGTTTTAGCTCAACAAGCCCTAAAACAATGGGAACTGTAACCTGAATATCAAAGGTAAAAGTCCATTCTACAGATGTAAAATATTTTAAACAGGTCCCCGAATGTTTTTTCCCCCCTACTCAGAACATACCCAGAAAACTGGATTAGCTGGACCTATTAGAGAACCTGTAAGGGTTGCTTTCATTTTACATAGATCTGTGTGAGGTAAGAAACAAAAATCCACACCTGGATGGAAACTGCAAACCTGCTCAGTCAGGTGGAAGGAAACAACACCACTTGTGTCATTCAAAGGTTAGGTGGGTGTGCACTTGCTTGAGAAGACAGGAAGGCTGTGGATGGACATTGCTTTACCGGTGGACTGACAGCTGGAAGCCAAACCAGCTCTTTCTGTTCACCCTCCTGGCACAGCCTGGCCACAGGCAGAGGCTGTCCATGGTCATTAGTCTTGTTCTGTTCCCTTGCAGGCTGAGCCTTTCTTTTCCTTGCTTGTACTCAGGGTGAGCAGCAAGCACATCGAGGAAGAGATAAAAGTGAAAGCTGATAAACAGGAACACAATGACACCAAAAGAGATTAGGGACTATACAGCAGACATAAATGCTGAGGGGAGGGATGGCATGCAAACACAAAACAGAATTGACCCAGGCAGGTATTGTCTTGCTGACCCATGATTCATCCACAATGGGAAGAACAGGTTTTCTTGGCTTTGTCCTACTCAGAGACAGCTCAGCATAACATTTTGTACCAAACTGTGGGATGTTTTCTCTGAGCTTTACATCTAGCAGTATTTATGGTCTGCACAGTGCTATAAAAGCTAAAATGTAATGGACATTGTGGAAGAGTCTGCCATTACAACTGAAAGCACAACATATCATGCCTTTTCCAGGGCATTTTATCAGCATCAGTTGTATCTGAAACTTTTTTCTCCAATATTCCCCTACTCCTACCTGCCCAATAGGTTCTCTGGGCTGCACCAAAAGCAGTGTGGCCAGCAGTCAAGGGAGGTGATTCTTCCCCTGTACCCTGCTCTTGAGACCTCACCTGGAGTGCTCTGTACAGTTCCCCAACATAAAAATGACACAGAACTGCAGGAGCAAGGCCAGAGGAGACCATGAAGATGCTCAGAGGGAGGGAGCACCTCTCCGATAAAGACAGGCTGAGAGAGCTGGGGTTGCTCAGCCTGGAGAAGGAAAGCCTCCAGGGAGGCCTTATAGCACTTTCCAGTACCTCCTTAGGGTGACAAGAAAGCTGGAGAGGGACTTCTGACAAGAACATGCAGTGCAAGGACAAGGGAGAACAGCTCAAATTTAAAGAGAGCAGATTTTGATTAGATACCAAGAAAAAATTCTTCACTGTTAGGGTGGTGAGGCCCTGGCACAGGTTGCCCAGAGAAGCTGCAGATGTCCTATCTCTGGAGCGTTCAAGGTCAGGTTGGATGGGGCCTGAGCAACCTGGACTAGTCGAAGGTGTCTCTGCCCATGGCAAGGTACAGGAAGAAGATGATTTCTAAGGTCCCTTTCAACCCAAACCATTCTGTGGTTCTGTGGTGTTACTGCAGGCGATGTCACCTTGTGGTCTTCCTGTCAAAGGTAGACAGGTGACAAAGATGTCACAGGTAACTGTGTCTGTAAGTAGAGTCACAACATCTCAAAGACAATGTCTCCCCTGCAAGCACATCCTGGGGACCCACTATTTTTTACTATTTCAAACAGAAAGAATATTCAGTTTTTGCAGAAGATGAGGGACTCAAGATTCAGCTCAGTGCTGCAGAAAATAAGTGACAATCTCAAGAGGACCCACCAGGGCACACCTAACAAAGGTATGGTAGGACTCAGAAGAAGGATGTTTCCCACCCTAGCCAGCAGCAGCTGACTCACATGATCAATGGCTGACTGAGAGATTTAAGCAGTTTCTGCATGCTTTTTCTTCTATATGTGTATATATTCACCTTTATAAGGATGTCTGTGTGTAAAAATGCATCTTTAAGTACAAATGCTTTGAACTGTTTTTCATCCTTCTCCTCTGTATCTGTTATAGCTGTCTGTAATGGACAACAAAGCAATTTGCTCTGAACTGTAAATAAATCAGATCAGCGTTTAATCTCTGCTCTCCTAAATGTTGCGTCACTGATGGTTTTCATGTTGAGCATTGTGAACAATATTGTGATTTAACCCTCCCAGGCAGATAAGCCCCACAGAGCCACTCACTCCCTCTGCAGTGGACTGAGAAAGAGAATCAGGAGGACAGAAGTGAGAAGACAAGGCTTACCCTCTTATGCCAACCACAGAGCACACAGCAAGGCAGAAACCAGCTCCTCAGAACAGCAGCACAGCAAAGTCTTGCACTAAACTTTGGCAGACAACTCACGGGCAAAGCAAACTTTTGGTGAACCTGCTGTGTTTTTCCATAGTTTCCCTGACAGTTTCCTCCCCTCCACACTCCCACACACCACAGTGAGTCGCAGAAAGTCCAGAGATATACTTTAACTTTGGATTTCTCTGAAGGAAGGAGGTTGCTGCTATCTCTGATGGTTGGAACCTGATCCTGTCATCATTAACTTTCTCAGAGACTCTTCATTTGCTGAATATTGGTCTGTAATAAGAAGCAGGAAGGATAGGCATTTTCATAGCAACTACCTGCCAACAGATTTCAATTCTTTATCCCTTCAAAATCCCACATCTGTCCATGTCTCCAGGCACTAGTGGAAGAAGCTCTGCATTAGTTATTTTTATTATCAACATAAAAATCTTTCCATTTATTTATTTATTAAGGAAAAAAACCCCAGCTATCTACAAAACTCAGTTCATTTTGTCCTTAGGCAGACATTTAAAGCTGTCTGCCAACGTCTTTTCTTAATAAAAAAAATAAGCTAAAGTCTTTATTACACACTGTGTAACAAAATACAACCAGCTACATTCACCCAGCTGAGACATGCACCATCCATCTATCAGAAAAGATTGCTGTCACTGGAAGAGGGAACATCTGCTAAAGAAGGTGATCCTATCCTATACCTGAACCTGGCCAGATCCCTCCCAAAAATCCCACTTTGAGGCTGAGTCTTTGCTTTTGCCTCTTAGACTATAATATGATGAGGGGTGAAAAATATAACCCAAAACTGCTTCTGTACCTTGCACGAACGCCCCTTGGACCCACATGTGAGGACGTGGTAGGTGATGCATCTCCTGCCCAAAATTTTGTGGCCTGTATCATATCCCTATACCCCTGAAAAGCAGGAAGGATTTGGAGCCCTGGCTGGGATATGCTGCCTGCTCTCTTTCTAGGCTAGTGGCTGGCATGTTAAACCCAAACAACACATCTTACACTGACACAAGATGAAGCACATTAGGCAGATGGCATGTTTTCTCTGCACAAGCCAGTGCCAGAGTATTTCCTCCTAATGATCTTCTGTTCTTGTTCTCGCAGAAAAATTAGTTTTAAAGCAAAGAGAAACAACAAAATAAAAAGTACGTAGCATGATGAGAGCAAAGATTACTGTTTGGGAAAAATATCAACAAGAGCAGGGTTTTGTTCTTTCGATTCCATTGCTTTTATTTATGTGTATATATATATTGTTTATAAAAACAAACACCCCACTTTGTCAGACTTGAAAAGTCAAAATTTACATTTAAATGGAGACATTTAGCCATTTTTTTTCTCTCTCTCATCTCTTGAATGCAGAGTACAAAAGATTAAAAACTCTCAATTTTCCTAAATGGACAGATAACAGGTGAACTTTGCATTCTGAGAGCTATTCATTTAGTGAACAATGTTCAACTCAGCAAAGACCAAAGCCCAGCTGATCAAGGAGAAAAGAGCACTGGCTACTAGGCCTGACAGATTTGCTCAACAGCTGAGACCAGGAGAGGCTGTGATCCCATTGTGTCCTGTTCCCAAGGAGGAAATTATGCCAAATACAGCTCCCTGAGGGCAACACCTACATTTCCAGATGTACAGTGGATCACTATCCAACCCAAAATCACTGCAATTTTAGAGATTGCAGTGCTACAATAGCCCTGGCTTCATTACCAGAACTACTGCAGATGTTTAAAATGTGAGGTGGTCTGCTTGTTAGAGAAAATGAGAAGACTTAAAACAAGTCCATAATTGCATGGCATTAAAGCCATTGTAAAATATCAAAGTGGACGCAAATACTGTGATGACCCTTAAAGCTTGCTACCAATTACTTTCCTTTAATTTTTTTTTTCTTTTCTTTTTTCTTGTTTATTTCCTGGCCAGGAAAATAATTACTGATTTTAAGCAGGGAGTCCATCAAACAAGTACAAGTGCAAGCAACGTGCTCAGACAATGCCATCTTAGTCCATGGAAAGGTGCAGTAGCAGCTCATTCAGTTCTGGGCTGATTTCTCCTCTCTGCCTTTTGCTAACATACAGCTGACCCACAGTGTTAAAAGGACACAAAGGCAAAACGCTAACCTCATGTTTTTTAAAACAAGGGTTAACCACAGATCCAATCAGCCCATTGTAGAGTCTGATTTTAAGAGCTTTTAACAGTTTCTCATGCCTTATGTTGAGTGAAATGCATCTATAGAACCTCACCAACAAACCAAAAAGACTCCCAACCACCTCCCCCTCCCCACCCAAAAAAACCCCAAACCCAAATCCCCCCTTCCCTCCTCCTGCCAAGAAAGAAAAAAAAAAAAAGAAAAAAAAAACCACAAAAGAACCAAGAACAGTGATAACTGTTTGGAAAAGGCACAGACAGAAAATCTAAATGCCTGGGAGGCAAATGTGCTATTGCTCCGTACCCAGCACTAGGAAATTACTGACTCACTCTTTTCAAAGTTGCAAACAGTGTTTCTGGACTCCCAGGGCCAGAAGCTATCCCAGTCACATTGCTGCTGGGACAGTTATCCTGATGCTCACCCATCATCTCATTGGTCCCTCTGTCTTTGGAGAGTTTCCCTTTCTGTTACTCTCACAAACAGCAAAAGAATCCATTGTTCAAGCAACAAATGCTGCCAGGTTTTCAAGCAGTTCCCAACTTAAAAGCATTAAGAAACAAGTACAAGAGAATGGAATATGTTAAAGCAATCGATTCTGAATTTAAGCCATATCCTGAGATTAAAACGATTTTAAGTGAGCCAGCAGGACAGACATCACAACAAATGAAGAACCTGTGTCTCGGTTTTCTTCTCAAACAACCAGGAGCATCTGGGAGTATCTGATTGTATCTGGAGCACTGACTTGACTGTTATCCTCATGGTCCTAATCCAAATAGTGTGAGGAGTCTGCACAAGAATAGATGAGCAGTGCCTCCTTTCCCAAAGACACCTCTCTACAGCTATAGGCCAGAATCCTTTACCCCAAATACGAGGCAGACCATTAAGTTAGTGCTGAGCTATTTCCCCAATTTGTCGGGAAAAGGACTTTTAGAAATATTATTCAAAGTAAAAAAAACTCAGCACACAACTGTATTCAGGTCCCTCATGGAAAATGGTCCAGCATGAAGGTACACAGTCCTTAGCATTGTCCCAAATTTTTAGCAGAGTATTCTATGTATTTACATCCCCAAATTTCCCTGCATAGGAGAGATATCCTTCACATAAGTTTTCCTTTTCCTCCACCCACCCCAAAATAACCCCACAAGCCAACAACCTACAGCTTTATGTGCAGTAATTTGACAACGTTACAATCTTAATCTGCAGCTGGGAAGCAGAGACAAAGGACAGTAACAGTGAAGAGAAGCAAATCACCATCCAAGCCTGATTCCCCTTCTGTGCCAACAGGATGAATTCATACTCAAACCACCATAGCTAAAACTGTGTTGGGCTGCTGACCTACCTGGAAAAATACATACATATCATCCATACCATGTTCTGAGTGTTGGCTTTTTTTTTTTTTTTTTTTTTTCTTTTGTCCTTTTTTCTTCTGTTAATTGTTTGTTCTTTGTGGTGAGGGCATTTTTTGCTTTGTTTGTGGCTCTCCAGGTTCCAGTAAATGACACTGGGTTGTGTATAAAGCTGTGGCATTTTACTCTCTTAATACCAGGAAATTAATATGCACACATTTTTCAGTTTTTTATCTTGTGAATATAAAGACTGAATCAAAGCATCAAAAAGAAAGAAAGTGGGCTTTTTTTCTCGGCTAAGTTTTCTGGGACTCAATAATATTGTCTGTTTCTCTTTCTCTCCTGCTTCTATTTTGTCTTAAGGCTCTGCATCTTGGAAGACTGTGAAGCTGCTGTGTGATTTTTATCTCCATGATTAAAGTGTTACACTTTATTGAGCTCTTTGCATCAGCACCAAAATCTGCAATGCAGGATTTTACATAACACTTCATTTTCTCCTCGCACCATTACTGTTATTAACCTGGTGGCAATAAACAGAAAATACAGCTCGGCTCATGATGTACTCCTGAGTTTTTGTGTGTGTGTGTGTGTGTGCATAACAGAAAAGGAAAAAGAAGAAAAAGAAGGGAAATGAAAGAGCCTCCACCCTGTGAAAGACTAGGAATGGCTGCATAAACTTGTCTTTTCCTTAAAGAACAATCTCAGCCTTTCAGAGTTAAAAGGAGAAGTGCTGTGCTGGAGCTTCTGCATGTAAGGATTTCTTCCAAAACAAAAGATCAAAACATAAAGAACATCCAAACTACTTCCAAATTCTCCAACTCATTATTATTCATCATTAGACTTACTTCTCAGAAGGAAGATTTGATTGATATCCTACTTTGGGATGTTGCACATTGCTTTGTTTAAGCAACAAACAAGATGAGACCTGCCAAGAGGATGCCAATAAGAGTTTGGAACACGGCTGAGGAGCTGGATGTGCCAGCACAGGTGACCTTCCCCACTCCATCAGCAGGTGGAACCTGTGTGTTTCACCAGATGTGAGACCTCTGAGTTCCCAGGAAAACAGTGCGAGTTAATATCCAAATGCGTAGGAATTTGGGTTACTGACAGAGATTCTCCTTTTACTGAGGCAGGGGAGACCTGCAGGTTCTGGAGCAGAGACATTTGGATGTGTAAGCAAGACTACAGGAGCCATGCAGAAAGAGATGGATTGTCCATGAACAGATGGTCACCAAAACTTGATCAAAGCCTGATGGGGGAGAGAGAAAGAAAGCCAGAGTGGGAAACCTGGCATGTCCCAGAGAGAGCCCTCAGAGGAAAAGTGAGTTTGGGTACAGCCTGGCAGAAATATTTCAGGAGCTCAGGCATCATCTTCAGAACAAAACAATTAGGAGGTCAGGCTTCCTAGACCTGCTCTTCCCTTTAGACAACAGAAGCTCTCCTTTTGCAGTCCTGAGATGCTGGAGTTGGGAGATATCCTAAAAACCTGTGTCAAGCTGTTTTCTTCCAGGAGCTGAAGGTCTCCATGACCTGCCCTGCGCTGCCACAGCTGCCCAAGGAACTGCCTCCCAGGAGTGGTCAGGAAAGTCAACGCAGACTGAGTTCAGTGGCACTGCTATAGCTTACCCTGAAATGTTCTGGTTATTTTTGAAGGATTGTTTTGTATTTTAACCCAAGAGAAATATTTTAGAAAGCTCGCCAAGCTTCTGCCCCCTACTTATGTGGGTTCCTGCTCTTTACTCTTGCTATTTATTTTGTACTTGCTCTTTACTCAGTTTACTACAGTTTGAAATATAGCAGAACATTTTTCAGTTCGTCAGTGTGTTGTTTGCTGTCAAGGAGACGAAATGTTACTACTTTCCTCTGGAGAAGCTTAGGACATGATGGATGAAATGTCACAAATAATTAGACTTTTCTTATGAATTACATTTTTTTAAACTTCTGTTTTCATGTCAACAGGTATGTTACGGATAGGCTGCATGGAAGGACCTGGGGAAATTTTAGTTCTCTGGGAACAGCAGTAATGTAATATCTGATAAGCCAGGGAAATAACTCCAGCTGAGACAAACTTTAAAAACTTCTACTATGACAATTTGGGGCTATGAAAGATCTGAGTTCAGTGGCAGAATCAAAAAGGTCCAATCCAGTTCCTGAACAGCATGGACACGGTTAGGGATTTAGAGATTGCTTGACACAGTCTGACCTGAAGCCCATCCACTGCAGTGTCTTGTTTCTGACGGTGATGTTTTGTGGCACTGTTAAGCCCTACATGATACGACACCCAGTGATAATCTAAATAACTATCTGGCTTGGAGGAAATAAAAACTGCAGTTCACTTTCGCACTTTGAGCAGAGATGTACTGCAGATAGGCAGATACTCAGATTGCATAAAATTATCTGTGAGACAGACATGAACAAACCCTCCAACTCTGAACTCTCCCTGCATAACTGGTCCACGCTTTATGAGCTGGGCACACATCTGTGAATATCCCCAAATACCTGAGTATGCTGAAAAATCTGCACAAAACAGTCACAGGTATTCACACACTATTTCTTCATCAGGGTTTATAGGAGTTTCTAGATCTCTCATCATTTTAATCTCTAAGTTTATAAACTGCCAGTTACAGCAGTAAATACTGGATCAAACATAACGTTGCAGCTGAATTACTGCTTTGAAATCTTGTATCACATGCAACGACTTTAAATTGCTTGCTTTGCTAGAAAGGCTGAAAGAATGTGAAGCCATGACACTCTAAATCACACTAATCAATGATGTAAAACTTAACTGTATGAACATATCAATAATGAGGAATGCTCCAGGGGAGAAAATGGGAACTGCACATTTTTAAGATCTCCCTTCCATAACCAACGTATTGTCACATGTTGTAGAATCATCAAGAAAATATAAAGACTAATAATGATGTGGCAAAATTTACTTAACCCTCTTGACATGTAAATAAACTCTTATTTTATCTATGGGAAAAAAAAGTCTCCCACATGTATTTGCTAAGTAAACTCAACTGATTAGGAATGATTCAATTAAAATGGAAGTGTTGAAGCAGTGTATGACATAAAAAGCACCACTGAAATTTTCTGAAGGGATTTAAAATGTTATTTTTAATGCTAAAGATAAACTGTATAGACACAAATGCTTGAAGGGGAAGAGGGACCATGAAATTCCAGTGTTCATAAACACAGCTTGTTTGGGACATCACATAAATATTATAGATATTGGTATTACCAAAACAGGGCCTAAGAAAATTGTTTTCAAATGCCAGGAAAGCGGGGGGGAACAACATACCTCTCAAACCCTTTTTTTTCCTTCTTACTCAGAAAACAAAGCTGTGATCATTGACTCATCTCTAAGGATCATAAAACAACAAAAGAAAATTGCCTCCCAATGGTTAACATGATGAGAGGGAAAAGGGGGAGCTTGAGTAGCTTCTTGACTGTGTTCCTTCCTCCCAGCAACAGCTAATGAGATTCCCTGCCAAGGTGGAACCTGCCACACATCCCCTACATCAAAGGGGATCTGGAGGATATTCTGTTGCCTTTGACTACCATGCTGCCTAGTGTGGTAAAAAGTCACATCTGAAAGTCCCCATGACCCCCAAAAATCACCTATTGCTCTCTGAGGAGCTTTAAAGTTGATAAAACCCATAATGGAGCCCTTGTTTTGCTGCTTCATAAACACTCGTGTTGTATCAGCTGTGTGCAGATTTATCAGAGAGAGAAGTGGTTGCATCTCTGCCTTCCTCAGGCAGGCCCATCATAACTTACATGGTATAATCACTGTCCATCCTTCCTCTTCCTTCACACTGCAGCTAGAGAAAGCTCAGGAGCATTGCCAGATTTCCTGTAATGCAGTCACAGAGATGCTCCCATGATGGGCTCCCAATCTGTCAATCTACCGTTCCATGCGCCACGAGACACCACCACCGTGTTCAGCCAGCACCACAGATATCTGTGGCTGCTGTTCAACGTGCCTGTGCTCCCTGTGGCACTTCCTAGCTGGCCTTAAAACCCTGCACCGATTGACTCAGTGGGCAGGGTCACACTGCAGCCTAGCAAACAAAGCCCGGGGGAAAACAACCTGCCCAAGGTCACGTAGGATGTGAGGAAAAGCCAACCAATACTTTCCATTTCTGTCCATTATGCTGCTGTTCTTGTTTTGGAAGGGTAGGGAGAGGCTCCAGGTGCTGAACTGAAACCTTTTCCACCTTAGACCCCGTTTTCAAGCAGAGTGAAGGTGGGGGTTGTAACTACAAAAATGACACGGAGATGGGAGGTCGCTCATCTCTTTCTCTTCTTCTGGATAAGTATTTAGTTTAGGGCAGATGGGAAGCCTTCATCAAGTCCAGCTTCTACAACTGGTCAATGCAGGCAAAGAAAGCAGAAAGAAGCTGGTTTTCAGGGAAACTATTCAACAACCTTGCTATTTGCTGCACTTTACACTGGGAACCTTGCTTCCTTCATTTGGGGTAGAGATATAAAGGAGTATTCCAACACGAAGGCATAATTTTGGCTCCATTCCACTCAACTGGATATAAGGATGCAGTGTCAGCTGCCTGGGAACATAGCTCCCAGTGCTCTGATATTTTTTTGGATTTCTCTGGTTGTGTCCCAAGTCACTGTGCTCATTTATCACACACTGAAGATTGTTGTTTCCTAATACTTCTGCTACAGGGAATACTTCAGCAGGCCCTGCCTCCACTGTTCCCAAGCCAGCAGAAACAAAAGGAGCAGAAGCTTCCATCTCATGAAATGACATGTGCATTGATTTCTCAGTTCTGACACCGGCTTGGCATTTGACCTTCAGCAAATCACCCAGCTCCCCTCAGCTCTCACTCATATAATGGGCATTGCAGAAACCAGTTTGTCTAATCTCCATAAATCTCAGCCTCCTCGTGGAAGACACTTTTCCATAGTGCACAGTAGTGCAAATCCAATGGGATGCTGATCAGAACAGGAACTGCTGTACCATATATAGCCTGCCATTGCACACACCTAAACACAACACCCTTTTCTTGTGCTCCAGGGTGGAAGTGCAAGAACTGTTGGTGGAAGGAACATCCAGAAAAACGTTATTTGAAAAGGTGCTGTTTGCTTAAGAAATTACCCCTACTTTGTATTTAATATTTCATACCTAAGGTCCAATCAATGCAGGAAATTCTCCTTCTATTCTCATATCTCAACAATAATGATGCAAAAGGTCATACAGCATATCATCAATAAAATACTGTCTCTTGAAAATCAGTTTTCAGATAGTCAAATTATTTTTGAAATAGAAGTGTCATTCTTTAACCCTGTCAGGAAGTTAGAGGCATAACATTCAGTTTCCATCTAAAAATCAAAATGTAAAAGGCTAGGGGGAAAAAAATGCCCCCGAAAAATCACTAACACAAATGTCATTCAGGCCTGGCAAAAAGGAACACAGAGATTAAATGTTACCCTTTATAGTTTGCAACCCAAACAGAAGATCACTGAGCTAGAGCATGACAATAAAATCTACTGCACGTATGCAAACTAGCCAGTCAAATCTCCAGCTCTCTCCAGGCTGGGAAAAATAACCAAAGGAAAAAGAAACAACAAAACATTAGAACAACTGAAAAAAGAAGTAACACTTCAAAAAACCTTTCTGTTTCAACTACATATAATAAGCTGTTCCTGATACTGGGGAAAGTCTGAGGGCTGGATGTTTTGGGTTTGTGGTTTTTTTTTTTTTTTTTCCTCTTTTAATGTGAGATTTTTACTCTGACAATTTATCCTTAATGTTACTTGAACATAGGTTACTCTAGCTGCACACCAAAATATACTGGCTTGGAGTTTAATTTTGAGACACTTAACATTACATTTTCCCAAGAAATGGTTGCTCTTCTCCTGAATTTGATGGCTCATTGAGCTTCCAGGTAAGAGCTGGTTTTACAGGGATGTGTCTCTGTACATTCTTTACAGTCCTTATAAAACTGCCTGGCCAGCCAGAGCACTGATTGCCTGGGGAAATTTTGGTAGGGGTAGGTTAATCTATGTGACCTCCATAGTTCATCTGAAACTGCTGCACAACTTTCTAAAGAGCCATCTTTATTTCCTCCTCGTCTGCTCCTGAGTGACTCCCAGCACACCCTTTCTCAAGGATGGCTGGATCAAACACAGAGGGGAGCACAAACACGTTTCTTCCTGTGAGAACATTGGCAGTGGCAGAGATAAAGATTCAAGGCTGCTCACTAACACCCACAGCCCCTTGTGCACCAGCCCAAGTGCAAAACCACGTAAATGTGCTCCAGCAGAAGTATTTCTATCCTCACAAGAGATACAATTCAGCCGCTGGGAGGGGTCTTCTATTAGCAGGGATCTGTCCTTTCCAATAATGAAAATAATTTGTCTGTTCTCTGAAAGAACCAGCAGATACCATTCATTCCAGGTAAAAGTCTTTTTCCTGTATGCTAATGTGTTTGGTTTTTAAGCCGAAGATGGGTAGTCTGTCAAAGTTATTTCAATGTAGAGCAAAGGGGTAGCTCCACACAGCTTGGAAGCCCTTCCTTCCCCATCCTCTGAAGCAGCATTAATCAGGATTGCTGCCTAAGCCATGGAGCATTTTGTAACTCTACCCAGCCTCCTTCCAACCCCTTAACACCTCCTCTCCTCTCTCCCCCGACTCCATCAGCGCTGCTCCCCCAGCACAAATTGCCACACATCTGTACAAAGGACAGGCGGAAGAATAAGGTGACAGTTCTTTAAGGAAAGAATAAAAATGCAAATTAACAAACACCAAATTTGCTGTAAACATTAAATACTTCAGACATGAAACCTTCTGTGCTACAAGAGTGCTTTCAGCATTATCTATTCACAGCAGTTCCTCTGCTCCTGAGGGTCATAAACACTGAGAGATGGAGCCAGCAAAAAAGCTCTAGTTGAAATTCAGCTCACAGCAAAAGCAATTTCCGAGTGTGCAAAGTGCTGTCAGCAGGCCTGATGTTTGTGTATGAAATATAGACAATATGACTGGCCCATCGGCAGTCACTGTCAGCCTGATGGATGGGGCCTGAAAAGAAGTAAAGCGGCTGCCGTTAGGGCCCAGTCTATCAGATGCTTGATGGAGATTCGGGGGCTTAATAGAGGTAAAAGTTTCTTCTAATCGGGCAAAATTTCCAGCGGTGATCACAAAGAAAATAAAAGGGAGAGCGATGTGATGCGAGGGCACGGGCAAGGCTTCCCCCGCCTCAGAATGAAACAGAGGAGGAAAGAGATGAGTTCTCAACATGGAGGAGAATTGGTATATTTGTTCTTGGATCTCAACTGTCCCAGGACAGACAGGACAGCCCTAAAGCTCACTGTGTATCATGAGCATCTTCGGGTGTTCCCCACTGCCCACTTCCCTGGGAAAATGAAAACATCACCCTGGTGCCTTTCACAGAGTGACATGGCAGGGACTGATGGACACAGCACCACACTCATGCAGAGCAATTTGTGAAACAGCCAGTTCAAATGTCCTTCCTTGCTCCTTTTACCTTTTGGAAACTAGAGTTCTTGCTATTGCCTTTTTCCTTTTACCCCGAAGGTTGTTATGTGGGTAGAACTTCACACACAGTATGTGTGGGCCATCTGCAATAAAAATACAGAGGGCTAAACTCCACATCATACCTCGTGCTGTGGGGCCCTTATCTCATGATGTCCCTCAGGCAGAAAAAGTAGAGACCATAGAAAAAACGCATGGCATGGGTCAGGGTGCTCGTGGTGGTTCAGTTATTAATACTTGTGCCAAGAAACCACGAAAATCAAAAGACTGTTGAAAAAACGCTGACCACTTCAATAAAGATGGAGAGCAATTAGAAGTGAGCTTGTACTTCAAAGTCCACAGACCAGTCTGCAGCCAAATTATACATTTTGAAACTAAATAAACCCACAGCTTTGATCCATCCCTGTTTGCAAAGGCAAAGAAGGGCTGACAGCTTGTGATGTTTGCCTCCCTTCAGGTATGTGAGAAGGCAAGTTCATGGCTTAGGGAAAGGCAGAATTATTGCAGGTTTTCACTCCAAAACAAGAGTGTCAAGCAGAAGAGATTTCAATGAATGCTTAAATTTCTTAAGCAAAACCACCGTAAGAATTGAGGCAAAATGCAGAACAGGAAATTAAAATTGTGCACAAATGGGAAACTACCCCAGGTCTGGCAGTCTGTGCAACATTTTGGAAGAAGCAATATATTTCAACAAGAAACTCTAGCTTAAGAAAACCCTTCCTTTTCACTGGGACTTTTTCACCCATCATTACAGGCTCTTCCTTGATCACAAATAAAGCCAAGAGTGGCTGCTGGGGGTATTTGAGGAACTTAAAAATGGTCATTTCTTTGCACCAGTGTTTAAATAGCTCTCCAACAGGAGAAGCAGCAAACTTTTTAACACCCTAAATAGTCATGGTCATCACGATCAATTCGGGCTCAAGAGAACAGAGTATGCGTGAATAGTTCCTACCTGTCCTTCCAAACACACAACCTACTAGTTCCTCACCTCAGGCACGCTCTCTAGCTGGAGGTTTTCTTCCCTGAAAAACCTCTCCCCAAAGGCATCATCCATCCCTGCTCTCAGGCTGGGAGCTGGTGTTCACACACTAAACCCTTCAGTGTTTCTACGACACTCTATGGGGCGTTTCCTGTGGAACCCAGTTAATTCTGCCCCAGACTCAGCTGGAAATTCTACATCCCAAAGCCCCAGCTTAGAACTTGTCAGGGGGCTGGCTGTTTCATGCTTTACCAAAGGGACACAAGAGCAGGCAGGGCTCAGCTGGAGCCTCTGGTAGCAAAGCAGCTCCTGACATTAATATCCTTTAGCACAGGCTCCAGAAGAGCTGCTAACAGTGAGCTTTTAAAAAAGATTGCTGCATCTTTAACAGGTTTTAAACCAAGCTCCTTTACCCTATTACCAGGACCTGATGAAAACCACTACCCTATTGAACTCACCAGCGGGCCATTAGAAGTGTGTCAGATTATATTAACTAGGCAATTAAAAAAAAACACCCGACCAGCAACAACAAGGAGCAGCAACTCAGCCTGTCTGTCGTTTTGTAAATCCCCAAATTAGTTTTGAAAGGCCACTTTCAGCCTGGAGTTAAGGCCAGATTTACCCTCTGCAACCGGCTGAATCTCTGCAGCAACCTGATGAAACTGATTATTTATGATGAGTGACTGACATTGGAACAGTGCCCAAAAGGCAAAGGCATGAAAGCTGCTGCGACCCCAAATGAGAAGATTTTCTTTGATCAGCTTGCACCAACTTCTAAAAAAATTATGACTTTTGGTTTCATGCAGGAGATCAAATAATTAAACAAACAGATGTGCAGATATTAATAACAAAAGGTGTTGCATGAGGGAAGCATTCAACCACAAACAAGCCATGTATTTTAAGACTTAAGTGTTGCTGAAATTCCCAATCAGAAGAAGAAAGAATGATTTTTAAGTGTGATGTGGGAGGCATTTTAGAGAACTGGGGGTAATTTAAAACAGAATATGCTTTTTTGATGAGACTGCCAAAACCAAGATGCCTCTGGATAAAAAATAAAGCAAAAAAAAAAAGTTAATTTACATACAGACAGAGCTGTCAAGCGAGTCATCAGCAGAGAGAGGGATAACAAGTCTTTGGGTAACAACTCCCTTGTTAGGAAGATGGCAGCAAGGAGCAGGATCGAGGGAAAAGGAAAGTCACTGTACAGATGTTTTAAAGGAACACTTAGCATTTTCCAGGGCTTGGGAGAGGCTGAACATTGCAGCTGCCTGCTTGGTGCAAGTAGAGAAACCACCTGCATGAAGGATGTGTGCACAGCTGGGGAAATAATTGAGTAATATCTTCTATTTCTGTTCAGCATACAAGGGTCTGAGCAAGAAGTTTGGGTCTAGACTCCAACCTCAGTTTTCCTCAGCGATATGCTGTTGGGGAAGGGCAGGAAGGATGCTATTTTGGGGCCCTGCCTCTCCAGGACAGTCAGAAATGACTTGAGGAGGCACTGTGGAGAGAGTCACAGGCCCTGCCCAAGAAATCTAAACAAGTAACACATCTCCCACATACTCCTTGAGTGCTGCTGGCTGAAAAGCCCATGATAAGAAAAATAAATGAAAATGCAGGTGGTTCCTGTGTAAGAGCTGCAGAGAGCAGATCTCAGCCCCTCATCACATGGCAGCTGCTCCTTGTCCCTCTTTACACACCCACAGTGCCACCAGCAGCCAAGGACCACTGAAATCCAAGATATGGTAGAAAAGGTTCCCCAGACCCAGCCAGAGGCATGTCTGGGCTTGAGCTACCTCTCCTTCCTTTCCTTGAATACCAGAGGCTTTCATGCTATTCCCATTCCTCCTATCTCTGTGGATGCAGCAAACCCCACTTGCAAGAACTGAACCAAGGGGTGGGATTTGTCTGCTGGAGTGTTGTTCATTCCCAGGAGAGCAGAGGAGGTGGAATGGAAGTGCTGCCAAATTCCATCCCCAGGCCATCAGCTCAACTGGACTCTAATCGTTCCTTTGATTCACAAATCTCTTCTGCCAGCCTTACCTTTCCCTACTAAACTCTTTCCCAAAACCTGAGAACCATCATCCTTTTCCATTCCTTTAATCAAAGATCCTCCCAGAATTATGAATGTTCCGAGAAGATTTGATGAAAAAAGAGATTAATTTCAAGTGGAACCCCTACTTATACTCTACCACTGTGGATCTGTGGCATGAGAAAGGGACAGATTGCTAGGTTTAAATGGTCTTACATTGCAGAAAAGAAACTATGGAATACCTCTCATATCTCAGCCCTGATGGGAGAAAACTGAGATCCCAAGAAACAGCACAGAGGGATCCATAAACCCAAGCCACTGGCTGTAATAATCACTGGGTTTTTATGGAAATCAGGGTCACGCTGATCCCATTCCAAACCCACTGGTTCTTCTCCGTTGATTCACTGTCCTGACTCACTGAACTGGTGGCTCACCTGTGAGCTGGGTGGGGACTCAGGCCCAGCTGATGCTTTCCTGATGTTCAGTGGAATGTGAGAGCCTCAGCCAACCCCTATGGGAAACCTGGCAAAAAGCCACGTTCATCACACTTGGACTGGGATCGACTGGAACTCTGCCTCTGACAGAGGGAGTAGGTGCAAGCAGCCCATGTCCTCCAAAACAAGAGAGCTGGGTGAAATGCTGCTACCTGAGCCTTTCCAGACAAAAAAGGGCTATGGCAAAGCACATGGTTTTTCAGGAAAAAAAAAAAAAAAAAGAAAAACCTGTTTTCTAGAAGTGAATGTTTTATACAAAAATACATTTTCTGTTTTTATATGCTACCAGAATAAATCCTTACACTGTGCTTAAGCTAAATATCACACTGAGAATTTATTTTAATAAAAACCAGAGGATGTATGGCAAAGGCAAAACAAAAAAGAAAAAATTCAGGACCAGAACTTTCCTAATATTGTTTTAACATTTTCATGTATGTATTTGTGGTACAAAGCATTGTGCATGCTGCACAGAATTGTACCTTTGTGACCACTGAATACTTGAGTAAATGCAACTTCAATGTGATAGTGGGTACAAAAAATAGCTGTTAGAACAGAGCAAAGTGTTTTTTTTAAAAAAAAACATAGTAGGGTAAGAAACAACTTGGCTGGCTGTGGGGGTGGACTGGCTAATCTGACAGAGTGTTCCTGTCTCTGTCTTCCAAGTTGGTACAGAAATGACAAATCTACCCAAAAGCCAGCCCAGGTGACTCACAATTATCTGCATTTTCCCATCATGATTGTGGTGATGTGGACTGGAGATGGGGATGACTTTCAGAAAGCAACGTGCACCCGCAACTCAGACTGACTTCACATTCCAGAAAATGCACAGAGCTCAATGCATTTGGTCTTACTGGAAACCACCAGCAAATTTTTCAACGATATATCCTCAGAAAACAGACGTGCTCAGCCAGGAGAGGAATCCTGGCTCCAGTGGTCAGTATATCCAACACATGCCTTTGACTGATTCAGAGAGACAGAAAAAAGATCAGTTCTTTATGGCACAGGGTCTTTCCTTCCTCTGCATGACCCATACAATACCAGGATTGAAGACAAATGCCAAATTATGAGGTTGGGGCTGGTGAGACACACACACACAGAAGGAGGTGAAACAGCACACCCACCCTCCACCCTGCCCTGTTAATTCCACAATGTCCCTGTGCAAACAGATGCTCCACTCCTGTGCAACCCCCTTCCCTTTATCAAGGTTTTATCCCCTTCACTAAAAATCATCCTCAACATTTTGCTTACTCTGACCTCGCTGTACAAGAAAACAGCAGCACCAATGGTAGTAAAATGTGTCCTTTAGTTTCAGGAGTCTGCCTTCCATTTAAGCTATGGAAATGGGAAGCAGCAGCTGCTGATGGCTGTATAAACACAACTGTCCACAGAGCATAACTGGCACTTTGCTGAACTCATCTCTGCAAAATAATAGATGTGGCTGGTCTGATGTGATAATACTTGATTGATTTACCCACATGGTATTTAAAACGTGGCTGATGTGACCCTTTTGCTCCAGTCTGCCCATGAACCATAGATTTAAACTCCACACATTAAGTGGATTTGTTGGAAAGCTGGAATCCACAAATCAAAGAGGCTGTTAAGGTTCAATAATATGGTTACGTGATGAATGTAAAGCCAGAGCCCATCACATGCTAAGCATGTTGCATAAAAAGGCATCTCAACAATATCTTAGTGTGATCCCCATTCTTCCCTGCATCATGACCCTTACCAAAGTTTTCCAAAGCTGTGAAGCTCGGATTTACAGACTTACCAATACAAAGAGCACAACTAACTAGATTTTCTTCTGAACATGCATCCAAATGTTTGAGTGTTTATTCAGATTTCACCTGGATTCAACCTCGGCCAGGCTTAAGCCCTCATTAACAACTGTGACTCCGATCTAACATTACCCAGTGACTCTGCTTGACAGCCACCAGTGCTTAGCAAGTCTGTAGTTCTTTGTGTCTTGGAGTAGTGCATCATTTAATTTGTCCATATAGCTCAAATGCTTGCTTTGATACATAACTGAAAGGATCAAAGGAATCGCTCACGACTGTTATTCAGCAAGGCACCTACCAACATGTTTCCAAGAGCTACAGGCAATTTAGGGGGAGGATGTGATGGAAATCATGGGTAAACAGCAAGAAATATTAAAATGAAATAGAGGAAAACAAATGTTGAAGCCACAGCAACAACAAGAAGGAAAAAGCACGTTTGTTTCTTTTATTTTTTTTTAACCTGACTGGATTAAAACTTGTTTCCACTAAGCAAAACAAAAAGAAAACCTAACAATTCTATGTAAAAAACCCCTACTGATTGGAAGTTTTTTATTTATTCCTTCTGTGTGAGCTACAAGATAAAACACTATCAAGGGAGAAACTGAGTATTTGCTTGGTTTTACTCCTGACAATCATAAAACCACATGTTCAGACAAACCTTTTAACTAAAGAAAGCCCTTCTCTCCTCCCCGTGTTTCCCGTATGTATACTCTCTATTATTCACCCTTTTCCATCAATAACTTCCAGCACTTGGAATTTATGTGCAGTATTTAATAAGAGCTGGTGTGAATGTCGAAAATATCTTGGTAAGATGTTATGTGTCAAAAAGCGATCATGTTACAGTGTGATGGATTAATATGAAGAAACAGCTTGAAGACAAGGTATTCATCTTTTTTTTTTTTTTAAATGACAACACTAATACATTTGTTTCAGTTCTGAAATTAATTTCCTAATAGTAAGAAAGGTCAAAATGAACGAGAGACGTATGAGCCTTTTTGTCATCTTTGACAAATTATCCAAAATAAGCCTGTCAAATTGAAAGGGATAACATTTTGAGTAATAAATGTTGGTACTGATTAACTGGACAAAGTTAATTGTTTCCAGGAATTGCCATATGCAAAAAGCAGGAATTCATTCATTTTCTTTGTTGTTGTTGGGTTTTTTTAATATTTCTTCTATCACTATGTTTTCAACACAGTTTTCTTGGAAATAGGCCAAGCTGGTGTTTTCTGGGAATAATTCCTGTTGGATGGTACAAACTGAAAGTGGGTATTTTCTGCAGTGCTCAGATGACTGTTTTTGAAGTAATTTGAAAGTTAAGTGAGATATTAATCAACAGAAAAGGGAAGGGGCTCTTTTGCAATTCTTCTTGGTTTTCAGATGCTTTGCAGTGGGGTTACTCCTGAAAGACAAACTCTCCTGAGCATGCAAAGAGTTAACACCCAGTTACAGAAACGTGAAATTTAAACCTAGAAAACAAAGTTCTTCATTATGGCTGCTTCCAAACTGGTAAGGCTGCTGGGTCCTCTAGGGCTGGGTTGCTCTGCTGGGTATGTTCAGTTTGTTCAGAGGCTTTGAATTATTAGAAACTCCTTCGGGTAAGACTTGGTAGAGAAACCACAGTTCTCTCAGGGGATTCAAGGATCTGTCCAAGGGCAAAAGTCAATAAATTCCAGCAGATGTTATGGGCTCTTCACCTTTGCCACCTCTGGGACTTATTTTTGAAAAGAAAAATGGTCCTTTCATCCTATTTCACAAGCACCAAACTATGTGAGAAAGATGTAAGTTACACTCAGTAGCCCCCAAAACTGTGGAACAAATTGTTATGAACACCTGGTTATAAAACCAGCATACACATAATTCAAATAGAATTTTAGGAATCTGTATTTCCCAGGTGAAAATCCAGCCTGGCTCTCCAGGGACCAGATGTGATTCATAAGATGTGACTGCCTGGCAGAGTGTCTGTGTCACAAAACAATGACAAACTTGTCTTACTTCTCCAACAATACCAGCTGGGCTAAGGAAAATTATTACCTCTTCTCCCAAAAACCTTCAGGGTTTTCTATTCTGAAACATCCCACAAGAAGACCTGAACATCTCCCAGAAGCCTCGCTGCACAGTTCAGAAAATCTTTTCTGTATTTTTGTGAGGTGATTTCACCTTCAGAACCTGCAGGAGCTGCACACAGGCATTGCTGTGCAATTGTGTGCAGGGCACACTTAACAGCCTGAGAAAGGGCTGATCTTAATTTAATCCACACAATCACAACCATTTTCCTGGATATGCAACATTTTCAGCTTCATCCTCTCTTGGTGACTTCAGCTGCTGCTGAGCATCAGTTCCAGAGAATCCAGTGCAGTTTGCAAGCCAGGCTGAATTACAAACACTGACATCCAGCCCACAGTGGATATCAGTGGAGCCTGGGCCCATCAGCGCCCACAGAAATTCTGAATTGTTCCACTAACGCATCCTTCACCACATCACAGCCCCTCACTCAGGATCTTCTCCCAGAAATACCCTCTCAGCCATCTCCACAGAATTGAATGCTCAGGCCACGGTCCTGACAGCAAATACCCAAAGAATTTCTCTGTGCCAGTTTTCAGCATTTAGAAAAAATTAGTCCCCTTTTCTGCTTTAATTGGAAGACTACTCCAGAAGTCTTAAAAAAATCCCCATACTAAGGGAAGTTTTCCCCTTAACTTATTTCTGTAAACTTACACTGCTAAACCTTTGGTCAACACTAAATAAATCCTTTTCTCTTTGGGGCTTATGCAAGTCAAAAAAGATCTGGAAGAGAGCACAGAGTTAGGTGACAAGGAGGGGGAGAAGTATGCTGAATTCTGATAATTGCTCTTCTCAGAATAAAGTGTTTCCAATTTATTGCAGTTGGAAGGATTTATGCAGCATAGAGAAAGCTCTATCAGTCCATACATATTAACACAAGATTGGGTTCTCTATTATATCAACACTTTTCCAAAACAGGCAGCAGCATGACTAATCTCAACGCTCCAAAAAAGAAAGTGTCTCTTCTTTGTCTGGCCTCTCAAATCTTCCAAATAATTTTAAAAATATGTTCTCTTCTTTTCACCTCCCCCTGCAACAAAAAAAAAAAAAAAAAAACCTACAGAAACCACAAACCCCAAACAACAACAATGGAAAACTAAAACACACACACACAAAAAAAATCCCTGAGAAGAATTTAAAGAGCTTATTCAAAAATAAAACACAAAGATAAAACCTCCAGTGGTAGATTCTTTCTAACTGGTGAATTTATTCTAAACTCAGTGCAGAGAACTGAGTAAAATAAAGGTCAGACCCTGTGCTGGGAATTCCCCTGACCTTTCAGGCTACATCCATCATTGGTATTACATAGAATTTGCCATTTATCACACCAAACAGAGAGCAAATCTTTAACTCCTTTTCTCTTCCCAGCAGTACAGACCCAACAATTATTCAGATTTTAAAACAAAATCGATGTTTATCCAGCTCCTTTTTGCAGCTCTGCCTCTTTGGGCTCCTCACTTCTCCAACCTCTGGATGTGCAACAGGAAACTGATAAAGCAGGGAGCATATGAGACCCCCAAGGTGTCTTGGGGAGATGGGTGCAAAAGGGTGGATTAAAAATGCATTTGAAAAGGCCTTTTCAAAAGGGTCTGCTTGCCTACTGTCCCTATTGAAGGACATTTGTGACAACCCACCCCTGAATTCAGGATCATGTGTGGGTGAGCCTGGCATCACTGAAGAAGAGGATTCTTTGAAAGTTTCAGGCCTTTAGACAGCATCAGGGAATTGTTCTGCTACACTTTCTGCAGAAGTTTGGCACCTGCACACATGGGATTTGAATAGCTGTTGAGGATCCCTCCAGCCACGAAACCATCCTGGATGGATGCAATAAACGGAACAAGCCCAGCCCATGAATTCCCAGCCCTGCTCAGCACCACAGATGAATTTCTCTCTGATACAGAAATCTCTCATTTTATTCTCAGACTTTCTGATAGCAAAGTATAGTCAGTGCAGAAGTGGAGACCAAGAGAAGAAAGAGAATATGGGGAGCAGATATTTCCATGTGGGGATCCACCTTCCTCAAAGACAGTGACAAGAGCACTGCCCCTTCTCCAGGACTCATTCCAGAGAAAAAAATAAACCAGTCAGGATGTTGGGGTCTGACACAACCACACAAAGGAAGTCTGGAAGAGCCTCATCTCCATCTAAGTGATCTCCTGTGTTTACAGCTGCACTCCTGCCCAAAAAATACAGGATCTCCTGAGAGACCTGTTCTCTGGGATGCCGTAGCTCAGCTTTCCAGGCTAACAGTGCATGGCAGGATTCAGAGCAAGTCCTTTTCACCTCAGCACAGTGATCCCTTCCCTCCCCAAAACCTCTCAGTGTATGCCTGAGCCACCCAGCGCCCTGGTGCCATTCAGTGTCTTCTGCTTGCATTCAATATTCACATTATCAACACTAAGGACTGTCATTGT
>VZSR01000245.1:12134883-12305796 GCA_013398615.1 Brachypodius melanocephalos
CCACAATGGACCAATTTGGGAGCTCCCAGGCTTCCCCCTCACAGAGAATGCAGGAAGAGAGGGCAGTTGCCAGGATATTTATAAAAGGGTGTGTGGGACAACTGTATTTGTGGAAGGTTAAACAGCCTAATGCATGATACAAGCATCTGTGTCACGAATCAATGATTAAAGTGAAGTCTCTTTCATCAAAATAAAACTATCTCAACCATGGTAAATAATAGGCTAATTAGGCATCTGCTCATCCAATGTCCAAAGGGACAGGCCAATTCCTGGCACAAAGCAAAACATTTGTTGCACCAAAATGAGTTGAGATGTTTTCAAGCCTGTGAAGCACCTACAGCAAAAGAGATCAGCTCCTTCCTTTGCCAAAGGATGCTCTCCACAAGGAGGAGATGAGACCCCCTTCCTCTTCCTGCTGCCAGGGCTTACAAACTGCCCTTGGGTGGGTGAACCCAGCCCTGGTCCAGAGTGAGATGGATGGGAAACTTTGGACTCACTTTTAAACCACTGATTGATTAGAAAGGAAAACGTGGGGAGTTGAAATGTTCTGTCTGCTCAAATGTATAAGGTTTGAAGTTTACATACAGTCAACAAGGGGACAGAATCTGACCAAATTACAAAATAGGCACGTTTGGCAAGAACAATAATTAATTTTCCTTGCATGGACTCAGCCATCCACGACATACTTCCAGCAAAGGAATATACTTCATTTGATTCAGGACTGCTTCCCTCCACTCCTATCGAGTTATGCTCACCTTCCTGTTGCCTTTGGGTCCCTTTTTAGGTACAGCTTAACACAGAAACAGATGCCCTGGTGTGCTGTGGTGGAGACAGCAGTGTTCTGCACAGCTGGCTGTGGCCCTGGCACCACTGCAGTGCCCAAATCCATTTGAATGACAGCCAGATTTAAGAGGAGATCTCCTAAGGCTGATTGAAATAACCCCAGAACCACAAGGATTACATGCCAGTAGGGAGGCTGCAGATCCATCTTTATTCAGAATAAATGCCATTTCTTCCCAAGAACCCTTATCTATCCCTCACACATACCTCTAAGATCCCTTCAAGCAGTGAAGTGCTGCTGCCAGGTGACTGAATACCTGGAAGGCACTTGGCACCAGGCAGCCCCTCGAGCAAAATTTGTCACTGATTTTTCTTTTTGACACACT
This sequence comes from Brachypodius melanocephalos, assembly GCA_013398615.1. Lineage (NCBI taxonomy): Eukaryota > Metazoa > Chordata > Aves > Passeriformes > Pycnonotidae > Brachypodius > Brachypodius melanocephalos. The sequence goes on from VZSR01000245.1 coordinate 12,136,050, forward strand.
TTTAAAAACAGACAAGTGGAGTTTTTGTCTCAAGATTCCTTATGGTTTGGCTGGACATTGAAGAGGAAGACTGGTCACCTCCTCCTATAATACCATAATAATAATCAGCAGCTCCCCTGAGAGTAATGAGCAATTTCTTAGAAGGTTTTGTGCTCTTAGCACATCACCTTAATGCCTCAGCAAGGCTCTGTATGCTCTAAAATCAGCCATGTGCCTGCTGTGGCATTCCCTGGGCTGCTGCATTGCTCCCCTGGGACAGACTAGATTTTCCATGGCAGCTTGTAGCAGACTTGAGAATGGAAAGTTTTGCTAAATGCAAGATGGTCATGAATAACACAGGGAGTTTAATAACCTGTGTGTTATTTATTTTGCTCCTAAATTCAATCCATGCACTTTATTACATCCAAGGGTGTCAACTCACAAAATATGTCAAGCCTGCTCAGTTATTGCCCAATGTACAGTAAAGCTGTTTTCACTCATATTCCATGAGGTTATTCAAAATTACTTTAAACTGCTTACTGCTACAAGAAGTTCAGGGGAAAGCTAACATCCTCCCTGTGCCCTTCTGTCTCCATTATGGCTGAATATTTGTCCTTTTGTACCTTCAGCAAAATTTCAGCAAGGTATTTCATACATATCCTGTCCGAGAGCTGTTTCTGAAAGCCATTACCAGATGCATTTTTAAAGATACTGAGAATGAGGAGGAAAAAAGTAGATCATCTTAAAAATATCTTCCTTTTGCAAATACAATTTCTGGTGTCAGACTGTTACAGCCAAATTGGCTCTTTCCACATTCTTAGTTTTTAAACATAAGTCACTTTGCCTTCTGAATTTTTGTATCTCACCTTCCTCCTCTACTTTAATTTTAATGCAAAAGGACTGAGTAGAACTGTGAGAAAAGCTTAGGCTACACAATTAGTTCAGATGAGCAGAGGAAAGTTAAAATAAATGGAATTTACTGGTACTAAAATAATAAAGCTCAGAGACATCTAAACAGCATTCACTTGCTTGCTTACCAGAAGTAATTTTGTTTATTAAAGTGACAGCCTTTCATACAGCAAAATAGCTTCACCTGTGCATTACTGCAACAACTCTACCAAGCTGAAGAAATCTATGGTGAGGTGAAATCTGCACTTAGGAGGAGATAATCCAATATGCTCTGTCTGCAGTCTGTTCCATCATTTCCAGTCCAAAGGATAAAGATCCTAAAGTACCCCATCAAGTCCCAGTGTGGTTCAAGAGGACATTGACTTTGTTATTAAAAAAATTAGCTGGGGTACAGAGCCAGTGAGCCCAAGTGCAGCTTTATTCTCTCTACAGCTTCTGAGCGAGGGTGGCAGCTGGCAGTGCACTCCATCCAAGCCTGCATCACACAAGTTAGGGAAGGAAAATTCCTCTGAGTTCTTGCAGGCAGTCTCCAGGTTCCTGCAGGATGTCTCCCCACAGCTGACTGAGGGGCTGTGCTCCAGTTAGCACAGACCCTCTTGATGCTGGCCAGCCTGCAAAGCCAGATGGCAGCTTCTCCCTGGCATTTTGGGTACCCAGTGCAGACCACAGCTTTTGTGACAGCCTGGTAAATGGCTCCCAAGCTTTGTATCAAATGCTCCAGCCTCTCCCTGAACTGCAGCACAACCACATCCAATCATACTTCTGAACTCCACGGGGAAGAGATGCAGACAAATTCCTTTGCAAAATACATAATCAACTGGAAAACAACACATAAAACATACTATAGGTGTAATATATGTATAGACACACACACATACACTTTCCCCACTGCTCTCAGTGCACAGATATTAATGGTTCAGGTGATAAATCAATCTGCATGGCTAAAAGTGATTATTTACAGCTTCCACTGACTCCAGTCAAAGATACTGGCACTCTCAAAACAAGACTGAAAACTAAAATAATGCTGCACTTGGATGAATTTCTGTGCTTCAGATCTGGTAAACTGCATTTGAAGCTATTTTCACTAATAATATTAAATCATAATGTCTGTTACCACATCAATTTTCATTGCCCTTTGCTATTACAACATTGCTGAAATCAACAAAGTCATTTGCAAACACTCTGTCCAGAATCCCACCTTATACAACAGTTCTATATCTCCGTTTGACTAACACGCAACAACTGCTAAATATTTGGTTTTGCAGAGGACAATCCAGTACTATGACAACTGTAAACAGGCTGGGTTGGACAGGGCTTGTTGCACCACTTCTCCTGGCAACCCACTCCAAATCACCCTTTGCAAGGGTCTCTAGAGGACAACTGAGCAGTTTATTCCCTCTCTTCCTCTAATCTTGTTAGGAGGTAACCACAGCACCTGGAGAATGGAATTAACAGACTACAGGATGAGATGGGATCAAGCAATCAGCATTTTCCAGCTCTCAAGGAGAAGGAAAAAAGATGAAAACTGTTTTCACTTTAAACCAGCTAATCTATCCTCCACCTTGGACTCTGGGGGAAAAATCCCAGCTACTGATCTAGTAGTTAATCCTGTTCTCTCACCACCACCCCTTCCCAGCTATGGTGTCAGGCCTCTTGCTTTTAAAAATAGACTAAAACAGGTCAAAGTGTTCTGTCATGTTGAGACATATTCATCACTACAGAGTTGGAATATTATTTCTTACTTCCAGGGACAACTGCAGGTTTGTGCTAGAGAAAATCACAGACTTAAACTGTTTTCTAAACAAAGAGCCAAAGTAGCAGTATTAGGAATTTCAGCAGTTCTCAGTCCTGCAGCTCTACTTGGAGTTGCCTCAAGTGAAAACTGAGGCTCAAAACCTTTTTTCCTGTCTTTTGCTTTCTAGTGAAAATTCCTTGTTGAACTGAACAGGCAAGGAGATGATGAAGTAATTTGCCCAGAGCTGTCAGGCTGGACAATATCCTACCTTCCTCACCCTTCTCTACTCCTTGCTCAGGGCAGATTTAGACACTCTGATAATTTTTTAACAGAAAGTCATGATCAGTTATTTGAAAATAAAATTCATAGGTGGTTTTGCACACCGTTGTCATTGTGACTAATGTTTCCAAACAAGTGAAAATGAGGCTAACCTTTAAACGTTCCTTCATTGCTTGGCAGTCAAAACAAAAATTACAAAAAAAACCCAACAAAACCTCTAATTTTAGCAGCATCCAAGTGTGACATATGCCAGATTGTGACACATGCCATTTTCCTGAGTCACCAACATGTGGCATCCTGCTGCTCCAGCTTTCACACACCGAGGCTGAGGGATGATGGAATGTGTCTGCTGGTGGCAGTAATAGTCTGGTACCCTTAGCAACATTGGGAGAACTGTGAACCTTTGCTTACACCGGGCCAGATCAATACAGCCATTACCAAGGGACATAAACAGAATAAAGAGCTGTCTCTATTGCATGAGTTAACTGCAGCAAGAGGAGAACATCCAGTTCTGAAGGGCAGACTCACCAACCAAGCACAGGCAATAACGTTTCCATAGACTACAAGTCATCTGGGAGGATTAAATCTACTCCTGCTGAGATTTAATTCTACAGTGAATATCCTTTTTGGGGGAAGTCATAAACCACCACAAATTCCCTAGCAGAAGACCAATACTGAGATGAAGGCAGTTTATTTTCAAAAAAACCCAAAACAATAGTTAACTGGACTCAGAACAGAAATAGATTTTTCTTGATGTACATCTAAGTAAACAGCCTTCAAAGAGTGCTCTGCTGATGGGGTCTTTTCCAGTAGGGTCTTTTTCAGTAGGGCATAAACTGATTCCTAACACTTGCATTTAAACTTTGGAGGTTTGTCTGCAAGATATAATGAGACAGGACAAGATCCTATTTCAGAGGGTGCTATTGAAAATCAAAACCTAGATGCAAGATATTCTCACAGTTAAAACCAGAACTTTCCAGAGACAGCCCATAAATAAAAAGATTTAAAGCAACAACATATTTCACAAAATCACATGACAATACTAGCAGCATTACGTATTATGCAGTGTTGTTAACAGGGCAAAAGCACAAAACTACCAAACCCCCCCATTGAATTCTATGCATCAACACATCTAAAGAGTTGTTGTCTACCTTGACCATGAGCTGGCAGTGTCCTTGTGGCCAAGCAGGGCCAGTGGTGTCAGCCTCAACATGAAGAAGAAATTCTGCATGCTGATCTGGGCAGAGCACCGAGACAGGCTGCCCAGGGAGGTTTTGGATCTCCCTCTCTGGAGACATTCCAAATCCATCTGGACGCGTTCCTATGTAACCTCCTCCAGGTGATCCTCCTTGGATAATCTCTGGAGGTCCTTCCCAAACCTAAGTGTCCTGTGATTCCATAAACCAGAGACAAAGACCGGGACAAAGGAGGGAGCAAAGCTGCACTGCTTTTACACACTTGGCACACACATTACTTCACTGAGCTCCCCTTTCAGCAGTATCACACACATTGTTGATTTTTTCCTCCATGCTCATATGCTCCATGGTGTGTTAACTTAAATTTTGCTGTTTATGCTCAAGCAACTCTCTGTATCTCCCAGATGTACATTTATGTGAATCAAGGATTGTCAGTCTTTGTAATGTGATCCTTCCTATGTCTTGAGAAACAATGAAATAATTATCAGCATTGTCTCTAAAGGAGTCACCCTGGAACACCAACAAGCCCCACAGAAATGAAGGAGGCAGCTCACACACTGGAGTATCCCTGGCTTTCAGCATGCTCAGGCAGATTTATCACATGAAGTATGGTCAGATTCTGCAGCTCAGGCCACCAAAATGACCCAGCTCACTAACCCAGCTCTACACTGCAGTTCCTATATGTCGGTTCCCAGAAGGTAGATGTATTGAAGAGAAAAAGAAATAATTCTTTTTTTTTTTTTTTTTTTTTTTTTTAAAGAAAAGAATTCGTTTGAAGAAAACCACCTTACCAGCACAGGAATGGAGTTTTGAAGATATTTGGAGAAAGATTTGATATTCCAGATGCTCTTGTGAGATAAATCCTCTAAGCTCTTTTAGATCACTCATTTTCTCTAACAGCTAAGCCACCAGAAGTTGGGGAAGCTCAGACTTTGATGCCCATTTAGGAAAACCATGATGGATGATATTTAGTACTTTGTAAGTCAGACTAGATTATCACGGTGATTCCTGTCTGCTTTTAAAAACCTATTGATCCACTGGTGTCAGCACTGCAGAAGACAGCAAGTAGAAGCTTTCAAAATACTTTTAAGATGGGGACTATTGCTAACTTTGATGTGGTAAAATTCCAACATCGTGATGTATCTCCTGACAAGAAGAAAATTAAACTTCTGTTAATTAATACATTAATTTTAATTGGATTTTTCACAAGGCATACAGTAATCAGATTCTGAGGAGATGACTGAATGCATCCACATAGGAAACATCGATCTGTCGTGTAACACTAACTTGAAAGATTTAAGCTACTAATTCAGTTTTCTTGTCTGAGGAGCCTTTCCAGCAGGTTTGCATATAGTGGTCCTCTGGGTATGGGAGAGTTTCCAAGCATAAACCAGTGAAGGAAGTCAGCAAAAAAGCTTTAACAAGAATAGGAATTAAGTCTTGTTCCAGTGCAGCTTGAGCAATGCTATGAATAGGTCACATACATCATGGAAACCAGCCATGAAATATAAGAACTTGCAGCCATCCAGAGACTGATTAATGATTCAAATAAGCAATTTCTTTTCATAATTGCACTTAGGGAACATTAGAGACACAGACCCCATTCAACAGCTTAAACTGGGCTCTAGATCAAGAAAACATATGCAAAACTGCAGGGTTGCTGCCTGCAAAAGCCAGCTAGTAATGTTACCAGCATTAAGCTATTTTTTGATGCCTATGAAAGTAAAAGAGCAGTTTTTCAGGAAAGTAACAACTCTGGAAGCAGCTCTTCTTCATTATAATCCTCATAGGACGAGTTTGCAAAAGGAAAAGGTCCTGGCAACTTGAAATCACAAAGGATATCTATTATGCTTTGCAGAAGGAAAACAGTATTATTCGTTCAGCTCTAGTCACCCACTCTGTAACTAAAGCCTATCTGCCTAAATATCCCCACTGGATCCATTAGTTACCTTCCTTTGAGCTGTTAGGCAGTGGCTCTGTTTTTCTCACAGGATTTCTGTTCTCAGGCACGGGCTCTGGTTGACACAATAAACCAGGCACAAGCTGGAAATAAGCAGTGGAGAATCATGTCTACAGGATTATCTGGGATTACTATTTTGGAATGGCAAATGCCAAGAAATCAGTGGACCTATCCTATACCTCTGCATATTGCCACAAAGACAATATAATGGCCTCCCCTGAGGATAATGATATTTTATCCAGGGAAATCATATACTATGTAGATGTTTCCCATCTCTCATTTCCCAATTCTTCTTAGATTCAGATGTCCCCAGCCACCAGAATTACAGAGGTGCACAAGACAGAACAGAGCTCTCTTTTAGGCAGAACAACCACTGTTCGTTGTCCACAAACCTGATAGTGCCAATCCAGCCATCAAACAACCATCCCTTCTATTTTAATCAGGAATAGTACAAGAAGCTGTCAGGGAGCAGGAGCAGGAGCTGTGTTTCCTTTGCCTCACACAAGCTCATGAAGGAACAGCCATGCAGACATCCCTGGATGTGGGCAGCACAGGATGTTTAAGGAAACAATGGAACTAAAAGTATAAATGAGCACAGAAAGCTTGTTGTCATCCAAGACAACTTGGATTCTTCACTTCCTTAAAATCATTTGGTTAGAAATTTGCCAATGCTTTTCAGAAATTCAAAATAGGCAACAGGTTGATTTGTTTTATCTTCTTGCTTGTAAATCTCCACCCCCCCAAAAAAAAAAAAAAAAAAAAAGCTAATAAATGTATAAATTCTGCTTTCAAAAAGGAGAACTCCCATTAAACCACTGTTATCCATGTTATCTGACTTGTCCCCCATAAAGAGCAGCTCTAATTTGGGAATTCCCTTTAGGCTCCTCACTGTGAACACCAAAGCAAATAACTCATTTAGCTTTTCTGCAAAGACCTTATTTTCCTTGAGCACTTCTTTTACATCTTGATCATCTATCAACCTTATAGACCTTCAGGCAGGCTTCTTGCCTCTGATGTGTCTGAAAAAGTTTTTATTATTAGTTTTTATGCCTTTAGCAAGTTATTCTTCAAAATTGTTTTTGTCCGCTATTATTATGGGTTTGCATTTAACTTGCCAGAGTGTACCAGGGTCTTTTTTATCCTTAATTCATTTGGGCAAGACTTCAAAGGGTGTCCTTTAATGCTAATGACCTTCTTCAGTCTAATAATCCCCTTGGCTAGCTTCTCATGCAACCTTTTACAAAGTTGTGGAGTTTTTCAAATAGGGGTAACACAGTTTACCCTCTAATGGTAAATCTGCAAAGATGAATCCTAAAATGGTGATTTTAGATAGCTGCCATGTCACCTCAAAGTGTTATTTTGTTCTTTTAGCTACTGTTTTTAGATTTCCATTTTATGTTGGCTCCCTTTCAGAAGTATGTGCCATTCTAAGGTCTTTGTGGTTTTCATATTCCACCAGGAATGACGAATTTGAGCATGTTTGTATTTATTATTATGGAATGTTTCTATGACAGGTACATCTTAAATCAAGACTTAAACCTTACTGAAGGATAAATTTTAAAAAAAATGTTCTTCTCTTTTATGCTCTTTGATTTCTTACTTCCAGAAGATGCAATTTTTAAAGTGTATAAATGTGGTTTCTACATCAACTTTAATCATGACCCTTAATCAGGCTCTGTCATTGCATTCTTTGAGTCCTCATTGCTTCTGTGGTAATTCTGAGCATGACACTAAAGATGCTTAGTGATACCATCCCCTTTTAGCATGAAATTTTAATACACAGAGATTGTAGGATTTTTCAGTACTTGTTGATTCAATTCCACTCCCTGCATTTTTTTTTCTTTTCTCTTTCCTCTTTTTTCTTTTTTTTTTTTTTGCTTCTGATCTTTCTTTGAACTATAATGTCACTCCTCTGCTGGCTAGGTTTCCTCTGTTATTAGTGTATAATTTTATACTGCTATTCCAGTGCTCCCTGATTGAGATGCTATTATGTCAATATTCTCATTTAAAATCAGCATTTCACTTTACCCATCTTCATTGCATACATTGGGCTAATTGTCCACCGGCTCTATTACTGCTATCTTGCACCAGTAGAATTGCATGAACATAGTTAGGTCAAACACTTGGCCAGCTGTCTCTAAATCATTTTTGAATACTAAGAGCTCTTTTGTATTAAATAAAAAAGCCCTGGCAGTGACTTTGCCCCTATGTCTTAAAAGGCAAATGCAATCCCTTGAAAATTGAACAAAGGACACGGTCCCAACACCTTCTGAAGTGGGAAAAATAAAATGGATCCGCTCATTCCAGGCATTTCCACTTGCATCCTGAGAGAAGCCCCGACTCTAAGAAGCTCTGGCAAGAGGCAGCTGGAATTGAGTGCTGTATTGTGCAGGAGCTCATTCTCCTCAGTGCTCAGCAGTTCAAATGCAAGCACTGAAGCAGACTCGTCAGTGACCTTGACTCTGACCCACTTTATAGAAGCACTTAGGGAAGGAGCAGACACGAAGGGGGAGCTTTTCATAAGTGGCTAAAAACACCACAAATCTCAAACTCTCGTGTCTCACTGAAAAACTGAGAAGGGGAGGAGAAACATGAAACCAGAATTACTGAGGAGGAGCTTAATGATATCTCCCAGACTTGAGGAAGCTCTCAATGCAGCACTGAACATCAGCCACTCCCTGATTAATGTTACTTAAAATTAAAAAATCCAAAACCCTCTCTCCCCAATGCAGATGATAAGAGGAATTTGATAACATCACATCCATAAGAATTACAGAATGTATAAGCAGGAAGAAGATTCAAGAGAAGGAGAAAAGAATCCATATTGAACCCCTCTTGTACACTCAGTCCAAGAAAAAAATATGTGTATTACATAAAGGGAATATTTTCCTCCATTGGCAAGGGGTAAATTCTTTGAAGAGAGGGCTCTGATTCATCAGCAGGGTGCTGGCAGATGCCCCCAGAAAAATAGAGAACATGGCTGTACATCTTCAAAAAACTATTTTAGGAGACTCTATTTCCTCAGAGGGATATTTGAGTTGTGTTCAGCCCCCTAGGCACATCCCAGGAAAATACAACCATGTTTTGATGGTAGAGAGGATACTAAAGCTTTGATGGATAATATTTTGATCCAAGGTAAAAGAGAGGAGTTTGACTAAAGGCCCTAAAGAGCCATGGAAAGAGACTGAGATGCTGAGCTAAAACCAAGAAGGCAGCAACATAAGTTCCATGTAATAGCAATAAAACACCTGGAAGAAAAGATAAGGTGTACAGTAGATCACTGCAAAGTGGAGGTCATAAGTAACATGCCTGCCCCAAACAAAAAGCAGCAGAACAGTGATTCCTCAGAATGGCAAACTCCTGAAAAAAATCCCCCAAACTGGTTCAGATGTTTAGAACACCAGATGGTCCCACACACAGACACCCCACGCCACAGTATGCAAGAATTAACACAGCCTGTGAGAATATCAGAGTTGAGTAAAGGGACACTTACCCAAAAATATGATAGTGAACCACACACTAATCTGTCTGCAGTGCTCCATGCAGGTCTCTGAGTATCACAGAGAACAACAGCTTAGAAGTGTCAGGTACAAATCAAAACTGGCCACTATGGTGTTGAAGAAAAGGAAAATTTTAGTCTCTGGGCTTAAAACATTTCATTCCTCTTTGTGTTATTGGTTTTACCTGAAACTGTTCCTATTCTAGATAAAAACATTACCAAAAGGAATAGGAAAAAAAAAAACAACCCAGTCAACCAAAGAAATTACAATTTGTGTCAGAGAGTAACATCATGATATGATTAGCACAATGACTGACTACAAACAGAAAGAAATTTGGTAGCTGTAGACATATTTCAGATTTGTTTTCCAGAGAGTCTGGAGCATTTGACAAAAATACAGTGGAGCATCATCCAGAGCTAGATTGTGAACATGCAAGTGTGATCAAAACAAAACAAAACCAGCCAAAAATCCTGTCTAGTTTAGATGAAATGTGATTTATAATTTCAAAATATAAATTTTACTTAGCAGAAAATAAGACTATCAGCACTGGTTGGCTTGAATAGCACTCCCTTCCTTGACTATCACTTTAACAAGGAGTTCACAGTTGCAACAGTGTCAATGATTCCTAAAAGTTACCAGAGAAATTATATATTCACTTTTATATATACATTTATATTTATGAAGGTTTGCATGTTGAAAACAAATCAAAGGGGAGGGAAAAATCATAGATTGATTGGAGATGAGAAGGAAATCTGTAGAGTTTATTGAGTGTATTCAACTGCCTCAAAAGGGAATTAACTCTATCTAAACCTCTTTCCAATAAATACCTGTCATAAAACCCTCCAGTGGCAAAGATTCAGCAGCTCCTGCAAATAATCTGTTCTAGTGTAAAACCAACTCTGCTATTTGCATGTTTCTTTGAATATTGTGCGTGCTTAAAAGACTGTGAGAAGAAAGTTGCTAAGATCAGAAGCTGTTTCACCAGATATAAACACAGAACATATTACTAGATCAAGAGAGAATGCTTACTCCAGGAAGTAGAATTGTTAAAATTGCATGAAGGGAACTGAGCAGTTCCTCTGAACAGTTGCTCTCACAAGATTGCTTATCAGAAAACGCCATAGCTAACAAACTGATCTTGCACACCACCTTTGCTTCTGCCAGCAGATACCAAATTTATCCTTATTTAGCAACGAGAGGAGTTTAATGGGAATACCTTTAAACAGCCTATATGAAGCAGAACGTTAGCTAGAGCATTAGTAACTCTGGTCCATTATGCTGGTCCAAAGGGAAGGTGTGAAATAGTCAAAATCCTCAGCACAAGCTATGGAATCAAGCAATGATGGGCACACCACACTGCTAAATTACAGCACTGAGAGAAGGGTTGTCCTTACTACTGCTCAACAGAGAACTGAAATAAGAATGTTATTTTCAAAATACTGAAAATTATGCTTCAGTCAACAGGGACTTGCAGAGGAGAAGTGGCACAGGGCACTTCTGAAATATCAGTAGAGTGGCACAAACCCAAAAAAGTGGCCACAACAAGTGGCCACAGGGCTGCCACAGCTGAAAACAAACTGCATGAACAGAGGTGATCCCTCTTCTAGTTTCAGGAGGAGAGCAGTAAGAGGCAGCATGTTGGCCATTCTGCCTAAGAACAACTCAGAAAAACATGTACTGTATTATCCTGAGTTTTGTTGGCAAAAGATGATGCCTGGCAGTGGCTGTTTTGATGCTGGAGTGAAAACCATCAGGTACAAGCAACAGCCCAGGATGTCTGAGGGACTCTCTGAGCACCACTTCCCAGTGGGTTATTAACATTCACTATTAAGTTAAAAATGATTATTCACTATTATTGAGTTGTTTAGCAGGGGCTAGAAGTGTGAGGGCTCTGCTAACAGCATATGGAGCCAGGTAGTGTGTGATGCTACAGATCTCATTACCCTGTGTTAATCTGCTATGACTTCTCACACCAGATGATGCAGATCCCAGCTGATCTGTTTGGCTCCAAGTGAGTTCTGAGCAACACCAAACCCCAACCCACAGCCTTTCCAAACATTTATTAACGTCCAAACTGGCTTCAGCTACAATAAGCTTCTAATTTTCCAGTGAAATATTTTCCAGTTTGCTGCTCCACTTTATAACAGGAGCAGGGGAGATGGTGAGGGAAAAGAATTTTTGAAGAGAAAACAATTGCTTGCAGTCATTCAAATGTTAGATTAGAAAATGCTACCTGAGGGCTTGTAGCACAAGAAGCCTAAATGTACAGTTTTGATGTGAAAACCTTGCAAAATCTGTTGTTATACTTTACTTGTCAACTATCCAGTATCACATTGATGGTAACACTAACAACATCGTTTCACGAGATGAGTGGAAGCAGAGCCTCCAAGATTGACACACTTTACAGGACTGACAAAAATAAAATTTATGTCACTCTCCAGCAAAGCACATGCATCTTGGAGCTGCATTTTTCTAAATGTGGAGGTGTCTGGTGAAGAATGTGGCACTGCCCAAGTGAGGATGTGAGGTCAATAAAGCAATGCTGCCATTGGAGATAGTTGCAACCTGCAAAGTATCAGTTGCAAGACTTTAAGTCTATATTTTGTGACTTAGTTTTCCATAAAACCAGAATGCTTCTCTCAAAATATGGCAGGGATAAGAGAAAAAAACCCAATATCCTGATTTGTTTCACTGCAAAAGTTGAGGATAATGGAGAAAGTGGGGGTTTGGATGTGCTGCATGTGGAGCACTCCACAAACACCACACTTGGACCATGGCTCCTGCACAGTCACAACTCCTCTCCTTGACAGTACACTGTGAATGATGCTACTGGAGGCCTAGAAAAGATGTCAGCTGAGCACCAGCATTGGCAGTGAATGGCTTAAACAGTGTCTGAAACAGAGCAGCACCAAGAGGGGCAGTGATGGAGAGATTTCATCAAGCATCAACACTCAAACTGCATCCTTGAAAGGGCTGGGACGTGGTCTGGAGTGGTGAGGACACCTGCAACCTCCTGACAGAGATGGAAACACAGAACCAGAATGGCAGAACCAGACAATGGAAAGGAAGTCTGTGAGCACAGCAGAGGAAAGAGACTGTGCTCCTTGGCAATGGGGAAACCTAGAGAAACCACCTGGCTGGACAGGACAGTCAGCTCTGAGGAGTTACAGAGGAGGGAAAGAATGTCTTTCCCTTCATCTGGGAGCTGACCTGCTTCACATACCACCCAACCTTCACCCTCACCTGTTTGCAGGGTTTATCAGCCACAAGCTGGAACTCAAAATCAGGCCTTTTCCCCCAAAACATGCTCTCTCTGCTGTCTTCCTTCAGCAGCGAGGTGCAGGATGTTCTGAGGGGAGCCAGCCCCAGGAGGACACCCATCAACCTCCAAAGAAGTCCCTGGGGAGAGATGGTAACACAGACCCAGAGGACTGTAGGTTCAGTAACTTTGGAAGAAAGAAAATACATTCTCTTTCTGAAGAGGAACACCGTCATCTGCTGAAAAATCCAGTTACATTGACTTACCAGGCTAATTCCCCTGTACTCTTACTGCTTGCCTACTCAAGCCTACCTGGATCAAAAGCTGGGCCTCCTCAGAGACAGGAAGAATGGAAAATAATGGTTTTGTTCAAGTCTGAGCCTGCACACGAGATCTTAAAAAAACCTTCTCAAAAACATAAAAGGTCTAAATCACCCCTAAATACCACCCCAACTATGCCTACAGTATTGTTTACTCATCCCATCTTATTACTAATGCTGTTGTCAGGAGATACCCCCAAAGCCCACAGGCTCCTTCCCTCCCTCTTTCCTGTCCACAGCAATAGCAGATTGCCATCCTCTGTCAGCTAATTCATCAGCCCTTGTGGCAGATGTCTGTGTGGTGGATCTAAAGGTTCCAGCCCAGCAGATGACTCAGAGTTTAGCATGCTGGGGCTTTCATTTTGCATTGAATCAGGGAAAACTTTCACCCAGAATAGGATTAGAAGTATGCAAGGGCTGCAACATCAAGCACTCCAAAGTCAGGAATGGATACAGAAAAGTCACTTATGCAGAAATAATTTAAATTTTAGTCTGTGTGTGCACGAAGAAGGAGATGATAATTCAGGAGCACATCCCAGGGAAGTGGGTTTTTTTTTTGGTTTGGTTGGGTCTCCAGCTCACTTAGGCCACAAGGTGAACAGCATCTAACGAAGGAATCACTTGCTTGTAAGACTCCAGGTTCAATTCAATAGGAGGTGAAAAATAGGCAGAACAGAAGAAACACAGAAGAAAGAACACAAAGTCCAGTGTTTCAGGGAAAAGTGCCTGGGAGCCCTGGATTCCATGCCTGCATCCTCACTTGGGAGGAGCAAATAACTTGAAACAGATTCATTCCAAGTGGTCAGAGACTGCCTTGTCTCCTAGGTCCTAGAAAAACCAAATGACAGAAATACTCTATCCCAATCCTCCTTGCAGAAGCATGGGGTAGAACTAAGACAGTGAAGGTATCAATCTTTGCTGAATGACATGAAACAAATCTGATTCCAGGCATCTTAAACCATCTATCACAAATGAGTAGGTGTGACCACAACTGTTTCCCATCCACACAAGGATGAAGCATTTGTCTCTCACAGGGGTCCCCCCCACAAAAATAATCCACGCTTCTGCAATGCTCCCAGGGTATAGCAATGAGCAGAACAAAAGAACCTGTGAGGAGATTCATAGTTCTATCTTCAGAGCAGGATCTGCATAGTGCACAGTAACACAGGACAAGGCTGCACCATGATCACTGTAGGTAAAACAAACCACTGAGTAGCTGCTTATTATGTGGGAGTTTGCCATTTGGAGGAGGCATAGATGGGAGAATAACAGGAGCCCCTGTGAGTAAAAGCCATCTCACAATGCTCTTATTGAGGGGGCTGGGCTGACACTGAACACATGACCTGAGTGCACTCACTAAATCTGTTTTTAAAGGGTGCTGGAATGGCCCATATGAACATGATTTAAAATGCTCCAAACAAGTCAGTTGAGTTGGTTTAAACAATACATTCATGTTCTGAGATGATTCTGCTACCTGCTCCAGCACAGACAGGGAAACCATCAACAGGTATCATCTGGTGGAATGGTGGGAAGACATTGCTGGCTCACATGTGGGCAAGGAAATGTATTTGGGAACACAAATATCCCCAGCCAACAGTATATGATCTAGAGGAGACTGTCACTTCAGCCTCATCTGCAAGACTGATACTACTAGAAACAGCTGGGAATATCCCCTCACTCCATGTAGGTCAACATAATGACACTGATCATCAGAGTTACTGTGTCAAAATCATGGCATGGACATCAAAAGCTTCCTATTGTTCTCTCATTTCTTGACCCATCCATTCCTTCCTAAGGATGATATGGTCCTTACAGAGTCTGAAACACTTTAAAAATAAAATAAAATAAGCACACTCTGTAAAACTCAGAAAAACAGTGAACCACAAGTGCTTTGGATTATTTTTATGCAGTAACTACAGCAAACACTCAGCCTTGGAACACTCAGTGCTGGAATCACTGTAGCTGTGGCATTGTGCGTGTGCCTCATACCCACTTCACTTATTTCTGTGTCACTCATCCTCCTTGCTCCAGAATGAACTTTTTTTTCAAAGGAAGGAGCTTATCTCCCATACTGCAGAGCAGAAGAAAAATCCTCCTATGCAGCAATATTTAAAACATGGTTTTATGGTCTTATGGCAGCTAATTTTCCTTAAGTGATTTAAGGGAACGAATACATCTAAAAGTCCTGCACTGAGCTGTTCTGCAATGGCAACACGCAGCCAAACTTGCTCTTGCTTTAAACAATCCAATTCTTCTGTGGACAGCCCTTCACAGCAGATCTTGTCTGCAATGGCAGGGATGAAGGTTATTTTTTTATTACATAATTTCTCAGGGAACTGGGTTTTGCATTTTATTTCATTTCATATTCCCCAGTGTGGGAAGACTTCAGGTGAGGAGGAGGGTGGCAGGACAGACATGTTCAAATGCAGAATGCCTGATGTGACACAGTTTGACACCAGCCCTCCTGCAGCAGGTCACCTGTGCGTGCAGCCAGCCATCTATCGTGTATGAGTCATCTGAAAGTAACACTTTGCCCCTGAAAAGCACCAAAAAATTTTAGCTGCCTGAAGGGATTCAAAGCAGGTTTGATTCTGACACTCTGTCATGACTCAATAAAACAGCCACTGCTAAAGCAGGATGGTGCATGGACAGTCCCATGCCCACCCTCTGAGGCAGCTGGCATGCCTCCCTTTTGTCCCAGCACTTTGGATATGGTCTTTTCATACCAATACTACTGGGTTCAGAGGGACTAAGAATCTGGTATTGCCTGAAAGTAACAGTAATCCCACATACTGCATTGCATTGCTGAGCAACCCTGAAACTGCCAGAAAGGCTGGTGATGACAAGGGGATGATAAAGACAGATAAGAAGGCTTTTGTGATGGGTAGCTAATTCACTGAGAAAATGGAATTCTGGAGAGAAACCTGAACTTTGCTGGTATTTTAATTAAAAAAAAATCTAAAAATTATTTTTTAAAAAAAACCTTAAAAACTAAATCTTACACTTGTGTTTAAAATGCTCCCTTTTCTTCCCCTCAGAAAGAAATGAACTGGAACTTGTTCATCTCAGGTTGATCACTGGGTAGAGTGGGAGACAGAAAGATGGAGGAAAAAAAGTTCTTTTGATTTTTCATTTTAGCCACCAAAGCAAATTAATTCATTCTTCACAAATAGGACAGCTGGAAGCTACCAGAATTTTCAAGGCTTCCTTAGGATGGGATGAAGCCGAAAAGAACTTCCCCCTACCTCCAAGAATAGCTTTGCTTTACTGACAGTGATTTTTAATAGTGCCAGGATTTGTTGACTTACAGGCTACAAGAATTTCCCTACACCTAACTTTTTATAATGTTTAAAGGCCTCTTCATTCTTGGAAAAACCCTCTTCTCAAAGCAGTCTGAATGCTTTCTCCATCATCTAGAAGGAAAACTGTCTTGTTTTTTGGGGTAGAAAACAGAGGAAAGACCAGGCTGGCTCCAAAGCTCCTTTCTGTGCTTTTCCATCATTATCATCATCACTTTAATAGAGCTTAGGAGCCTTGGTCAGAGGCACAATGCACAGTGCAAGGTGCTGCAGAAACTGAATAGAAAGATGAATTCTGTGCCAAACAATTAGCAGTCTAAGAAAATATTTTTCATGCAATTGGATTCCAGTCCATATGTAAGGATCTTATCTATTAACCTATCTTCCTTGTGCCTAAAACCTCCTCTGTGCAGGTATTACTAGAAGATAAAAAGTCCAATTAAGATGTATTGGGAAAACCAGGAGTTAAATTAAAGGAGGTCTTATCCTATACATGATGTAGCCAGGGGTAAGAATCCTCTTTCTTTATTAGCAAGGCAAGCCAGGTCCTTTTTCACAGAAACAAAAAGGAACAAAAAGAAAAAAAAAAAAAAAAAAGAAAAAAAAAAAGGAAAAATTAGCAAAACTTCAGGGACTTAAAGATTCAAATTCGCTCTCCGTTGTGAGAAGCAAAAAGAAACAACAAATACCAGGAATCCCACAATAAAAAAAAAAATAATCTATAAAATCTCTTCTTATTTTTTGGTAGTGATTTTTTCCTACCCATCTCCATTTTTTTTCAGCAGTTTTTCTGAGGTGCCACGTTCAATAATCCTTCTGCACTTTGATGTCAAACATTCAATAGCTGTCTGCCTCCCTCCCACTCCTCTTCTCCATATTCTCCGCAATCCATCTCCTCTGATTAGCCAAGATTTCACCTTCAAGAACACCTCTGCTCCTCTGAGCGAGCACGAGGGTGTGCGTGCGTGTCTGTATCATATTTGCAAATGTTCTCCCCCTCCTGCACTGCACACCGCACTCCAGCACTGCCAGAGCCCCGGATTAAGCCTTGCTGCCATTCCCTAATTCAATTTGGGGGGCCTGCTGTTCTGAATCCAGCTCGGGGCACCAGGGCAGCTCGACCGAGTTCAGGCCCTGCTTCCAGGATTATTTCATGGTTAGTGTGAGCTGAATTTCGTTTCACCGGCTTTCTCCACTTCTGGTGCTTCCTGTGGCACAAGGCATGGCTGTTCCCTGATCTCCTGCGCTGGGGTGCCGGTCCCCCAGCACAGGGGGGGCTCAGCAGCCGCTGTCCACACTCACCGGGTTGTTGTACATGTCGATGATGAGCTCCTTCACTCCATGCAGGGTGGGGTGAGCCCACGGAGAGGGGTTTGCCCAGTGCCGGTTCAGATCAAACCCCATCAGGGAGCACCTGCACACAGACACACACACAAAACAGAGGGACTTAGATGGGCTGCAGGCTCTGCTCCGATCAGCTGCACAGTTGGGGTCATGTTCTGCAGCTGAAGTAGTTAAATGTTATTCTCATAGGGGAAACAAAGCAAATGTTCCCCAGAGGAAGGGCTGCAGCAATGGCACCTTTCAGAAATAACGTGACCAGCAGAATATCAACTGAAACAGCTTTGGTCATTCAGCCTTCTTCCCCTCCACATCCTGTGCTCACTGGATCCTTTGTCCTTTCCCAGCTTGGCAGGCTGGCCCTGAACAGCCTTGCCTGGCCTTGGAGGTTCCCTTCTCTGCTCTGGCTGAGGGTCTGCAGCTCTGACGGTGGTTCACCACCAAAATGGACCTTCAGCTTGTCCCCAGCCAGGCTTTGACTCAGCAGGGCTGTTCAAAGCATTGCAGTCAATGGCCATTAAGGCTGTGCTTAAGGGATTTAAAGCATGAATGTCATTGTTCTGCTAACCCGGGGCCTGGGTCTCTTCCCCTCCTGCAATTGCCCGCACAGAAGTTAGCCTACCAAATCACCAAGTTAAAATGCCTATTGGCCAACAAATCCTGTAGGTGTTGGAGCATGGATGCCACCTTGGCTTCTCCTTCCTGCCCTGGCTCAGATCCCTCCCAGGACACTGTCCTGGACTGGATTCTGCTGCTTACAGCCCCACAGAGTAGTATCCAAATTCTTTGTGAGGTCCCACTGAAATTCAGGAGGCTTTCAACAGAGTGAGCACTAATATTTGAAATTTGAAGAAGAAATTAAGAAGTTGGAAGTGGCACAAGTAGGAGAAGGGGTAAATCGGGAGCCTTGCCTACTGCAGAGATCAGCTAGAAAATCTTTGGCTACTGATACATGCACGAAGAGAACTCTGTCATCTCAAGCTAAGCTTGGGATGAGTTGGGTAAATTCCTGCTCAGGAATTCTGTGGAAGACCACACAAATAATAGAAGCCCAGGCAGAGATGCAACTTCTTCTATAGTTAAAACAAACAAACAAAAAAATCAACCTCGCTGCTAAGCCTTAAAGCTTCTTGGGGAAAGAAGAGCTTTCATTGATCCCATGTCTATTACAAGAATGTCTGTTCAGCCTTAATCTTTTAAACACACCTATGCAAACAATAGAGATTCAGTCCAGCAGTGCTATCCTTTGACAAAAAAAAGTCTAAGAATCTGAAGACCCAAAGCATAGATTTAATTGGCAAAGAGAAAGGAAAATACAACTAAGAGAGGTGAAATACTTAAAAAAGTGAGGAGATGAAACCAGAGGATGAAATTAATTTCCAAACCTGACGAATAAATATTTTCCTACGAACCAAAGGATACAAAGTCAATGGGACATTCTTTTGTGAAAATTCTTGTGGGTATCTAAGCAAGCAGGAGCTGCTTTGCTCCTTGGCCTTGCACAACCCAACCACCAACACCCTAGTGCAGCTCTGCAGCTCCAGCAGTGCTGACGTGGGTGGCTTGCTGGGGTGCAAAAGCCACCTCCTTGTTGTGGTGTCCACTTCTCTGCTTGTATAGAATGGATTTTTTTTTCCTGGACATTTTAAACAACTACAATTCCACACACAACTCTGAAAGTTGCTGCCATCCCACTCCACAGCACATTGTGTCAGATTTCTCTCTCATTCTTTTTGTCTGCATGCAAACTCTCTGCACTCGGCTCCACTAAATCCTATCTTCTTTGGAACTCACAGACATTAATAAAAAACAGAAGTACTTCCAGAGACGTAGGTGGAATTACACCAGGATAAAACTGGCAGAAGAGCAGAATGAGAGGAATGAGGTTTTCATTTAATAAAAGCAGAAACTGTCATGAGTTTTACTGTATTTTGGCATGGTTCCCAAGAAAACAACATTCTTAACTGTATAAAAACTTCTTTAAGAGCTCAGAATTGGAACCTATATTTATATAGTTAATGTGTCACATTTACATTTTCTTTTAATAATGTTTAACAGTAGAGAAAATGAATATACTGTCGATATTAAATTTGGAGTTTGGGACTTTTTAGGTAACTTTAGCTAAGTCATCCCCATAGAGAAAAGAGACAAGCAACACCTAATTTTTGTAAGCTCCTAAATAAGGCACTGCAATTTGCAGTATTTGCATGTGTCAGGAGTGTCTGGTAAGTGATGAATCTTGTAGTTCATTTAAAGCAACAAGAACAGTTGAAAATAGTTGTCTTTACTTGAAAAGACTCTATAAACAGAAGGAAGCAATGCTTAGCAAACAAGTTATTCATTTGGGAAGCTCCTCTGAGCGCTGTTTAATAGGAATCCAAATTAATTTCCAAATATCATTTAGCTAGTCTTTGATGTGGTATATCACATATTTATCAATGTAACAACAATTAATTAACTTTCTGATGTAGGCATTACTATTTCTTTCCAGTCTGGAAACAGTGTAATATTTTCTCCCCCCCACTTCCAGTTTTCAAGCCTTTTTTCTTTCCTTTTTGCCTAAAGACAAATTCGTATCTACCAAATTCTCTCTTTATTCATCTGCTACAAACTCATGGCCTCTCTGAGGAAACATCAAGTTGTGTTCCTTGGTACTTCAGATTTGATTATTGACTCTATTACATGTAGAACTGTCTCCCAAAGCTCACGTATATCAGGACATGACCAAAACTTATGGCAAGAGTCTCCCACGTGCCTGGTACAGATCCTGCATTCATTTTATTTCCTTCCTCCCAGCTGATGTGATCTCCCTCATGGCTAATGCCTCCAATGCAAGAGCTTGAACAGGATAACTCCAAAATTGCATCTTGCACTGCTTTTTAATTCATCCTCCCAGTCTTAAACCAGCTAATTCTAGAACATTTCGCTGCTTGTTCCATTGCTTAACTGTTTGCCTGCTGCTTCAAACTCCGGTAGGCAAAGTAGAAATACAGATGTGCTCTGGGAACAGCAGCTCTATGGTGGGAAACAAGTGTGTTTTAAAATATACATAATCTCTCAGTATTTGAGAGAAGCTCTTTTACTCAGAGTGCAAGTGTTGTCATTTGCTTCAATGCAGTTCCTCACGTGGCTGTGTTTCCCTGATTTAGAAAGTGCCTCCAAATATGCCCTATACAGATTAATTCTGTGCTATAAATAAACTAATGTGTTCAGTACAAAATTAACAAGGGTGGGGGGAACCTCAATTATATCAAAGGACTGTTTAAGGAGAAGAGAGACACAGAAGGTAAAAATTCAGGAAACATTACAGACTCCAAGAGGTACAAGGGAAGACAAAAACAGCTTCAGAATTAGTGAGGGTTGAAACAAGGGCACTGGAGGATACCCCATTCCATGAGGCTTAATGACCATGCCCATGAACGCTTTTGTGAATGTGGCAGGTCACAATTCCACGGAGCCTGATAAGAGTGATGTGCTGGCACAGACTCTCCCAGGTTGGGAAAAAGCATAGTCAGAATAGGTGAGCTACAAGCCAAGTAGCAGCCAGCAGCTATTACCTGATTTTGGTCTTCATTCCTACTGTCAAACCCTGGGGTTTGGTCACATAATCACTGCAGCCACAAAAAATGATATGTGTGCAATTTAAAGCACTGAAGCTGATAACCATTGTTTGAATTTTGGATTATGCTTGCTAGATATACAGACCACATGCTGTGTTTCTGCTTCGTGACTGAATGTTCATTTAAATCAGGTTCTGTGAATATTCTTGTTGAATTAGAATTTGTGTTTCACCAATGTTTTCCAGCCTTTTTCTAAAATTTCTGTTTTCTGTAAGTAGATAAATTTATTACAGTGTTTATAAATTTACATAAACACGGTGCAAATTCAGTCAAAGCAAATGAGTTTCAAAATTGCACTGGAAACTGAAACATTTTGCAGTATTCATCCCTCCCTACTTGGGAGGCAGCCAGATCTGAAGAGGTTACCAGCTCAACTCAGTAAAACCAAAGATGTTCAGATCAGCATCCAGCTTGCTGGGCAGTTCTCTGGACAGAACCCCTTTGCCTCTGGGACTGAACTCATCACTGCTTTTAAGGATTTCTTATGCAGCTGCTTTCGTGACAACACCCTGAGGAAGGATTTAGTACCAAGGCTCATGCTGGGTTTATTTTTCAGGCTTCTTCTTATTCTTTCAGGTTGTGCCTCTTCCTCCTGGAATCTCCAAGTTATAGAAACCTCCAGGAACTCTGCCTTCCTTTACCTTCAGGTCGCCCTGCCCTGCTCGTTTTTCCTACCATGAGAGTCTAAGTCTCTTCCTACCAGACCTGTTTCCACAAGGTGAGATATGGAGAATAATGGAGGAGTGGAGGTAAAGAAATCCTTTTTCACGCTGTGTGATCTATTACAAAGAGAACCCTGCACCCTTCCCTTCAGCTTTGTAAGGCTGCGTTGGCTCATTGGATCAGCCCCAGGTGAATCTCCAGATTATCTCCACACAAAGCCACAGAGTTCCGACCCACAAATGGCTCTACCAACAGGGCCAGGATTTGAAATGGGAAAGGCGGTGGGGAAGGAAGGGGGAGCAGTCACTGTTTTTTCCCCCTGTCATTGCAGTGAGAGAGCAGACAGAGGGTAACTGGTGTCTCTTGCTGCCCTTCCTGGAAGGCAGAGTGGTGGCAGGCACTGCCATGGGGCTGCAGCCAGGGATGGCACAGGGCAGGAGCCGGTGTGCGCCGGCAGGGAGCACAGGCAAGGGCAACATGCACAAGACACGCTTCTTCTCACAAATATAATTTCAGAACTGATATATTCACGTCTTACAAATCAACTCCACACCTGCCAGCCAAGTCAGGTCTTCATTAGTGTGTGTTTCACCGTTTGGGTGCTTGGGGTTTGTGATTTATGCATTTGCCTATTATTCATTAAAAAGGATTCATTCAAGCCCACATATTCTGAAGCAATTAGGTAGCAAGACATCCTAACGCTCCAGCAACAGAGAACCCCTGCTCTGAAAACTCTCTCCTCCTCCCCAGCTTTCTGCATTTTTAATTTAGAGCTCTGGAAACCTTCACAAAGGCTATTTAACAGAGGCACTGCAGTGTGCTCCAAGCAGAGCAGGCTGGCGGTGCAGAGAGCAGCATTAACTCCCAGAGACCACACGGTGGAGTAGATGTTTGCAGAATGAGCACTGCCTGGTGTACTGACATAATTTCAAATCGTACATGACGGTTAAAGATGTGTTTCTCCATTTTCTGTGTAAACAATGTTAAATAAGAATAAACACAAAGGGATATTTTCTCCTTCTGATGAGTACATGCATTTCTCAGGGCTGGTAATAGGTGTCACAGGCACACACACCAAGGAAGACACGCATCCCCTCCTGACACGCGCACACTGTGATCTTCAGGATATATCTCAATTCTTGTATTAACTCTCCTTACACACCCCAGGTCCTCAGCGATGCCAGAAGGATTCCTGGGCACAAAGAAGCATGCTGGAAATAAAAACCCATTCTGCAGATGGGAGAACTGCACCCTGTGAGTGTTCCTGGGGCGTCAGAGGGTAGGATCCCCTCTCTGGTGCAGCTCACCCTGCAGTTGTCACTAGACTCTGTGTATATTTTCACATCTGCATTGTGCCCAGCCCAATTTGCAGTGGGACAGGGTTTCCAGCACTTCCCCTGGGATGCAAGCCCAGTTCAGCAAAGCTGTCCCCTGGGAAGAGCCTGTCCCCGTGTGTGGATCTCTCCAAATGAACCCTGCAGGAGCCAGTCCCATCTACCCTGCCCTGGGAAGGCTTTTTCAGATTCCTGCTCCCAGCTGGATCTGAGTCACTGCCACGCCAGTCTTGGGCACTCAGGTGTTTTAAACAAGTTGCTGGCAACACCTACAGTGCTTCCATTTTAAAGCCTGATTCATTGTTTGGCCTTTTCAAAACCAAACACATCACTGACTTAATGACACAGGAGACAGGGAGGGGGTTTTTTTCCAACTTTTGGATCCCAAAATATTTCCACTGTAGGCACAGGGCTTTCAGAACTCTCATATATGTAGCCCATAATGCAGTATTATATAAACTTTCTTTTCTGATGTTGTTCAAAAGCCACCTGCTCATGGATCACAAGCTCCAAACCACTGAGAAAGAGAATTTTAACATGTGCTTGATTTACTGGACTCCCAACCTGTCAACAACTCTAGGTCCTCCTGCCCTATCTACTTGACACTTCTCCACAATGTCCTAATTCTACTTCCAAACAAATGTTTCCCTTCAGATAAGCAACCCTTCTTAAAACCATTTGGTTGTTTGGTGGGTTTTTTTTTGGTTTTTTTTTTTTTTTTGGTCTGTCTATACTCCTGGAGGGGCAGGTTGGGCAGAAATAAGTGTTTCATCATCGCAGTGTTTCACAGAAAACAGCTGATACACATATAAGCATTTCTGGTGACATGGCAGCTCTTGAATTGTGCTTTTGTTCCCACTTCTGGCCTTCCTCAGACTGTGCAAATAGTCAGACACACAACACATTTGACAATTATGAGGGAATACTCAGCCGTTGTAGGATGGTATTCCTCCATATTACAGCACATTTCCTGTACTGCCTGGCACACAAATCTGGAATTCCCCTCACTTTTAGGAAAGAGGAAAGACACAGCCTGTTCCCTGTAGACCAGCATTACAGGAACACCCCCAAAAGATGGTTCATCTCTTCCCCATTCCACACAGAGAGCTGCAGTCAGAGGAGCCAACCTTAATGTCACAACACTGAGCTCTTCAAAGTCTGGACATGCCACAGCTGCACAGGTGCACACAGCCTTCCTTCAGCCCTGGGCTTGTCATTATTGTGACACAGCCTTTAACTGCAGGAGCACGGGGTGCTTTTCCACAGGCTCTGCTTTGTTCTGTACACAGGATCCTCACTGCTCATTAATGAGGGGACTATTCAATATTTTGGCTTTTCCCTATTGTTCAGTATGCAACCCTAGGCTCCTGCTTACCGCATGCTACGCAAAGCCTGCTCCAAGGACAGAGCTATTCAGTTCTTCATGGCTTTTCTAAAGTGCTCAGCACTGCAGGAGACAACTGCTTTATAAGCATTGATGGACTAATTTTCCCAACAGCACTGGTACAAGAGGGGACCACATTGTCCCCACTTCATAAAAGAGCAACTGGGACAAAAAATGGCTTACACAAGAGACAGCCACTAATTTGAACCATTCAATTTGAGAGGCCAAGGGCAGGACTGTTTTTAGGAGAACTTGGGTTTACATAGCATGTTACATGTCCAGCATCTAATTTTGATTTGAGCTAAAGCTGAATGGACTCAAAGCTTTTCCAAATCTTCCAAATCTGACAAAAAATGGCACTGTGAGTGGACAGAATATCAGAAACATCCAACTTTGTGGAATTAGAGCAGTCAGAAATTACTATAAAATGGTAAGGTATTACTGGATCATGAATGAGTTTTGGGTGGGTTTCAGTGATACCTTAATTCAGCCGTTTTTCTTGGCTTAATATCCTGATACTGCTGCATTCAGCTGTGTCTGAGAACCTGCTGTAAAATGTGGTGGTTGGGCTTAGCACTGTACCTGATATTTCCTTCACTCTCCTGGATAGAATGAAATGATTACTTTGCTACATCACAGGCTACCAGACTATTTCCACCCAGGACCTCCTCACAGAACTCAGCCAGAAATCATGCATCTCCATCATCACAAAGGCCTTTTCCTCTTGGATATCCCTCAGGAACGGTTTGACCTGATACCAAACTGCCACGAAGGTGTGTGCTGGCACACAGGGAAGGAGCACAGAACTGGCAAACTGCTGGCTGAACCCTAACAAGCAAAATTTAACTCCCCAGCACCAGAGCACGGCTGCTGGCTCCCTTTTATCCTGCAGGTGACTACTCTGCTTTAGCAAAGGCACAATGTGTCCAAATCAGTTAACAAAACCCTAAACCAACAACCAAAACATCTAAACCCAAACAAAAAAGCACATCAAAACCTTTCAGGTTATTTCGTTTTTGTGAAGTCCAACAGAATGTTGCAAATGTTCTTCCCAGAATCACTACTATCATAAACTAACAAACATTTCATAGCAGAAATAATACTAGTGTCTTGTTTGTCACATAACATTTCAGAAGATGGCACAGAAGCTGTGAAGTCCTGCTCTATCTCTGATTGCAATCAATAAAAAGCCCAGATGCTTTAGAAGGGAGTTAAATCAGGCTCAGATCTTTCCCAATCACTTGTTAATTTAAAGGGCAGGGTTTTACCAGCTGAGCTTCTCTGTGTGTTGTTTCCTCAGCCCAAACAATGCAGAGAATGAGGAGCTATTAGACAGCATGGTGGTCTCTGGTCCATTTCCAGTTCCTACTTCAAATCACTCAGGCCTTAAATTTTCCACAGACCCAGCAGTTGGGCACATTGTGCACCCCAAAAGGGAAGGTACCTGGCAAAGAGACATTTCTCATCACACTCCATGACAACTCCTCTTCCTAAATAAAGCCACGTGTGAGGGGTTTGGTGCCATCCCATGGGACATGCGTCAGTAGTCTGATTTGGATGCTTGTTGGATGCAGAAGAATGGGAATGTTAAGCACTCAGAGTGTGGCTTCTATCAATCACTACAACACACCAGCAGAATGTGATTTGACACCAAGCCAAGCTGAAACGACACATTTTGGTTCCAGAGCACTGAAACATCTCATTGCAACGAATAATGGTGCAATGATAGATCGGTTCAAGAATCCTGATGAGAATGTTAAAGCTGAAAAATTTTAAATTTAAACCTTCAGGGACTCTGAGCTTTTTTTGTGTGTTGTTTAGGGTTTTTTTGTTATGTCTCAAAATTAGGCGCTAATGGGTGTAAAAATTGTCAGAAAAATTTATTATTGTACCCTTTTCTGAGATGTATAAAAGAATGCAACAATCATTATAGGCATGTAACAGTTGAAGAAAAGAGGTGAGGATGAAACACCAGGGAAACCCAAATCTTCTGGTAATTGTTATACAGACAGACCAGGGAAGAGTTCAGGTGGAAGCTGATCATGGAGTGATTTGGGTTGGAAGAGACCTTAAAGACCATTTAGTTCCAACCCCTTTCCAACCATCTTTTCAGGACCAGGTTCCTCAAAGCTCCATCCAGCCTGGCCTTGAGCACTTTCAGGGATGGGACATCCACAGCTTTCAATCTCCACTGAAAAGATTATATAATTAAGTCAATTTTAATTAGGCAACAAAGAACTCAAATGAGGGGGAAATCCTCCCACATTACAGCTTTTTATCCATGGAGATTTGCAGATCTTGCCTATAAAAAGCCCTAAGTAACCAACACCACACTGAAGTCAGCCCTGCTTGGAGAAAGGACTGAAGACCTCCAGAGGGCTACATTAAACACTTTTTCTTTATAATTCTATGAAAGTCTCAGGCACAGGGAAAGTTTCACTTGCTGCTCATGCCTCAGTAGACACCAGAGAACCCAGCTGTGGGACAGGTGACTTCACAGGCTCACAGAATCACTTATTTTTCTTCCTGCATATTTGCAGCCTCCCACAGTTCAGCACCCTTGAGATAAAATCCTATAGCAAAAATGTACAATGAATGAGAACATATATGAATGGGAAGCAGAGGAGCAAACAAATTTCAATTTCAAGCTTTCATGGCTTAGCATAAACAAACATGAAACAATTCATCCTCAAAATATGGAGGTGGGAGGGGGATACTGACAATGTCCTCAAGACACACAGGGAGACTGAGAACGAGGGAGCCTGGAGCGAAGAGAACATTTCAAAAACTGTTTAAAGCCTTGGGAAAGTTTGAAGCAAAGATGAGACTTTCCTGATCCATTCAGTGGGTCTGCAAAAACAATTCTCTTCATCCACTGTCACCCCACCAGATTGTCAAAAATAAGCCAGCTCTGTCAAATGTTGTTGTCTTCTTAACAAAAAATGAGTTTTTTAAATCTCCGTCAAAATTTGGAATGGGTGAACAAATTTTGAAAAAATAAGAAGTCTAATAACTTTCTAGAGAAAGATGCAGAAATAGCTTCTAAAGAACTCACACTGAGCTAATTCTCTTTATGAGCCTGCAAAGTCTATTTAAATTTTATATTTTCCCCTCTTTTATTTTTCATATATTCATCCTCTGCCTGCATCCAAGCTGATATGGGACTAAAACTCCAAACACTGGTCTGAGATGGTGCCCCATTTCTACAGCTTTTAGCAACAGGGAGTGCGGTGATCTTGTAGTGAAAATGAAGAGATTAAGGAGATGGTTTGCTTGTGTTACAGCTTCTTGTAAACATTCATTTGAGCTGTAAATGGACAAAGGAAGAAAAATTCATCTTCCCAGATGATCTATCCATTAGCTTCTTGTACCCCACATCATACAAACATCATAAAACAATGATTAACTGTGCATGTTCTGGCTGTTTTAGCACTTGCACAATGTCATCCTCCTGACAAGGCTCAGAAATCAATCCCTCCAGCCACATTCCCCCTGAAAAATACCTCAGTATTTGGCAGGCAAGAAAGGAAACTGTTCAGCAGAATTGCTACCTGGCTTGTTCAAGATCTGAGTGCTGTGGCTTCCGCTGTGCATACATTCAGTCCTTTCATTTTGGTGGCCAGTGTCCCCACCTTTGAGTCATTCAGAAGTCAGTTCTTGCTGCCTTCTGACAGAAAAATGCACAGTCCTGTGTTTGTAAGGCTCACAAAATGTGATTATTGGAAGCACACAGGGAAACGAGCAATTCCCTACCTTCAGAATCAAACGATTCCCCTACACTGGCTTGACCTAAATGACTGCCAAGAAAGTTGTGGTATATCTATCCAAAACTTACAAGGCAGAACTAATAAAATAACCACAAATGGGTCACTCAGTCCATGCATGGGCTTGAAAAAGAATGTGGAGGTAAAAAAATTCAGTGACAAAATTTAAATGGTTCACCTGCAGTCTAAAGCCCATGGAAAGAGTAGTTTCATGGCCAGGAAAAGAAGAGATGGAAATTACTTTCTCCACTTTAAAAGAGAATTTATTGAAGCCTTGAAGACAAGAACAGAAGCAAAGAAAACAAAAGAAAACAAAAGAAAACAAAAGAAAACAGCCCAGAAGAGCTCTGAAAATCCAATCTCTCCCATCAGCCTCTGGAAAATGGATAACCTATGCGTGGTATGATTGAATTTCTCTGTTTCATCACCCTAGTGGAAGCATCTTGTATGAAACTCTGGTTTATGAATTGAGTTTTGAAAGGGACCTGGGAGAGCAGGAGTTATACCAATCTAATCAGGATGTGACAAACACATGCATCAAAATGTTGCATTGTCAAGATCCAGAAGCCACTTAATTCCAGAAAGATTTTAAAGTTGAGAAAGCAGCTTTGGCAACAGGATTAGAAATGATGAGAAGGCAGATGAAAATCCAGACAGAGGAGGATAGCACAATTTTTTTTCTAAAACATCCTTTCAAAAATTAGATCATGTCCCTACATGCCTTGTTATTAACGTCTTACACAAACATATGTTTTATTCAAATGAAGGACACAGTTTTCATCTTCCATTTATTGCACCTTCTTCCTTAACATATGCTAATGACAGAATGAAAGATACATGAACTGAGATAAATAACACCATAAAATCCTATAAACCCCACAGGTTAAAACACCACAAAACATTCCCAGCAAAATATCCAACAAAGCAGATTAAATACAAGAATAACATGCAAATGTCATTGCCACAGAGCAGAGAAATGTGCTAATGCCAATGCCACGGGACAGGAAGCAAGATTCATGAGATTGATTTGTGATGGCTCCTAAACAAAAGCAGGGCACAAAAATAGCCTGTGATTATCAATAACATGAGATCAAATCAGAAAGCATGTGCACTGTGGAGAGATGGCATCGAAGGCTTCCTTCAAAAGAAAAAGAACATCACAATCACTTTGTATTTGCCTGGTCTCAGCTTGCATTTCCTATCTAACTACTAAAGATAGTTTCACAGGATAAGTACAGATTAGCAAAATATTCAAGGTGATTGAATGGATTAGCATTATTGTTTAGCACAATGCAAGGTGATAGGAAAATCCACAGAAAAGAAAGATCCGCTATCTGGACAGCCCCTTGAAATTATGCAGCTCACGGGTTGAATTCTTACATTTCTTGTAACATCATCAAGTGTCACAGCGGATGCCTGAAAACATTTCCAACTAAAGAGTGAGATTTAAAGCTGGGGATCTTGAGCAACAGGTGGAACAAAAATTCCTAAGTAAACTGCTATCTTGTTTGTCACACAAATAGAAAACCCATATGCTAGTGCCAGAGGCAAAAAGATCATGTTCTAACAAACAGCGCAAGAAACCCCAAACCTTGAAGAAACATTTGTCTGTAGGAAAGGGGTGGGAAAGAAAAAAGAGATTAAATGCATCTAAAAAAGTCCAAATTACCTTTAGAGGAATTAACTGTGTACTAAATCCCAGCTAGGTAGAAAGCATAAATGCATGCCATCCCCACTATCTTGGCCACTGTAATCATGTCCAGCAGCTTGGGCTGCCCATTTCCCCCACCCTTGTAGAGATACATACTGTAGTTAACAGATGTACTGATGTGTTATGTTCCCCTCAGGCCCCAAGGATGCAATACCTGATCAAACAGACAGGCTCTTTCACACTGTGACAGGGATATTTGGGTTACTTCTAGGTATCCAACGTTAATAGAGGTCAAACTGTGAACAAATCCACACAACCTGTGACTAGGGATGGAGATTTCGTATCCAGACATTGCAATTCTACCCAGTTTTCTTCGTTTCCAGAACCAGAGACTTTGTACCTCAAGAGCTGAACCAAATCCCCTAAAATTCAGACATCTCTGGTTTGCATTTCAGGGAGTTTCTTGGAGCATTTCACAGGCATTAATGGAATGTCCTCCAATGGTTCAGTGAGGCAGGTGCACGGAATTAATTTCACTTTGCAACTAAGACCGAGGAGCAGAGGGGGATTGAGTGAATCAGCCGAGATCATTCTGCACTTGTCTGAGAGAGTCATAAATAGAAATCAGGATTCCACAAAAGTAAATAAAACCTCCCTCACTGGAATACACAGCAAAATATTTGGTTAATTTTGACTGCATGCATCCTTGCTGGGTTACAGCCAGGAAAGGAAACATCATTGTTCTGACCAAGATCACACCCACAGCAAGTCCAGGCAGACCTTTAGCCATAAACTGTGTTTGCAAACCCCATGTCTCCTCACATGAAATAAATTTGAATATTTAAGATCCAAGATATTGGTATAAGAATTTCAGATATCTTAATAAGACTTATTTATCAGAAAAGAACCCAATTCCAAATTTACCCCTGTTTTCTCAAAGGTAATTATGGAGGCAGAATTAAACAGTAAATGACACTCACCAAGCAAACACAGATTGCCAGGTTAGCAAAATTATCTTCAGCTATGAAAAAACTATTTCCCCTAGGCTTGGACAGGCAAGTTTAGCCAAGCTAAGAAAAAAAAAAAAAAATTGGTGTTGATACTCTCTTCAGTGTAGCAGAAGAGCTTAACTGGTCTGTGTGGGGAGGTAAATACGTAAACTCAGAGAGCCCTGCTTGCCCAAAGCACAACAAACACCTCCCTACTCCACACAATGCAACATCCAAGCTTAACTAAAAAGCTTACAAATACACTATTTGAGCTAAAAAGTCTGTTTGCTTTTTACTTCTCCTGACAGTTTTGACAAGATGACTATCAGATGGAGGTTCACAGAAGATGTAAAGCAGAAAAAAAGGCCAATTACCAACCTTTTTCTCCTTCAGAAAAAAACTGAAACTGCTTTCCAGTAATAAAAGCATAATAATTGGGACAATTCTCAAAAAAAAAAAAAAATCCTCTCTCTGCAAATTTGTGTTCATAGCTCTTCTGACTTCCCTTCAGACCCTGAATTGTAAGTCAGGACTTTAATTTGCCAACGCAGGCCCTTTCTGCATTGGCACTAAACACTCCCTGCAGTCATTGCTGTGGCCACAATGCTCAGCAAAGGAGGATCATTAACCTTTTCAGGTTAATGAAAAATCTAACATTTTGTAGACAAAATCTACATCACAAAAACCCCTTTAGCCCTGTTTGCTTCTTTCTCCACTGTGCTATGCTGCCTGATCTCGTGTTTGAGGGGACGACAAAAAGTTGAGAAACGTTTAAACGTAAGAGGTTAAAAGGAGTTCTACATAGAGCAACAGGCAGCCCTGACCAAAATGCAATGGAGACACTACATGACCCTTGTAGACACAAATGACAGCAAAAGAGTTGGATTCACATCACAAGGGGACAGGGGACATGGGGGAAGATATAAAAGAGCAGTAGATCAGTAATCAATGTAGGAATGTTGGTTTAGTCCTATGTAGCAGTTCCCATGTTCTTGAACACTTTGCTGCAAATCAGACTGACCAACCCTGTATGGATACTGAGCCTGAATTAGATCCTAGATACCTACAGCTGGTATGATTACACTTTCTTAGAAGAATAAATTAAAAAAAAAAAAAATCCAGAGGGTCTGATCCACAGTCAGTGTAAATTGATACAAATGTTGACAATTGTATGCATGGATACCAGTAAATTTACGGCAGCTGGGGAGCTGATCTCCTGACTCTTGTTAAACAGCTTAGGAGAGGCAGGATAAATCTCGCTCTAACCCCAGCCTCAAGTTAACAGGGTTATAGAAATCTGTTCAAATGGCAGCTTAGCCCACTTACTGCAGATGATACAGATCGCTTTCTGGGAACGTCCCACTGACCACAGCCACCAGTCTAGAAGAGATCACTAACTTTTAGATGGCCAAGACTAAACTAAATTAATCCAACTTCCATCATTCAAAAGTGTATTTAAAGCGTAGATGATGCTACACCTACTAAGCAATTCCAGAATCTATAGGGCAAGATCTGACAAGATAATAATTGCCTAATCAGGTACACAAAATCTTTCAGGTTTTTCAAAACACTAAAACCCCAAGGGAAATTTTGTCCTCAACCAATTTCAAGTCAAGTTTTACAACCCAATGAGGTGCATCGTTTTTTTCCACTGAGTTTTTACGAATGGAGCATCCAAACCTTTGAAATTCTCTCATGGCTCATTTGTAGGCATCTCACTGTATCCCAGTGAGAGTGGATGAGAGGGATAATTGAAAGCGGGACACACAGGCATCAAAACAAGCAAAATGACCCCCTCCTTTCTCTTTTTCCTTTTCTTCTGGTTCATGCTTCTAAATGAAATCCCAGGCTGCCTTCCAAGCGCTCCTCGGAGCTGTCACAGAGGAGGAACACGTAGAGAGCACTAAACCGACTGACCTACTTCCATCCTTGGAGCTGCTGTGTCTAAACCCTTCGTTCTGAATTCCACACACACACACATGCACATGTGCACAGCAATTTCCCTGGATACTCCCACGAGGAGCTCATTCCAATGTCTAACCTCACCTCCTGGAGGAGATCTCTGCCTCTTCCCGAACAGCTGTTAACCCCATGGCCTCAGCGCCCTCCATAATTAGGGTAACTTTTGGGAGTTGACCCTTTGGGGAAGGCAATAGAAGCTTTGGCTCACTGACCCATCTTTTCTTCTATCAGTTCTGTTCTCCACTGCTCTGTATCTGAGAAATTCATATACAAGGATCCTTCCATCTCGCTTAAAAATGCAAGCATGCAAAGCACCGCTGCAGAGTGAATAAATCTAAAGAGCATGTTAATAGGTGCAATTCATGCACACAGCAAAAGGGCACTGAAAATGAAACCAAGTGGCTTGTGCCTTCCTACAGCACCCAAATCACTGAAATAGCAAAAGGTGTCAGAACCTGAGCGTTCTCAAATCCTCCCTCCTTCTTTTACAGTTAAAAAAATTAAAAATAAAAGCTCTTTGTTACCCTATATTACTTCTGTGCTACTTATGTCACTTCCTAGGAAGAAGCAGCAGCCACTGTCTTACTGATCTTGGCTGGACTTCAAAGATACAGAAAAGTTAATTGGATGAAATGAGGCTTCCAAAGAAAAACTTTGTCTGAAAAGCTCTTGAACTAAAGATTTACATGCAATCCAAGGTGCCACAATATGGAGTGGCAGCAGCATTCTTAAAGCTGCAGAGGAATGCATAATGCTTGGGAAAAAATTTTCCTTTGCTCTTTTTCCTCCAAAATGTGTCCTTTTTTTCTTTTCCCCTGCCCCACCTTCAATTTAAAGGTTTATAAAATAAGAAATGTAAAGAAAGTTAATGAAGGTAATATGGAACATTAAACCAAAGATTATTTTTTAATATAGCCACATTATCGGCCCCTGGAAAAGGATAAAGTAAATGTTGTTCCATTTTTATTTCTCGTTATAGCAGTACTCTGGCAAAAGTGAGTATAATTATTGCATCTGAAGCTTCATATCATCCTTCCCATAAGTTTTTAATTTCTGCTTAATGCGAGTTTGTACTGAAGGAAGCCCTGGTCAGCAGAGTGCCAAGTACTGCAAAATACAATTACCTTTTGGGGAGCAGAGCACACTCCTGGAGGAGATTTTCAGACAGTTATGCAGAACTTGACCAAAAAACTAGACTTCAAGAGCCCAGAAAATTGTGATGAACTTCAGAATATTCACATACTATGAAAAATCAGGGGAGACACTTTTTCTATATGAGCTGACTTTTTAAAACAATGGACCATTTGATACCAACAAATTTCTACAGTCACCCCTGTGAGGGAGGAAAAGGTTTGGTCTCCACCTGCAGTTCTCATGAGGTGACAGTCTGCTATTTGCATTGGCAGCTTGTTTGCCCATTTGAAATATTTACTTTCCTCTTTGAAAGCCAAATATTTTTGCCATATCCTGCTCTGCTAAAGTTGTCATCACCTGCCTTGCCCCTCTGCCTGAACATGGGCGTGATGGTGGTGTCAGCTTCTTGCACTATCACAAAATCATCTCCTTTATCTTGTTCTACAAGATACGTTTTCCAGACCTCAGGCAGATCTTTGCATCTCTTTCTCACATCTCAGTTTTAAACCTCCCAAAGCAGAGCCAAATTTATTGTCTAGGTGAGAGCCCAGGGTTAGCCCAAACAAGCTCTTCCAGTATCTGAGTGTAGTCCACAATGCTCAGGAGGGTATCACGTAAATAAAAGGTATCTAATGCTCACTCCTCTCTGTATTTCCACATCAAATAGTGGCAAACACAGCAGTGGCAGTGGCACATCAGCCAGGGACAAGAAATCAGCACACAAATCACCCCAACATAGACTAATGAGCAAGGAGAGTGAGAGAAGGCCCTTCTCTCCTTTGGCCATACCCAGAGCAGATTTCAGCTCCTACACTCTGGCTCTGCTCATGCCCAAAGTATCAAATATCATCATGGTTCTGCTCCTCAAAGTCATTTCCAAATCTCTCTTGAACTATGTCTCCTCTCAAGTCAAGGATTGCCACAGAAATTCTCACTAATGGTAATCCTCTGTCATTTCCTGGTGGAGCTCACACTTGGCATGTGGGTGACAGAAACCAGGTCCTGTCTCCCAGTCACAGGATACCAAACTCTTAATTTCTTGTTAGCAGATTCTGTCCCATGAAAAGTTGCTGAAATAAAGGGAAATCAGGCACAAGTTACCTTTAAAAGTATGTCCCAGAGTAGCTGCAGTCCAGGTACTCAAATTAAAGCAAGTGTCATTGCTTGAAAGGTAATTGAAATGCCAAAATCAGTATGAGAATTTGTGCTAAGTCCTCTCTCAGGACTACACCAAGGCTCATGATTCAATTAGGTATTACAGCACTAAAGCCAGACCTTCACTCCTAATCTCTGGGCAGAGGATTCAGTATTTTAAAGATAAAAAAGCACAAATGACAGCACTTTCTTCTCCCTGTGTCCTAAAGGCCTGTTCTTCAGTTTTTTTAGGAGATTAGAAGACTGTGACTCCCACACATTGTAGTTACAGAGGTGTGTAATACAGGCGAATGCCTATTTAATTAAACCACCTCTTAGGTATTTTTTTTCTTTCCTATTTTAATTCAGGGTAAAGCAAATTCTAAAAACAACTCACATTGTTGATCTTTTAGGACAACTAGAAGGAGTCTGCAGTGCAGCCTTAAATCATGAAGCTGTTATGTTCTTGTTACTTACAGATCTAATAATTTATTGCAGGGACACCCTGGATCTCACTTGCTGTAGCATCAACTGCTTCCAGAAACACAACTTGTAGAACTACATCACTGTGCTGAAGAAGAATTACAGAGCTAGTTATAGAAACCTGACCTTACCAAAAAGCTGAAATTTTGAATTCTTTCAATTGATAATCCACAGAAAAGTCTTACTTAGTAAACAATGTTTTAAACAAAGGGAACCATCTTAACCTATATATGCCAAATATTTCTGCCTTTTTCTTTTCTTTTCTTTTTTAACAAACAACTCTTGAAACCCAGGATTCCATTATATTCTGGGGAGAACTGGAAGAGTCTCAAGAGAAATCAGGGGAAAAAAAAAAAAAGAGAGAGAGTGCACAGCAAGGCATAAGTGTATCCTGCAGCTGAACACATTTCTCAGAAGTCCATTCCTTATATTCTGTGTGTCCTGAGATGCCCCATCCTGCCCCAAACCAGATCCTCAGCTAACAGGACAGAGGCAGCTGCTCTGGTCCCAACACTGCTGCATTTATGCCTGCAGGCAACCCCTTGGGAAATTTTACTTTAAACTAAAGAGCTGGTTTATGCCCACTCTTCCTCTTAGGCTCACTCATGCAAAGGAACAAAATCCTGTGACGTGGGCTCTGGGAGATGAGAAATGGCAAACAGGCCACCAATAAAAGTGCATCAGAATGGAAACAACCTGTAGGACTGCAATCAGAAGAGGAAACGTCACCCATCTAAAAATCCACTTGCCCCTCTGTTTCATTTACAACACAAATAACTGGAGAGCCTTTCCATGGCACCAGTGAGGTGCCGCACTCTAAATTCCAAAGCCAAACATTTCAAGACTATTTCACTCTCTGACTGGAGATGTGCTATGAAGGACCTGAAACATTAAAAGCTACTAAACACTCTTCATCTGGACTCCAGAAGCCTTTGACATGTCTCAGGCTCAGCAACCTGAACTTCAGCACCTGAGGACCACAAATTGCTAAGGAAAACCACATGCCCCTGAATCCAGGCCAGACCTAAGGCCTTCCTCAAGAGTAGAACAGGAGGTACAGCCAGGTACCTGAGCCACATTCAGCTCCAGCAGGATGGAGTGAGAAAGGCACAGGAGCTTGGGAGGACATAGAGCTGATGTCTAGACTCCATCTTCCCTGAGGTGTTCTGAAAGTACTGATTTAAGAGATATGGACTGGTATAAAACAAAGCCAATGAGACAATTCTTCAAGCAGTTTTACCACAATAACCTATAGGAAAATGGAAAAATTTGCAGTTTAACCAGAATTACTCTGGAATGGAGTTGACCGGTTGGAGTGAAAACCCAGACCGGCTTTTCCCCAGAGTCTGGAATGGAGTCAGTTGGAGTAAAAGCTCTTACTACCAACCAGTTATATTAGAGTAATTCTGACCATGTAAATGAGCACTTGGCATTTTTACTACATTTTGTAATTCTAATTTTTTTAAATTTTAATTTTTATTTTAGTTTCTATGTTATTTTATTTTTATTCATTTGCAGTCATTCTAATTTGCAAAGTAACTTCTTCAGCTATACAGTATGAGAAACACATATATAGAGAGACATTTAGGTGGTCACTTCTGTTAAGATGACCAAAAGCAAAATATTCTGTTCTTGACAGTACTCAGTACTAACCTTCACCTTCACCACTGGTCAAAGTCACATTGAGATAATTTTAGAGCTCAGAGTTTAATACAAGTTATGCCCTCAGATATAGGAAAATATTTTATTATTTCCAAGACTAGAGAAAAAAGATGTGGACTATCTGAGAGATCCGTTATTAAGGATGTGGCCGCATTATTTCTTTTGTTCACGACAGCACTCAATCATGGCCTGTATCTAACTTAAATAATTGTACCAAATTCCATTTGTTAGCCTTTTATTTTACAGGTTGGAGACTGTATCTTTATAATAATAATAAAAAATCTCCTTTTCATGTTTGACCTTAAATAAAGCACCATGTCTATAATGAACTTGTCACCAAGGAACAGGCAGGTACAAACTATTTCTGCTCATGCCAGCAACAGTCAAATGGTCAAAGCTGACTTTTCTCCTGCTTCTGCAGACCTGGAACAACTATAGGGCTTACACAGCTTCGGCTTGACAGCTTCTGCTTAAGGCAAGTGTTCAGGGAGGCATCAGCAAAGTTAAATGGATTTTCTGAGGAAGTATAACATTTTATTTTGTGATGTTTCTTCCTTACCCTATTAAGCTTACATGATACCAAACCACAAAACCCCTCTGCATTGCACAGTTGAAAGAAAAAGCCTCTAGCTTCCATTGATTCTAATGGAATTTGTCATTTGAAAGGAAGAAATTCTCTCCAGAACTCATAGAATACTTCAATTAGATGGAATGACTTAATATATATGCACTATGTCCAATTTTTCCAGTCAAACAATCCTTTAACTCTAAGAAAGACCAAGAAATCATTTGGTATATGGGCTTATTGCAAAAGAAAACTATAAGCACTACACAACAGTTTGAAAATCATACATTTTCAATCCAGAAAGAGGTTACTGGGATCATCTTTGCTGATCTACCATTCACACACAAAGTCTGTTTTTGAAGCCATTCTCATTCACAGAAAAATGAACCACCTAACAAAAAAAACCCCACCCAAACCAATAAAAACCAAGAAAACAGACAAAACCCCAAACAGATATTTTAAGAAAATATTTTTATTTCAAACTGAAACAGTCCATCAGGGGAAACACACCATGTCCCCTTAAAGACTTGAATCTTCCTTTCTTGAGAAACTGTGTCAAGACGTTCAGCTCTGTCATGGCCTCCCCTATTACAATGAAAAGTATCCTTCCTGCTGCTCCATGTTTATGTTCCTGATGTATATCCTCACATCACAGACTAATGGGTCCTCACCTATTGGCCCCAGGTCATTCATTCCCTTGCCTGCTCTCTGCTAAACTAAACAAACTTAAGCTCCAGGACTGCCTTCTCATTGAACAGTTTTTCCAAAACTCTTCCTGCTGGTCTTTAGAGCAGGTCAAACCTGTGCCAAACACAACTGTTTACACATCAATGCACTTGTCTAACTGGCTTTTGGAAAGCTGAATTTCTGAACATTCTGGGTAGTAAGTAATTATTTGAGATAGATCCAAGAAATGCAGAGGAAAACTGAGTGATGAAATGGACTCAACCCCCCAGGATTCTAAGAAACAGAGTATTTTTTCATACTTGAATCAGAAATAGAACTCTGAGATAGATTCATTGCTCAAAATATTTTGATTCTCTGATCAAGCAAGCTGTGGTTGTCTCCTTCTCCAGCTTCAAGATTAAAAAAAGAAAACAAACCCTCAATTCTTGACTCAGTTCTTCTAAGGTAGCAGTCATTTGCCTTCCATGGGAATTTATGAATCCTCAGCTGTGTTGTTACTGTTAACAAGAGCTGACAGTTAAACGCATTTCATTAACAGAAACTAGAATGAGAACGACAAAACTTTAGCAGATCTGATCTGTAATTGAAAAGGTGACCAATGTAAGGAGAAAGAACTGTCAGCCAGGACTGCGCTTGCCTCACACCCTCACTAATAACAGCCTTATCTCCTCCTGCTCGTGGCCTGTCACTCTCCTGCACGAGTTAGCACAGCATCAGCAAGATGGAGATGTCAAGAATGAACCCATGCCTGCACCAGCTCTTGCCGCACATCAAGAGCAGGAGCAAAAGTAAACCCTACTGGAAGAATTAAAAACAAAGATTTTTCCCAGCTGAAAATGTACAGAAGATTAGCAAAGGCACAGCAGAAAGCAAAGAAGGCTGACAGGCAGTTTGTTAATTGATTCTTTTCAGACTTGGAAGAGCAGGCAGAGGATCCAAGGACAACTGCTGGGGTACAAAACTTGCTGGGAGTGCTTGCATGGGATATATATTCTCACTGTGCAGCTTCCTCACTAGCAAACACTGGAAAAGATTGACTGGGCCTTGAACATCTGTGGATTTTCAAAACCTACTGAACAAACCTATCTCCAGATGCACAAAGTGACAATTTAATCCAGATGTAAAACAATGGGTAGAACCATTATACTGCTCAGCTGCAGCAGAATAACAGCAATCCTGGTGCTAGAATGTACTTGATGATTGAACTGGGAGCTGAGTAGAGCTCCACAGTTTTGCCCAAGTGGTAGAGAAGAGGAGAATATCTAAAAGTAATCTATTCTGAAGAAACACACCTTTTGGGTCAACCATCCTTTTCAAATGTATTTTGTCACTGAAAGATCCTTCCCTGGGTTCACCCAATTTAGAGTAGTCCTACCCTCAGTTGATACATGAAGGTAATTCAGCCTGATTGTATAGTTTGCTATTGTGTTCCTTTCCACCAACTGGAGGGGGGAAAAGGAAACGTAAAATAGGAAAAAAACCTACCACTATTCATCCTATTATATTTAGTGCTCTGTCTTCCCCTGCTATAACAGCTTGCTTGATTGCCTTGTCCCCCTGCTGTGCCATACTCTTTTAGCTCTGAAAGAACTTTGGGGAAGTGAGGATCATTTATGATATACTTGTATAGCACCTAGCAGGACAGGATTGTGGCTTCTGGTCAGCATGGCAGCGTCAAAGCATTATTGACCATCTCAACATTCAGGCTCCCTTGCTGGCCTATTTCTAGTCAAACTAATGCACAAAATTTGTTATTCATAATGCAAAATAAAACCAGTCTGAGAGGCTTTGGCCACTTCTGTGACATCCTTCTTTCAGGTCTTGGGAGTCTCAAAGATACAGCCTTACTGTAAGCCCTTCCAGGATGCACCTCACTCACTGCTTTGCAGAGAATCAAATCCCAGCTCAGCCTACTCTATGAGTAGAGGTTGGTCTTGCAAACAAGAAAAACTCATTCTTTCAGTCAGCTGTTACTCGGAGAACCAAAGGCAAGACCCCTGCATCCTTTTCTTTCCCTGGCCATGAAGTAGAGGAAGCTTAGAGGGGTCAGGCTTTTCCAAGATCCAACAGAGCTGGCAGGATAAATGCTGCACTGGGTGTTGGGAAGCTCCAGTCTTTTAGCCAGCATTTGGATGTCTGAATGGCAGTGATAAAGGGAGAGGGCAGCTAAACCCACCCCCACTCACCACAGCAGCATTCCAGTGTTGTAAAAAAATCCAGCTGTTCCCTGCAAACTGACAGGATTTACTGTTCCTATTCTGATTAAAGAGACAGACAAAACTCCCCTTCCCCATCCATTATCATTGTCTGATCTCTCCAGCACGTCAGCTCCGTGGCTGTGGCAGTAAGGAGAGGCAGAGCAGCATTAGCATTCCAGGCACAGGCAGCACACGAGGCAGCAGGTTTATGATCTGTGCAGCCTGAGATCAGCATGGCTCTCCCCCGAGGAGCTGGGTAACACCGAGGAGCTGCCCTTTGAGCCATCTACGCCTCCAGTAATGTCCATCATACCCAGCCTGGGAGGGGGCAAGGAGGAACAATCCCTGTCCCACTCACACAGGCAGAGACCGCCAATGTTTTGTGACCAGACACTGCATGTCCATAAATCCCACATCCCCTTTCTGATCCCGACTCTTCCATGCTGGCAGAGAGCTCTTCCTCCAGCTCCTGGGCACCAACAAGGCAAAGCTATCAGCTGCCACATCTCCCTGCTCCCAGCCTACCCCGACATCCCCTCTGTGAGATTAATTGTTCCCTCTGCCATGTCAGCACAGCTATGATGACTTCTGTGTTTATAGAAAGCACAGAGAAAAGAGGTTTGTGGACAGTTTTTCACCATGGGTACAACAGTTGCATGGAAACAGCTCGTTTCCAGCTTCTGACACCAAAAAGTCCCTCTTTTCTTAAATAGATATGCCAAGTCACCCCGTTTATTACCAAATAGTATATACAATTGCTTGCTGCTGTTAGGAAATAATAATCCTAAAAAAGAGATCACATAGGCATGGTTGCTTTTGAACAC
This sequence comes from Brachypodius melanocephalos, assembly GCA_013398615.1. Classification (NCBI taxonomy): domain Eukaryota; kingdom Metazoa; phylum Chordata; class Aves; order Passeriformes; family Pycnonotidae; genus Brachypodius; species Brachypodius melanocephalos. The sequence goes on from VZSR01000245.1 coordinate 12,177,881, forward strand.
ACCAAAACCCATCCAAGAAATCATTGGCTGCCACTGTCTTTCATTTCCAAGACCCCCAGATTCACTGCACAACAGCCACCTACAATTTATGCTCTGGATTCAGAACTGCTTTATGTTCATCCTACAGAAGCTGCCACGACAAAGGGATCCCTCTCTGCTCATTCCTCTCTTCTGTCTGGGTCCCACTTTTCTGGCTGCATTGGGAGACAAGTGAGAACTGTTTTGTCAGGTTGGTTTTCCGTGGGATCAGTATTTTTCTAGCTCACAGCACTGCCACACAAGCACCAGTCTTAGCAAAAAGGAGACGGCAGGGATGCACAGCCAGGAGAGAAAACAGAGCTGAACTGCCCCTCTGGGTACTCAGAACACATTTTCCTGAGCCTAAAGCAGCTGTGGAACAGCAATCTCCCATCTCTTTGTGCTTCAGCAGAAAAGGGTTGTGTACTAGTAGCTACATAAAGTTTCCTTTACAACCACAACCTACATTTTAAAATGAGAACCAGGACAAGTTTTCAAGAGCTTGATGCCTTGCAAGATCCTTAAACTCAATATTTAAATGCGTTTCCTTTGGGACACTTCCCCTATGAGAATTTAGCCAAGAAAAATGGTTTCTTCTGCAAACACAAAATTAAACATCACAACTGTGAACCACTTAGAGATGATTCACAAGGCACTTCCCAACCACAAAGAGATTGAAGTGTCTGGGAGTTAATGTGCTGACCAAGGCATGTGAGTGGGAGCTTTGGGCAGGTGTCTGCCTTTACACTCCTCAGAAGTGCTGCACATCCTCCAATTCTTTAATCTTGTTTTATTAATACAATATCGGTTTAGATAACGAATGTTTATTATTTAGCTTTGTCTCAGGCTTGTTTTGACGTTACATGACACTGCCCTTAGGACCAATATTATAAATTAAACAGCAAGCTGCCATCATTTTAAGTGCTGCAATTTTAAAAATAAAAAAATAAAAGAACAGCTGTCACCCAGGAAAAGAAAACAACAAAAGTGGAACCTAAACAAACATTCCCTTAGGCTGCTATTGTTTTTCCTAATAACTTGGATGGTATTTCCCCCTCCTCACCCACACAGTTGGAATAGGAAGACTGGACTTTTCTATTGCCAGTTGATAATTGCTTTCTGAATTTAGAGTATTGAACTCCTCCCTTGTATAGCATTATAACTATATTTTACCACCTCTTTGGGCAACCTGTGCCTGTCTTTCACCACCCTCATCCTAAAATTTTTTTTTTCATTGTATCTAGTCTGAATCTACTTTCCTTTATTTTAAAACCATTACCAGCTGTTTTGTTTTGTTACTACAGGCCCTGCTAAAAATCCTGTCCCTCTTGAAGTATTGAAAGGTGTCAATAAGGTTTCCCCAGAGCCTTCTCCAGGAATTCAGGAAGTATTGCCAAATACTACAGTTACTCAGTACTCCTCACCAGGAGTCAGGACAGAGAAATCTCTTCCAAAGTAACTGCTGAAGATGGGGTAGAATGGAGGATGCAGAATGTACTTGGGGAACAACCCAACTCAGTAACTAGAGCTTGGACAACTTCAATGACAGCTTGAATCCCTGTTTATAGCCTCAACTGTGTGGGCATCCTCAGGGATGGATGCAGCTCCTTAGTACCAGGACAGGAGGACAGAGGGCTGGAGTGGAGCTCAACCTCATCGACACTTCAGAGTCTGGGATTTGCTCCCAGGTGTGTTGAGAACCCCTGATGCTGCTGGCAAGGCAAATACAGCTCAAAGTCAGCACAAAGGTTCCCACTGAGCTCCCCAGCTGCTCTTGCCTTCTGCAAGGAGCCACACCTTTGTTTCGGGCCAATAATTGTGTTAGAGAGGGAAAACCAAACAAGGGCAAGGGCAGGAGAGGAAGAAAGCCCAGAGAAAATCAATGCATGCTACTCAGTCACGGTGCTCATTGCAAGTACCACTTTTGGGCAGCTCCCAGAACTGGCCCTTCAGCAAAGCAAGAGCACCACAAATCTTGTTTGGGGGAAAGGAGGAGACAAAAAGGAACTGGAACGGGAATTGTCCCCACTGGTGACACCTACACCTTATCACAGACCTTCTCCTCTTGGGAGAAGCACCTAAAGGACATCTCTCCTGCCCTTTGCCACTGCACTGACACCTCCCTCTTTCAGAGGGAAACCAAAACAAAGATCTACAGCACGTTTGCAGAAGTTTACTAAGGCATTCATGAAACTAAAAACATAACAATAAAACCCCAAATAAAACACAAAAGCAAAGCGAGGCAGCCAACCCAAAGAAAAAACCACTGGAGAATTTGGTCCTTTGTTTGCTGCTATGAACAGAACTAGGAACTCCAACCACCAGAGATACAAGCCAGATTTATAGAGGAAATTAAAAAAGAGAAGAAAGCCAAATATGTTTAGTTACTTAACTGAAAGTAAATCTAGGAAACCCAGATGAGATTATTCAGACCTAAGATCAGCTATTCAGGAGAGAAGGGAAACAAATATTTCAACCAAACTGACTTTAACACCCCTATTAATTACGAATACATTCTGGAGGATAAAGATATGCAAAAGAAATAAAGTCAGTGAAGGTCAAGAATAGGCTCCTACAGCAGCTTACAGAAATATGCCATAAATGGTACTCAGGTACAAAACTTTGATTCACTTGGCTGGGATTCATGAGCTGGGTCTTATTCTCTGCATAATGGCTCAAAGGTAATAATCACAAATGGTGCTATTTAAATGGAAAATAAATAGTCCTGTCTCTTTAAGGACATCATGTCTCATTCTCAGTGGAATAGTGGCAGCTATAAAAAAAGCTATGATTTCAGTATTTCTTGTTATGACTTCTCTCCCCGCTTGTCTAAAAATAAAAGGCTACTCTGTAGTTCCAGATCAATCTAACTAAAAGAGAAGAATTCTCTTACAAAAACAAAATAGCAGCTCTGACACTAGTTAGGTATTCATCACATGTGGAAATGGCCCATAATGCTGCCTTCAAACCTTTCCAACAAGTTGTATTAAATTAGGTTGGGTTGGGTTTTTTTTTCCTTGCACCAAAAGCAAAATAAATATAGCTTTATTTAATGCTACTAAAACGTTCAGATTCAACTGGAACCCCAAGGCATGTGGCTTTGTTGTTAAAGCACATATACTGACTCTATTGATTGGTGCAGTCCTCTGTGCAAGAGAATTTGTCACATCAATAGCAACTGAAAAATACTCAGGAGCTGTAATATGGTTTAAATGAGCAGTTACCACATCAATATAAAGAGCATTTCCACAGCAGCAGATAGGAACCCTTTTGCAAACCTGGTATTTGTTTTAAGATAAAGGTTGACAACATTTTTTTTTTACAAGGGAGATTTTTTTAAGTGATGGTGAGCAAAGCAGCAACTCCTGTAGTTGTCCTGTGGTGACAAGAGCACTCTCTGGGCAATAAAAGCCACGATGGACAGAAAACTCCAGCTGGAAACGAATAGCAGTGCTTCAAGCCAGGTGGGTGTAAGGGCCAGAGATAACTCTGCTGCTCCATGGGCTCTTCCACTGCTGCTGCCCAGAGCACATCTGGGTCACAGCTGTGGATCCACCCCTGAATTTGCTTCCCAGAGCCCCAGCCTGGCACAACACAGGAGCTAGGACATGATGGATGTGAGAGGAAGACAGGAGAGAAGATTCCTGACCCATCCCCAATGCCAAGCAAGAGCTGGGGGAGGAGAAAGATTCTGCCGTGCCTCTCCCTCTCCTCCAGCCTCCTGGAAGAGGGTGGTACATGGAAATGGCCATTCCCAGCTGATAGCAGATGTGATCTAGACAGGCTCAAAGAGGCACTCACTGGCCTCAGTAACATGCAATCTAAATTAGAAAGTCAAACAAGGGGCTGCTGAGGAGGAGTGCAGGAAGCATCCTGCACCATCGCTGCATCGGTGGATCCATGGGCTTGTGGGGTCTGGCACACATGGCTGGGCTCCCAGACCTCTCCAAGGCATGCAGCCTCTGCTTTGGTCATAACTGAATTGGAAAAGAAAAAATATAAATAGGAAATGCACGTCAAGGAATAAACCCCCATTTCACGGGCTTGAGAAATCCTTGTTTTTTCAATAATGAGAAATAGTTCTATGTTTGGTGAGGAGGGAGCATGCTTTTCCTGACTCAGTGTGTTTATAGAGCACAATCCTCCCTCAGCCACATCCCTCCTTCCCTTGGGTTAAAGTACAAAGGACATTCTTGTCATTCAGGCAAAAAAAAATCCCACTAAAGGAAGATGAGAAGCGGCATGTGCTGCAAGTTTTGAGTAAGATGAGAAATTTCACACTATCCTGATATCTTCTGGGTAACTGCTTATTTTATGATGACTAATAAGCAATTACTATGGTAATACTGCAATACAACATGTGTGAGGTTTGGAAATGAGAAATTATAGGTAACTACTTCGGACTCATTTCTATGGTAACAAAAAGTAATTGTCATTAAATACCAGTTATATTGCTGCTGTACCTGGTAATTATAGATTTTTTTATGCCTAGTAACATAAATAAAACCAATAAATTTATTCAAAAGGTCCACGATTGTTTACTTATACGTTGCTATATAGAATACACAATGACAAACACCTAATTAGGAAAAATAAACTCCATTGAGAGCTTGATCTTGTCATCTGAGATTGATACTCTGTTTTTCAATTTAAGGAAATGCATGAAATTCACATGTATTAAATTAAGTTAAGGGAAAAAACTCCTTCTCTGCCAGAAAAATAGGTGAAAAGTAATGAAGAGACAAGCAAATAATTGTCTGCATGTGGGGAGCTGTGTCTTACAACTGAATAAGTGATAGTAAGAACCACCTGACATATCCAGTCCCCCCCAAAAGGGACATAAATAATAAAATAATTTGGATAAAGTCCACATGTGCCTTTACTGTTGAAAAACCCTTATGAATTACATGTGAATATGAATTTTTGACTATTTCTAGAGTCACAGAAATAAAGTCCAGAAAAACATGTTTGAGATAAATCTGAAATATTTCATGTGATCCAAAGCCTACTTTTCTGATTGTGTTTCAAGTCTTTCAAAAGGAATGTTTGGAAAAGGTCAGGCTTTAAACAAATTGTGCCATTAACAAACAAAAAGTAAAGAAGATTGTCCTTTATAAAATTCTGGTGTGAATAATTTAAAATGTTTCCCAAGCCTTCCCTTTTTTTTCACATGAAACAGTTTGTTAAATTCGACTTCCTTCTCCAAACTACTTAAGTCTTTATAAAACTACGTTTCTGAGACAAAAATATACCTTTTGCTCAAATTCCAACACAGCTTTCATATGGACACTGACACTGTTTATGGTGAATCTGGTGTTCCAGTCTGGGTAGGACTGGCCTCTTTTCAGTCCAACAAATTAATTTGTTAACTCTTTACACAAGCAAGAAGTAAGGGCTGTGTTGAGTTCAAAAATATTGTCTCTGACAGTGAAATGAGAAAGGATTGGAATCAGTGTGTGCCCTCTGATCCTCATTCCCGCAAATTATTGCAGTCCCTACAATTGGGCTAGAAGGATACAGCAGTGGTGGTATTTCAGAACATTTCAGCTAATTCATGGCTTTAATTTACTGAATTTACTGCCCCAGCTACCCCAGAGAAGGAACACAGAAAAGCCAAGGAATGGGAACACTCCCTGGGTCATGAGACAGAGCCTTTAGGGAGTGATCAGGATATTCCATCTGCCTTGTCATGGCATTTCTGGGATACCACAGTGAAGAGCTTCCCGGACTAAGCAACACATCCCTTTTGGTGCCAGTGTAGGATTTTGCCTCTGAAAGGTGAGGCTGACAAATTGGAACTAATCTAAGGCGGTGTGGTACAGTCATCTCGCCTGCAGGGACACATTTCAGCATTCAGCTGTGGAATGCCAGCTTAAGAACAAGCTCTCGATAAAGGAAAGTTCAGGCCAAGCCTGGGGATGTACGACTTTTAAATCAAGAACAGTTTTTCCCCCCTCCTCAGTCTACCCCTTCCTCCCTGGGGATGGCAATATGATAATGCTGTACTGCTAAGAGAGGAGAAGAGTCGAGAAATCTCTCTTCACTGCACTAGTTTTCCTTCATTTCCTGAAGCTGTTTCACAGTTTAATCCATCAGAGAGGGTGAGATTAGTGTTATGGAGAAACTTGCAAATATTTTTATTTTTGTGCCATGCTCTTTTGAACTAAAGCTAAAGATCAAGCCGTGCACCACCCCCAGCAAAAAGGATCTTTCTATTCAGGTGAGAGCTGAGGACAAGTTGCCAGCTAGAAATGAGAGAAGACTGAAGACTCTATTTTAGTTGGGTCAAATAATGGCATCTTCCTGGGCAATTTAATTCACAAGCCCATGCAGCACAACATCATCTATGCACTGAAATTGCAAAGCCAGTTACACTTACAAGTGTAATGATACCAGGCTTTAAAGACTTCAAGAAAAGGGTGAAACCTGTCTTCCTGTTTTGGGAAAGACTCTGCATTCTTGGCCACAGTGAACAGCAGGTACTTATCATTATTCTGTATTTCAGGAGGAGCTGGGTATATTCAGCAGCAAGAAAAGGACTTTGAGGTGTATTTTTTTCCACAGAAAAGAAAGTTTAAGGGAAACAAACAAACAAACAAACAAACAAAAACAAAAAACCAAAAAAACTTTTGTTCAAATTGTGTATAGACTTTCTAAATATTCTGAATTAGAGGAGGTGCCTAATCACCCCTGTACATCCCATGAGGCACCTTGTCTTTTCATTCCTAATTGTATAGGTCCACAAATTCTTAAACTCTTGCTTATCTTGAATAAATCAGTGAAGTTTAGCATCCCAGTTCCATGCATCCTGATGCACTGAGCTCTGATATTAATTTCCATTTTTTTCAGAGCCACCTGAATATACATGCAACATATAAACAACTTTCCTCACAGGTGAGTCTGTGCTTTATAGCTGCACTACTGAACTCACTTGTTGCTGGTGACAGACATTTCAGCACATCCAAGTCACAGTCACCACCCATTTTGTCTGTTCTCTTGAGAATGAGCTGCAGTTTGTGGAAAACAGGCAATTTAACAACAAAGGAGGGAGGATTTTGGAGGAGAGCACAGGGCTCACACCCTCAGTCAGTCCTGCATCCCCCAAAATGTCAACGAAGAAAATTTCACCGGCTAGCTGTTCCCATATCAGCCTGGCTCAGAGAGTGGTTTGTTCCTATCCTGGTGTCAGGAGAACCAGTCCATCCCGTCCCTTCTCCAGGAGCTGCTGACACAGTCAGGCTCTTCATGGTGCCCACTGTGCCTGGGGTTCAGAGGACAGCCAAGTGCATCCAACAGTGCACTCTGCCAGTTGTGCAAGGCTGTGCACTGGTGGGGTAAAAGAAAAACCTCTCTCACACTGGCAGGAGATCAATTTACAAACTCAAGCATGAGGTTTAATTACCCATTTCATTATCTTAGCTTGCATAGCTCTGAATGTGAACCTTCAATGAACCAAAGAAATAGTCAGCAGCTGCTGCTTTGAGAAAGAGGGAGATAACAGGAAGAAGTTCAAATGCCTAAAACTGCTCTTGCTGCATGTGGCCTCCCTGTTTGCAAAAGCAGGGGGGTTATCCCCAGCCAATAGCTCTGTGTGAGACCCCAGTACCTGGAAGACTTCTGAAAGTCCTATTTATGTGCTAATCTGATCAAAGACCAAAAGAGATGAAGCAGTGTTATCTAGCCAATCACTGAGAAGCCTCAGAGTTAAATTTTCAAATACAAGCAAGTGATCCTTAGAGATTTTTTTAGAAATGCATCCAGTAGATTCAAGGAAATAAATTGTGATGTGCTTGTGGATTTTGTATGAGCAGGAAATAAGGTGTTTGTTGTAAATTATTCACTCAGCACTAGTTAACTGCAATGCTAGCACATTACTAGGCTTTTTAATATTCTTCTCAACATAATAGGTAGCATTTTGCTTATTATCCTTGTTTTTAAAGTTATTAGTTACATTAGAGCATTTGTAAATACAGTGAAGAATTGCAAGAAAATCAAATGTTTTTTCAACTCATTAAAATTCTCTTTAGTTCAGGAGGGTTGAAAATCCTGCATATCATGGAAAGCTAAATCAAGAGTACACCATCAAGCTCAACAATTCCAAATTAATTCACATGCCCTTTCCCACTACCTGGGTTCCCAAAAGGCTTTTCAAGTTCTGAGCCATATGAATGCCTATAAACATCTTCATATCTCTCAAAAACTATAAATAACAGTGCAGGAGAAAACCCCAACAGGGCAAGTGAACTTAGGGGGAAAACAAAAGCTGCTTAATTGCTACTGGAGTTTACTTATGTAAACTGGACGAAAGGAGAGGGATGTAGTGTCAGATTCTAGAGCCTTTTTGGGGCTTTAGTCCTGTATGGTGACACATTCTGATAAATTCCTGGTGCTGTCAGACACCACCACTGCAGTATCACTGTCTGATTTGGGATTTGCCAAGAGCTGAGTGAGTATCACTGGAAGGACACCACTTGTTTTGGAAGTTTCACTTAGAGCACACAGAACCACTGTTGAAATCACCCCCACAACTCCCTGCTTCTCCAGTTTAACAAGGAGCAAAGAAAAGGAGGGATGAGGAGCACAGATAACAGTGTCATCAATGCTGGAAAATATCTCTAAAACCACTGATTCCAGCCATTAACCCAGCACTGCTAAACTGTGTCCCTAAGCACCACATCCACACTTTTTTTCACTTCCAGGGACAGTGATTCAACCACTGCCTTGGGCAGCCTGTTCCAATGCTTGACCACCCTTTCTGTAAAGATTTTTTTTCCTAATACTTAATCTAAAACTCCCCTGGCACACCTTGAGGCTGTTTCCTCAACAAAGAGCTGCCAGCAGCCCCATTTTCTGCACCCTCTATCTTCTTCCTCAGTGGTCTCCTCACCCATACAATAACCCAGCCTTATTCTGCTTAGCAATGCCTAATTAGATCACAGCTCAAGGTAGCCTGGCTACAAAGTGAATTGTGTGATTTAGTCTTGCACTGTAAGCAAAACCACACACAGTATATTTCATTTCTCAGGGGCTTCTCCAGAGAACTGTGTGGTACATGTAATTGCCCCCACAAACAAATCATCAACTAATCAACTGCTTTTCATTATCACCTCCAGCAGCACATTTATTTTGTAAATAAATGCATTAAGAGAAAACAATTTTAGGGAAAACAAAAGATTATCTGAATACGATCACAGCAGAGGAGGTGGTAAAGTAGTAATTCAAATACTAAAATGGAGCAAAATTAGCATAGGGTGGAATGATTATTCCATTCCATGTATCCCTATCTATTACAGTACAATAACACAGTGAAATCTGTGACTTTAATGGATGATCTGGGTAGTTTAAGGGAGCTGTGATTGACTGACACATTTACATAGAGGCTGATGAGCAGCATAATGAGTGCATTTATAAAACACAGCTAAGGTCTAACTCTAAGCTGACATTAACTCCCACATCTAGAGGAGGCTTGGAGAGCAGATACCCTGCTGTCTTGGAGAGTTGCTCCCTGCCTCCTGAAGCAAAAAAAATTCCTATCTGCCCCTAGGTGAGAATTTCAGGAAGCACATGTCCATGTGAGAATCTCCAGTTTGAGAGGAATGAATTGAAATAAGCCATATAGGATTCAATGACAAAACAGTGCAAGGTGTGTAAGGCAAATATAACAACACACAGATTCATTCCCCACACCATACCTGTAATTTCCCAGGTAAACTCCATCAGGATTGAGCATGGGAGCAATCTTGAAGACCAGGTGGTCTCTCAGTACTTTTGCAATTGGATGGTGGCTCACGAGGAAATCAATTATACCTGAGAGGAAAAAAATTAAAAAATAAAAAAATTTAAAAAAAGGAGTTTGAACAGGGGGATCTATGACATCAATGATTTCCAGGTATCTACCTGAAATTTTACATATAAAAGATCAGGATGATGATTCCTCCTGGTTCCTGGCACTGCTCCTGCTTCCAACAGAACAAACCACTTGCAATCACATAGCACCTCCCACCTGCTCAAAACTCCAAGAACTTTAAGGAGAAATACCTTAATCTGTCCTCATAATGCAAGTACACCACAGCTGCATTAGCAGACACTTTTGAGTTTCCACAGAGGGAGATGTTATTGCTCATCAGCTGAGCCACGATAACAAAACCTTTCTGCTCCTAAGAGGAGAAATGAAACACCCCTCAAGCCCAGCCTGCACAGGGCTCACACTACAGCCCACCTTGGAGTGGAAATATGTTGAGATGAGCCATCTTAAATTAATTTCAGCTTACACCCAGACTTATCCGTGATGTGTGAGCACAGATTTCAGATCATCTGCGTACATAAAGTGTAAAATGCCTAAGAAAAATTGGGAGAGTTGCATACTATGTGCACTGGGCACAGTAATATTGTGCCACTGGTGGACTGGAATTTATAAGGTCATATTCTTCACTTCTTTGACACTCATAAAAACCAGGAGTAACTTCACCTCATCAGCTCCTTTAACGTGGAACCCAGGCAAGTGACAGGGAAGCAGATCCTAAATTCAGTTCCTCTGGGCACATCACAGCACCAGAGGCTGCAGGAGCTCCTTCCTCTTAGCCTCGTGCTTGGGGAGCTGCTGAAAATTGCCTCAGCCCAGGGCTGGTGCTGGGGCAGGAATCTGGCAGTTAAATTTACTGCTCATCCCTCCACTGCATTGGTACTGACAGAAATAGCTTCCAGGGAATTAATGTTGAGATAAATTGAGTTCCTGTGTAATCTCAGGACACCCACAGATAGGTCATGACAATTTGCTATTTATTGTAAGGTCCATCCTGTGAAGCAGGAACCATTTACTGAATTTCCCCAGAATAAATCAATCACTATGGTCTAGTAACAGGATAAAATTAAGCAGAGAAAAATTAAGGCTGCTCATCAGTAAAATTTCAGTAATGGTGAGCTCTATTAGAGTGTGGAATTGTCTCTCCAGGGTAAGAGTGGAATCCCATCATCAGAAACATTTAACACTGGACAGGGTAGAGCCTTAGGGAATAGCTACAACAAGCAACAATTCAGCATAGAAGGGATGGCCTGAGCTAACTAGCTGACTTCAGACCTGATTTTTTGTGATTCAATCAAAGTATTTTAAAAAGCCCCTAAACCCCAAGTTCATGTCAGGTTAAATGCACTTGTTTACAGCTTGGCTGAAACATGCATTGAAGATGAGACCAAAATCTCACATTCTGCATGACTCCTTCATTTAGCTAATTTTTTAAGGCCTGCTTTGTATTTCAAATACGAGAAAGTCTGAACCTAGGCTGCTCCTGGAATGAATTCTGATTTTCTGAGGCACATGGAGAAAAATGAGGCTTCTGAAATGTCTGAGAGGATCAAGATATAGCTGACTCTAAACATCAGCAATTTTTTTATGTCTCAGTGACTAATCCAGAAGAGGAGAGAAGAACTTTCTGTAACCAGGTCTTCCACTTGAGAAGAAACTAAACCTGAATTTCTGAGGCAAATTAGCATGTACATAATTACATTGCTCAGGAAACGTTCCTGCAATTACCTCCTCTGGATGAAGGAAACCGAACATCGATCTGCTTTTTGGCTGGTGTTGTGACTTCTGTTCATTATCCAACAGCAAGAACACCAAGGAACAACGGGGACACAGTTGGATCCTGAATAACCAGATTTCCTAACTGTGTGCAAACACGAAAAGCTTAGCTATGTTAAACTGCTGCTCTGACTGTTTCCTGGCAGTGTCTGAAACATAATCCACAGTACTCGCACCTGGAGGGCTCAAAATCACTTAAAGGGAAACAACCCCTCACTTAGTCCATGGTTTCTCAAGACACTGTGCTGGTTTTAGTTTAAAAGAGCTTGCAACTTGACTCAAACTAGACTCCAACATCACATCAGCTTGTGTTTGCCAAAACACTTGGAGGACTTAACTAATCGGAAATCAGTTTGTCCAGAACAGTTTTATCCTGGGTTAGATAAGACCCTTCAAGCTGAAATAAAAGCAGCACAATTATTGCACTGTGTGCATTGTGGATTATCGCTTCAGCAAGACCTTGGCAGCACAGCAGGCAGGCACATGCCACAGATCCTCAGGCAGCAGGGAGGACTGTGGATACCTCAGGGGTGACTGCTTTTCTTTCAGGAGGTGACACAGGAGCCCAAACTCTCAGGGCTTGGCTGTGGCTGTCACTGTGCCAATGAAGAGGATCGTCCAGGTTCTGCTCATTTTGCCCCCGTTATTGATGCAGCCTCACTCACAGAGCTTGGCAGGAGCATCTTGGCAACTGGAAGCTGCAGTTTTCAGCTTCACCAGGCAATTACTATTCCCCGAGAAAGAACATGCAATGGTGTGGAAGGCTGCACATAAACATGCAGTGGGTGAGGCTCTGCTGTGCCTGATTCACTGCTGCACCCAACTAAAGCAGCCTGACTTTGGGCACCCCGAGCTTGGTGTCAAACCCGACCCAGCATCTCCCCAGGCACCCCAATCTACTTGGGCTGCTGCAGCCAAGTTACTCATCAAATGGAGACTGCTATGATGTTCTTACTTGGCAGTCAGTTAAGCCTGAAGAAGCCTTACCCCATTGTAAGAATGCCAAGGGAGAGTTAAAAATAAAAATTTTAACCTGGAAGTAGAGGCAGTTCTAAGGATTTTAACCTAAGAATTCTAATCTGGAAGTAGAGGCTGTTCTAAGGAGCATGAGGAAAAGCATGAGACAAAAGCATATATTTACGTACACAAACCTCACCCTAAAATTATTTTAAGTATCCAAATAATCAATACAACTAGGAAATAGCTTTGTCTTTCAGAGGAACCCAACAGTTCTGGACTGTCTGAAATAGTCCAGATCAATAATGTTTACAATAAAAAGATAGATATCAGACTATTAAAAAACCCCACCCCTTTGCCGAGAACTTGGTGCTCCTGTTAATAAATCAATACAAACTAAATTTTACAGCCTCTGTAATCAGCAAGAGACATATCAGTGTATCTCATTAGGCCGGGGTTAAGAATTTGGCAGCAACCAAAGCCCATTTAATATCATTTACTTCAAGGCAGACATGGCAATACAACAGATGCCCTAATTTATTTGTTGATCTTTGTATTAAAATAACAGTTTGCTGGTAAACAGGAAGGGTAATGATGCCAGTCACCCTTGTTAGTGGCTAATAATTGCTGAAATTGTCCACTAATTGACCTGTGCTACTGTTGAGGCACTGGATCGTGTTGCAGGGCATGAAGTAAACAAGGCCACTGTAATGTTACTTTAGAGAATGACTTCTGGAAATAGAACTACTTATTGCCATAAATTTTCTTTTCACAGATGAGCAGATTAATTGGTCTGCCAATTAGTCTGCTATTAAAGAAAAAAAAAAGGGCTGCCCACAGATTGGTTGGATCTTCGAACTGTAGCCCCAGTTTGGGTCAAAGGAAATAATCCAATCTGAATCAGTCACATTCAGCTATGAAAAATAAGACAAGTATTATTTAAAAACACAAATCTCTGTGGCTGGAGATCAAGGAAAACAGCCAAATAACAAAGCATTAACTCTTCAAGAAACTTCAAAATGAAATAGACAATGTGATGGAATGGGTCTACTGAGACACATTACAGTGTGGAAAAGTTCTCCAATTAGAAGAAGCAAAACAATATGGATTATTTTCCTCTCAAGCTTTCTGGAAAGCAATTAAAATATTTATATTGCAAATAATAATATGCAATTATGGATGCTGCCTGGAACCAGAACAGCTCAGAAATCAGCATTGAGCCATGACACAAGAAGAGGCTTATTCACAGTCCACTAAAAATCCACCAAAGTCTTTACATTAACTTCAAGGAGCTTTTCATAGTTGTAAGGAAAAGGGAATAAAGAATTGAAAACAAGGAAAAGAGAAAACAATACTCACAACTGCAAATATTAGAGACACAGCCACATTGACTTAAAAATGTCAGACTTAAAAAACTGATTTATTATTAAACCCAGTTTCACTGAAACTGCACTAAATCTGGACCAAGCCCCTTCTACTCTGAGTCACTTTCTTATCATTATTCTTTCTCAAGGCTGAACGCACTTTTTCAAATTTCTCCTGCCTTCTGCAGCTCAGCACCTCTCATCTGCCCCAGTGTTTGGTCCTGTGGCATCTTTCTGCCCAGCCCAATCCAGCTGAGATTATCTGCTGGTTCTCCTCAAGCAAATTAATAATTCATGCTTCCATAACATGTCATTTCCACTGTTCTGTCAAGACATTTCCTCAATCAACCTCCTTAAACTCTGTTTAAACTTCCTGCTGGCTCTAACATGACCTCTCCACATTTGCTCCTTCCAAAGAATAGCCAGCCTTATCCCCTGCTTTTTCCATTATTCTATCCTTTCACCCTCAGTCTGACAATATATTTAATTGTGCGACTATATAATACATTTGCCCTGCTTCTATTAGTGAAAATCTAATCAGCACAGATCCTAATGCAATATGGCAACTGCTAATGCAAACATACCCTGCGCTGTATCTAGTATATGCCAAGAAAGAAGTGATTTATGTTTTCAGACCCATTTCCTAACACTGAGTAGCTGCTGTTATCCTTCACTCCGCTCACCACAGCCTGCAGGTTAAAGAGAATGTGACAATTGGGCTCTAACAGTCACAGGATCTATGGAAAATAAATGTAAAGGAGTCCCAAATGCTTATGCCTATGAAACTATTGAAACATACTGTTAAAGGAGACTGAATCCAATGTGAATGACACTATAGTTATGTTTTAGTGGAGAGTAAAAAAACAAAAATATGGTTTTGGGCTTTTTGGAGAGGTTCTTTTTAATGTGACAGTGGAAAAAAAGGTGATAATGGCCAAGCAGTTGCAATATTCTGTCCCCCAAAAACATGCACAAGACACAGAATAAATGATGGCAAGCCATCATTTTGCCACCATTTGCCTGTGAAGTGTTTCTCCTTCAGCAACAGGGCCCTCATCTGTTCAGTCTTTGTTCTGTCTTATGGGACTGCAGGAAAAAAACCCATCATTCTAAACAACAAAACAAAACATGGAAAAGACAGATGGACCCTCTTCTCCACCCTAGCACAGTGGGAAAGGTGTTACACTGCCACTGAACCCTGCCCAGCACAGGTCACAGCAATGCTGGGCCAGAGTGGGCTCCAAAGAATGCACATCTGCTCCTCCAGTGCAGCCCCCAGCAGACCCTACAGCCAGAAATGATCCAAAAATGCCTTAGTCTGAAGTGCTTCAATACCCAGCACAACAGCAAGAACAAAAATAAAAGCGTGTGAAGGGTGATAAACGAGCGGAGCTGACTCATAGTGAGGTTACTGACATGATCTAACATCATGCTGTCACCAAAATTATTCCTACAAAAGATCATCACAGAGGGGTCCATATGCACAAGATCATCACAGATGCTGACTCTGCCCCTTCTTACAGTTCTGCTCCTCCTCCTAATGTGGAAAAACAGATTGACAAACTCCAATGTGTTTTGTTTGTAGTATTTCACCCTTTTTTAGAAATGTTTCTTGGGCAGGAAAAGAGGTGAAGAAGAGTGATAGTAACATAAATCCAGAAAGAATCTATAGATTTTGAATGGTTTATTAAGCTTGCTTTATCTTTCTAAAGGTCCCTTTGGAATCCATGGCAAAACCAAGGTTTATTTCATCAAAATTATAAAAGCTAACATGTCTGGTGAAGAAGCACTGCAAAACTAAAACAGGCACCCACATAAGGTGTTAGAGGAAGGAAAATTTGATGTCTGAATTGTGTCACCAGTTTCCAAATGGCCAAACTGGTGTTTATCTGCATGCCTATGCCTCTCTCTCAGTAGTTCCTGCAATCCAGACTGGGAAGATCCAGAACAGAGTCTATTTTCCATGAACCCCTCTCTGGCCATCCTCAGCACCCCCAGGGAAAAGGCAAAGGAGGGCAAGAGTGCCTGGTCTCAGAGGGACGCAGCACCTTGCACAAAACTTGAGTGAGCACCCACCAGACCCCACTTTTCAGGTCAGACTCTTCTCCTGCTTCCTCTGCTGATGTTCAGACTTCCTTCAGACTTCCCCCAGGAAAGGCTCAGAGGGCACTTGCACATGCCTGTGGGTGGCACGTGATGAAAAACAATTTTTTTTTGAAAATGCAGAGAAGTGAACAATTTTCCCCAGTGGTTCCTGTGGACAGGAAGGTCTCAAGGGAAACAACAGCTAAACAACATCTGCCCATGACAAAACACATCAGAGCCAACCAAGGCAGGTTTGACAGCTCTAGGAAGGATGTCCCTGGTTACATTATTTCTGAAGGGTACAGAAACAGAAAGGCTGATTGATTCTCTTGACTATCAAACCTTTTGATCACACACCTATTTGTCCCCAGCTAAACAGGTGAATATTTCAGTGGTAATAAGACCTTGTTGCATGAGTTTGGTTGCTTAAAAGAACCCCCAAAAAAGCCTATAGGTCCCCATGGTCATTTCAGTTGTTTTTTTAAAGCTGCAGCCATCATTGTTATTGTAAAAAAAAAGCCTAAAAATCAGATCAACAGTTAGTATCTGGTGAACTGTGCACAGAGCCCCACTTCACCTGTTTTCCAAAGAAGTTTTAATCAACCTGAAACAGAAAAGCTGCACACCTAACTAAGGATCCAGCTGCAATAAGCAGATTGATTAGAAACACATCAAGCTATATTACGGCATGTTTGTTCTTTTATTTACCGTTTAGTCTCTCATCTATTCTCTGCTGTAACTCTTGGTCTCTTCAAAACACAGGATTAAAAGCAAAGGAAATCTCGAATAATGGGATAAAATGAATGTGCAGGAAATGAATGGGTGAATTAGATTACAGCAGATGAAACACTGAGGTCTCAAATGCAAAATGCAGGGAGTTTATTTAATTTGTTACTCTTTTAAAATGAAAATATGCTCACTGACTTGAATTAGTAATTTTCCTGTTTTAAGATATGTTAGGCTATTACAGCTAGGCCTGTTTCCAGGGCAGTGAAATAAATGGAAAACAGCCAGTCTCCCAGGGAACACAATCCTCACTGCATTTTGCCAGCCCAGTGGAACAGTGCTAATGTCAGTTCCAGAGAAAACCACATTTCTGCTGGAGGGGTTACATGCAAAGGAATTGAGAATGACTGGCAACAAATACTTCAAATGGCAGAGGTAGGCACTGTGGATTTTCTCCAGTTTTAATGTGCATGGTAAGCACAGACACTAATTGATTTAAAGAAGATTTTAAAAAGCCCATCATTCTTGACCATTCCCCTCCTCTCTCCTCCAGCTAGCCCAGGGTTTCATAAATAATTAATCTGGAATTTAGTCTGGAACACAAATCCATGTGAAGCAGCAGAAGCAGCAGTCAGGAACCTCCCAGTTGGGTTCTGTCAGTGTGAGGGAGAAAATGTCTGCCAGTTGTTGACCTGAGTCAGGGGATCCCAGCCAACACCTCCAGGTCTCCCAAATATCTTCTTTTGTATGTAATGATCTAACTGAGGGGGCTGAAGGCTCTGGTGGAGGACCACAAGTGTGTGACATAAGTGTCTCTAAACACCCCAGCAGAATATGGGGTGTGGGGACAGTGAGTGCCCATTGTGCTCCTGCATCACTGCTCTGTGATGAAATGACTGTGACCATTCTGGTGCCCACACATCTCAGCTGCTTTCCAGAATTATATAGTAATAAAAAATCCTTCTCACACAGACACAGGAGACATTTCTGCCACCACAGCCTCAAATGACATTTGGCATCTATTAAGATTGCAACTTCAATGAAGATTTGGGAAACTGTGCCATGGTAAAACATTCATGGACTCCTGGGTAAGAAAATGGACCGTATGATACCACGAGGCAGACATTATTTCCCATTTTAATGTGTCTGCTGATTGGACAGGACTGACTGGGATGGAAACCTTTAAATTTATTATGGATATTCCACATAAAGAAGGTACATTTACACCACTGCCTTTCAATTGCACTATCCTAGTATTTTTGAGAGACATCTACATTTAGACCATGCAAACAAGGCCTCAGAACACCAAAGAGCTCCAGACCCTGACACTCCAGATGCATTTCAAACAGGGAGAATACACAGTGAAATGGATGTGACCGGAATAGTCAGTCACAAATCAGCAGTCTAGAAGTACAATCAGTTCAGTGTAGAAAGTTGCTAAGTGATGAGTGTTTGGGATTTCCTATGTATTTTTATGAGCTGTTGCTCTTTCCTCATAAAAAGATTCACATCTGCTTTGAAGGATATGTGGCTGCTGGTGCTTGGCTGGAGCACAACATCCCAATTCAGTGCTGAAAAGATATAGATATACATTGCCAGTAAAACATAATTAAAGTTGGCATTCCCAGTGACTGGGATGTGGGACCAGGAGCCAGAATGCCTGATCTTAGTCTCTAGCACTGCTGATTTTTGGCAAGATGCTACCAGAGTCTGCTATCTTAGTGTGCTCAACTTGAGATAGCAATGGCCAGATTTGCAGGGCAGCAAAATTGGCATCTCTGGGGCCAAAACCAGCAGATGGATTTTCCAAACAAACTCATGAAAGCTCATTGGAGCCGACTGTGGTTGGAAACATGGCAAATGGCCACAAAATGCTAGGTGTTGAGTAAAATTCTGAATTCTGTTCTTATTCAGATGTCACTAGTGAGATCTGTGCCACTGACAGCCCAACCCCAGCCCACTCTTCCCTAAGGATAAGATTTCTGAAAGATAAGATTTCTGAAAAACAGCTCTGTAGAGGTCAAGATGGAAAGACTTTTGGTGACAGAGACAACCAGTGTTGCTGGTCAGTTCAGAATTGCAGTCCTGAGTATTCTCACTTCTGCTGTTTTCTTCCAAACGAGTCAGCACAGAAAGCAGTACACAAAGTGTTCCACAAACTATAACTGGTTCTCAGAACCTCACAGGATTACCTGGAGAGGGTAAAATGTGGCATTTAATTTTGCCTGCTAAAATTGTCAACAACAACAACAACAAAAAAAAGACATTTAAGCATTTTGTGAGGACAAGTCTAGTTCCTACTTTAAAATTTTCTAGATACCTTATTCTACCCTAAGCTTGATCTTGTCTGAAAAGAAAAAAAAAAACAAAACAAAACAAAAAAACCCCAAAAAAACCCCAAACAAACAAACAAAAAACACCACCAAAAAAAACCAAACAAAAAAACCCCAAACAAAAAAAAACAAAAGAAATCCAGAACAACTAAACAGACTTGAGAAGATGAAGAGACCACACAAATGATCTCGTTACAAAAGATGGCCTAGGTCATATCTGTGTAATCTTGTTCTGATAAAACTATCTTCTAATGTACCTTAAGACCTTGCCCTGATGCTTTGGCAGTTTAACAGCTGGAAATCCCAAAGTAACCAAAGTTTGACCCTTAATCTTATTTGTTGGACGTGGCAATTTATGGCCTCAGGACTCATTTTGATGGCATTGAATTGGATTGTGCGTCTTTTCACACTTTAGGAGAAGACACAAAACAAGGAAAAAACCCTCTAGATTGAAGCAGGGTTTGTGGCAGCAGCAGGATGCTTGAACACTTGCTCAGAGCAGCAGTGGGGTGTTGCTGGCACCATTTCCCTTGTTCCACAAGCAGGGGACTCGTGCTCCCTCCAGCAGCACCACGAGCCCAGGTGGAACACTGGGTTAATCCCTCCTGTTATTTCACAGTGTCTGCCTTTTCCTGCTCCTTGCAGCAATGGGATACCCACAAGCTTCAAAGGAGTAGACTAATTTAGAAGAGCAGAATGAGGCCAGGGCTGAATTTGTCTGGTAAAAAGTGCAAACCTGCACGGAGGGAAGCAGAGTGTCTCCTGCCCTCCGCAGGAATGAGCCCATCTCAGCCCCTTAATTGGGTGGCTGAGGTTGCTTGCTTAACCACAAACTAATCTCCCTGGGCCCAGGGGCAGTTGTGCAGCTCTCCAGCGGAACTGGTGCAACAGCAAAGACCTGTGGAATTGACTTGAAAGAACTTGTCAGGCTGACAAGGAGAGGAGGTATTGGCAGGAGCACACAGCTGCTGCTGCAGGATTGCCTGAAGGGTTCCTAAATTCAGTGCACAGCACAGACTGAGTGGGTGGCTTTGTTGGCTGCCTTTCCTTTCTTTAATTTTCTTAATATGCTGTAGGGAGCTTGGAGTTCTCTTTGCATCAAAATGAGCCTACCAATACCCCCTGGATAATGCCTCTTTTCCTCCTGGGGAAAAACAAAAGAGTTCCTGGAGAAACACTGCAAGGATCAGATGATCTTGTTCCATTAATGAATTACTAGGGATTTATCAGAATCATCCTCAAGATGTTACCTCAGAATATGATGTTCTTGGTCATTATTATTCAAAGTCTGTCCTTCCCATGAGTGTGAGTCCCTCAGATAGCTCAAAAAATATTCACTGCATTATGGTCCTCAATTTTTACAGAATTAACTGATGTTAAATACAGCTAGGATTTCAGCCTTTGAGTTGAACTGATATATGCAGAAGATTCCACCTTCCCTGATATGCAAGACAAGAGACAGCCCAGAATAGAGGCTTGATTGCAAAGAGGAGAAAAATAAACACAAGGGGAGTAAAATCCAGAATGCATGAACCAGAGTCAAGCAGGCAGAATTAACCCAGGCATCACTGCACTGTTTCCTGCTACCCTTATCAACTCACAAAACACCAGACTTTTCACCATGGCCCTGAAGGGGAGTTTCAGCTGCCCACCAACAGCTCACAGAGCACCAGCAAGCAGGTAAAAAAACAGGAACAGAAAATCACTTCATTCTCCTGTTTGCTGTTTAGAGCTGTAAGGGTTTTGCAGGGGAAATAGAGAAACTGCATCATTATTACAGAGCTGCTGCTTTACCCAGGACCAGGCTGAGCTCCCCAGAGCCTGGAAGATGACTGCTTTCTTCCCCATCATGACAACTGCAGATGTGGAGGTCAGAAACCTTTCCAGGGCCAGCAAGAAGACTGCACCACAAGTGTAAATTTTCCAAAGTTGCCTGCACTGGGGAAAAGATTCCCAGTAGAGCTATAAAAGTAATAAAAATAACGTTTGATGGACACAAGGAGGACTAAGCAGACTTAGTTCTACTTGGGAAACTACTAAAAGTTGCAGGGAATAGCCAAAGAGGAGGAACCTTCTCCTTTCAAGCCTTTTGTTGAATTGTCACCCCAGACTCAGAGCACTTCCTATATGGCCAGAGTTACCTTTTCACAATCTGGCAGCAGGTG
This sequence comes from Brachypodius melanocephalos, assembly GCA_013398615.1. NCBI lineage: Eukaryota > Metazoa > Chordata > Aves > Passeriformes > Pycnonotidae > Brachypodius > Brachypodius melanocephalos. The sequence continues at coordinate 12,199,107 of VZSR01000245.1, forward strand.
CCTTTCTTTGGGAATCAGGATCCTTTGGGATTTCAGTGTGCTTGGTTCAACAAAGGGCACTGGGAGCAGAGGGCTGGACTAGTTTTACCAAACACCTCCTCTGGGGCTGTCACAGAGTTCTGTTTGCAGCCCAGTAAACACAAGCAGCAGCTACACTGAGCTCTCACAGCATTAACTGTGCTTGCAACAACTACAGAAGCCTGAAGATGGATAGATTAGCCCAAGCAAAGAAAGTGTTGTAAGCTGAGAAGGCAAAAGGTGGATTTCTCTGGAGGCAGACGTAGAATACATTTACATATGAAAATCTAATACACAGTGAAAATGGGATAAGGGCATTACATAAATAACGAGAGGGAAGCAATGAAAAATACGTATTTTTAAACACATTCTAAAAATGGTTTACAGCATCTGCAAACGTTGTCCAGCCAAGCAAAGACCCAGAGGCGACAGGGTTGAGTCAGGCAGGTACACACACACAAACCAGAGTGGCCCTGCAGAACATCACTCATTCACACCCATCCTTTCCAGTTCTCTTCACCTGTAGCGTGTTGGGAGAATGTATTGGAGGTTGTCTCTTTTAATTTGCCCTTATTTTCAACGACCTGTAGACCTTTGCTACTGGCCACATCACAAGTGGGCTCCCCAGCTGGACAGACTCCTGGTGCCAGCCCTGCTGGGATGAAAGTGGGACACGTATTGCTGGGAAGGAGCAAGAGCACACTGGGTGTCCCCATGGGTGACGTGGTGCCCTAATGCTCTGGATCTCAAGAGGACAAAGGTGCAGGACTCAGAACAAAATTGGAATGTGGGAAAGGAACTCTTTCTTGTGCTTCAGCTCAGAACTTCAATCCGCTCAGCTGAAGAGAAGAGCTGAGGTGTCCCCTCCTCAGGACTGAATCCCAGCTGTTCCCTTCTGCTGGAGACGTGGCTTTGCCATCCCTCTGTGGCACATCCATACACTCCCCAAACCCAAACGATGGCAGCTTGGCCTGCCAGGACCCTGCACAGCCATTTGCCCTCATTTCCCCCGTGCGGACCAACGACGAGATCACTTTGTAACTCTTGACACACGAGAACTTACACTAAGCCAGCTGTAATGGCACCTTTTGGCTGCTTCATTGATTTCCACTTTATTGGGTTTGCAGGTTATACTGCTTCACTTTTCCAGGATTTTCCTGCCCTTCCGTTCGAATCAGCTGAAAAGGTACGAGGCAGTTTGTTCTCTTCGCAGCGAGGCAAAGGCCTGCACAAAGCCTGCAGGCCCCATCCTGCACAAAGCCTGCAGGCCCCATCCTGCACAAAGCCTGCAGGCCCCGTCCTGCACAAAGCCTGCAGGCCCCATCCTGCACAAAGCCTGCAGGCCCCACGCATGCGAGGCTGGATGCAGCTCTAAAATGGACAGCCAGCAGATTCCTGAGTCACAGAGGGAGAATCCTGGGGAATTTACACTCTCCTGTGTTATTTTCTGGGCATGAGAAAGGCACGAGTGGCATCACCTTCCTCAGAGGTGGCTATCCATCCCCTGGAGCCAGCGGGAGCTTCCTGCCTGCTCTGGGTTTGCCCCTCAAACACATCCAAAAGTACCACATAAGCAAAACCAGACTGAAGCAGATCTGTACCCACTTCCCCCTTGACAGATGGCATCGAGGTAGTAGAGGCCAAGCTGTTCTAATCAGTGTCAAAGGATAGTTAAAACTGAAATGAAACGTGGAAGTCCCATTTGCACGGCAAAGTCCGTAGGTTCAGTTTTGACAGGCAGATAAAGCAGGGACTGCGTGTAACACCTGAACTTTTTCTGGAGAAAAGAAAAAAAAGAAAAAAATAAAACACCAAACCAAGAAAAGGAGTGATTTATTAAACAAAAACCTAATCCTCAGGGAAGATATGATGGCCAAGAAAATGCTGGCTGCATCTGAACTTCCTCCCCTTGACTCAGAGATGAAAGCTGTGTATCTGCAAGTCACTTTCAGTGGTACTGGAGGGGACTTGTTGGATAGCTGCTTACACTAGGCTCCAGCAGGAAAATGCTTTTTTCCCTGTGGTTTATTTTTTTTGCCTTATAGAAAAATAAAAAAAAAATGACCATGTCTCTACATGAAGAAAGAAATTGCAAAAGCTCTGCACTGCCCCTCGTCAGTGGAGATGGATCTGTTCTTTTATTTACACTGCATGACATCCAGGCAAGAAAAAGCTCCACAGAAATAAATTAGGGTCACTCTCTGTCAGTGCAGATGTGCTCCTGGCTGCTAAGCAGCAGAATATGGCATAAGCCCCTACCTCCACTCCAGAGAAAATTTTGCTGTGAAAATGAAGGTGCATTGCAGATCCTAAAGGTGATGGTAATTAGCACTGGAAAGGGAATAATCAGCAAAATTTCCTCACATGAGTAGGATCCCCACAAGCACCTGACACCTCTCCCTGTGAAGAAGTGAAATTCTCTAGGAAGGTATAAATGTTTTCATCTGAGGAGCATGAGGGAGAAAGTCAGAAGGATATAAATTTCAAGAGGCCTCCAAGGATTGAAGGGGTTTATTGTTGCTGTTTTAGGAAGAAGTAGCTAAAACCTCCAGCATTTCCTAAAGAATTCTGTTTGGAGACAGTCTTATTGCAAAACCATCTTTGAAGCATATTAAACTAAGAAGCCATAAGATGCTCCCATTCCAGAATAAGAATTGCTGGAGAAATGTTCTCTTGCACTCTACATTTGCAGTCTGCCTCAGATGCAAATGAAATCTCAAGTGCCAGCAAGCCCCAGATAGAAGCTCTCCCCAAGCACTTTGCAATGATGGATTTAAACTCTGGCAGCACTGTGACCACACCAGCTGGTGTCAAGGTGCTATTTCCCTCATATCCTTGGCCATTAGGAACATTGCCAGGAAGAAAAATCAGAGTTCACATGTAACCAGGGGCGAGGACTGTCTAACTTTCTACCTTGAACAGTCAGATTGAATTTTAAGATCTTAAAGGCAAACCTAACTTTAATAAACAGCCCCTGTCACTGCATGAAGGAGCCAGACTTTAGAAGGGAGAGGTGCTACAGAACACACTGGACAAACTGAGATCCCAGTGATCTGCTGTCTCCAGGGCAGGCGACCCTCCTGAAGGGAATTAGGGGTGCAGCTCCAACAGGTTTCCAGCTCTGTTCCCTGCTGCTCCCAAGGAATGAGTGACACACCCAGCTTTTGAGAGATGTTTGCCCCTGCATTAGGGTCCCAGCAAAGCAATTTGTGCCTACATTTCTTCTTAGGTATAATTAAGCGGTACTGGTAATGAATGTGCCCCATTACCCTTTCCTTCCATCCTCAGAGTGAAGAGAAGCCAGACTGCATTGAAACAGCAAAGCCAGCCTCTGCAGGGCTGATTTTCATCCCAAGTCCCTTCTTCTTGCCCTCCAAACAAGCTTTTCCCTCTTTTCTCTGTGAGCTGGAGCAGTCAGGGTGGCACGGCTCTTATAAACCTGCACACAATGCAGCAGGCACCCGAGGAGCATGTGAGCAATGAGGGACAGAGGGAAAGTTTAATCCGAGTGCCCCTGTGTCAAAGGAAAGTTTGCAGTGGCCAAGTCCCAGTCACTCATGAATGCTGGCTCCTCGGAGCAAAGCAGAAGGAGCAGGAAAGTAAGTGCAGGGCACCTCGGGGACAAAAGGACTGAAAACAAAATGAAAACAACAACAAAGAAAATCAATTCAGTTGAACCCAGCCAGGGCAGGCAAAGAACAAAGGGTCAGAAGACAAAGCTGGAAACAATAGACCAGTAAGATTAATATCAGTTGTGAGGAAGAGCTGAGGCACTGCTGAAGGAGAATGGAAAGGGCTTAAATTATAAAAACTAGAAGAGACTCCTAATTGTGAATCCTGACCTGCAGCTTGATCAGTACAGCTCTCACATATTGCTGCACTGACTGAAAGGGCTTATCTCAACTTTGATTCCTTGATGGCAATGATGGTCAGAGCCTTTTTTTTGCCATTATCAGAACCATGCAAATGAGATCTAAACACAACCCCAAAGATCCTGTGTTTTTTACGTCTTTGTAAAAGTTTTGCATATTTATTTCCTGCCTTGGCCCAGAGAAGATCTGGTACGCAGGGGTAATACTGCTCCCTAAAAGTGTAGGACTTGCTGCCCATGGCCATACAGAGCAATAAACACAGAAAATGACCCTGATAACTGGACAGACATGGACAAGCACCTTCAGAATCCACTCAGGCTGCAATTTTTAGTGGGAAAAACAGGCCATATTAAGGAAAGCCAAGTGATCATGAAATCCAGGTGAATGAGTATTTTCTTTTTCCTATCCTCAGACATCAGCCAGAGTGTGCCAGACTGTATACAAATACGATGTGCTTTGCCCTAGAGGGAGGTTGGTAGGGGTGGGAGGAAATGATCTTTAAGCCAATGTTATCCAAAAGTATGAGCAGTCAAGAAACATTGCAAAAACAGGATGTTCAAGAGATTAATTGGGCAACCTCACATGGAGACAAAAAAATTTGCTTGCTGTTCTACAGTGAAGCCTTTCTCAATTCTCCCCCTTGAAGACCAAGGGCTCCTTTAGCTCTGTGATTACTGTAAAGAGGATTAGTTAAGCAGAGGTAGTCAAATGCCCGCTCTGGGCAAAGGGCAAACAGAATGAAACAAAGCCACTTGACATTTTTTAGCTGCACAGGGAAAGCTAACCTTGCTGTCCCAGGGATGAGGAGTTACTAGAAGCAGAAAGATGAGCACACAGGGCTGGGCTGGAGAGGGGTAAGCCTGCCTGACCAGACCAACTTTCTGTTCTTGCTACTGCAGATTGAGTGGAAGAGGTGGGACATCAATCTGCTGTTGGTGGGGAAAGATGTCTCAGCCACTGAACAGCCACAGATGACACAGCTCCTCTCTTGGGGACAGCTCAGGTCTCCAGAGTTCTGGGAATTTCTCTGTTGTTGCAAACAGCCCATGCACAGTCCTCTTCCACACCCTGCTACCATCACACCTTCTCCTCTGTTCAGGAGTTCCAGAAAACACACGTTGTGAGGGAGTGAACCAAATAACTCTAGAGCCAGAGAAATTTAAACTCATTACAAATTTCCTGCAGCTCAGGAACCCAGGTGTGTAACCTCTGGTACCTGCCTGACACCCCAGTGCATTGATTCAAAGCCTGTGGTACCCTCTGACAGCCAATGTCACACTGGGTAGCAGGAATTCCTCCAACGGTCTATTTACATCAACACAACTTTCAAAGGAGCTCTTATTTCCATTATTCCAATATGGATGCTTTATTATTCTCAGAACAACTTTTCTATCTCCTGGGATACTTCACACTAAAATCTCATCCAGGAGATTTACAAGGGACAGACAATAGTGTTTTTCATGTCGCTTTAGAAGTCAGAGAGAGTGTGTTTCCCTTTGTATTAAAGCTTAGGAGCTATGCACTTAAAGAAAAAAAAATCTTGGTGGGAAGGTTGAATGCAATTTAACAACTTTAAGAGAGCCCTGCAGCTCATTTTATGTTTGGGCTGTTGAATTCTGTTGCCTTTGTTTGCTTCTCATCATTTGGTTTCCTGAACTCCTGGAAAACAGACCATGAATTGCAGCTCCTGCTCACCACATTCCCTCACTGCTCCTAAGGGCTGAGCTGCTCCTGAAAGCACAGGAGTGTTCCCATCCTCCCCTGGCACAACTTGTGCATATTTTTGTCTGGATGCAGAGCACCATTCACTTTGTGGAAAGATTCTTTGGACCATGGGCAGTCACCTCTAGGGTGGAACTCTGCACTAGGGGATGCACTTCCCTATGGACTGCAGCCAGAAAAGACTTGCATAGGATACAATAAGTATTGAAAAGGAATGGAAGCTTTGTGTCTTTGTAGCTTTGGGGTGGCAAGAGAGTAGAAAAACATACCCTTAAAGTGGAGCTTCTGTATTGCTCAGTTCTCAGCAATGCAGCCCACAAAGAGAAGCACTGGAAAAGGCTCCCAAAAAGGCATTCCTGAACCTGGGAGCACCCATTCCTTGGTTGCATGGCCATGGCAGAACTGCCTCCTGCACCCAGAGATGCCTTACAAACACATCCTAAGAGGAACTGCAGACTAAGCCTTTATACATATGGAGGCACTCACTTGGAGTCTAGGAGTAGCCAGGACAGCATAAGTGTTTGCTTCCATTCTCTTCCATTTGGCAGAGAAGACAGAAGTGAGACTTGACAGTAATATAACAAATATGCATTTATAGGATTCCTATTCCCTGTAGAATAGTATTTTGTTTCCTGGTAGGAAACATAGCTTGGAAACGAAGATGAATTGGCTCGCTAGACAGAAGAATAAAACCGATAAAGTGAGATGCAAGCCTTGCATTTATTCAGATACACATTCAGTCTGATAGGAAATCTGGCAGATGAGGTCCCCAACTTCTGAGGACCCAATCATTACCACCACAGGAATTTCTAGGTGCAGTGCTTTTTTCTCCAGTACAGCTGCTGTTGCCAAAAGCATCTTATACCAATGGCTACAGAACTCAGTTCCTTTCCCTGAGGAGAAATTTATACCCTGGAGATAGCTAAGCAAGGTCATCACCTCTGCCACTTCAGAAGGGTTCTTTTCAGGTGTAAAAGCTGAATTTACACTTGCATGTAAAACATGTCCTGGCCTTCAGTTACTATCACTTATATACTAATGCTCAAAAGATTTACGCATAATAAAAGAAACAGAAACGCAGCTTTTAACCCTGAAAGTATATTCCTCCTCTTTCTTCAAAAGAAATGACAGAGTTTGGGTAAAATTCCAAGTAGAAGAAACAGGCTTCAAAAGGACCCTTCTCACACTTACGACTGTGTTTCCCACAAGAAAATAAAAAACACAAATTCCAAACAAATAACAAAACAAACCCCAGAACACAACAAGAAAAGCCCGACCCAAGTGACATTTATTCTATTTTAGCAACTTCACTCTCCTACTAACTCCTTCAGGTTTCCTGCAGGATCAAATTTGAAGAATTTGAAGGCACTGCCTCCACAAAAAAACCTAGAAAATAGTTTTAGGAGGCCACCTTGGAATCTGTCCAGGATTTAAATCCTTCACAGCACCTGGAGCATCCTGGTGACATAGAGAGCAAGTTCAATTACCCACCAGCCCAGTGAGTTATAGTGAAACATCAGAACTTGAGAGACAACTGCTGGGAGACTTGTTTTCGGGCACTCTGTTGCCTGCTATTTCATTCTTTAAATTTAGAATCAAAATTTGTACAAGTTTTCAGATTTTTTTTCCCTGCCCTCTGCTGGCAAGAGGGTGAAGGTTAAAAATACAGACGAAGAATGCAAACAGAAAAATCAAGAGACCTTGCCCTTCGTTTCATATCATCTGATTTAAGGTGAAGGAAGAAGGAGCATTCATTTAAACAGCCATAAAAGAAAAAAAGATTGATCAAAAAGTAATTTTTGCTCCGTTTCTTATGGAAAAGAGTCCCAGGTGTCTGTGTTTCTTATATTTTCTTTTTAATGGCTGTTCCCTTTTCAGCCCGTAAGATTCAAGGTCAGCTCTGGGTCGAATTACACTGAGCCTAAGATGCTCAGCAACTTCAAACCCAGCTGTGGGCTTCCTCTCCCTCTGGTACTGCACTGGGCTTTCCATTCTGGCATCCCAGCCTGGAAAATCCTATTGGAGTCTTAGGGTACAAATTTTCATTTCTGCATTTCGATGGCACGGTGGATGCCACACTGGCAAATCAACAAATGGCAGCCTACTAATAGGACACTAAATCAATGAGTAAAATACATGTCCTGGTACATCTAGACATGGTTAAGGCTGGAATTACAGGCTGCTGGGAGAAGTCAGAGCATACAGGATAAACTTAAACCCAGGAGTGTCTCTTACAACTTTCTGTGTATGTGAATAGTGAGGGACAGTCGGTTTACTCGCACAAAGAAAATAAAATCTAGCAAACATAGGAAAGAAAATAAGGCTCTGAGAATATTGGGGGCTAAAAATACCCTTATTGCCAGATCTTGGATCAAATCCAAGCCTTTTGAAAGCTGTGTTATGGCCAGTGTTTAGAGGGTAGGGGCTTGCACAGATTTTACACACATTAGTGCACACTGTTACCTGACATCTGTAAGAGTTAGTTTATTTGCCTTTATAGTAAAGTATGGAAGAGAAAAGACATTTTCTTAAATGAAAATACCACAAGGGAGAAAAACGAGGAAAAATATCTAAGAAAGGAAAATAATCTAAATCCACAACTTCAGAAATATCCCTCAGAAATCTGAACAGCCCAAGAGAGATGAGTTCAGGCTGTAAGATGAATTTACACTTCTTTGTGCTCACTACAAAAGCCCTCCAGGAGCAGCAGTGATTCCAGTTGGTTAGAAAATGGTCTATAAGAGCAAAGTGAAAACAAATCCTCCTAATCCTGGACCCTACTCCTACTTATTCATCACTAAAAGTGGTACAAACATCAATACTCATGGTGACAATCACCATCTGAGGAGGAGAACACCACCCTACCTTTGGATGTGAAAAGAATATGTGAATATTCTGAATATACTCTGTGATGACTGGGTCTCCATTTCTAGTCCTGAGCTCCACCACAAGCAGTTAAGAATCACCAGGAAAACTTCCTAAAAAGGCTAACCACTGTACTAACTCTTAAAAGACCAAAACAGAAACAAAAGGTCCTTAATCCATCTTTATATGAAGAGGCCCTTCAGGGTTCTGTCTGCCTTTTAAGGAACTGAACTGCAGCTTGGCAGCTGCACCATGTGTGAAATATTACAGCATTTGTTTGTAAATGCTGGATGAGGTGCCCGATGATTCCAAAGAGGTCTGGCTACTGCTGCAAGCACCCCACAGTTGGAAGACGACAGAAATGTGTATCCAAGTTTAAAATACTTGCACATTTGCAGGAATGAAGGGCATTTGTTTCCAAAACTTAGTTTTTAGTGGATTTGTCATGGTAGAATATGAAGAAGAACGACAGAGAAACAATTTTGAACAGAGAGATGACAAGCGCCTTTTTTCCCCCCCACAGGAACACAAAATCCTTGCTTAGATTCATAATATGTGTGCAAAGGATCAAAAGACAGCCACAAGGATCTCCTGATGTATTAAAGCTAGAAAACTTGCTTCTCAGGGACCTTGGGTAGTCAAAAAAAACCCAAAAAAACAGAGGCTGTAATAGGTAGCTTCTGTCAGGTCCCAGGAAGCTCCTGTTTGGAGTGTACAGCTAAAAATCCCTCAGCAGAGAGCAGGCCAGACAGGGCAGGAAGGGAACTGGCCAGCTCCAAGACAGGTAGAAAAATGAGTAAGGAGTCAGATATTATCTTCAGGCTTTAAAGAAGACAGTGACCAAACTGAATAAAACCAAAGATCAATGGGGAAAAATGAAAACCAAAAAATATAAAGCTTTTAGGTAATTTTCTATTCCCCTATGGACTGATTCTCCAAGCTTGGGCAGTCATAGTTCTGATCTTCCATCCACAAGATGCTGCTTGCTCGTGAGGAATCTTTGGGATCAGTTTCCAGATCTTAATACTCCAGGTGGTGAGCATCATCAAACATTCAAGAAGAAATCTCTCCACCAAGGAAAAAAAATAATTCTGACATGTACCATATGCACTGAGCTGGCATCTGGATATAAAATCTGCAACACCTAACTATGCCAAAAAAGCTTCCTGAGACTCCAGAAATAAAATTCCTAGTGTGCCCTCAACTTGACTGCCAGAGGAATCTTTTTTATCCCTTCTTTTGATCCTCCCCCGTAAGAGTTTCCAAAGATGGAGCAAGCACCCAATTTCACATTTGGCAGCGCTAGAAACAATGCTGCAATGGCCTTGAAATATTTGACATTTCTACTTGTCTGGATGCTAATTCTGCACAGGAGGCAGCTCTGCCTAAATGGGGCAGGGGCTCAGGGCAGAGCCCAGTGCCTGTGAATCCAGGCACTCCCAAAGAAGCCAAGCATGACCTGTAACTGCAGCCACAGGAAGTTTCTCATGTGCTTCTCCAAAACTGATACCTTGATACCACCTTGTAATTTTTCTTATATCTCCTGCCTTTTTTTTTTTTTTTTTTTGGTTGGTTGGGTTTTCTTTGTTTGTTTTTTTGCTTTTTTTCTTACAAAGAAAAGTTTCTATGAAGCAATCAGAGCATGACTTCTATCAAACTGTTTCATCAGGCTAAGCATGCCACCCGCTCTTACACACCCTTTTTTTTTTTTTTTTTGATTATTTCCCTTTTGAATAAACCTTCCATTATCAAAATAAAATAACATCATTTACAAAGCACCACCTCAGCAGCACGCCTCAGCTTTCATTTCACAGAGCTATGCCAGCAGCCACAAACAGAATCAAAGCAGCCAATTAAAAATCCATATTCATTAACAAACATCATGTGTGCTATAATGCCCTGCATTGACTGTGGCACGGCAGGAGGTGGGAAGCTCGCTGAGTTTTCCTGCTCTCAGTCTGAAGCGTTGTTTTATTAGAGGAAGGGTTTTACCTTTGCTATCCCAGGCCAGCAGGGAGAGTGTCCTGCAAGCCCATGGGGCTGGGGCAGCAGAAGGGGCAGGTGCTGACCTTGTGCCTCAGAGAGATGCCAAACACAGCACCTCAACAGGATGGAGAAGCACACAGAGAAGACCATGAACGTGTGCCAGACCCTCCCCACCAAGGTCTTTGGGTGCCAGCAGGGCCAATGGCAATGGAGTCTGCAGCATCACGAGCAGACAGCGGAATAAACTCTGCATATGCTTGATTGATGCAACTCATCGGCTCAGCAGGGCCAGGTCCAAGCTGCTGCAGTGAATTACCAAATTGCCCTGGCTCCAGGGGAGCTGCTTTGATTTACACCATCAATGCTTTACTGCTTCAGACAGTCACATGCGTAAGTACAATATTTCAGGCCTATACAATGAAGTTATATGAAGGCGTGCCAGGGTTATTTATTTATTTGTACCCACAAGCCTGAGATTTACAACTCTTTATAAATACAAGCTGGGCAATTTGCTTTCTATTTTTAGCAGGAATGCTTTGTGCAGGAAACAGCTGTCAGCCACTGGGAGCTGTGCTCCTCAGAGCAGCAGTTTCAGACAAAGAGAGGCCTCTTAGAATTCAACTGGAGAGCTAGGGTCACTGCTTTGTGACGGAAAAGAAGCTGGAGATAGTACACAGCAAGAAAAAAACAAGCAGTTAACAGAATAAACCCCAGAAAAACGGGCTGGGAAAGCTCTAAGAAAAGGACCTTTACACAAATATATTGCATATGAGTGTGACTGTCTCATTCTTCCCAAAAAGCTTCAGAGCCCAATTCTGTCCATTTCTGACCACGTTCAGCAAACATCCACGAGACTTGGAGACGATCCATCCCTACGGCCTCAAGGAGGTCAATCAGCTGCATATTAGATGAGAGATTCTGCTGATAAAAAGAGCTGTGGAAAAATCTGCCATGTCCCCTTTCAGAGCCAAAGCCATCCACACCACACACCAGGAACCCACATCCCACCGGATCTGCCACCTCGGTGCAGACACTCACCTTGGCAGACGAAGGACGAGGGTGTTTCCCCAGGATGGACCCGGGCAGTGATGAACACCACTTTCTGTTCAGCCCCTGGACGCAGGTTTGCTGCAGCAGAAAGGAACGGGGGGAAGAGAGGAAAAAAGAGAAATGAAGATCATTAAACTGTGCCCCAGATGTAGAAACAAACAAAGGTTAATTTTTGAAACACATCCTTTTATGAAAATCGGTCACACGTTACAAACAAGCACGATCTCTAACCAAAGAGGCAGCATTTCTAAGAATTTGGGAAATTAAAAAAAACAAACCCAACAGGTCTCCTTCCCAGACTGCACAAGGGCTGCAAGACTAATGACATGCAGCCAAACCTGCAACGACAAATTTAGCTCTCTTCTTAAACCCCCAAGATTTACTGCAGCGATTTTAACTGCCCTGTAATTGTGCTCTCACTCGTGATAAATGTCCCCTGGGCCACAGCAATAGCAGTGGGGCTCCAGTCAAGGTAAAGCCAATTGCACCCTGCACTACACTTGGTACAAGCCTTAACAGTGCCAGGCAATGGCAAAGTGCTACAAATTATATTTATTAGGCTTTGCTCTGGAGGATTTAGAGGTGTTGTTTCTGGGGTTTTTGTTGGTTTTTTTTTTAATCTTTTAAGTGTTTGGGATTGCATCTGCTCTAAGTGAAAGAAAAGTTAAAAAAAAATAAAGTATAGAAAAGAGACCAAGATTAAGTCCAGGAACCTTCTCCAGTGAGGGCATGAAAATATGCCATTTTCCCTTCAAATTGCAGATAGGTGGAAGGCAGATTTAGATCCCAACTATGCTGAATTTAACTTGGGTTAATCCCTCAGTTTTGAAACCACAACACCTCAGCCACCTGCTTCAGCCAAAAACTACATGGGTCAACCAGGATCCTTTCTTTGTTTGTGCTGTGACTGCATTTAATAAACAGCAAATGAAAATTATGCTCTTTCAAAATGGGTTCTGGGAATTTTAAAGACTCTAAGAGGTCAGGATCTCTGTTAGATGTCTTATCTCAACCTGAACACACACAGCATGGGTAATGCTAAACACAGCAGGCTCCAATTGCTAAAGACAGTTTAAATCTTTGTTTTGAAGTAAAAAGTTTACAGACTGGAAACTAAATCTGAGCTTTTTTGCCTTTGTTTTTTTTTTTTTTTTTCTAATTAGGTAGATGTATTGCACACGTCTTGAAAGTAAGACTTTTATTTTCAAAGATGTGCAAGAGTCCTCAAGACCATACCTTAATTTTTTTTTAATTTCCCAAATTCTTGGAAATGATCCATTTTCCCCATGGCAAAACGCACCTTACAGAACCATAGGAATAATCAATACATTTTTTGCTGTTTTCAGGAGACAGTTGCAGCAGGTTTCTTCTTTTATTTCCTTAGCATCTCAAAGTCCTGCCGCTGCTCTCCCCATAACTCAGCCATTCATTTGTTCTTTCTTACACCAGCTTCACTGTTCTCTGATGTTTTTGAACCCCAGAGGCAAAGAAATATAAGAAAGAAAGTCTCTGCCAAATCCAGCAGCTGGTGAAGTCAATTCTCTTGGCAGAAGAAAAGTGAGAGGCAGCGAAAAGGAGCACAACCCCATCAGCCAGGAGTCGATGACCATCCCACACCATTTGCATTAACATTAAGTAGTGTGGGAGGAAGGAGATAAATCAGCAAACCAACTTTAAAGAACAAAGGGAGAAGGCTGGGATCCCTTTTGCAAGAGGAGATGAGTTTTCCTCCCCTCTTGGAAAACCAGCATTGCATTAAAGGGACTGTGGCTCAGCACAGATGTGATGCTCAGCAACACGAGCGCCACTCTTTGGAGCAGCACTGCTTAGGAATCTTTTGGACAGATGATTGGTTTAGGCTGTTTAGGGGCTTTGACTTTGTTCCCAATTGCTAAATTGTTGTTATTTATGCTTCATAACACTTACTAGAATCATTGTTATAATCAATAATTTTCACTATGCAAGTCTGTTTTAACTGGCAATAAATTAAAATCCCCACAAGTCGAGTCTGCTTTGCCCACAATGGCAACCTGTAAATGATATCCCTGTCTTTCTCTTGACTACGAGCCTTTCCTTTTTATTTTCTCCCCCTGTCCTGGATAAGAGAGAGCAGCTGTGTGGGCATCTGGCTGCTAACCAAGGTTAACTCACTAAACAACTGTAAAACACCATTTCATTTTTAAATTTAAGTGTTATATTAGAAATACATCCTATTTTCTACTTCAGGATCAAAAAGATCGATCAAAATTAAGAAGATTAGAAGTGTATAGCTTTGCTTAGTAGATGCCAAAAGCACTTAAGCAAAATGACAGAAAGGCACACTCCATTTAGCCACAGCTTTGAGACTCGTGGAAATGCAGAGACATCTGTTGTGGTACCACTTTTACCCTTCTGAACACCACAGCAGTGAATCTTAGAAACAAAATTCTTTGACAAAGCCAGGTTTTATTGGAAAGAAAGGAAGGTAGACGTGTCTGGAATGGTCCCTTTTTAATTTTCTGTTCTGGAAAGTACCTTGAAGATTGAAATGAACATTTTCTCTTCCCTTTGAAGGCTACCACTGTCATCATCGTGGATAATATTTGCCTTGGCTTATGACTGAGACCTGAACAATCTGTCAGTGTGTGTTACACCCTGGTGTCCTGCTACTCACCCACTGCCATCCTGCCCCTGCTCAGAGGAGAATGCCCCTGAGCAAAGCTGTGAAGATCTGAGATGCTATTCAGAACAATCAGCACTAACCTCAACATCTATCCTGGCTCTCCAGCAACCACAGTAGTGATAAACACCATGCAAATTTCATACTGAAAAGAAACTCAATGAGCTGCAAGCAAGCAGCTCAGATCTCTCACTCTGAATATCATTTGTGCTGTTTGGCCCTCAACCCATGTTCCTTCCCCTCTAAAGCTTCGGCATGTTCAAGCCAATCACTTAAAACAACCCCACTGGCAGCACTCCTTCAGCTCTCACCCAGGAAACAGCAATTTCCACTCCTGGTTGCTTATTATGCTACTGCAACTGAAGCACGGTCACACAGAAAACATTTTCTACTTACAAAGAGAGAGTCAGATCAAATTCTAAACCATCACAGGAAGGCAGGAAATTCACTTAGCCATTTTCATTCAATTTTCATTTTTATGCTACTATAAAAACATGAAAATGACAGTATTTGTATATAGGAGCTTAATGGTAAGTATCTAGAAATTTCATGCAGAAATATTAAATTTATGCAATTCCATTTGCACCACCAAGATGAAGCACTATAACAGAACTGAGGTAGAACATCATTCCTCAACACCCAGGATGTTTTCTGCTACCTTGTAAGACCAGAATCAGACTGCAGGTTTGTGGTTTCTTCAGGTCTTGCAGCCATGATGTAGCTAATGATTCAAGTTCACAATTTAGCAGTAAGGATGAGAGGTCTGACCCTAAAAGTCTGGCCCAGAAAGCCTTTAATGCTGGTGCCCATCAGGAGAACGTGGGAATGAATTTCACTCCTTTGCAGAGGACTTCAAAGCTAAGAAAGGTACCAGAAAAATCTTGTCATCTGTGGAAGACCAGAAGGCTCTAACCCATGGGAATCCATCATCCTAAAAACACATGGCCAAATAATGATTCAGTTGGAACACCCACGCACATTTTAATGGAATGTTATCCATTGCAGACGAATTCCATATTGTCATCCTGTCTCAGGTATTTTGCGGTATGAAGTGGGCTGTTGCCAGCGTTTTTTATTTAAAACCCTGTGAGTTAAAGACTCCACAGAGGAAATTGTAGCAACTCCATTGCATTTCACTCCTCTGTGCCACCTTGGCTCGTTTGTGTCCAGCACAGCTGGAACATCTGTGTTAGACATGAATGCCTGTGTCGGTGCTGCCCCAAGTGCCTCGTCTCCACCACATTAACCTGCTGTGGCAAATCAAATCCAAGCAGCATTTACTGTATCCTGTTTTTTCCTAAGAGATCAGATCAGCACCTAATTCCTTTTATTTTTGCTCCTTCTGGCCACAAATGTCATTTTGGGTAAGAGTGCGCATCCCAGCTACGCAGGAGAGCAAAGGAACAGCGTTTTTGGTCACTACTGAATCCCACTGGACTTGGTGAGGTCAGATTTTCTTTCTTGCCTTTTTATAGTAGTCTTGAGTAGTACAAAGAAGCTAAGTGGGACAGAAGGTCAAAATGATGCCATTTGTACCATAGAGTGATGAGCAAAGACTGGACTACAGGTTTTGGAGGTCAGACACCTATTCCTGTGTAGTTTTACCCGAAATGGGAGGCAGCAGTACTTTATCTCCCATCCAAAAGCCATGGGAGGTCAGGCCTGTGATGGGGTAGCACTGCTGCAGGGGACCCTCACTGCTCACAGACTCCCCTCACCTTCAGTCTGTCCTGCCTAGGTTTTTTTTTAGCAAAGCCTCCTTTGCGCATGGGCCGTCTACTCAGCAATGGTCCTGCATGTAATGCTCGAAACTGCACCCAAAACCTTCCAAGTTTTGGATTTTCATTCAGGCTCTGTCCTTGACTCTGTCAGGTGCTTAAGTACATGATTTGTTTGACGGACTTGTATCGTGCTCAAAAATGTGCTTAACTATAATTTTGGCATGAGAGCTGTGCTGAATTGGGGCCATTTTGCAGGAAGCCTGCCTCTGACATCATTGTCACAATGTTTTAAAGTTCGAGATTGTGCAACTATTGTCCTTTATTGCCCGTTTTATGCCAAAGTCTCTCTTTCTTTTTACATTCCTCTTAAAAGCAAAGCTATTTTGGAGCATTTAATATTATTTAATCTCTTTACTCTGGCAGCAGAGAAATTACAGGAACCATTACAATGGTCCTGTGTGAGCGTATGCTTTATTGATGTATATGCTGACCTAATATCAAATTGATTTTACTCAGCTTTTCTGCTGACCACGGAAAAATGCAAATTGGGTATTATATTTGCACACTAATTTTATTGGGCCCCTGTGTCTTCATAAAAAGATAAAGTTTGGGCTAATAAAAATAAAACATTTCTGGGGCTAATATAGGCAAATGTTTATGTAGGCAGGTAACAAATTGGTTTGTCATTTAGGAGAACATAAAGAGCACTAAAATCATCTTTAGGCAAAATAGATTGGTGGCTTTTGCTTAGCTTTTAGCTTTCATTTGCAAAATCAATTTAATGTAGCACAGTGTCTCAAAGAAAGGGTGACACAGGATTAAGACATTAATTGTATTCCCCCTCCATAACTCCCCCGTATTCAGAGGCCCTGGGATTTGAGTTTGCTCTTGTTCCAAGCAAATTAAATATATTTCAGCAGAAAATGGGAAAAAGGAACCTTTAGACTTTTGCCATGTGTGAGCATCCTATTAGGACAAACAGGGTCAGGTGGGAAAGTGGGACTCAGCATGCTGCAGGCAGATGCTGACAGAGTTATCAACACTTGTCACTGCCACCAGGAATCTGAAAGCAGAGTACCTGTGTGATGTTCCTTCTGGATGTGCCTTTGTTCCCCCCTCCTCTTCCCTCTCAGCCCTCTGTAGCAATGCCCTGTGCACTGCTAAGGGCCTGCAGCCCTGCTGGAACGCAGCTGAGTGAACTTGGATGACAGTTTAAGTAGACAGGCGTGTATCACCAGCCTAACTTCTCTTTATCAAAAGGAACTGGCCTATTTACATGTCAGAGCAGGCACTATTTCTGCCCAGCTCTTGGTTTTCA
This sequence comes from Brachypodius melanocephalos, assembly GCA_013398615.1. Classification (NCBI taxonomy): domain Eukaryota; kingdom Metazoa; phylum Chordata; class Aves; order Passeriformes; family Pycnonotidae; genus Brachypodius; species Brachypodius melanocephalos. The sequence goes on from VZSR01000245.1 coordinate 12,216,318, forward strand.
TCCTCTCCTTCCCCTTCCTTCCCTTGCTCGGTTGCAGGGTGTTTTGGAGGGGTTCCATGTGGTGGGAGGTTACATAAACAGTTTTGATGTTAATACTTGACTGCATTTTCAACTTAATAGCCCAGCTAAGGGAATCTGACTGTGAAGCAAAAGGCCAGAAATATCTCCTGGTAAAATTATGCTAAAGCACAGATCAAGCGACACTGCAGAGCTATTTGCAAAATCAGAAATGGCAATGACTACAGAGCAAGAGCCCCCTTACCTCCCAGCCCCATTTGCTTGTTCCTAATCTTCACTATATCTTGTAAGCAACCATTTTTCCATTTGGGCTTTCTGATACTGGCAGCTCACTACGTTTTCAAGGCAGGAAAATTAACTGCACGCAAAACCAGTCAGGGTACACTCACATCTTTCCTCCCTTCTCATCTCCACTTTAAAAAACCTCTCAAAATGACTCCTAAAAACCTGAGGTTTTGTTTTTAAATGATACATATTCATTTGAATGTTGGAACATACAGTCCTATGAATAAGAACAGAAGTCTGGAATATGAACAGCACATTATTCGTCCTCAAATGGCCAAGGTGATGACAACTCACAATTAAGGATGCAGACAGTAGCATTTAATGTCACCTACCTGCATCACTGTCATATCATAACAGTTTAGCAGGCAGGTCCCCAGCCTTTCCTTTTCCCTCTTCTGCTTTGCTATTTATAAAGTCAGGATGGAGTGTAGATCAACCCCTTGCCCTCCAGAGACCGGAGGCACACAGTAAATTATGGGAAGGCTAAGTGGTACATCAAATGTGTCTCCTCAAAGCTATACATCATCTTGTTAAATTTGATGTCTAATCCCAGAACCCCAGAAATCATTCCCAAAATCCCAGAAAATGCATGTGTCCTTCAGATGATATAGAACAAGAAAGTAAAGTTTACCTGCAGGGAAAAGAAAAAAAAAACACCAAGAAAAAAATTCTAGACACGATTTGCTAAAGTCTTCATTTTACTTGATTGTCTTTCAGTGCTGTTTTTTTAAACATCATTGACTCAGAACTCACCCATCTGTATTTGGATACATGAACTCTGATCTACAGTACTCACTCTTTTTTCCTTGCAATGGTCGACAATAAATTACAAACTGAATAAACCAAAGCACATCCTATTTATCTCTCTCTAAAAATCTTACATCTGATAGAAATGCAGTGTCTTACATATGCAGCAGCACTTCTCCAGTCACCACCAGTGACAGCAACCATGATCTTCAGCCATTCCACAGGGTTTTCTTAACTGAGCTCCACAGCCCCTCACCAGTGAAGAGATGGAAACACCCAGGAGCTGCCTGCTGCCCCAGAAGAAGTAGAACTCATCCTTTGGGAAGGAATCAATACTAACTGGTATCTTTCTTGCTCTCTCTGTTCAGAGCTATCATCCCTCTAGAATTCTCACCATCCCAGTAGCCTTCACTTTTTACAAAGGGAACTAAAATATTCAGATGCAAGACATTTCCACCTGAAATACTATATTACATGGGTACTTTTTCAGCCTGTCTTTAAAATCCAGGGATTCAAAAGATGATGCTAGGACCTGTTAAAAAGCAATTTTCTATCAGCTCTCTCCAGTGGAGAGGGCTACAGCTATGTTTGTTTCCCATAAGTATGCATGGACTTAAAGATAAGAGAATAATTTATGTCAGAATTCCAGCCAAGGTAGAAAAGAGGGAATTAACCACCCCCTCACAGAGTAGTCCAGCAGTTACAGGAGCAGCCAGGACACCTTTGATCCGTTTGGGGATTTTTTTTTTCCAGTTTTCCTGTGGCTTTGCTTGTGATTAACTTTAGTGCTCAGACTTACCCATATAAAAACTGAGCAAAACCATGTGCACTTCAGAAGAGAATTGAGAGTCCCAGTACAGCTATTCCCAAAACTCTTCTAGTTTCTTTGAGATGCACAGCCACATCCTTGTGCTCATCATGGATTTTTCCAAGGAAGGCAGCACTGAAAATGACATTTAGAGCTGCCATGAGATGCAACTCCAGAATCTGTGAGTCCAGCATCTCCAACTTGTCAAGGCCAATGGATAAAAAAAGAGGGAAGGAACAAGCTGCAACACAACATGCAAAAATCAGGACAGATGTTTCTAGGAGGGTGCAACTAGAAAACCCCCATTCACTGGGGCTAGGTCTCGTATTATTCACTTAAGAAACAGGCAAAAAAGTGTAACAGGAGGAGAGTTAGGAAAAAAGAAAAATTGGAATGGCATGAAATAGTGGAGAAAGTTGGAGACCTACTCAGGTCTCTCTTTGTGAGGTAAAAAAACTGAAAAGCAACCAAAGTTTCAGCCTGCTGGGCTAAAGTCTCAAACCTGGGGGAGCAGTGAAGCAGCACAACCAACACTGTCACCGATTAATCTCCTGTGTTCCACCTTTTTGACACTGACCTGAACAACGTGAACCCTTCTCTCTCTCATTCTTCCTAAACACCCATTGAAAAGAAGTGGGGACATGATCAATTACAGGCCACAGGAGATGATTATTTTTCTGATTTATGTGTTGCATCAGACCCTCCCTGGGCAGAAGGACAAGGACCGACAGGGTTAGAAAGAATAAAACCTTCAGTGTACACAACCTTGAAAGCAGTGATTCCAGGCAAGATATGCAGGGTGTTCTGCAAGGGGTTTTGGCCTTTGCTGAACTATGGCTGTGAGCTCTTCAGTGGCTGAGCCAGCGGTCAATAAAAAGCAACCTGCTGAAATGAGATTCATGAAGAGCCATGCTCCTCAGAACGTGACACTGACCTCTCTGGGAAGCTCTCTGTTTGGAGAAAGGCTTGAGCCCACAGACAAGAAACAGACACCAGTGAATTGTTTCTCTTTTCATATTCATCTCTTGCCTGAAATCAAAATTCAGCCCCAAACATGCTGCACTAGAAATTAAGATGCTCAGTAGAGGGTCTTACACACCAAATTCAAATTTTGAAATACTTCAGCAAGATGGGGGATGCAGACTACCCTCAGGGCTGAAGTACACACACCCCCAAGGCAGCCAGGAGCAAATCCTACTTTACTGTAATGTTAGACATTGGCTTCAAATCAGGGTGAGAAACCTGTTCTTCATGAAAGCAGGATGGCAAAGATGGGGTGGAAAAGGCCCCCTTTTCACAGGTGCCTGCTTTTGTTCATTGGTTCTTGGCAGATTTTAATCACAAGGACATGATGTCAGGGAGTCCGTGGCTTGGGAGGAGTCAGCAGCCCTAAATCAGCTTTGCTTAGATGTGTGCACTCCATTCACTGGCAATGACTCCAGCACCAGCAAGTGTCACAGACATGACCTCAGACAGAAGTGCACTGAGAATATTGGACTTACATCATAAATCGCAGAGTCTGGCAAGAGAATGTCCTGTCAAACCCTTGTCCTTTCCTTCAAAAGAAAGGGAGAGATGCTTGCCTGGAGGCAGGGCACATTCCACTCTCGTTAAGGGCCAACAACTAAGCAAGCTGCCATTCTTATTCAGATGCTGCTTATGACATTTTCCCCTCTGTTGCAAAAACAATTATCTCGAAGATGTTTAAATTCCACCTGGGCACATAAAACCTTCTCTTTCCCCAGCCAACCTGCTGCCTCAGTCCCCTGCCTTGCAACAAACTGAGAGCATCTCCTCTCACAGATGTGATCCCTCTCAAAGCTCCCTGTAAGCACCACATTAACTTCATGTGCACAAAAGTGCCCACCGATCCTAATTGTCCTTTTTGTCCTATCATTAGTTGGCAATAAATTCCAGAGGCGCAGTCAATCAATACAGCACGGGGCAGAAGGGAAAACACATTTTGTTGCCCGCACTAGACACACACTGAAAGGCTGTGAGAGCTTTGTAAAACCTCTCTAGTCAGCAAACTGTTAAAACCAATTTATACACACTCACACTCTCTCTCTCTCAAGGCAATAAGCCTATGGAGAATTTTAATTAAAGTCAAAGGAGCCTTTAAAAGTGGAGGGGGAGAAATCCAGCGCAGCGAGAAATAAATTAATAAAAACACGCTCCAAGTTGAAGCTCAAGGGGATCACTCTCAGTCATCATTTATTTAAAGGATGGGACACGTCAAAGATAGGAATGTCAAGTGGGAGATGCTGTGAAGCAGCAGAGGACAGAAAAGGGGCTGACGAACTGCATGCCACAGCTTCTGTAGCAGATCATTTTTTGTCACGTAGGTTACACCTGTGGCTGGCCACCTGCTGCTTGATACTCACTAGCTCTCGAAGTTAGGCACTGAAATATCTGTATTCCCTCTCACAGTTGATCTGGGAAGGACCTTTTAGCTCATCTAGACCATTCTTATGTGGTCAGCACTCAATTTCTCTAGAAAATTATTCCTTTCTCTCAGCCTGAGGGTATTTTTCTTGGTATTTAGCCAGCAGTTTCTTTTGCCGAATTCCATCCTATTTGTCACTTGCTTCTTCCCTTGGTGTTTGTATAATTTTAAATTGACTTAATTTTTTCTGCATTGTTCTAGCTTTTACTTGGGCCATAGACTGCTCCAGAGGAACTGACTGACCCCTCCAGATGAACTTCTACAAACAGGGAAACTACAGATCTGTTCCATTCTCCTGTTCCAGAGCTCAGAGGAGAGCTGGCATCCTGCTCCTCACCTGTGACTTTTGCAGCCACCAAATCTTGTAGCCTTTTCCATAGCACAGGGAAGAGATTTCTTCACTCAGGGCCAGTTGCAAACAAGCTGTGCCACATTTCTCAACTTCAACAACTTCCAGTATCAGCTGCTGGAGCAGGTTTTCATCACCTTTGCCTGTCTTACAGCAGCTCAGTGGAGTGTAAGATGCTTGTGTGGTTCAGTGTCCTCAGCAGTCTCCTGGCTACCAGTCTGTGGCCAAGGGAATACAATACTTCTACCTGGGGCTGTGTCAAAACATCCCCAGCATCAGATGCAAAATAAATCATGTGATTGTACTGGAAACCCATCCACCCTCAGCCTTCAGCTACAAGAATTATGGAGATCCAATAGTGACTGCCTATCTTGACACTCATTATCTTATTTAGAGACTCTTGTGCTGTCTATTTTCCAGCTAGATCCCTCGGTAGAAACAGAATAAACTTCATGGATTAATAAGACCCCACATTAGCTTCCATGTAAAAGCATGGAAATATGACTAATTTCCAATGCAGAAAAAGAATTCCAATTATTCCAAACATTAATAAGTGTATTTGATAGTCAATGTAAATTGAATTATGTTTTGCCCTTTCCCATAAAACAAACCAAAACACCCTTTTCATGGAAAGAGGGTTAGAAAGGTTAAAAAAAATGAAGAAAGTCAAAGTCATTACATTCCAATCAAACTTGATAAATATGTAAATTACAGCAACTAAACAGTTGTCTTTGACAAATGGCTTCTACGTAATGGATTTTTCATAGTAATGAGGCTACAGTGCAATTGTTTTTTTTAAAGCCTTACATTTCTCATTAATAAAAAGTGTGAGTCAGTGTGCACAATGGGCATATTTAGAAAAAAAAATAAATTAAGAAGCAAAAAGTATTTTCAGAGAGCAGTTGACATCACAGAGGGATGCCTGAGACTGTGTCATTGCTTCCATCAGCATTGACACATTGTTGACTACCCTTTAATTAAGTAGCTTGAACTTGAGGAGCTACTCAGTGCCAAAAGAAAGCCCAGGACTTTTCCATTTGTAGTTCAAGGGGTTTGTTTGTCCATCCAGACCATCAAAGGTGACAGCTGCATGTGCTACACAGGCCCTGCAACACCTTTGAAAATGGCAAAACAAGAAAGGAAATCACTTCATGACATATCAGTATCTTCCTGCCTCATTGAGTCCACTGGAATTTCAGACCACGTCAACCAGCACAGCACCTGTGCATCTCATTACCTTCCTAATGTAGTTTGAACACCACTCCAAAGAAAAAGATTCATGGAAGAACATGACCCTGGATCCTACAGGAGTGTTTGCAGTTGCCTTATCACTGTCCTCAGGACACCCCAGTATACAGCAAGGCATCTCTAAGTTTCTTACTCTTGATTTCTGCTCACTTGATGCATTTTGGAATGACAGAAGGGCAGCATTGAAGGTGGTTTGAGCCTGCAACAGCTTTTCCATGTAAAGGAGCAACAATGGCAGTGAAAACATCTCCAGAATCACAGGGGATCCCTTGCCATGCCCCCAGCTTTAGCAGGACCAGAGCACTCAGGGTCCCCTTTAGAGCAGGCTGCTGGCAGCCAATTGCTGCCACACTGAGCCTGCTTTTCTATCACCATGTCCCAAGGCATACAGCTGAAATGGAATTCTCTCATCTCTTCCAAAGGAGTTTCCTCTGCAGGCATCTTGCCACATCTGCAGAAGCAGTGCTGTTTCCCCACTCCCACTCCCATCCTGAATTAAATAGAATAATTAAAGGGAGAGTGGAAAAGATTAATCCATTTTTCTAAGTTCCCCAACTTCCCCATTCTGTGCATTATCCCATATCACCCTGGTGTTGACAGGGCTCCGTTTACATGTTCTGTATGGTACAAAAATTCCTAAGCAAGTATAGGGAGAATTTCAACATGCATGCCTACATCATTTAATACAGTTTTGGCTGCTCAGCCCTTCCTGTTTGAAGGAGGACTGCATCCACATCCCCTCACTATAAGGAATTCTGCCACCTGGCATTTGAATTCCTGCGCCAAGGATACATAACTGAATTTCTATTTACTCCCAAACACTCTCTGTGCACCCAAGGGTCAGCCAATACAGGGTGGTGACAGATCAAAGACTCTACTGCTGATTTTAAGTTATTTAAAGTAAAAAAACAAACCTTTTCACCCCAATCTGTTGAAAGTAAATAAGGGTGAAGAAGGGAAAACACAGCCAGGGGGAATGTCAGTGGGAAATAAGGACAGAGGAGGTGGAGGAGAGGACTGTTTATAAGTCTTCGAATAAGCCTATAAACCCTGGCTATATCTCTGCATGCATGCATTTCTTTTGCTGATACAGGATGCATACTCCATGTAATGCTATTCTTGTGAGCCAAGAAAATCTGCATGTAATACAGCGGGAGAATGCTAATAACCTTCAGCTGAGCTGGAATCCAGCAGCACTTCCCTTTATCAAAGGTAGGCTTCAGAGCCAACAGTCAACCTTGGGGTTCCTCACGCAGCTGAAAATCAGTGAATACAACATGACACATCCCAGTTTGTGCTAAGTGTCCCCCAGTTGTACAGGATTTGGTAATTCTTCCCAAATATCCCTCAGGCTATAGGAAAGGTATTTCTCAGGCAGCACTTTGTCAGTGAGAGAAAAGCAAGTTCAAGCCCATTCAAATGATGAATCCTTGAAGCAATGTGGGTTAACCAGCTCATCCAGCACAGATCAGTGAGTGGTTAGCACAACCACCAGCAAAACATCTGTACCCCAAACTCCCCCCACCTTCCTGGCCCCACCAGGCTGGGAGGACAGTCCCTGGTCTTTCCCAGACCTCTGATGAAAGGCATGTGCTACCCAACCATACTGTTCTCCAGTCAAAAATATCTGGAGAGATTTGGAGCTTTTTCAGATGAAAGAAAAAGTAATAGGGATACTCCAGACAAGTGGAAAAACAAGAGGTAACCCTGCTGTCCTTAGGAGTATGTGACACAAAAGCTCGATTTGAATGAAAAGCTGTCAGCTTGCACTGTCTTCTCAGTTTATGAACTGATTTAGAAGAAACAGAGAACAGATTAGTCCTAATTTGCTTTATCTTTGCATTCCCAATCTATTGATTATAATAATTGTGGAAGCTATCTTCCCATTAGCCACAGTTATTACCATACAGAGCACATGCAAAAGCCAGAGTGGATTTAAGCAGTTTTGTTTCCAGAGTGTTGGTTTAATGTAGCCCTGCACATTTCCAAGGCACAGAAAGAAAAAAGAGAGCTTCCATGCCATTAAATTCAAGCAGATTTTTCTCATCATTGCAGAACTTAAGCTTTTAAACCAGACATATCCACAATGATGATATTTAGGACTGAACCCTGGAGAGGCTTTTCAGAAGTTGTCAGGACTGAACCCAGACCAGTGTCCTAGTTTTGAGAAAGCGTCTAAAATGACGGAAAACTTTCTGAAGGTCATTGTCCTCTATCAAACACATAATGTAGCACTGCCTGAATGTGAGGAGAGAAGTCAAAAATCCTGTGTTCTTTCTGTTGCTCTTCCACCGAACCGATGAGTAACCTTTCAAAAGACATTCAGGAATAAATCCGCAAACAGATTTAGCCACTAAAGTAGCCTAAATCCCATCTAAGTCCATAGTTTAGATCTTCAAAAACTGCATTCAGCTGTCACCTAGTTCAGGAGATGTCAGTATCCATAGGCAACCAGAGTTCTTCCTTTGGCCAAGTCTCCCAGAAATCCATACACCTCTGCCTCTCCTGCTAGTTTTAATAGATATTTCCAAATTGTACCTAAGAGAAGAGCACCACAAAAATCACTGAGGTAAAAAAATAGTGGCAACAATCTTTGAGTTTTCAACACTTATAGGCTAAGAAGGTCTGCCCAGCATCAGGAAAGCCTCCAGGCAAAACCCCTTCCTTAGGCTGAAGACATCTGAAACCACATTTGTGCTTCCAGGGGTATCCTAAACACATTAGAATTGAGAATTTTTTTAATTTGTAAAAGTATATAGCATTAAAGAGCACATGAACCAGAACTATGTTTTCCCTCCTTCCACACTACACCCTGAATAGAAGATTACAGGATCCTGATTGCTCTTGCTCAACTGCTAATCCAGTGAATACTGATTTAGGCAACAAAGAAAAGTAGCTTCTGCATGAAGACATAAGCACCTCTTCACATTCCCAAAGCCTGAAGACTGGGATTCTCTCAAGGCTCAAATTTAGAGCACAGTTTGGCAAACCTAAAATTACAGGGGATGTATTAAAATATTGTTTCCCTATCCCAGCTCTCCCCTGACTTGTCTGTGTAGCTTCAGGAGGGAGGCCAGAGTGAGAGGACCTTCCCAGGGCTGACAGAAGATATGAACTGAAAACAGGGACAGAATCCAAGGACTGTCCTTTAGCACACTCTACTTGACTGCCTTCAGTTAACTGGACCTTTTGAACCCTTATTTTGGGTTTTTTTCTGGGAGCACAGATGACTACTGAAAAACTGATGGTTATTTTAAACAGCAGGTCAGGTACCTTCCAAACTGAGGGCAGCGAGGCACAAGGTGCCCAGAGAAGCTGTGGATGTCCCATCCCTGGAAGTGTCCCAGGCCAGGCTGGACAGGGCTCTGAGCAACCTGGTCCAGTGGAAGGTGTTCCTGCCCTTGGCAGGAGGCTGGGATGGGATGATCTTTAAGGTCTTTCTAACCCAGACCATTCCATGAAGAAAATTAGTATAGGAACTGCATATACCCGCCCTACTTTTTTTTATGTCTGTTTTCACAACTCTTACTTTATTTTCCTCTGGTTTGAAAGCACTAGTAATGATTATCTGGTTTTATACATTGCTTTGAGATCCTTGAATCAAATAAAACCTTTACATCTCCCTGCATTTATTGCTAAAGCCAAATTACGCTTGTTTCTTCTCTTCCCTGTAAAACAATCTGGAAAGCGCTTTCCCAAAATCTACACCTTGATCATGCAGTATTTTATCTACAAAGATGCAGATCTCAGGTTGTCAGGGCAGTATTTTTTTTTCTTGAATGGATAGAAGACAGCAGAAGAGGGAGAAAAAAAAATGCCAAAACAAATCACCAACAAATCTTTCCTGGGGATTTTTCTGTTGTATGGCTTTCCTACTCCTCTAGGTGTGGGTCACATATGTAGGTGGCTTTTCATGCCAACATATACTCAAGATTATTCCAATATAAATCAATAGTAGATATATTTTAGTTCTATTTTTAATATGCCATTCAACCTTTTTTTTTTGATAGAAAAAGAGAACCTGAGCTGCATATAAATGGGTCACAGTACCTCATGTTTACTGTTAAACGTGAATTAAATCTGAGTAGCTTGGCATATCTCTATAATAAAAAAGGCACTATTAATAAGATTTCATTAAATGGAGAGCTAATGTGTAACAGCCTTATATCAGATATGTGAAAACAGAGTTTCATAACAAGGTTGGGAAAAGTATTATCAAGGACCTAAGTAGAAAATCTGTCTTTCTCGATACTGGAGGAATTTATATTTGAAGAGTGTTCTTTCCTATTGAGATCTTCATTGACTTGTACAAAAATACCGCTTTTAATCTCAAATCCCCACTGGCATTTTCATATAAGCACTGAAAATGCTATTGGGCTTTAGAGATTTAATTTAATGAAGGAAAAGTATTTCTATTAAAGTGTGTAATTTTTTTTATTTTATTTTTTTTTAAACACAACATCTTCTGAGGAACCAGGGAAACAGGATTATTTTGAGCTCTGAAAAACCGACTAACCTGTGCCCTTGTAGAACTCCTGCTTCACAAAGGAAGCTTAACAGCTGTGGCAAAGCCTGTAGGTGCACTTGAAAAGGGACCCCACAGTCCCAAGTCACCCACACTGAGAATGCCAAGCCTGGAAAAGGCAGCAGAAAGAGAGGAAAAGAAATGTCCCCATGCCGCCAGGTTGTTTGTGCTAAACTGCTGCATCATTAAGCTCCATTCTGAAATGTCAAAGATGGGTAAAACTCACCAAATAGCTACTAAATCTTCTGCATTAATAGACTGATCCTCTCATCTGTTCATGTCAAAAAGTATTAGGTCTGGCTGGGTAGGTAACAAATTCACTGTTGGGGTAAATGAAAGCCACTCCATCAATTTGGGCAGAATTGCACCCGTTGGCTCCCGTGTTGGGATAGGCTGAGGTGTGCCATTTAAGATTCCCTCCATACTAATTCTCACAGCACTGCTCTTGCGAGGCTGAAAACCTTTGTTTTATCTGCGGATCACCCATGTCTTTCTTGTATGAATATTCATTACAAATATAAATTCCTTTTCATATTGAGAAGGCAAGTGCACTTGACACCAGGAGGCCTCTCAACAGGACACTGCCAGGGCTGACAAGCTCAACAGCAGTTGTTCTATTTGTGTGCAGAGCCTGCACAAAGTTAAATTTCTTCAATCTAAAAAAAATGGAAAAAAAGAGGCTTTTTTTAATTAGAAAACAATCCAATCACCGAGTTACAGCAGTGCAAACCATACAAGTCATCTTCTACAACAACAGGTGGGCCCAGGAGCTATATGAAAAAGTACTGTGACAGCAGAAGAGGGTACAGCAGATACAAAACACCTGACTTCTCATGAGATCTCTTACTTATCTCATATTTGGACAGCCAGCTCTGCAGAGAGATTGTTTCTGCAAGGAGGTGCAGATAACAGAGTACCCAGACACCACCACAAACAAGAAAAAGGGTCATCTCCTGCTTCTGAAGAGAGACAGCCTCAGTGGAAAGGGACTCTGAAGGTCTGTGGTGAAACACTGACTCCTCATAACCCGTTAGGAGGGAATTGCTGTAGGGTTCTTTTCACCACACCTACAGCCCAAACTGCTCAGTCTCACAGTTCCCTTTCCCAGGATTAGCTGCCCATGGTGTCTATTCAGCATCCTCAGCCCTTGCAGGTAAGCAGTATTTCCCCCAAGCACAAAATTGTGGACAAAAAGATAATTGCGCCATTGACCTGAATAGATTCATGATCCCCCTGTGTGCTCAGCCAATACAGCCACGAGCATTTCACTGCTTGGAGTTTCTGTGGCTACCAAAGGAAAGCCAAAGTTGGGATTTCACATAGCTTCCTGCATCAGGTCTGTGATCGGTGCCAAAGGAACTTGTGCTTCATTTCACAGGGTTAAAAAGTCAAATATGACAAATCTGGGAATATGGGAAATCACCTGAAGTGGCTGGAAAAGTAAATGCACCAGAGGCACAGATGGAACAAAAATTAATTTTCATTTAAACCTAATTAAAACAGTGGTCAAAGATCATCCTTGCATCTTTATTAAAATAAACATATTGTTTGGTGGATATTTGGATAGATACACATCTGAGCTTGACACACCACTGTTTTACTCTAATTGGCTCCACTTCTTTTTTATTGTGGGTAGCACGATGGATCACACTCTGATTTCATTTGTTGCTCTTGAAATAGTCCCATGTGGGTGCACAGCTCAAGTGCAAAGACAGACACGGTGTTGATGCTTGGATTAACAAGCACCCAGAAATTCCCATTTCTACTCAAGGGTCACCCAAAAGTTTGAAAATAGTTATTATGCAATAGACTCGGTTTTGGTTTTGCATGAAAGCAATCAATATTATTAAAGCATTATTACAATGACTGTGTTGTTTCCTTGCTAAAGAAACAGGAGATGCACTGGGTTATGCCCTGCATAAAACCACAGTCCTGCCTCAAAGGCTATCACAAAAGTGGCAGATTACTTCCCTTTTTCCACAATCTAAGCATAAACAGGAGAATAAAACCCTGATTTGATGGCACACGATGTGGATAAGACAAAGGTCCATCTAGTTTGTTTGCTTATTTTAAAGCATCCATTGGTTTTTTCAATCAGAAGCCAGCCTGTCTCCCTAAACCAGTTTACCAAGGTTTTAATTCAGAATAATTCTGGAAGGCACGGCTACCCCCACCATGAACGGCCTCAAACTTTGGACACGGGTGCAAACTTCACAAAGGACCTTTGTCACATCAGAAAACCAAACAGAAATCCCAGTACTGCTCATAAAAAAAAAAAAAAAAATTTAAAAAAACCCTTCTGGGTAAGGCTCAAGCCACGAGGGACCATCCTTCAGCCAGCATAAATCGTTCCTGCTCCACTGGAGCCACTGGAACTGTGAATGACCACTTGCCTCAGCTAAGGAGTGGCCCCAAGTCACTGGCTCATCTCTAATGGCACCGCCAGGGGACAAGGTGGGTGGAAAGGAGAAAACAAGCAGGGACAAAAGGTTGATGGAGAGCAGCAGACAGTGTTGTTCCTGTATTTTTTTTTTTTAAGAAGCTGGCACTGTTAATAGAAATCCTCCCTCTTCCACTGCATTCTTATGCAAAGCTCAGATCTGAAGGTTACCTGCTTCCCCAGTGACTTGAAATGGAATTTTTTGTCAAGTAATCTCTTCAATCTGTCTCTTCCTGTATTTACAGAGCATAAAAGTAACCATAAAATGCCACCTTTTTTTGAGCAAATCTAATCTGCCCTCCCAGTAATACCAGGCCACATGACGATTATCTCATTTTCTCTTTGACAAACGTGGACTTATTGGCTGGTCATTGTCAAAAATATGCATGTCTCCACATCAGATACATAAGAGTAAAGGCAAATAAAAAATGTGAAACACTGAGCATAGGCAATAAGAGGCTGATGTCTCTGCCTGGTGACCTGTTCTGCAGAGTCAGTGACACAGAGCAGTCTGTCATTTTCTCTGCACTGTTTATGGCTCTTCCACTCCTCTTTTCCACTTCAGTTTCAGACAAGGAAAGAGGTAAAAAAGGACGAGATGAGCAAAGAAAACTACTTCTGCATGAAGGGCAAAAAAATATCAAGCTCTTAACAAAAGGAAAGCAGTGAAATAGGCTGGTTTTGGACACCTTGTTTGGGGTAATCACGATCTCTATAAAGAGACAAGGTCAAAGTTTTCTAGAGAGGTTTTCACTCGATTTTCTATGGATGGAGCCAGACTGTATCTGAAGCTCAACAAATGCAGAATGCAAACAGTAGAGATGAGAGGAAAAAAATAAGCATCTGTTCCAGACTGCCAGCTATGAAGGACTGGGAGAGGAAAGAACCAGCCCTTAGAAAATCCAGAGTGTTACTTAATTCAGCAAGAAATAACAAGCAGCCAAAACGAGGCGGTGACAGCCTCAGTGGGGATGCTCCTTCTGCAGCAGATAGGAGCTGCTGGAGTGCCAGCACAGTGACACTCAGCTTGAGTGGTGACAGCCCGATGTGACCACTGCAAGGCACAACACAGCTCTCTCCCTGAAGTTTCACTGCCTCACTGAGCAACCCCCAGCCATATCTAGGTCAGGCACAGAGACTCAGATCCTAAACTCAAAGGAGAATTCTCCTCTCCCACTCGAGGCTGAAGCCTTGAATCCCTTTCCTGCACTGACAATGGCAGGGTTTGTGTCTCAATCCTGGCAGTCAGGCTGCACTGAGCCCAGCCGCTGGGAGAGCTCCTTTGCCAGCAGTAGCAATGGATGTTACACGAAAAAAAAAGGTAAGAAAAGGTCAATCGTAGCCTCGGGCAGAGGAATGGAGAGTTCTTCTGGCTCCCTGGGAAAGCACAGGAGAGCAGAGCCTGATAAAGGAAGCACTGAGGCTGCAGGGAAGAGATTAGGCAGGAACACATCCAGGAGGATATTCAAAAAGCTCTGTCCTTTTTGAATCCACGGGATTTAGACGATAAGGAGGAATCAGGCACCTAACTGCCTTCCTGTACCTTGGCTTTCAAGCAGGACTCATCCCACCTGACTTTAAGAATTTAAGTAATGAGCCAAGAACCTCCAGAGAGCACAGCAAGCCTTGGTGGGACCAGGCACATTTGGAGCTCCCAGCTCTCCTGCCCTGACTGCAAGGGGAGTGTGGAGCCTCCAGCCTGGGCAGCTCAGATAAATGTTCATCCTTAGTTATGACAAATCTATAGTTCAGTCTCTCCCCATTTCTCCCTCTGTGAAATAAAGGTCAGCCCTCTCCTATCACCGGCACATCTGTTCTTACCACGGGCAATTCTCAGTGTGAAAGCTTCATCTTGCTTCTGCTTCACACAGGAGTTTTGCAGCTGAGGGATCTGAGCAAAGCCTCAGCTCTGAGATGTACTTCTGTCAGATGTGACACAGACTAAACCCTATTCCATGACTGCCTAATCCAAGCCAGGACCTGGGAATACACTCTGTTGGGAGAAAAGGCAGCAAGAGCCTTTGTGATGTGGGGAGCAAAGAAATGGGGGGAAACTACAGAAGACTTGCTTAGGTCCAGCAGCCACATTAAAGAACCCCCATCACAGTCATTGCACTTTATTCCTGCACTTTCATTTTCCAATATCATGAGACACACTCCAAAGGCAGATTTGCATTGCCAAGGTGTTACCAAAGTGAAGTGAAAGAGCTTAAAGCTTCTTTTATAGACAATGCATCTATTCATGGTAGATAAAGGGATTAAAGAGCCTACTAAAATCCATTCGAATCAGGAGTAAAACTGCCACATATAGTTTTATTTTGCACTTTTATTATACCTTTCCTCACAGGATCTTAGAGCACTTGTCAAATGAGAAATTAGGCTCTGCTACTTGAGCAGCATAAAACAAAACCTCTACTTTCAGATAGAGAGGACAGCTCCACTGACAGCTGAAGGTCACACAGGAACAGAGCCTGGCTTGTGGGTTTCTGCTCTAAAGCCCATTCTCTTTTTCAATTAAAGGGATGACAGCGCCACATACACACAGTACTTGGGGTAAACATTTGTCTGAGTTCCTCATCTCCTCCTACCATTATCTGCACCATTTTTATTTGAATGCCTCATCATTTTTTTCCAGAGTTTTCTGCAAAATTCAAATGAACCGTGAACAAGAGAATGAGAGGTTTATTGAGCCATAGCAGGCTAACACTACCCATGTTCCTGCATGATTCGAATACTCAAGTGGCCCAGATGCTCTAACATTCAATTAATGAATTCCACAGATTTGGGAAGGGGGTGGAGGGAGGAAAAAAAAAATTACACAAGATGTTGGCTTTGCCATTGCATTATCCTAGGTGTCTCAGTCTGATGAAGGTTAACGAGGAGAGTTCAAATGCTAACACATAACTAAATTGCAATAATTAAAGAAGCTGACACTACTAGAAGCAGTAAATGGAAAAAAATAAGATTGTTTCCCTTTAAAAGAAAGTAGAATATTATTGCTCCAAACACAACCCTAACAGATTTATGAAATGAATCCCTGTATTTCAAAACACGAGGCAAACACTCATTAATTGGTATCGTTACACATTTGATGCTGCCTGCCTTGCCTTCCCCAGTGCCATTTGCCTGGTTTTGGATGGGATCCTCTGCACAGTGAAGCCCATTTGGCAGGGCTGGACCCTGCTCAGATGGACACGAGCTGGTCCTGGCTGGCACAGGACTGAGAGGCTTCAGACATTCCCCAGATGAGCACATTAGGAAAACTGACAATGAATGGCACTCTAAGACAGGCAATGCCCTGACCCATAATATTCTAGAAGCAGCCAGTGCAGGACATAAAGCTGAGTGTTTGGAAAATTGGAATATTCAGATCCTAAAAGCTCTGGACATTTGGGTTCAATGGATATCCTTGCTTTAGACTGGCTGGTTCACACAGCGTGAAGCAGAAAGGAGGAATTAAAGAAAAAAAAAAAAAAAAAAAAAAAAAAAAGAAGCAACTTCTAATTTATTTTTCTAATTAATTTGCAGCTGCTAGTTAACATGCATCTTTTGTTAATGACATCAAAACTTCCCACTGTTCAGAAAATTTCACTGATTTACTGAACACTTAAGAATCACTCAGCACTGTCAACATGGCAAGCATTGCCATGGTAAACACCGGTTTGCTTGCTGTTGAAATCCAACTCTGCATTAATAGAAATGAAGGAGACAAGAGGATCTCTTCTAGCTGCACAAAGTTATGTTTAGGTACATATAAGGAAAGGAAAGGAAAGGAAAGGAAAATGTATTGTTAAAAATTCAGTGCAAGCCAGCCTCCCTCAGAAAGTGTCTTTTTTCTAAAACAGATTGATTCTGACATTTCACCTTTCTCCTGACCACTGGCTCCTGCAGTACTGGCACAGCATCCATCACTGCAAACACCTGAGGAGCAGTAAGTCTACTTTTGTAAACCTGCCAGCAGCCAGTCAAGGCAAAACCTGCAGCTTTTTGAACAAAGGTGCAAAATCCAGTACCAGAGCAGACAGTAAGAGCTCCTTTTCATCCCAAAGTCACACCAGCATTTGAAGATAGGTCTCAACGGGTGAAAATCCAGTGCATCAATGCACTGAACCCCCATGAGCGCTTCCTTGGGTCATTCTGTGTTTCTAAGAAACTAAAATTATGAGGAGAAACCACTAGGAATAAGACTAACAACAACAACAACAACAAAAAACCCCTCCCTGCCTATCTCCATTAGAAGGGTGTGCTGCCCTTGTTCAGGGGTGACCAAGGACAATCTGTTCACAGATGACTGGTGGCTGAGCTTTGGACAGCAGAAATATGTCTCCCATAATATGCTTCTGTCCATCTAAGCTAAAGTGCTCTGCTGTCTCTTTCTACCTACAGATGTCTTAAATTCAAGGCAAGAACTTGGCAGGAGTCTGAAACCAGGCAAAAAAAAGTACTGCAAATATATTCATGGGAGTTGTACATTTTGAAGCTTAGCAGACAGAAACCTAATTACAACTTCATAAGCTCTTCCCAAGGTTGATTCCACAGTGGCAGAACCTGGATAATCAACTTTCTGAAGCTGGTCATAGGGAAAAAAAAAAAAAAAAAGGTGCTTTATTTTCAGGAAAGATTCAGGAGAGAGAAATTCTTCCAGTTATGCAGGAGTTCCAAAGTAATTGGCTCCAAGAGATCAACCACCCATTGTAGCCTTGATACCAGCTCAAAAATAAAATGGTAATTACAAAAATCCAGATGAACAGTCCAAAACCTGTAAGCAAAGGGCTCTTGACTCCAGAACTCACACCCATTTCAGGATCTGCATCAGCAGAAATCCAAAAAGTTCTCACATTAACTGTTACAGTGATAAAACCACTTTTGCCCTTCAAGGCTTTTTGCAGAGATTTCAAACTGTCAAAAACCCAATTTACATCCAGAGAAATGAGATAAATGCAAACCATCTTTAGCTTTTAAGGCCAAAACCCGCTGAAGTTCCCGTGACAATGACTGGAGGGCATTTAGATACATCTGCCTGCTCATGACATGTTTTCATTCTTTCACTGCCTCAACTGCTATACTCAAGAAGCCTTTGTTTATTTTAGCTTTTATGTTTCATATTTCTCTTCAGGTTGTTGGGGTTTGTTTTTAGGGGTTTGGGTGGGGTTTTTGATGTTTGTTTGTTTTTAAGGATGAATTGCTCGAATGGCTCAGAATGACAGAAAACATAATTACCAATTGTGAATTGTTAGAGCAACATTAAAAAGTCACAACAAATATTTACAGAATTTGCAACAGCAGTCAAGGCCTCAGGTGCTGATCACCAGCCTCCAGAATATCAAGAGTTAAACATGAACATCTAAACTCTTTTCTCCTTTGAAGTGTTTTTAATGAAACAGAATGGCCTGTATTAATGGCCTTTAAGAGATTAAAGGATGTAAAAAACTAAAACTGGCCCTTAATAATCTAAACCTAAAATCTCATCAATTCAGGTAGACTACAGAGACAGTAAACTTACAGAAACAAAGACTTCTAAGAATTACTAACAAATTAATAAGAATTAATAACAAATTAATAACAAATCTCTGTCTGAGGAAGATTTTTTGCTGCTCAACTGTTCATCTCGCTGTTTCTTAGAAAGTCTTTTCTTGTTTTCAAGACATTTTTTCCTGAAATAAGTGCACATAAACACCAAGATCCTCTAGTCTGCTGTTAAAATAACAGGTTCATGGCAGAGGAGATAGGAAAGGAAAATAGGGAAGGTAGGGGATCAGATTCTGTACATCAGCAAGACAAGTTTTATCAGATTGGGAAAACTGATGGAGAAAAAGTTGCAAGTAATTTATATTTCTGTAATCCTATATAAATATAGCTATAATTCTGCTTTTATGTGTAACCTTTTGTTCACCTCACACACTGCACATTCTGCAGGCCAAGAGCTGTACCACTGTCTTTTATCCATGGTTAGGCACTTCTGTATTACTCCAAACTAATGAAACATAATGTTATCCTAATCTCTGTAAAGCTTATCATCAATTGTCAATTATCCACAGCGCTGGGATGAGAAGAGGAAATAACAAAGTTGGCTCAGCAAAAGAAATTGATAAGGTGAAGCACATTTAAATTTGATAAATCAGTCACTGTTTTTAAGATGTGTACTTTTGAAAGGTGAATTTAAGAAGTTGGATGAGATCATCAATGTGCAAAAGGGTTTCCAAAAGATTAATATCAAGATGATTCCTAAATAACATGGGTAATTGGCTGGTGAACAATCAAAAGGCTCGACCACACTGCAGCTCCATTCTTTCTTAGAGTACATTTAAATGCATCGTTTCATCTCTCACTGTGATTTACACTACTTTTATATAGTCTGTATTACAAGAAAGTTTTGGCCTTCAAATCAGATAGGTCCTCTAGGAACTCAATTATTCACCCAATGAAAAGCTACATGAAGGGGCTCCATATAATGATTTTCCCTGGCAGGGATTCCTAATGAAGTGATGTTCCAGTCAAGCAAGATGGTGGGCAAAATTGGACATTTGCGGGCAGCACATTCAAAATTATACATGGATAAAATTAAATTACTATTGAAGCATCAATTTCACTATGCTGAAATTTCTCCTAATTAATGAGGAGGCCACTCTCAATTTCCAAAAATAGTATGTACAGTGCAACGCCATACACAGCTGTTTCAGACAAAATCAGAAGGTTTTGTCTCTTAAGATTGTCAAAAAATTGTAACATTCAAGGAGACTAATTGAAAGTTTTTGCATTTTCTTCAACATAAACACACAGAATATACACATTGAGTACAGCAAAGAAATTCTGATTCTAGTTTTAGAAACGTATGTAGCAAATGTCCATTCCAGTATCCACCTGATTTCTGGACAAATGAGCATCATTCTTTCTCTGCCAACACTAAAGGTAATGCATATCCACCATCACCTTCATCAATTTAAAACAAAAAATAATAAAAATAGGGAAGAAACTACTAAATGGACTTTTTTTCTTTTAATAGGAAACCCTATTTTTATTGTCCTAAAGGCCAAATATATGAGAACAGACACAGTTACAATATTCTTTCCTCCTTCAAATGCTTCATAATTTCAAAGAAGTGAGAAGAACAATGTAATTAAGAAAAGCTGAGGTGTAAGAGGAGTACACAGTAAAGACTGATTACCACATAAAATCCTACCAATACCATCAGGCCTCTGCTTATTGTGAGCATGTACAAGTTTATTTTTCAAAGGCAGATCCTCCAGCATGCCAAGCCTATTTTTTCATGTGGAGATGATGTGTACACTTCAAAAATCACATTTCTAAAGCTAGGAGACATATTCTGCAATGAAGCTGCGAAGGCACCTGCAGAGTTTTGCTCATTTACATCACACAATGTAGTAATCCATGATGCAGAATCGCCATAATTCCACATTTAACTCCTAACAACTCCATACTGGGAATCAAGTTTATACAGAGAAAACTTTCATTAATAGGAAGAAAACCATGATAAAATTCCATCAGATTTGTATTTTGCCTGGGACACCCTTCCTCCCATCCTTCAGTAAATAGCCCAATATGAACACAATATTCCAGTGAGCCACTTATCTCCACCCAATAGCCCACACTCTTCCCTCATTCCCTTAAGCACGAAGACAAATTATATATGGTTTTTAAATTCATTCTTTTGGTAATAAAGAAGCCTCTTATCAGTGATTTCATGCATTAAAGTGATGTCCCCTGGAGGTATAATTTTCCACCATACTCATTTTAGCATCTGTTGGACCACACTGTATTTACAATCTCCCTGTGTACTAATATCTGACCCTTGGCCTTGAGGTAGGAATGCTGATCCCCAGCTTTATCTGACAATTCTTCCTTTCCTGCAGTGGCCTCCAAAAGTAAATGAAGATTAGTTTGCTTTCAGGGCTTATTGATTAAGGATGGTGGTTGTGAGCTGGCTTGGGTCATGATGGCTTACAGAGGTCTCGGGAGCCAGAGCAGTCATTTTCCTGCACAGATAACTGAAACCACAGAACTGCACATGCAAGACAAACACATCTGGGGTTTAGGGACAGCTGGTGCTTTGTGTTGTAAAGAAACACACATGCTTCCCCCGCTTTAAAAACCCTTTAAAAGCCACTTTTTCCCTAAAGCTCCGGAAAGGAAACGGGGTGATCGCAATCTCCGCGGTGCTCCGGTGCGGTCGCGTGTTTCTTCTTGCACAGCGCTTTTCATCAAGGATCTCAAATTACTTTTCAAACACTGATTAATCCCTACCTGGGAGATAAGCATTCCCATACACACAGGAGGACACAGAGTGTTCAACAGCTTATCCAAGGACACAGAGTTGACGAGCTGTGGAGCTGGGAACCAAACCCAGCCTTGGCTGGGGCACAGGGGATGTGATCTCCAGAGTACACCTCCAACCCACGATATTCCATGCAGTGCTGCAAAAACACATCACCCCTCACTCAAAATAGCTTTATAAACACCTTCAGCTATTAAAGAAAGTCATCATGGGCTTCAAAATAAAATTCACACGTCCTATAGGAGAGGCAGTGGGGAGGAAGATGGCCTCGGGCTGGAAAGACATTGTGTTGGAGGAGGCTGGAAAAAGTGGGCCTGACAAGAGTTTCAAGCTTAAATTGGTTCTTGCTGAGGACCACAACAGATCATCTATCACCTCCCAATAGAGTTAAACCCCAGATCTAACCCCAGGCCCCTGAAAAGAAGCATAAATAACAGGATTTCCACTGAGGAGGAAGGCAGTGAAGAGCAGCACTCACTATTAACTTCTCAGTAGTGGAAGGACTGCAGTGCAATCATTAACCCAGTGTTTGTGGGCTGCAGTCCTTGAGGTAAAACAACTGAGCTTAATACTAGGAAAAACCAGCACAGAACCATCACTAAACTTGCACAGAGCTACCATTTCTTAAATCTGAGTTTAATATTTTACTTAATTCCCATGAACTAAGTATGCCTGTAAAGTAGCCAGCAGGTATGGGGAGAAATACAATATAAATATGTAAAAATATTTCATATTTTTGTAGGTGATGATGACGAAAAGCGAATTGTTTAATAAAGTGCTGTTTGAACTTCCAAACAAAACAGGAGTAAAACACTTAAAAGGTGAGATACACCAGAGTTTAAAGCAGCTATACAGGTGAGTAACATTTTAAGCATGCACAAAAGTACAAACTGAATAAAATATAGAAAATACTAATTGAATGAAAAAAAAAATCAGTGCAGCTTATTCAAATAAACAAAAATTTTGTTAAATAAATAAGTTGCTGAAGTCTTGTAATTTCTCCTTATGCAGTTCCTGAACATCTTACCTGCTATATGTAACATTTTTCTCATCCTGTGTCCACAAACCCCCTCTCCCATGAGCAGAACCCCAACCCACACACGAATCCCTCACCTCTCCTGCCCTCCCTGCCCCTGCATAGGTTATGGGATCCTGTTTTCCTGCCTTAAGTTCATACCTTGCTATCAAACACAGTAATTGGGCTCTGCCCTTCAGCACAAAGAGGCAGTTTCAGGTATTTCTTCTGGACTCAGTGCAGATTTCTGTGCTGGTTAGTCAGTAAGCCTAACAAAGACTGACTCCAAGTGAAGGGATAATATGCCTTGTGTTCCTCACTGTCCATTGCACAATTCTGCTTCCCACTTACTTTGGTCATGTAAGAGCAAAAAAAAAACCCAGAATTTCCGATGTTGTTTTTCTTCTGGGTCACTTAAGGAACTAACATCATACATCTTATGCAAAATCATCACAAAAATGACTCCTACATTTTTTTGGGCCCTACAAAACACTCTGCAGTGAGCTGTGCTGACACCCACTGTGTCCATCAGGATGCGGTTCAGCTGAAGAGTTTCTGGTTCTGCAGTGACATTCTTCAGGCTGCAGAGCAATCTGTAGCTCACAATCATTATTTCATTAATATCTAAAAATCTTGAGGTGGTATTGTGAAACAAACACTGAGAAGTGGTGTAAACAGTAAGTTTTTCCAAACCAACACATGGGAACCAGCACAAGAGAGAGACTTGAACATTTGTGTTGAGGTGTCACCACTCATCTACACCCCACAGAACAGCAATAAGGGAGAAAAAAGTATTTGTATATACTGTAATGAATCTTTCCTTTTCATGTGCAGTTGGAAGAGGTCATCTATTGAATTCAAAGGTCGAAATATTTTCTTTCATATCAAAACTCTTGGAAATAGTAAAAACCTGTAAAATCAGATGTCATTTCTCAAGATGTTCCATTGGACTAAGGGTTGACAACTGATTTTTCTGGGCTCAGAAGCTGATCCCAGGTAGGATTTAAGGCAATTGTGAAGTTAAACCCATTTTCTTTACTGAACCTTTTGTCTTTAAAGGAAAAGAATATATATTTTTATACCTATACCTATATATATATGTATATATAGACAGCCAGCACTTGAGGCTGACTGAAAGATTACCTGCACAAAAAGTCTTTGTTGCAAGGCTCCTAAGTCATTGATAATCAGTAAGCAGAGATGCAGGGGACCATATTCAAGGGAGAAAAGACTGTGTAAGCAGAGTTGCTCATCATTACACTAATATCTAAATTTGGAAAGAACAATAAAAGCCACACTTGCTTCACTGATGTGATTCAGCCAAACATCTGGAGAAACAAGTGTTTAGAAAAGCTCCCTCTTCCTACCTTTCTATTTTCTGTTCTTCCATTTTAGGATCCACTTTCAAGTGATTCTGGTTATTTAGAACAGGCCAATTATATTCTTGAACAGGATTATTTCCCCTTTGCAAAATATGGCCACTCCTGTTCAGCAGAACTTGAATCCACTTGATTTTTCCAAAAATGAGAACACACGCCCTCAATTCCCCCTCTAAGCCTTCTCTTCCTCCATTTCATCTCAAAATGCACCACTGGGCTGACATTCTGCACTGTGGTCTGCTCTGAATTTCAGTGGCTGGGCTACAAAGCCAACTTCCTTTGCCTCAGCAGAAACGTGCAGAGCATCCAGGAATAAAAGATCAGATCCAAGATCAAATTTCTCGGTCCTGAGAGGCCTCTCATGTGGGACAATTCCCGTGGTTCAAGGTGGCTCACCTTGTGAAACAAATTCTGTGTGCTTAAACCTCAGCCGGAGGTGTTTGGGCAGGAGGATGCTGCTGCCAGAGGCAGCCAGCAGGGCTCAGCTGATGCTGGATAACTGGATGGGCAGATGGAATTCGGTCAGCTCTCATAAGGTCAGGCACACTTTGCCTTTTATAAACTCCTTCTGCGTGAGCTTATAAAACCTGGCTATATTCTATGTGTATTACACCACACAATGCAATATTTTGAGGAATCGCCCTCAAAAAATCCTCCCTACAAATCTGGATAAGTGCTCTCGATGAAGAAGGCACTAAAGATGTGTTATACTCAGATGTTTTTTAGCAAGCTCTGCCTGCACATCCCTCCACAGCTCTGGTTCAGGATCTCAACCTTTATTTCTTACACACAAGACTCTTAGTTGACAGAAAACAAACAAAAAGCTTTGCTCTGAAGCAAGAGACTTGACTGCTGGAAAGAAGTTTAACTTTCCCTTTGTTCTTGGACTGGGAGAGGAGGGGAAAAGAGCTGAAATTCCTGGTTAAAGTTACTCTCATCATGCTGCATCAGAGCTGGCTAAATCAGTCACGCTGCATTACTCTACATGGCTGATTTAGCCTCCTATGATGAGTCACTGCAGTCAGGCGTCAGCAAAGAGATGTGCTACTTCAGAAAATGAATAAAAAAAAATCAGGGCAGGTGCTGCGTGCCCAATTTTGCCTTTCAAATGGATTTTTTTGTTGTTGTTGTTAATTTTTAAGCATGGTAGGAGTTTATTTTATCAGCTGTGACCGTCCAAAAAAAAAAAAATTGTTATCACCTTCATTCTTTATTAATTTTTTGTCTGGAGGCCCCCGGTGCAGGTGGGACAGTGTCACACTGAGCACTGCATATTTGTGTGGGAGCAGGCAGGGAGAGCATTCCCTGCCATCCCAGCACAGCAGCCTGAGCAGGGAAAGAAGGAGCTCAGAGCGGTAGGAATCTGCCCCAGGGTTCCCAGGGCCCAGACTACAATAGTTCTCTAAACCACCAAACCCCCCAGAATTACTTCTAGTTTTCCACATGTTTTAAAAGGCATAAGGGATGAAGAAGAAGGTGAAAACCAAGAGACAAAGATTTGGGCTCTGACAATGAATAAGACAAGAAAAAAAATCAAGTTTTAGTGACCTTGACATCTTTGTGTTCCCTATTGTCTGTAGATTTCAACAAGAGGTCCCCAAATCTCGCTGCCCCAAGAAACATTGCAATGCCCAGCCTTGCCTAGCACATCATCTGTGTGCTGTGGAAAAGGGGATGAAGAACAAACAAGTCACTGTCCTGCTTTGTGGAACACAGGCCCAACTGGACTGCCTGAAAAGGCTTTTTTTAGCACTTAAAGTTTTTTGGGTTGTATTTCTACAGAATCCAGAGACCATTTCAGTGCTCACCGATTACAGTATAATCCTGGAAAACTATATAAATCATGGTCCCAAGATAGATCTCCTCTTCCTTTCCTTTTTTTCCCCTGCCTTCATTTCCTACTTCCTCTCATTTGCTTTTAGATGCCTGGGTAGATTTAGATTAATCTTAGAGCTGAAATGTTACACTGAAGGGTTGTATTAATGCCTGATCTAGCTACTGCACCCTACTGTAATTCATGCACATCAGTAATAAAAATAATCCTCTGGGAAAAATATAGTGGGGAAAGGATTTTTTTTTTTAAACTCTGTGACTGTCAGCACATTTTCATTCTAAAGAAAACTGAAAAAGAGTTTCTAAGCAGAAACTGCAGGAGAAACCTTTAATGGAAATATCTCTAGGTAGCTGATCATCCCAGTTCACCATGGACAGAGTTTGTTTTCAGTCTAAAATAAAACGAGTGGGAAAACTGCAAACCCAAAATATTATTAACTGCATCCCACGTATTTGTTCCCTTCATTATTACTTTGCAGTTCTTAGTTTAAGAACCAAAGATCAGACTTTTCCACATATTGCAGAACCTATTCAAGTGCCACTTAATCACTTGCCGACAGCTAAATGGGTGCTCCAAAAAGACCCAGTCCTGTCCTCTTCACATGAGCATAATGTATCAGAACCCAGGTGCACCACTTCTAAAAAGCAGAGCTTGCACCAATTTTTCCTACTGTCAAGCCTCTTTTAAGCAGCCTTCTAAAATAAGCATATTCTAATTGAACTGCTCGTAACACTTGGCAGCTTCTTTTGCTACAGAAAACCTTAAAGTGCTTTTTTCCGTTTCTAAAAAGGCATCTAGGAAAAATAAGAATTAAAAAAAAGACAGTTCATCCAAGGCCAGAAGAGAGCACAGATTTTCTACAGAATTAATATGCACGATGAAGAACAAAGCATTATATTAAAGGGTATATTAATGGAGGAAAGGAAAAGAATTTTCCTTTGCATCACTACACACACTGACATGAACAAGTAATCATTCAAATGCTTTTAGGAGATGCAGTCTTGCTTGTACAACTCTGGAGTCACAGAGAAATGGATGTAGATTACAGCAGCAATAGAGAAGCTATAAATACACATACTCTGCCAGTCACATCTGGTGGGTTTTTTTTAATGTAAGAACATGGTATTGATATATTTCTTCTTATAGATGATTTAAACAGTTATTTAGGATGTCAAGATTAAAAATAGTCTTTTAAAGAGCAGGCAAAGGCATGATTGTATGATTCCTTGACTTCCTTTACTACGCTTTCATCTCAGAAAAAAACCCTGCTTACTTATGGAATATCCCAGCCATCAATCAAAGATGAGATCTTTAAACAAATCGGAGGCTTAAAATAAACTGCATTACGTGGGAAAATAAAATAAAGTAACACGGCAATTAATTCAAATGAGTGTTTTGCTGGAAAGGATTAATTTTAACACAATTTGAATTTCAAAGTTAAGGCAGTCTTCCCAAGTCTTGTACCTGTTGTTCCTGCCTACCTTATCTGCATTTTTCTATTTGGCTGGTTTACAGTTAAAGTGGGGAAAGGGAGATAGGGTTAGAAATAAATTTTTAAAAAGACATGTTTTAGTTGACTTGTTCTCAAACAAAGATACAGAAAATCCTCCCTCACCCAGCTCAACAAAAACAAGCCTGATTGTTTATGATTTCACAGCTTCACCCAGCTCAAAATGGGAAGGATTTTTAAGGTCCTAAATTGTCAAATGGTGACACCACTTTCTGCCTACTTTAAAGGATTATTCTTTTAGCTTTCTTTAAATTCATCAATTCCTGACATTCTGTCTGCCCTCTCTACCACCTCAAATAAATATCAAAACAAAAGGAGAACATATAAAAATCCACTCTCCCAGCAAAGACATTTCTTCAGAACGGAACAGAACTCACACAGGCCAGAATTATTGGAGAAAACTTTTATTTCCTTCTCAAACTGATAGAGGAATCACAAAAAAAAATTCAGATATAAAAACATCTTCTGGATTTACTACTCCAACAGTCTACTTTGGAAGGACTAACTTCAAAACTGAACGTGGTTAAGTCAAGGTGTTTCACTCCCGTGTATGGCACAGCTGATCCCCAGCTGTTCTCTAAACCAGGGACAAGAAGGTTTTCTTCTCTTTCCCCTTATGTTTATCAAACATTTATTGTTGCCATTGCAAAGAAAATATCACTTTCTAGTTCCTGAGTACTTCTGCATTCCTCTGCAACGGAGCACCATTTTGTTTTAGAACCTCTAATTTTTAAAAGATCTTCCCTTGCCCTTCAAACCTCAAGTGAAGCAGAAACAGCAAAGATTTATCTTGTAATTTTTTTTCTATGATTATATTGTGCTCAGCACCAAGAGTGAATTTCAGAGGTGGTGAAACCAGCTATAATCCCAACCTCCTCAGCAAACCAAAGAATTCTGGGTCACTCTAAAGCTTGACTTACAGTTTGATGCTGCAAGTAACAAGCTGAAGCAACTAAGAACATGGTCCAAGCAAGCATCCACATACAGAGTTTGCAGAGCTTTGCGAGCCAGGAATCTGGCCCAACAGATATTTAACGTGAGCAGTAACTTTTGCAGCATGCTACAACTCAGGACCTTTCAGACTGAGCAAAGCAAGACACATTTCTTGCATAGCTGTAAATCTTAACTCATCTCTAGCAAATGCAACTTTTTTAAAAGGAACACTGTAAGACCATCCAGAGCAGGACATAACACAACTAGTCTTTATTAGGGAGCAAGTATCATTTTTCATGGGGAAAACTTACTACACCCAAATAGAACACGACAAGGAAGACAGAGATCACATAATCTTCCAGGAGATGAAGGCAGATCTGTGTGAAAGCTGGCATGGAAGAAAACAGGACCATGAGAGTTGGTGATCAAAACAAAGGGAGAAGTTACAAGCAGAATACTTGAACATGATGAAGAAAAGGCACTCAGCAGTATAAAGATATACCACATATTCACAGGACAAGGTAATCCAAGCTCGATTTGAGACAAAAATCCTTTCATTCAAAAGTTCACGTGGCTATCACAAAAAAAGCCCCAAACTGTAGCTGCCAAACCATAAGGGAATTTGTAGATGTTTTACTTTACCCACTGAGATCTGTACTGCATCCTCCATTGAGCATGAAGCATTTCCAAGGCCAGCATCGCTCCTGGAATAATATTACAATGTGCACAAAGCTATTTGTCAGCCCATAACCAAACACCAAAATTGGTCCTGACAGAACGTGCCATTGCTCACCCCGGACAACACTTGCTGTCCAAACAGATAGAGATTTTGTAGCTAAAGGGAACAATCTTTTAATTATTATTTTTAATCATCAGTGCAGACACCTCATTAATACGAACCAAAAAGGAACCTGACCTAACATAATACACCGTGTCAGAAACGAACAAAGGACCATTCCTTTCTTATCAACAACCGTTTTCAATTAAACTGTCCACATTTGGATTCAAGCTTATTGCAGGAGACTCACTTTGGTGAATAATCTGGCTTTTCTAGGAGGGTGAGTCTTGGGTGAATAAAAGATCAAGGGAAATCTGTAACTATTCCCTCAGGCAATTGTGTACTCTGCATGTGCCACAGAAAAGCATTAGAAGGACTGGGTGCTAGGTCCTTACACCCCACTGGAGACAGTTTTGCAAGAATTTCACTCACTCCTTTCCCTGGAGTGATCCAAATTTCCCTTGTGCTCTTCCACTTTGACCTTTTGCTTTTCTACACTCTGTGTTTCAAGGTGGCCCAGGCTTGCTGGACCCAGATGTGCTCAGGATAACATTTTCAGGCATGTCCAGCATCACAAAGATCTTCAGCCCACTCCCAGTCACTCTCAGAGGCAGGCTCAGAGGATACGGCCAGTGGAACACATTTTCCAAGAAACAAATCCAATAAGCAACAGTGTCTCCAAGTTTGGTGGAGAAAAAGAGGTCACCACATGTTTGGCAACACATCATTAACTCCCTAATTATGCGCTAATGGGCAGCTGATATTTCAAAACCACTGCTTGATGCAATTATATTCCACTCTCCTGCATGTAGCAGCATTACATCATCCACCTGCTGAATTTTTATTTTTAAAGCCCACCTGGTTCAGAAGGAATTAATCCCTTCTACCCCACCACTGATATCAAGCACCAAAAATAAAACTAGTTTTTAGTATTTGAAGGAAAAACAAAATGCCCCACACCTTTGATCAGCAAGCAGTCTTTGGTACTGGTTATTATTAGGAATAGGTGACTACTGAAAGATTTCTCCAGAGCCCTGAAGTAATAGATGAAAAGGTTTGGGCCAAAACCTGTGCAGTTATGCCAAATTCTGCTGAATGTGTTGAGTTCCTGGTCTACAACATCTGAGCCAATGCTAACAAAGCAGTTCTCTCACGTTTTACCTCAGGAATAATTGCACGTGCACCTATTCTGTCAGCTGGGGTAGTGACACACGGTTTGCCATGGCAGCAGAAATTGCTGACTCCAACTTCCAGCTAAAAAAAAAAAAAAATTAAATAAAAGCAACACCACACTTCCATTATTTTTCTTGCTAATCCAAATGCACTCAAAAGCAGTTGCACCCACCACCCCACTGCTGGACACTTTTATCAGCGTGGTGGGTGACTCCAAAGTCCTGTTACAAAAAAAAAAAAGTTCCCCCTTTTGTGTCTTTAGCCAGATAAGCCACCATTTCCCCCTTCTCAGAGCAACCACATGAAGACTTCCCAGGCACTTGTGTCATGGACAACACACCAATAGATACGTTCTGAATAATATCTGAAATAGAGCCACAACCTTTCAGGCACAGCTGACCCAGTGTAGCTCTAACATGAAAGAGCATTTATACAAAAAAAACCCCTCAGTCCCAAAACTAGTTTTAGGCCATTTATTTTAAGAACAGCCTAGTGTAGCCATGGGAAGAATTTAGCCTCAATGAAACATAAATGAAATCCCATCAGGAAAGGCCTGTTTACATTCCAGCCCCAAAGGGCTTCTTTCAAAGTTCCTAGCATCCTCAGATGATTTCCCTGCCATGATTTATATATAGCTGGGGAAGACCTTAGATGAAAATCACATGTGGAAATCTGCAGTGCTGCCAGGTGGCCTCTGGAGGGAAGAAAATGCTGTGAAACTTCTGGAATGGTTTAAACCTCTGAGCCCCTGCAAGGCAATTTGGATTACACGACGGCCCATAGCAACACGCTGTTCCTGAACACACAAAGCATAAATATAGCAAATCGAGCTAATAGGGTTTGTGCTGCACATCTTGTTTTGTTTGCAGACAGTGCTACTAGAAACAGCTTCCAACCAGCTTTTCTTTTGTGGTTGTTTTGGTCCAGCTCATGCCTGTTTATGCAAATACTCATTTTAAAGTGGTGACTGTAAAAAGCAATTGCAAGTTAGCAAGCACCGGTCAAGGACTGGGAAAGATTGCTTGGATCAGCTCCCTCCTCCACTCCAGACAATCATGAAAGAAAAGCCAGGATCAAAGAGGCACTCTAATGATGCCTGCTTTCCCACTTTCCTCTCTAGCCCTTCTTTTGACCTTCTCAAAGGATGTTTCCTCTGCCAGCTCCAGCACTGAAAGGGAAAGTCCTCATCCCTGGTCTTGTCTCTGGGCAGTTCAGCCCAGGAGGAAGGAATGCCACCTCCAGAGGCACAGAGTACCACAATGAAGGCAATAAAGCAGATTTACCATGGACAATCCCAACCTGATGCAGCCAGGATGCAAGACTACCTGGCTAGCAAACGATCAGAGTGTGTCTGCCTGCAATAACCTGCTGCATCTTCTCTTTTTTCTGCTGTCCTTCCTTCTCAGAGCAAAACCAAACAACCCACAATGTTTGAGCCCCAAGCAGCAGATTATTTACCTCATCCAAGTCACCCTGGGGGTACAGAAACTAGCTGGAGCTTCACCTGGCAGTATCTCCTGCCTGCTCTGAAAAGGCCCCTAGCAAACACATCTTTCCCTAGCACTAAACACTAAAACAGCTCTGCAAAAATGACCCTGTATCTTGCACATACTTTGGGTGAATTACACAGCCTTATTTTCTTTTCCCACTCAAAGGTAGCCAAATAAATGATTCCATGTGTTTGCAACCTTCTCCCATCCTGTGGTGCATTGTTTTACAGCTGACACAGGGAGGAACTGCTCATCCCCTGTATCAGCCCTCAAAATCTGCTGCCCATATGCAATCCTGGACCATTTCCAGTCTGCTCAAGGGGCCTGGTCCCTCTTGAAATTCTCCAGAAGACCCCATTTAATCTCAGCATCTGTAAAACTTGTCTCTATTTAGCTTGCAGTGAGTAAAGAAATGAACCAAGGTGTGCTTACTGTGCTGGAGGATGAGGGAGGAGAGAAAAACCAGAAAGCCACGCTAGAGGGAAAGGAAAGCTTAAAGGGCAATCAAAGGACCACAAAATGTGTCCATCTCAATAGAGCCAACATAACACCTGGGTATCGACTCCATAACGACATACACAATTGTGAACTTTCCCAGGGCTTTTTACACATTAATTCATAGTTCACCTGGCATTCCCAGCTCTGCAAACATAAGCTCCACACTCCAGTTGTCCAAAAATTTCCTGTCTCAGCTTGGCAATCAGCACTGCTCCCTGATTTCATAGCTACAGCTGAGTGTGCCACTCACCATTGTCCCTCCAGGGAATGCCACCATGCCCTCAAACCCTGGGGACCCTCCCTGCAGGGGCCAGAGGGGCCAGGCCACCAACTTCAGCTGTGAGGGGTTTGGGAAACCATGAAACCATCCCAGCCAGCAGCAGTGTCCAAACACTGCAGGGAACTGTGTCAGCAAAGGGACTCATTGCACACAGGATGGGGGTGGGAGTTGGTGTTGGGAGCAGGACGAGTTCAACAGGAGTTTGGCACATGCATCAGCTCACCTCATTGACACTGCAGCCATTTGAAAAACACAGCAACAAGCTGGAAGTTATCCAGCTGGGTTGCAGTGTCTGCGTCTCCTGAGAGTTATCATCTCCAAGCCTTAATCCAGAGACACCACAAGAAGAGGCAGGGATCTGATGCCCCATCTCCTGCTGGCAGGTGTAGCAAGGAGACATGAGAGATTCCCTTTTTAAATAAAAAAGGCAGTTGCCAGCACCAGCTGATGGGCATTAATGCAAATAAGCCATCCCAGAGTTGAACTCAGCCATGCCACATGTCAGCACCCCATTACTGCATTACATTATGTAAATCAGCCTCTGAGAAAAACACAACTAGGAAAGAAGGATCTACAATCTTGGCAGGCTCTGCTGTGTCAAGTGCAGCCCCAGCTGCCAGCTCCATGCAGGAGTTACATCCAAGTGCCTGCAAAGCAGGCTGCAGGCTTTGCACTGGCTCTCCATCCATCTCCACTGCTGTTTTATTTACTCTGCACTGCCTGCATTAAGGGCAGGACCCTGAGGACTGAGGGAAGGGGATCTAAGGAGGGCCCAAATCCACGCTTTGGAACAGCACACTCTGCCCAGCACCTTAAACTGGGCCAACCACCCCGGCCCAGCTCCACCTCCCAGGGCAGCTCCAAGTCCACCACTGTAAACTCAGCCATGCTTTGCACTCCAAAATAAAGAAAATAAGGAGTAAAAAAACCCTCAAACCAGTTTGAAAGACTTATTTAATGTTTTGTCAGGAATACTGAAGTTGCTAAGCACTGAACTCTCCTGTTTGTCTTCAGGGACTCCAAACCACTCTGCCATCTGCTTTTGCTCACTTCTTATTTGCTCAGTGTAAACTCAAGCTTTGTTTTCAGGAATCCAGGACTGATTTAACTCACGTCCAATCCACAGTCCAGCATTGGTGCTTTTTGCTTTTCACTTGCTTTCTGTCTGCCCAACGCACTCCCTCTGCAATTCTGCTTTTTCCTGCATGCACTTGTGCCCAATCCCACTTTTCAATCACACCACTGGCTTCATTTCACCTACCACTCTAAATCCAAGCTTCCTGCCTCCCACTCACATCTCCCCAACAACTCATCCTCCCCCTTTTTCTCCCTGTGCTCCCCTCCAGGCTCCCAACCAGCTCCTCTCTTTTGCTCACTCTTGTGGAAGTCTCACCTTCCACCCATGCATAAAATCTGCTATTTCTTACGTGCCTGACCACACTCCTTCCATTGTGCCTCTGCAGAGACACAGCTTTGGTGAGATCTTTCAAACAAACTCGCCAACAAATTGTAACAAACAGCTTTAAGACCCAGCTTTGGTGGTCTGATTCACCAGACCTCAATTGGTGTAACACTCACTGCCCTGCTCAGCTCAGGAGAGCACTGGAGGAGGGACTCTGATTTCCTGTTCCACGAGGCACAGACCACGCTGTCAGGGCCTAATAAACACCAGGCAACCTTTCATTTCCTTATAATTATAATTAGTTACATCATTAGTTACAGAAAGAAAGGCACAGAAGCAATGCACGGGATTCATGCTATTTGCAAAAAAAAAAAAAAAGAACAACAACAACAAGTGGATAAAATTCAAATGTAGCATCCAAGAAATGTTTAAAGAACAATAAATCTTCAAAGACAGCATCATAAGTGAAATTAATCCAACTGTAGGGATTATGTGCCCTGTTCAGTCAGAGAAAGGGAATTTTGAACAGAAATTTCTGTCCAAGTTAACTTTACATTACAGAAATGCTTGGTGGGCATAGGGGGAGGAAAGAGAGTGGAACAGAAAGGACAGAAAGTTTTCCTTTTACACGTGTAACATGTTGTACATTTTTAGCAACTCAAGACCTCAGAGTCTTTTCCTGGTGTGTGATTGTTGGTTTCACTTTTTGCAGTAAGAATTAGGAACTTCAGAGGCAGAATTAAGTGCAGGAAAATAAGCATAAAGAACAAAACCAAACTGGAGATGCTTTCATGGTACCAGGACAGCTGGTAAAAAGATATTATATAGCCAGGAACTTATTTTTGTATGTTAATGATATAAAATATAATTATTATAGACCATATCCTAGTCTCATCATCATGGAGGGTGGTCATACAAGTGTTTACATGATCCCATAATACCACACCCTTCCCCTTTATAGGGGCTGCTGCTGTCCCCAGCCCCCTTATTCCATCTGCAGCTGACCTTTGTAAGCATCCATGCTGATCTGGCAGTGGGAAAGGATAATTCCTGCAGGACACCAGCCTTCACATGGAGGCTTTTAATGCTCATCTAGCTGGAGGTCATTAGGTTGTGGTGGCCCTTACCTCCATCTTACACCTGAAAAAAGGATGTTGGGGGGGACTGGTGGCCAGAATAGCAGAAGTTGTTGTGGGGAGGGTTCAGCAAGATTGACTAACTACCCTGATATTATCTGGATGTGTGTCTCTCAAAGGGGGACTGTCCAGTTTCAGTGTGGATGATAATGTCTACAGGAGATTTATTTCGAGATTAAGGAACAAGAAGAAAAGTGCAGAGTCTCAGTGGAGGAAGGGTGAACATCTGGTCTGAGGCAGATGACACTTTTGGAAGAGATGGCCATGCAAATCACCCGTCTGTACAAGCTCAGAACAAAGAGTGCACACAGCAGATGATCTCCAGGCTCATGCTGCCATTTAAATGGGATCTGCTAAGAAACAAGAATGCCATTTTCATCCGCAGCAGATTTGTTTCACAACATGCTGGGCCTGACTGGGCTTCTCTGCTAAAGAAATGAGAAATTCCTGAAGCCAAGGACATTAGGAGATGGGACACGATGCCTGCCAAGTCTCACTTTCCCCAGGATGTGGAGGCTCCCAGCTCATTCTAGATCAGCCACAACGCTTTGGGCAATCTGCCATCTCAGCCCCATTCAGACACCAGCCAAACCTCATTACGAAAGCTACAAACTCACCCGCTCAAAGAAGTGAAAAAATATACATAGCACAATCAAGACTGTCATCTGCCTGGGCTTTGGTTCGTGGCCATGTTTCAGAGTCACTTAATGAAGTGAAAACCAGATTTCATCTCCGAGTATCCAACAAAGTATGGGGACGTGCCAAGGTGGATAGCATGGAAATGTGCTCTGTAATAGCCACAAGCAGGTGAGCCATCACATGGGGCCTCTCTAATTACACCCAAACACTGCAGAGGCCACAGATTTTACAGCACATGTGAGAATCAAAGGGTTTGGAGAACACTGATCTGGGCACGGTCCAGCACAGAGGAGACCCAGATTGGGGTGACAGGGAGAAGGGAACAAAGGTTATTTTGAAGGACAGTAATAAGTTTTGTAAGCAGGAGGGGTGATGTAGTACAGCAATTCCTAAATTCCTTGGGAAGACAAACACCTCTCACCCTGGCATCAAACCGCAGCTCCTTCCAGATTCCCGTTACTGTCACTGAGACATAAAAGCTGAGGATTACAGGAGAGTTAAACTGCCATTCCAAAAGCAAAGCAGCACCACTTCCCAACATTTTAAACCTTAAATGCAAGGAGAAAGGCAGGCAAACAGTTGAGATCCAACCCTGAATTGAAGCTTCAGGGATTTGGGAAAATCTCTGCTCTTCTCTTGCCCTTCTCAAGTCCTTGGCTCAGCAGCCCTTGCTCCCTGTTTTAGGGGCTGGGAAACACACACTAAAGAGCATGTCAACCCCACAGCTCCCGGCCCAATTCTGCTCTGAGGGTGGCTTGAATTAGGGCTGAGGGGCAGCAGAATGGACCTTCCAAGGCTGTCACAGCCTTTGCCTGCTGCTCCCAACAAACCCTGCATGGGAAACTTTGACTGAAGCACTTGAGGAAAGAAGAGCCAAGTCAAAGCCCCATGAAAGGTCTGAGCAAGCCCACCACCCTCACAGGAGCACCTCAGCAGCTGGACTTTAAACCTGCACAGGGCAGGTCTGCAGCCTGCAGGTCACATCAGGACCTCTGCAGACACAGGATGAAGCCTCCTTCCCAGCAGACTCCCTCCTCATCACTGACAAACAGACAACCCAGATGGTTTAACCTTTCTCCAAAACCCCTCCTGCAGCCAAGCCTGCCCAAAAGCTCTCCCACGCAGGTCTCTTCTCTAGGAGAAAGCTGTTCTTTATCTAAGAGCAGCTAAGTCCACACTGACATTTTCAATCTGGGCAGAGGACACTGTCACAGAAGTGCTCCATCAGCCATCCTCCACAGAGATTTCAAAGGTTCACCTTTGAGGGTACCATTTTCCTGTCAGATTTGGTTAGCTGATGGCAATCAGTGGCTCCAGAAGTTATGATGACACACTACAGAAAGGAGTAATGGAAATAAACTCTTTAGGGCTCCATGTTGAGTACTTAGGTTTAGGATTTGACAGGTGCTGCCCACACAAGTACAATTTGTATAACTGCTATCCAGTGGAGTAAGAACTATATATCTCAGCTGGCAGCTGGAAGTAGGGATGTAAGTCACAGAAGAGAGTTGTTTCCAAGCCAGGCATCACATAAAAGTAACTCCGTGGAGTTTCTCACATGTATTGTTAAAGTCGAGTTGTTGCTCGAAGGTACAAAGCAGAAAACCAACACAATCAAAACAGACTTTCAGAAGGGCAAGGAAATATGCCAACAAATACACTGCACAGGGCTTCACCTTGTCAAGACTTTGGCATGCACAGACTTGAAGAAACAAAAAACAAAAAAAAAAAAGAAAAGAAATCACCTCTTGCCACTTGCTTTGAGAAATTTCACAATCCTCTGAAAACCTACAATGAAGGAGCTTGTTTTGTCAGCGCTGATAAGCAGCTCCTGGATGGAAGACAAGGCAGCTCTCTGTTGAGCACGGCAATATTTTGTCAGGAAACCAATCAACAATATTAATGGCAAGTAAACTCATTCATTAAGGGAAAGAGATTTCTGCTCACGTTCCTTGCACTGGCAGATGGCCTCCCATAGATTGCACACTTCAAGTGCAGCCCCAGAGAAAGGGACTGGGGGGAACGCTTGTCCTGCGAAATAAATAAGCATAGTCTGATTTAACCTTAGAGCAGGGGGAAAGATTAGATTGCTCAACTGGCTCAGTGGTAAGAACACACAGAAACTACACTGACATTTGGACTTTTTATATTTTCAGAAAATAGAACTGACTTTCTAACTAACTGCCATCCTGCCTCCGCCGAAGGTCTTCCAACTAGATCCAAAATACTGAAACTTGGAGAGTAACAAAGGCACTGTAATGAACAGAGAACATTCCCAAGTACCCAAAGCACAGTTTATTCCTCACAAGATCCCTGACAACTTCCCATGCACACAGCAGGTCATTCAAGCCAAAATCAACTCAATGAGAAGAAAGCAGAACTTTCTTAATAGAATATTAATTTATCTCCCTGTTCAGGCTAAGAGGGCTGAGAGACAGACAGAAGACTAAGAAGCTTTAGGAATGCTTATTGTTCTAACTCTGACAAAAAGTTTTCGTGTACTTTTTACTTATTAATTCCCTAGCTGCATTTCGATAAAGGCTCTTCTGGACAGAGATCAGTTGAATTCCTAATCAAAACCATGACAAGCGGGGAAAAGAAAAAAAAAAAAAACCACAAACCAAAAAAACCCAGAACCACTTCTGCTTCCCAGCATGAAAAATTTAGTGTAAAATCCCATGAGCTGCAGTCTAATGACATCACACTAATGGAAGAAGAGAAAACCTTCTAACAATTAAAAAGAGCCTTGCTGAGAAAACACACAGGAAATTGTCAAGCTGTCATTTGTCTCTCAGCCACAGCACATGGGACAGTACTGGGGGCCACTGTACACCCATTTGTCTCTGTAATGGGCTGCACCAGGAAACAACACAGACCGAACGCTGAAGGAGGTATTTCTTTGTTTGCTCTTAAACAGAAGGGCAACATCAGTTAAAAGCTGCTGTGGCACCACCCACTGCTGCCTTCAAAGCCTTTCCCATGCCCACGGTCCCACGCTCCCCTCCACAGCACCTGCACAATCCTGAAGCATCTCCGAAAACATCGGAGTTTGCCCGTTGAGAAAGAAAAAGAGAAGTTTGGTTGAATACATATTCAGTTTTCTGATAACAAAATCTGCGTAGACCAGAGAGCAATTTTTTTTTTTTTTTCTCCCCACGGCCTGCACTCCCAGCAAAATTGCCAGGGAAGGGCTGGTTCCAGCACCGTGGCTGCTGACACGGTGACATGCATGGCAGGAAGAACACAGCTTGAGTTTTAGATGCCAGGCTGAGCATTCAGCACAGAAACCTTGTTTTGGCTTTAAACCTGAGCAAATCTGATCTGGGAGTTCACTGATGGGGAATAAATATGGAAGGAACTGATTTCAGATTGTGTCTTTTGAAAGGATGAGTTGACAGGGCAAAAATAGCAAATGCAATGGGTACCTGACTGCCATTGTTACATTTGTTTAGGCAGAGATTGCTGCAATGTTCAGGAGCTGCATAAAAGGCTCTGCAATATGCAATCAAGTCACAGGTCTGAAAACACACCAAGAAACATCCAGTAACTGTCACAAATGATAAGAGCTGGGCAGATAAAAGAAGTAATTACATCTTCTTTGAAACTCTATTTTGCTATTTTTAGTGCTTTAATCAAGGGCCCAATTCTTCCACCTTTCTTCACACCAAGTAATCCGTTACTCTTTAATTATTTTCACTGGTAGGGCCACGAGCAAACTAAGCTACAGTGAAGACAGATCTAAGGGAATCAGAACCCAGCCTAAAAATTTGGATGAGAAACAGAGACTCTGACAAAACAGCATCATCAGTGGCTAAAATGAAAAGCATCCCTTTGCCTCTTGGTGTGATGGACCCAGCCCAGAGCTGGAGGCTGAGGTTTGCTCACTGTGATATTTATCCAGGGGGCTCTCTGGGGCTTTGCTAATCAGACCAACGGAGCTGGATCGTGGTCTGATGCAGGGAGATACAGATGGCTGTTAAGGATTGGACTGTGACCAACTCATTCACAAATGCTATCAGGCTATCAGACACCAGCCATTTCTGGGCAAATCCCAGAGGAGAAGGGTAAAAGGTAAAGTATTTCTTAAACAGCAGGGTTTTAGTATGAACTTCCACATCAAACCCTGCCACGAGAGCCAGACTGGGGAGCAGCCCTGTACCATGTTCACACAGCGCTCTGCACTGGTTCAGTGGTCTGAATCAGTGTGGAAAGATCCAGAAAAAGACTCCTTTTAATTGCTGTGATGTGTCTACACCAGCAAAGAGTCCAGCCCTGGAGAGGAAGGTGCATAAGCAAGATGCAGAAAGCCAGCCCTAACGAGTTTGCTCTGCCTTGGAGCCCTGTCAACACAGCACCTGGAGGAGGCTGTCAGTGCTTTAAACAAGAATCACCATTTGTCAGGTTTTGTGCTTCACCTTCAGGACTTCATTCTAAATTCACACTGAGATGTTCAGTGCATGCTCTGAGCCTTGCTCAGTCAGTGAGCTGCACCCACTGCCTCTCCTGGTCCCCTCTTTAAGTCCCCACCGAGTTTGTTCTGTGTGCTGTATGTTCCAGGAAAAAACAAAGCTACAAAAACAATCCAGAAAGGAACCAAAGACAGGATTAGTGTCCTGCTGCTCTTTGTTAAGGTATGCTTTAAAGGTATGTGAAGGTGAAAGAAACCAAGTTTCTCCTTCTTGTCTAGCCTTCTTCTGGAAGGGAGGGCATTAATACAAAGAGAAAAAGCTCAAAAGTCCTTGAGTATAGCTGTTTCAAAACAATCTAAACCAGCAAAATAATAATAATAATAATCATAATCATATAATAATAATGTCACAATAATAATAATAATCATAATCATCTTGCTGTAAATAAATGGGTTCTTAAACATGGTAGGGCATTGATCACAAAGTCTGCTCCCCCAGGAAGCTCACAGAGCTTGAGAATTTGGGAAACTTGGGAACCCCAAGCAGGCCCTTAGCACGCCCTTCCCAACTTCCATCTAACAAAGTTCCTGGAAGTCTCTCCCTCCCTGCAGCATCTCCTCTGCAGCAGCCCTCCTCAGCCCTGTTCTCTGACAGGCACTGAAAGGTTTCCCATCTCTCCAGCCTGAGTTAGGATCCCAAGTCAGGGCTGCACGTGCCTGAAATGCACATTTTGTGCACAATTTTAGGAACAGATTTCTGGCTTTGGAGAAATCCTGTGAGTCCAGCCCAGGTAAGTCAAAGTGCTTCAACAGAGTACATCCACATCAGAGATTTATAAAATATAGGTGTTCCTGCAGTTCACAGCCATTTGTCACAAGTAAGAGGTAGAGTGACACCTCTCTCTTCCTGCCAGCACCAGGACAGAAAAGTGTCACCACATGAAGGTGCCTGTGGGGCAGCACAGGTGCACCAGACACGATGCAGGAGAGGTGGGATTGCAGGCTGGAACACTGCCACAAACCAGGTGATGGGGAGGGATTCTGAGCAACTCTTCTATCACACAAAACACCAGCACTGTGAAAACTCCTTTGTTCCAGAAGGGATTTCCTGCCAGCGCCTAAAACACCAGCGACTCGAGTGGGGTGCAAGGTACAGCAGTGGGAATCACCTGTGCAAGCAGCCCTGCTGTACCCTGACCCGAGTCAATTGAATAAGTGGTGTAATATTCCAGGCCTCATTTCCACAAGAAGCCATCTGACAGCTGCTACCTCACAAATTGCTCTGTAAAAACAGGTGCAAAATGAGCAGAAAGAGCTGTGCTTCCCTTCCTTTCCTTCCTGGAGCACCCAGAAAAGACGTTTAAGAATGATGTTTTCAGAGGGCAGGAAAGATGAGAAGACACTCCAGCTTCTTCCACAAAGCAAGGAAGCCCTGTAGCAAACCAGACCCGAAGTGATGCATATCTTAATTACAACCATGGATTAATAGAATGGTTTTGGTTGGAAGGGGCCTTAGACATCATCTTGTTCAAACTCTCCCACCTGCCATGGTCAGGCACACCTCTCACTACCAGATTGTGAGGTCTTCAAAGATCCATAGCTGGAAAGGTGCTAAAAATGCAATGTGTATTCTTTAAAAACAATAATAAAAATATATGTATCTTTGTAGACTTCAGAAAAGCTCTGTGACTCCAAAAAAAATAAAGAAAATGCCAAATCCTCCATTTGGAGGAATGAGGCATAAAACACTTCAGAACATAATCACTAAACAAGACAATATTTCCAAACCAGCCTTTTGAAATTGCACAGAGCAAAGGCACATACATCTAGATTCTCACAAGAAAAGAGCAGCTCACCCACTCGTTGTTTTGGTATTCCAAGAGGATCAAAAGAGCCATTTTAATTCTCCAAATCCCTCACAAAAATCTCTCTCAAACACATTTCAGGCAGGCTGGATGGAAGTGAAAGAAAATTGTGATCAGACACATCATGATTCAGGGAGATCTGAGTGCAGAAACTCGTGAGCATTTCCACAGAATGCAAAGCAGTAATTAAACGCTTCCTATGGAAAAGAAAGGTTGTCCCTTGGACACTTCTGTCAATCTGCATTTAACAGACACAGCAGCACTCTCAGTTCAAGCACACAAGCACTGTGGTTCTTTGCTGGAGTGACCTTAGCTGTCAGCCCAGCCTGTCCTGTTCAATATCTGTAGCTCTGCCTGGTACATTTTGCGAGCATGTGTGGGGATGAGGAGATGCAAAAAGGAAAAAGCACAACCAACAGGCAAAGCACTGGCCCCAATTAAAAAATTAAACAGGTGTCCTGAGACTGTCAGCCCGAAGATGGAGCATCTACATTTAATTAAAGGGATAAGTTTAGCAGAAAATGTCACTCCAGCTACTGTCAGAATGCATGATTAATCTGTGATAAAATACCCAGCACTGTCTAACAGAAGCAGACGGCTGGGGGACACATATTTACACAATCACTTGTTATTTCTTCAAGATATTACCAATGACCCCGAGCTTAGTGTCAGTGCATTAAAACAAAATTCTCACATCTGGTCTTCTGAAGTCTTAGATTTGCTGGAGGCTTTTCCCAAGCAGCCCCATGAAAGAGCACTCCGAAGCTTGGCAAGGGGAAAGCAAACCACTGGCGCAGGCTGCAGCCTCTCCACCAGCAGTGGGGGTCACCCCTTTTAGTCTCAGTTCATCAGTCCATCTCCTGCAGTGACATCAGGGCTCTTCTTTCAGCTCATCAGCGATGCCAGTCCTTTCCCAGTGATTCCTTAACAACCAGTTTCCCTGCCATGGCAGCGGGTGCTGCGCCCGCTGCTAATCAACTCCTGTTTCAATTAGCGGGTAGGGTAGGGGGGTTTTCCACATGATTGATATGCTCTGCTAAAGCTGCTAAAGAGCACAATTATTTCTCCTCAGTCATAGAGGCTGCTTTGCAAACCATTTGGGTCAGAGAACACGCACAACAGTACCATGGAGTTTAACTTCTTCTGCCCACCTGATCGTGTTTGCAATAAGGGCTGCAAGGTCCTCAGTGCTTTCAGCTAAGCAGGAGAGCTGGGCTTGTTTCCAGCCCCTGAGACTGGAGAGTTGGCTTCCAGGATCTCCTTACACCTTCCCCCAGGGAGGGAACATTGCTTGTTCCTGGCTTGGGCTGCCTGAGTCCCCACCTGTAGATTCAATTGTGCTTTGTTTCCCCTGGATTAGCTGGGAAGGTTTTCAGCATTAAACTAACAAGGCTCTGAGGACACACCTGTGAAACTTCTGTTGAGTGGCTTCCCTGGATTGACACTCTGACATGGCATAATAGATACAAACATCTCCACTCAGGGCTCTCAGCACCTCACACAACAGGTACTCTCAGAAAGCTGACATCCATCTCTCTTCACACTGAACACATGGGGCCCACACTGAATGTGCCAAACCCTTCCAGGAAAGAGATTATTATTTCCCAAAGCACAATACAGTGCAACTGGCACTGAACAGGACATCATTCGATGCACCTGGCTTCTGAATTTAAATCTTCATTTTATCCCTCAGAAAGAAGAGGAAAAAAAGGCAGGAATCACTGCCTTAAATTTCACTCCACTTGATGCCAACAGTTTCTCCCTCTGTCCGTGGCTATGTTCCTAGAATGAGACTTCTCTTTGGAGACATGGTGGAGATTATTAAGACTTCACTGAGATAACTTTGACTGTTCTACAACAGAGTCACTTAATCAGCCACAGGCTAAAAGCAGGCAGCCATGCCAAAGGTGCATTGTCACCATAAATACAAGATGTATCACTGCTTGGACTGCCACCTAGCAAAGCTTTTGGCTTTCCTGGCATTTCTCTTAGCTGTTGATAATGGAATTTTCTGTAACAAGTTCGTGCAGTGTAAATAGCCTTTTTATTTAAGGTAGTCATCAGCTACCAGTCAACTACCACCGGCAAGGAGCTAAATTAATGATGGAATTAATTAAACCTGGAATATTACTACTTCTGCTTTCAGAGAAAGAGAGACAGTGCT
Organism: Brachypodius melanocephalos; assembly: GCA_013398615.1. Taxonomy (NCBI): domain Eukaryota; kingdom Metazoa; phylum Chordata; class Aves; order Passeriformes; family Pycnonotidae; genus Brachypodius; species Brachypodius melanocephalos. Next base: position 12,259,981 of record VZSR01000245.1, read on the forward strand.
GTGAAGAAAACATTCTGTAAGTCTACAACTGGGTACAGGCATGGCTATTTATGGTTTGTACAGTCAAATGGTTGAACTACTCTTTGCTGCCCCTGAAGCACTGAACCAGATCTGAGGACACAAGACTTGGACAGCAAACTGCCTGTCCCTCAAAACTGCTGCCTCCAGACCTCAACTGCAGCATGAATTGCCTTCTTTGGCCTTCATTCCCAGAGGGATCAGCTGTCAGAGGAATGTCACAAACCACCCATATCATATTTCACATCCCCACTTGGATGCTTGATTAAATTAATAGTTATTATGCTTGGTACTAAAACTTTCTCAAGGACAATGCTTTGGTTTCTGAGAAGTTTCCCATCTCACACATGAAACTTCCATGATCTCCTGTCACAGCCACAATTAACAGCACTGTGGACTTTTGCTCATGGAATTCTCTTTCCTGGCCCATGGCTCTGTGGCCACACTTCCTCTGCACCCTCTAACATATCTCACAGGTTCAGAACTGAGGGCCTCACCCAGATGACAGAGGAAAAAGGAAAGGAAAATGCACCAGAAATAACTTATTCTAGAGGGCATCCCATAGAGAGAGTTGGTATATTTTATGTGTTAGCATTACGTAAGGATTAAATGGATTAACTATTGGGCTCTTTGTCCCCTTTTCTAGCTGCTAGACTAACTCATTGCTTCCTTTTGCTCCCAAAGAAAGATGGATTTTTTTTTTTTTGCAGGCTTTCTGCAGTTCTAGCATTTTCAGTAATTAAACTTATCTCTGAGGCAATCACATTTAGGATTACTAGGTTTGCTATCTCCAGGCTAATAGGGTCAAAATGCTTAGCTGCCCTCCTGCCTGCCAGTTTATAGCATTTTGCTAATGGATCATTTCCTTCCATGGGGATAACGCTCTGGCTATTAGGTGTTCTCCTGTTGCACAGCAATTTTAGGCGATCAGGCAGTAATAATAAGTGTTCTTTGTTAGATGGGAGGCTTTATTGCCAGGTCAAAGAGTTACAAAGCAATAAGAATAACTTTTTGCTGGCAAAACAACTTCAGTCAAAGACAAGGGACACTCCTGCTGCTGGTTCTCCAGTTTTCACCTTGCTTATGCTCAGTGTTTTGCCACACTTGTGCTCTGAGACTGCCAAACTTCTCAGCTGATTATACTCCAATGTTCACATGTTGGGAGAATCCAAGTCCAACAGGTTTCTGTCTATTTTAACTGCATCCCTGAGAAGCTCAGTCCCTGCAGCACCTCGTTTCTTGTCTTTATTCAGCATTATTCCCTCATGTTAGGTCTCAGCCTCCCTTGCCCACAGTGCAGCAGTCAGAGCTCTGAGCAAACGGGCACCCCTGCACCTTGAAAAGCTGGGGGAGCAAGAAAAAGGAAATGCTGTGTGCAAACGATTCCCTTCTACAAAATGGAGCCTCTGTGCAAAATGGCATCACTCAGGCCAACTTCAGACCCACAGAAATCACTATTCCCTTCCACTCTTCTCACTCCAAAGTGAGTTCATGCTTCTGTGGACAAAAACTGTGAACTGCACCCATATCTAACGCATCCTAGTCTCAACGCAAAATGGAATGGCAGTGGCTTACCCCCAAAATGTGTTTTTCTGGTAGGATCATTTAAAATTACTCATTAGACCCTTCCAAATGAATGACTTAAAAGTGAGAGGGCTTCGGATATTTTTTTTTCCCAAGTTACTTCAAAGCAATTACCTTGCACAGAAAGCAATAATCACTTGTCAGGCTCTCCACTTTGCACATAGAGCCTTATTTCCATAGAGGTGAACATTCAATAGTTCACTTGAATGCTCTTATTTTAAAGAATTTGGTGCAATCAGTGTGAACCTCACATTTTTTTTTCCTCTTTTTTTTTAAGCAATTAACCAATCTGGCATGGGTTCCATTCTCGAGAGCTCAAGAAAAGATGTATTAAAGTTAATTGGCAGTAAAATGAAGCAGGTTAAAGTGTGTCTCTTGAGTTCACAAAACTGGAATATGCACAGAGAAGATCTACTCAGTGATCTGCTGTAGTGAGATTTGTTTTGAGAAAACTCTTAATGCTCAATCCACTTGTTCCTCCCACAGTCTCCGCCTGTGATCCCACCAGACCTCCCAGGCTGGGCACTCTGGCTGGATCAGTCTTACAGCTGGAGACAGTCACTGAAATTCAAACTTGGACTAAGGAAAAACAGTTCTGCTGGTTCTCTTCACCACCACCACTCCACAGCCCACCCCTCTGATCAGACTGAAGTGAAAAGGGAGAGAAGAAAGAATAAGATTTTAGAGAAAACTCAAGACCAAAGCCTTAATCAGTTATTTCCAGGAAGAATCTAACTGAAGAATTACTGCTGCACAACTCTAATTCATCTCTGCTAATGTCTACCAAATCTCAGCTTATTTGCCACTAATCCTGAGCAGTTTGGTTAAAAGCAAACACATTTTCCCTGGAGACAGCTGCCTTTCAGCACTGGGTGGAACAACTACCCTTTAGATAGCTGCACCCCAGCATCCCAAACCCAGAGTCTGAGTCAGGCACAGACCTACCCCTGGCTGTGGGGGCTGCTGAGCTCCACACAAGCCCCAGCCTCAGCTGACCAGGGCCAGCAGCTGTCCCAGGCTCATGGGTTAGCCCAAGCCCAGTGCTAAAGCGGGAGCTTGGCAAATTATTATTTTTCATGCCACCTAATGGCACTGTAACACAAATGAAGCCTGCCTCAGCCTGGCCCAGGCATGCCTCTGACTGCAGAATAGGTTTATCACACCCTGTGCGATGTACAATTTGCTCTGGGATCTCTCCGAGCGAAAGACAAGTCATTAACGTCCTCCAAGCATCCTCGAGGAGTGGTAAGACAAAGAGCAATCATGCACAGGCTCTGTTTTGAATAGGATCTTGATTTCAGCTCTTGTTTCCTACCTTTGATGGGCATTCAGCAGGTGAGCTGATTTGCTTTCTCAGGGAGACCTGGCTGCACTGGGCAGCAGCCCGAGCCGTGTTTATTTTGGTGCGGGTGGCTAATAAAAACAGGTGCCCAGGAAAGGAGGGGCTGCTCTCCTGTCCAGGCTGGGCTGGCTCTGCCTCCTGGACAAGGCTGCTCTGCATCTTCCCCCTGAACTCCACCTCACACTGTGGAGGCACCAGGTGCAGGGATGTGTGGAATGTGAAATCGGGTCTGAAGCGGGGAGGGAAGGAGAGCAGAGGGAAGATCTGTGCCCTGCCTTTTTCACACCTTTTGATTCAGCCAGAGCTACAGGCATCGCCTGGCTCCCACAGAAGCCCAGGCCATGCCCTAAATGTCAAGCCTGAATTTCCATAGTTCTGAAGAGTCTGGATGTCAAGTGGCCCCTCCAGGCCCCGCATTTATCTGAGGTTGGCAAGACCAGCACGGAGAGCGCTCACAGTTCAATTACAGGCACGACTAAAGAGCAGGCACCGGCAAACACACCGTGCAGCAAGAAGCCCTTTCTCTTTGAAACACCCTTCAGCTCGGGCAAGTCTGTACCAGGATATCTTATCAGGTGATATTATGGATAGATAAGGATTGGCAGAGCTAAAATTTTAAATATGGTGGTCACCATCTACGAGGATGCAAAGCCATTTTCCCCTATCTTTACCAGCAATTTCTCAGGGCAAATTCTTCAGTACACAGAATCCTGCAGCTCTAAACTGCAAGCCTACCTGTGCTAGTGAATCATGCTTTGGCTCAAGGAAATCAGCTTAAAAAAACATACTAATACTGCCCCAAGCTCATGAAGTATTGATGGAAGGTCTTAATGTATTTTTTTCTCCTCAAAAAATACTAAGTATTCTTTTTTTCCTGCTTCCTTTATGCTGTTTCCCTTTGATGAGTAATAAATAAAGAAGCAGTTGAAAACAGAATGTAAGTGCAAAGCCCCAGATCTGAAAGGGACAAAGACTCCATCTGTCACAGAAAAATCCAAAAATCCAACTACCAGCACAGAGCCCACCTGCCAAAAAGGTTTTATGTTTATGTTAAGTGTGGCTTTAAGGAACAGAAATGTTCTGGCAGATAAAGGCAGCCACGAGAATGACTAACTGAGATGCACAGACAATAATTCCCTCCTTTGATTTCCTCTACTGTCACCACTATCAGTCAGACATCTGAATAAAAAAAAAAAATCAGCTTAGAAACTTTGATCCCTTTAAAAACAGAAAAACAAACTCTGTAATCCGGAAATCCTTAGAGGGATACGGAACTTTAGCATCCCCCTACGCAGAGCATTTGCCACAGCTGTGGAGAGAAGGGATCTGGCCTGGGTAGGACTGTGCCTTGGACCAAGCAGGGTCCAGCACAGGCAGGCAGTGGAACACAGATGTCTCTGCTCCCAGAATTCTGGGCCTGATGTGACAGAGAGAAGAGTTTGTTCCCTAATGCTGCTCACAGAGCACACCCACCCTCATGTGCCATTTTGCATGTTTTTAAAAAAAGTAGAATTTAGCTCTGTTATTTCTCAGGCAGAAATGGTTGAGTGGTCAGATGTACCAAACAGGAGGTCCCCTAAATAGTTCAGATTCCTCCATGCAGGCTTGTTTTTCTGCATGCTCTGTTTTGCTCCTAGTACACAAAGACTCTGAAATATCCATCTGCTTCCCCAGAGCTCAGCCCTTTGTCTTCACCTCGAACACAGGAGATAACACTACACCTTTACCTTTATGTTGAATTAGAATGAAACTTTTTTTGTTTCTCTGGCCAAAGGGCAGGACCCAAGTGCTGGAAAATGAAAACACAATGAGCAGCACTGAAGGGCAGAAGGAGTAGAGATTGCAAAGGGGCAGCTCAGTAGCAGCATAATTAGATGTCCTGAGATAGTTCTTTAAAGGACTGGAAGACCTCAGCACTAACCCTGCTTGGATATGGGAACAACAGCTCCAGCACTAATGCTCTGCACTGGATGCAATAAACTCCAAACTGCAGAAATATCCCTGACCTCATCACAAAGGATCAGAATCTGCCACAAACCCGGAGTGCAACCTGCTCACTTGATCACACAGGCACTCCAGTTGAACTGGAGGCTTTCCAAGTTATCCCCTTGTCACCTGGCTCTGTGCTGGGTGCTGCCCTTCCCCAGCAGGGAGCTGAGCTGAGCTGCTCCAGGTGGGATGGAGCAGCAGCAGGGCTGAAGGGGAACAAGCCAAGCTCCTTTCTGAGGCACAGGGCAGGAGGAGGGCACACACGTCCCATTCCCAGCTACCTCCTCCATGCTGGGGCAAAATCTCTTCAGAGAGAAATCTCTTCTTTTCACAGCCCTGACTCTCTCTGGGCACTCTCAGCACCCATCACCTTCACATGTTCCTCTTTGTCTGCCAGCTCCACTAGCCCATCCCTGCAGAACACACCAAACACCTGACCTTTCCAAGCAGCCTCTCATACCCATGGCCACTAAAGCAACATTTTGCTCCTGGGGTTTCCCTGCATCCTACACACAGAGGGAGGCAAAAGCAGCTGGTTTTGGACCCTCACATCCGAAGCAAACCTTACACTTTTGTCCTTTCCTAGCACAGCAGTCCTTACTGATGGCTTTTTTCTCTAAAAAAAGACCCTAAAGAAATGCCATTTTATCCCCACACCCAGGCCTTGGAGAACAGCACCGCTGCTACAAACCAGCCCAGATCTCTGCTGCACGTTCAGTGCCTTTTCCCCCCTCATCAGGAGAGCTTTGGGGTTGGAATGTGCACCCCAGAGGATGCCCTTCAGTGGGGTCACTCCAGTCCCCCTGCCCTGCAAAGGGACACTGGCCCCAGCCTGCCACAGATGGAAAGCAGACATGAAAAACAACGGGTCTGAACACCCCTGCACCCTGACCATTAACTATAATTGTATTCTACATCAATCACAGGAGTTCTCCCCTTAAAGGTTATTAAGTATAATTTCTACTATGCAAATAGTTCCAGCTTCATTAATGGATTTTTGGTTTCTAGTAGAAGTTATTCTTTGATGAATGTCTCCAGATGTCAGTATCTGGAAAATGTATTGGGGGGAAGAAAATTCTCCCTGATGCAAGGTAAAAAAGGTCCATTGGAGAGAGGGGGCTGGGGAAGGTAGAAATATAATTAAAACAATTAAAATTCCTATCTCATGACCATTTACAGATGCTCCAAAGTGGCTCTAAATTAAAGGGAAATGTCACAGAACATGGATGCTTCTGCCAAAAAGTAGCATTAAAAATGACAAATTCCAAACAGCCTGAAGATTCTTGTTAAATCCAAGGCTTTAACAGCTCAACCAAGGCAAGCAGAGTGGGTAGACCAAAAAAAAAAAACCACATCCAACAGTCAGCTGTGGAAATGAAGGAGAGGTGACCAGGGAAAAGCTATCCAGCAGAACAAGGAGCCAACATGAGACCTATGGATTTTCAGATTTATTCCCACCAGATCAAGGAGTTTTTCTACCATCTCATCTTTAATGGATTCAGACCATCTGTTACTATGACCGTGGTTGCTGCCTGTTCCTAACCACAGATTTATGTTTTATAAGTGTTTAAAAGCTCTGGTGATGAAAGGTTTCATCTGATATCAAGGTTTGCTGAATGAAGGCTCCCATGTACAGGCACACCCCAAGCCTCAAGCCAAGGCAGAGAGAAGGCTGGGGGGTTGCATTTCCTCTGCTTTTCCTATTGTTGTTTTTCTCCCTCCCCTTCTCTTCACTCCTGGGAGAAATTTCCTTTGGAATATTTTCTCATTTATATTGTAAGAAACCTCTGCTGGTATGCTTGGGTAGGGAACCTTGGTTTATTTTCCCTCCCCCCCCCCCTTTTTTTTTTTCCTTAAAGGCCATCTGCCTAAACTTCTTACACTCTCTCCCATTTAGGTTTACAGTGGAGAAACTCAATTATAAGAAACACAATAAATATTTATTGAACTGGTGAAGGCAATAGCATATGCTGAACACGCTCTGTTTTCCTGGATATATTTTTTTTCCCCCCAACCTCCCTGCACCAAGCCCTTGTTCTGTCAGAATTGTTTTCATGTTGGTATTAGTCAGTCACTCCCCATGTGTCAGTAAATGCAAAACATGCCTGCTGTGAGACAGGGAGCGCGGGTGCCACTTTGCAGCTCCTCGGGATGCGAGCTGGCACAAAGACAAAGAGCACACAAAGGATGACAGGCACCACAGCCTGCTCCTGCACACAGCAAACTGGGAAACGGGAATACCTCGGGAACAGGGGTGAGGACAGAAAGCACGCAGGTTTCCAGAAGCTGAGATGGAGCTGCAGCAGGTAGGGGAGGTTTCCTTGGCAGGAAGAAGAGCTGCAGGGCACAGCTGCTGGAGGAAAGCAACATCTGTGCGTGGGGTCAGGTACTACAACCTGCAAGCACAGCCTGTTAAGTGGCCATCTGTAGATGGTTTGCTTATTTACAGGCCTTTCAACAGTACAGCTCATCATTACCTAATAAATGCTAATGAACCTGGCCATATCCTGCAGCTGCAGAGGAGGTGGGGTTCTCATTCCTTCTCCAGCCTACAAAGAGCATTAACTCCGGATGATTTCCCTTTCAGAGCTAGGCACTGGTTTGGTTGGAAGTCTCCCTCTCTGGCTAAGGACTGGGTTAGACCTAGAGGAGGATCTGGCTCAGGCTCCCCTCTCTGTGACGGCCAAATCACAAAGGATCCACCCTCCAGAGCACTTGGGTGCTGCCCAGCCCTGCTGAGCTGGCTGCTGGCACACGGAGCTGCGAGCTCCCTGCGAGGCTTGGGGACCAGGGCCAGCCCCCAGACAGTCTGTGCAAGTGCTGGAAGAACAAGCAGCTCAAAACCTTCCCAGGGGAATCGAGGCAAGCGTCCCAAACCAGGAGAGTGGGCCTATATGATCTGATCTCATCCTACAGAAAGCCCACGGTACAGCCCGGAAATTAGCTCAGCCTTTCAGCATGCACTGCACTGCCCCAGCCAGGAAAAATTATAGGACAGGAAATTATTGCTGACTGGATCCATCATTATTCTTTTACCATCTGTTACCTTCAGGTTAGTGTTTTTCATAGCTCATACTGCTTTTCAGCATTGCATCCAATTTTAACTGACCAGAAGTTTAAAAAAAAAAAAAATAGAAGTTCAGATTTTGATCAGCTTACCTTTAATTCCCAGGGAAGATTTCTGTCATGAAAAATGCTACAGAATCATTAATGAGCAGTTGTAGTGGAGACTTCTGTTTAATCTCCCATCCATCAGACAGCACCTTTGGCATTGCAGTGACCCCAGGCTTCCCACAACACCTGGCACTTATACAATGCTTCACCTTCTCTAAGCATTTAATTGGCATAATAGATTAATGCTTATTGATTAGCTGACTCAGAAGGAGACCACCACATTCCAGGTTCCTGGTGTCCCTTTTTTGCAGCACATAGCCTTTAGCTGGCTAAAGGAAGGAGCTAGTTAACCTCTTAGTGTCCGGGATTTCACAGGTTTGGTGGGACAGGGAATTAGAAGGAACCGAGTGACATTCACAGGAGTGCTAAAGAGCAGACTCACAAATAAATAACCCCGGTATTAACTATACTACATTTCTACAAACAATATCAAAGAAACAGTGTCTAGTTGCATATTTGACCTAGGATCACTAATTTCTTTTCCCTGTTCCTTTGGGACCATGCTTCCCCCTCCCATCCCCTGAGCCTGGCTCAGGTCCCCAGGCTCAAACACATCAAAAAGCCAAACTCTCCCAGTAAATAATTACACAAGTTTTCCAAAGCTCTAAATCACCAAAAACAACAACAACAAAACCCAAAAAACAACCAAAGTGTTCCTTGCCACTGGGCAGGCAGGAGCAGCATCCCCATCACAGGCAGATGTGCACATGAAGACCAACAAGGCAGTGAGGTGTGGAGCACACACCCTGTGAGGAGATGCTGAGGGAGCTGGGACTGTTTAGCCTGGAAAAGGAGAGGCTCAGGGAGGATCTTATCATCCTCTACACCTCCCTGGAAAGTGGGGCTCAATGTCCTCTCTTAAGTGAGAAGTAATAGGACAAGAGGAGATGGGCTCAGGTTGTATCAGGGAAGGTTTAGGCTGGATCATAGGAATGGATCATATGGATGATATCTTCAGTGAAAGGGTTGTCAAGCATTGGAACAGGATACTCAGGAAAGTGGTGGGGTCACCATCACCGGAGAGATGCAAGAGAGATGTAAATGTGGTGCTAAGGGTCAAGGTTTACTGTCAGACTTGGCAGTGCTGAGTTACCAGTTGAACTTAAAGATCTTTCCCACCCCAACTGATCCTATCATTCCCTGCACCTCTGCACAGGCACCTCGAGGAAGCACAGAAAAGCTGTTTTAAATGTCTGGGCTTCACCTTTTTCAGGAAAAACATACCAGTGTCCTCTCTTCAGGCAATGAGCACTGTACTTAATGGATAACCACCAGCTTAAGAGAAGGCTTAGCAAGCACAAATGCTGCCTGTAACAAAGCACTTTTGGGCAGAAATAATATTCTTTAACACCTTCTTTGGCTAGGATTTAATAAGTGTGAAATCAATGTTATAATCAAACATAATACTCATTTCCTAGAATAATCCTCTGACACAGCACTTGCTATTTCAGCTGATTAGAAGCATTGTTCAAATAATAGAAATTCCTGATCAGTAACCCACAAGTCCAAGACAAGGTGGGTTTGGGGTTTTTTGCAGCCTAAGGCAGTTACTTCCCTCCATCCTAAATGTTCACAAGTGGAGAAACACTTGTAGGAATTCTTCTGTTGCCATCAACTTTAACACTGTGTTCTCCCAGCAGTGGATGAATAGTGGGTGATTAAGCTGTTGATGCCTAAGCACCAGTATGTTTGTGATTAACAGCCAGACCTGTGCTCTTAAGGCCTGGCTTTTATTTTATTTTTTCATATTTCAATAGGCAGAAGCAGAGAGGGAATCTCAAACTGCAAGACTCAATGAAGGAATGCAGGAAAGTCCTCAGGCAACAGGGATGGGATGCTGACAGCCCTAGGTGAGATCTACAGGTGGAAAACATCTATCTTCAAAAGACTCACTGTCAGACAAGATAGTTTTCAATAAAGAGATGAAACTGATGGGAGGTTTTTCTTTCTGCATTTCTGCCTGCTTTTGGCAGAGCAGACCTGTGTGTGCACGAAGGAGTTATGACTTGACAGCAAGTTGTAAAGCTTTCCCTTCTTATCAAGGCAGAGCAGCTGAGACAGCCTTTTCTATAGTTGGCTTTTTAATTGAAAGATTAGAAGTTCTCCTGTGCAGTTTGCACGAGCATTTCAGAGAGGTCACCCAAGGTCTGGGTGCTCTGATAACTCCAGGGTGGAATTGGCAGGTGCCAGCAGCAAGGAGAGAGGACAAGCTGGGGGCTCTCCCCAGCAGGACAACCCCCCAGTAAAGAGTTTGAGCACCCCCATTTCAGTTCAGTGCCCCTCAGGCTCGGGGGTGCTGGGATGCACAAACCCCCCAAAAACAGAGTTCTTCCCTTTCATTCCCCCCGTGCCTCGGGCTCCCCGGGGTCACTGCAGTGGCACCAGCTCACAAAGGTGTGCAGAGAGCACAGGTTAAAGCAGCTTAGACCGGGGGCCAGGGCTGATGCCTGCAGGGAGACTTTTCAAGGAGGCAGCAGCTGCATCTCCTGCTGAGAGCTGCAGTTCCTGTCCAGGGAGAGGGGAGATCTTCACCTGGGAGACACTGAGAGGACACCTTGGCAGCATCCTTAGTGGGGTTTTGATCGTGCACCTTGAGCTCCTATTTAAGCCATCACATTTCATTCACTTAACTTATCTCTGCCTCCTGTAGCCCCCCAGGGAAACGGCAAACACTCCAGCACCGTTGCCCAGTGGAAAAAACCAGGAGAGATCTCCTAGCAGAACAAGAGAGGCAGAGGAGCTCCATCCTGCTGCATCCTCCTCTCAGCTCAGCTGCTCCTGGAACACCACAGCTGCCCCACGTCCTGGCAGGGAAACAGCTGGGAGTGGGATGCACGGACACCCACCCAGCCTGACACAGGCACAACACATCATCTCAGCTTTCCACGTCACAGAAAACACCCCACAGCCCTTCACAGACTGATCTGGAGTCCAATTTTCAATCTCTTCCAAGACAGGGTATGCAAAAATCCAGGCCATAAAATCCTGATATCCACGAGCATCAGAGATAGCAGAGGCATCTGCCAGCACCTTGGGAAACAGGAACCTACAATAAACACCTTCAGGAGAAATGGGCCCTGTCAAAATAAACAGGTGCACATTCCCACTTATTATTGCACTGCCACACACAGCCCAAGACTTATTTCCAGACTCAAGTGGTTCATTACTGAGGAGAATAAAAAAGGAAATGAAGACAGAGTCACTAAGGGAGAGCACCTTGAGTGAACATCCTCTGCTTCATGTTTTAACACCTGAGAATAACACAAACTTGGCCCACTACAGCAGCTCAAGGATCCTTGGCATTCTGCACATGAAGACACAATTACATTAAATAAAACAAATTTTGTTTTCCTCAACATATTTGAAATGAAACTCCATTGAAATGGGAGAGTGTAATTTTTTTTCAGCTGATAATCTATTTCTGTTTTGTTTGAATCAGGCTTAAAAAAAAGAAAAAAAAAAGTAAAAGGGAACTCTCCTCTCTTTAAGCTTTGCAAAACTCATCCATCACCCATCTGTCCACCTTGCACCTCATTATTTATTATTCAGTACTCAACAAGCTAGCATGCCAGTTAAGATTTTCCCTGAAGAAAGCCAGCATCTAGACAGACAGCAACTGCTATCAAAATGTTTCCCTTTGATTTCTCTGCCCTCCCTCACTCCATCCTTAGTGGTGGGAATAAATTTAAAACCTTTAAAGTAAATAAAACACTTTTTAATGAACCAGCAAAAGCAAGAGGAAAAACAAAGCTAAACAGAAGTCTGTTTTCTTTAGTCAGAGTTTTTCTGTGCTCCATTAAATCACTCTCCTCGTGGTCTCTTTCATCCTCCCAAGTTCTCACCCATAAGAGAAAATCTGCTCTTGGACACACACAAGCTTCTGGATACAAGGCACATCTGTTGTTCAGACCTCAGGCCCAAAGCAGAACCATAGCCATGATGCTTCTCTTCCAGGCATCCCTCTAATGAGATGATTTAGTTCAGTGGATGCTGGAAAAGCAGCTACTCTAACCCAGAAGCCTCGTCTCAGCTGTTTGCTGCCCAAGCCAGGGCAGCCAGAGGTACTGCCAGGGCTGGGTCCATCCCTTCCAGCACCACCACCACCATCCCACGGGCACAGAGGGAGCCTAAAGTCACTGGAAATGCCGCCTCAGTTCATCAGGGACTGCCTGCAGGCCCCCTTAATGTCAGGGGGAATCCCCAAAAGCAGTATTTTGCTTTATGACCAGACCATGCTGGCAGCCTCCAGTCAGCTTGGCTGTGCAAACAGGCATTCCAGCAAGAATTCCCCCTGTTCCCATCACACTGCATCCCACAGTGCTGCCCAGAGGCACTGTCTCAGCTGGTCTCCAGGTGCCAGGGCCAGGCACACACTCCTGCTGCCCTCAGGTGTCCCAACATTTGTGCTGCCTGCGTGGGCAGCGCTTGGCTCTGGGGCCAACAGGCTCTGCCATGCATTTAAACCACACTCAGGGATATCAGCCCTGGACTTGGATTCTCACCACCCAACGCACTGAGAGATAAACACACAGCTGCAGCTTCCACCTCCTCCTCTATTTCGGGATTTGCAGGATAATTTCACAGTGGGCACCATTCCCAGCCCCACAGGGCAGCTCCATTTCGAGCCTTGCACTGTTCCATGTTAAAACACACACCTTAGAATGGAAATAAAGCCCCAGACACCTCTGAAAATAAGGCATTTTTCCCCATACCCTTCCAGACAGAACAACCTTGTGGCAAAGACAGGACAGGGTAAACAAAGTGCCTTCCTCTCCATGATAACACCTTCCTATTTTTGTATCTTGTATTAAATAACATTCTCCTTTATAACACTCACAGCGAGAAAATTTATCAGGATAAACATAAGACAGAAAAGGTGAGATTTTTTTCTTTTCCTCCCTCTCTTATCTCAAAGTTTCCTGCCTGTCAGGGTTTCACACGTTGGCTGATGTGTCTTTCATGTAATACATGAATATAATTTATGCAGGAATGCATCTGCAGCTGTGTGTGTTAGGGGATCGATCTTGTTCCTGCAAAGGGGCACCTCTGCGAGTGAGCAGCTTACACAGAGCCTGTGTGCAGAGCTGGATTAGGGGGTTATGGGGGAAAGATCAGGTAGTTTTCTAGACTGATGCTTCTCTAGATTTAGGGTCTCGGTGCTCAGGCAGAGCACAGACAGTTTGGGAAGGAACCAGAGGACTGAGTGACACGAGCTGGGCTTTGGGACAGGAGCTCACACGTGGTCATTGCCACCCTCAGCTGCAGCTCAGGGGCTCCAAGCATGAGATTGTCCTGGCACCTCCAGGTCAGGCATGTGCCAAAGGGGATACAGACCCATGGCAAAAGCCACAAACACAAATACATCTTTTACCCACTCACCAGAAGGAAAAAGCAAACAAAGCAAACAAACAAAAAAAAGCACCTCAAAGTTTGGGGTTGGTTTGTTTCTTGTTGTCAATATCCATTGCTTCCCCTCCCAAATGCCTCATTTTTCTTTTGTATCCCACTAACTTACACCAGTAATAAAACGTCCCCATTCCCAAAATTCATTATGATCATTAAGGTTTAAAGTCCACTCAGCAGTAAACCCAGACATGGAGTAAATGATTTCTCTCTCTGGTCACACTGCCAGGGGGAGGGAGAAGCCCTGGACACCCGCAGGGACATCCCAACCCACTGGTGGGCACAGGGCTGGGTCAGGCCCTGGAAAAGCTCAGCTGCATCTTCCTCAGCCTCCCTGGCTGGAGCATCACATCACCTCTCTTACCAAGGAACTGATAATGCTTAAAAATATCATCCAAACAGAGCTTAGCTCCACGCACACCCCCAAAGTACAAATGTTCTGTTCTAATATCCTGTCTCCAAAAACAGCATAATCTAAAGTGTCAGTTATTTTATAAATACAAACTAGCAAGACTTACATTTCTGGCTGGGTTTTTTTTATGAATCTGCTTTACTCCTTTAGCTGCTTACTCATTTGCACTTACCTTTTAGTCTGATCATGTAAAAGGTTTTGGAACAAGTACAGAGGAAGAATAAAAACATAATGGTTTCTCACTGCTCGAGGGCATAACTCTAATTAAAAAGAACATTCTTGCTTTTAGCACCCAGACTCCTCTCTCCAAAACCTGAACTTTGACATTTTCAAACTGAGATTTAAAACAAGAAAATAATTCTCAGTGCCACGAGGAAGGACTGCCTGCATTGTACAGCGGGAAAGGGGAGGGATGAGGGAGAGAGAGGTTCAGGGCTAATGGACTTATCAGGGAATTTGAGTTGGGAAAATGCAGATTTGCTCTCAGCCAGAGCCCGGCTCACGCTCAGCACGGTGGTGACAGCTGGAGCCCTGCACCTACCTGGAGGATGCTCTGCTCTCTCTGCTTCAACCAGGGCGACACAAATACACCAGCACTGAACAGGGGGATGCTTTCTGCCACCAGAAGACCTTCCAGGGCCAGGATCCAAGCCAGAGCCCCTGGCTGGAAGCAGGGCTGTGAAGATGCCCCTGGTTACAGGGAGCGGTCCCAACTTGGCATCTGCTCACAGCCAAAACTCGAGTTTTCCTCTTAACAACATACAACTTCACACCTGGAGATAACATTGTATTCCATCTGCAGACACACCCTAATCAGCCCCCTCACCCTCTTCCTACCCCTCTTTAGCCTCCAGACACGTGTTTAAGCCATCGAGTAAACTGGCAGAGCGAAATGGAAATTGGAAATGGGTGAGGCATGCTGCTGAGCCACAGGTGTGGCAAACCAGCACCTTCTTTCCTGAATGGATCTGCTTACAGCCCTCCTTTACTCTTGAGATACATGAATTGTAAATCTTAAGAATATTTTAAATGCGTATTTTATAGTTAGCTTCTTATAATCACCTAAAAAAAACCCATTCAATTCCGGATTAGGGTTGGGGAAAAATATGGAAAAGTGTAGAACCACAACCTCAGAAGGCAAAAAGACAATAGACACAAGATCAAGAAGTTAACAAATGAAATTTTTCAGGTTAGGAATCAAGAGTCATTGAAAAGAGCAATTTGGAAATACGCATTACAGTTGCAAAATTGATAGCAATATAAAATTAACTCATACTACTCTATTTTAACTTCAACACATTACACACCACAGTTCATTTCCTCTTGTAACAATTCAATCACGGAGCAATTAAATCATTATCACCTCCATCCAATATTAGTATTAATTTTATTTTAAACATCAATATAGAGGAAACATTTACCAACAGCAAATAAAATCCCACACATATATGGATTTCTGTGCTGAAAATTAGCTCATCAGCCAATGTGAACGGATGACTAAATAATTCCAGTGGTTCGTATCCAGCAAATATTTCCACAAAATGCACATGTAACTGCTCCTAATGTGGAGGGAAATCTGCACCCCCATGGGCCAGGGTACCCAGTGCAGGGCCCCTGGGGGAAAGGAGATTTTCCAGAACTCAGCATTAACCTGACTGGCAGAAGCTCTGAGCTGGCAGTGCAGAGAGCTAATGAGTGCTATCAGAACAGCACATGTTGCCCATGGAAACATTTGTACCAGGAGCATCCTTGTGGTAGGACATGCTGGAGAACTCAGGAGCAGCTGCAGGATAATTTGGTTTTGATTTGGAGTCCTCATCCTGTATAATAACATTAACTAGCTTCTTGGTGATTGACCAGCTTCATCCATCAGATGTTTCAAAGGAAAATGAAACCACTCTGGAAATGTTACTATAGGCAGATTTTTTCCCCTTTGCTTTTTTTTTTTTTTTTTTTTTTTTTTTTTTTTTTTTTTTTTTTTTTTTTTTTTTTTTTTTTTCCTACAGAAGAGGAAATTTTTTTCAGTCTTTATTTGCAACAGCAAAGATTCATCTGTACATGGATGAAACCTTGCAAAGGGTTGGGCATGGACACAGGACATCTGTCCAGCAGCCCTACAGAATTACAGGTCCCAGACTTTGACACAGCACTGAAGGAAGAGGGGAGATATGGACCATCCTCTCCACCAGCATTGGAGGTTTGGCTGGTTTAGAAATATCCTTTAAAGCATTGCAAAATTCTGCAATCATTGTCCTGCTGGGGTTTAGTTTATCTGGGATTTTAATTGTGTCCAGCAGTAACGTGTAATGAGAACAGAGGCTGTGAAACTCACCCACTGTGCCAGCCCACACAGAGGGTTTTTCCAAATCATTTAAGAGTGATTTAGATACTGGGGAAAAAAAAAGCTCCAAACCTCAACTAATTGTTAACTAAGATATGGTCCAATTTCAATTATTCCACTGATTGATCTCGAAGTGATAGATTTTCAAAAGGACCTATTAATGAAAAGTGTCCAGTTCCCATTAAAATGTAATGGGATTGATACCTAATCAGTTCAGGCTCCTTGGAAAAATCCAGTTTAAATTAATCAGTGGGGAAGCTTTGTACTTTTGAGTTGGTAGAATTTGCTCTTGCACTGCATAAATCTGATGAGTGCTAAATAAGACGCTCCTAAAGCATCTGTCCGTATATCTCTGCCCTGGACAACACCATCCATCCAACTAATCCACTTCTGGACCTGGGCAATAGAAATCCCCTAATTTCCACTAACCATATGCTAGCTCTGCCATATGGAAAAGAATATGCAGTAATGAGGGTGGTGACAGAGCCAGGTTTCTTCCCATACATGATCTAGAGTATGAGGAGGAGAAAAATGCAGGTACAGCCCATGTATGTCCTGCAGGGAGAGCCCGAGTTGCCTGGCAAACATATTGTGAAAAACTCTCACACAGAGTCTTCAAAAGGTTGAAGTATCTGCATGATTATTTTATAGTTGTACCCAGATACAAAAGCTTGGTTGTCTGCCATGAGCACTAAGACTTCAAACTGCAAGCAAAAACCTGATTATTTGGTATTACTGAGAATGCCACTCTTACAGAAATTCAGTGGTGTCTTGATGGGGTTTTGTCAGCATTTCAGAAAAAAAGGAATACATCATTTAGGTGAAAAAACCCACTTCATGGTCATGAATTTGTGTCCTTCCAATATTAAGATGCTGCTGATAGGCACCTTTGATCTGACAGGAGTGATGAAGGTGATCACAGTGGGGACAGAGTGAATATCTGCCTGTCTTTGCCCAACTCGCAGACTGAAAGCTCTGCCATCAAGGCAAAAACACCCAGAAACACAGGGAAGAGATTTGGCAGGTCCCCAGTTGTTCAGGTCAGCTGTTCATCCCCTCTGTCTCACCTCATCAGGCTGTGGAAATGGCAATTCCAGACCAAGCACGAGCCTGGAGGATGTCACACCCAGGGGGACACACGGGGCTGAGATGGATCCTGGTGATCCTCACCTTGGTTAGCTAAGGCACACCTCAACCACTGTGCTCAGGGAAATGAGAGAGGCATAAATTATCTCCTGTGCTGGGCTAATTCCTTCTCTCTGCAAGGAAATCCACGTCTCTGAATAAAACACAGCTTCCTCCCTCCTTCCATGGTGCCTCCAAGCAGATGTTCATCTGTTCCTTATTCTGAGTGCTGATACAGCCCAGAAAGGTTATCTAATTACAGAAACAATACTTATTGGATGCACTAATGCTCCTACAATTTTAATAGCAATATGATAGCTAGGATTTATATTATTTTCCTTTTCTGATTAATTATTTACATAGAGAGAAGCATAGATTATTAAGTACGTGTGCGCAGTGCCAGGCTGCAAAGAGATTTTTTTAAAAGAAAAGGGAAGAAACGGAATCTAAACTTTTTTGGAAACAATCATCCAAGTGCTTTGATATCCTGTGATCCAGCAATCTGCATTTAGGCTCCTGGGATGTTTGTTCAGAGCACAGGCTTGATTCAGGACACTACAGGTAATGTTGTGACTTTCCAGTTTGGTAGCAAGCTACAGCAGGGAGAGAAAACCCTGATGTCAACACATCCACCCAGGAGAGCTGTGTTTAGCCATAAGCCTGGCCAAATGCCTCAGAGGAGTGCATGGCACTGGGAAACATCATGAAATTTAGGTTGTCTTACAGTGACTGTTCACCTGTTCCCCATGTAACGTGTCCCCAAGGTGCTAACTGGAATCAGGAGAAAATTTAGGAACAACCAAGACTTGAGAGACAGACATCTGTCATCTACCCAACCCATTTCAAAGCATGGCCATGAGTTCCTCAACTAGACTGTATTCTGATGGAAGCATTTTCCCTCTTTTTAGTTAAAAATCTTCCAACATCTGTCAAAAATTTTTCCTATTTTCCTAAGATCAAGTAATTCTTGGAGGTTTGCCCCAATATACTTTAACAGACAAGTCGGATAATTATTGCTAAATGGCAACATTGAGCCTGGCCAGCTATTCAGGTGGGATGATCTCATTTTCAATATTTCATTACAAAAAAATTCAAATAAGCTTAAGACACTCTTAAGGCTAGGGATAAAATTCTGCCCTTTACAGAGAGCTGAAAACCATGGCCACTGCACAACCATTCAGCTTGAAACACAAATCTCTGTTTAACATCTGTGCAAATTCCTCCCCATTTGTTTATCATTCTGCACACCAAAAAGAACTTTGCTAACTTTCTGCAAATCCAGATATTTCTGTGAAATGGCGTTGTAGTGTGGTGGTAAAATTAATGAGAGGAGACTCCTAAGGAGGGAAAAAGGCAAATCTTTATGCTTATGTCATTAAATTAATTCAGCCTGGAAAGAAATTAATCCTATCAAGTTTTAATCAGGTGGTGACTTTGCTTTGATTTGTGAATAACAGTTTTAATAAAAGATATTTCACAGAACAGAAGAATCTCTAGTGCAAAATGCCACACAGTCTCCTCCTCTGACTGAGAATTTCTGGTCATTAAAAAAAGCCAAAGCAAAAGCAGAACTATCACTACTTACCTCATCTACAGCTATGAAAATGTGAGTGAGAGGTCAGAGGAGAGGGGGAAAAAGCCAGTCCTTGGAATAAAGGGCTGGAAAAGATAAAATCTAATTGGAGTGACTCTAAAATCCCACCACCCCTCCTAGGTTAGGAGGGAACCAAAGCAGGAGTCCCTGAGCCTTAGCAGGGCACGCAGTTCCTTCTCACATCGGCTTTCATGGAATTGCAGGTGGATTAAGTAAATCGCT
The DNA here is from genome assembly GCA_013398615.1 of Brachypodius melanocephalos. Taxonomy (NCBI): domain Eukaryota; kingdom Metazoa; phylum Chordata; class Aves; order Passeriformes; family Pycnonotidae; genus Brachypodius; species Brachypodius melanocephalos. The sequence goes on from VZSR01000245.1 coordinate 12,279,185, forward strand.
TCAGGCATAAATTTACTGTAAAGATGGAGGGCATTCCTCCTTCTCCCAGCAGGACCAGGCAGCTGAAGCCAATCCAGCAGCCTGCTGGGCCATGGGCAGTGGCAGTGCAGGGAAGAGTCCCTGCTGTCCCTGTGTCGTGCTGTCACTTTGTCGTGCCCTCCAAGTGGCCAGAGGACAGAGGGATACAAGAGACCCCTCCTAATCCCTGCCACTGGAATACAGATATGCCACCCTTTCAGCTCCCAGACAGGAGCTACAGGGGGTGACAGCCCCTGTCTGCATGAACAACAGCTCCAGAAGAGGAAGAGATTTGGGAACAGAAACGTGCAGGTATCACACAGCTCATAAAGGTCATGGCTTAGCAGTGGAGTTATTCCACAGCCACAGAAAGAGCCTTGATCCAGATCAAAGGTGGCAGAAGCATGGACCAAGGATAAACCTCATCTTCTCCAAGACCTAGAGTGAAATCAGACACTGGGAAAGGAGCAAGAATGGGGCATATTCCTGTATCTGGGAACTGCAGTAGTCTCAGTACCTTCACAGCTTTGGGTGCTGAGGAAGGTGACACACACCGAAGGGAAAGCAGGAACACTCATGGATGGAAAGCAGAACCATTCCTGAATGGGTCCAAGTGCCCGTGGTGTTTGCAGTCCTGCTGCAGCCTCGCGAGCACTGCAGCAGCATCTTCCCTGTGCCAGCCAACCCTGCTCCCTTGGCCACAGAGTGCTCTCCTGGGGCAGGATGGGCTGGGAGCAGGCACCTCTCTGCCTGCAAGCAGCAAAGGCAGATCCAGACAGAACTCCTGCCCCTGCTATTTTCTGGTGAGGGCTTCACAATAGAGTAAATCTCAGGCAGCAACGAGCCCTGCTGCGCGGGGAAAAGCTGAGTATGACTGAGAAACCCTTCCATCACGCTGTCACAGAAAGCAAGTTCCCTGGGGCTTGAAGGAAGGCTGTGCCTTAAACGATTTGCTCCTTAATGGGCTTTTTCTTTGCAATCAGCATGTGAACTTTGAAAAACCACGGGTTTGGTTTCCAGAGTGTGCAGTCCCGAGCCCACGGAACCCACGCAGGTCCCTGTTCCCCCCGCGCACGGGCCCCTGATTGGCAACCCTGCCAAAGGAGCCCCCCTGCAACTTCTACAGCACGTATTGTATCCAAAATAATATGCTTCTGATTTTAAAAAGAGTTTTTAAAAATATGCCGTCGGATCATCACCTCGCTAAAAGCTGAGAAAGATGCATTTTTAGTAACAGAAATGTGAGACAAGAAGGCTGGAATGGGGCAGTTTGGCTCACATGAGCAGACCCAGACTCAGATGGGATCCTCAGGAACCAGAGGGGTTCACGGTAGGAGTAAAGGATCCTTCAGGGCCAGTGGGAGTGGAGGATCAGGCCTGGCTTTGTTCTTACCCCTCTCTAGAGAGGACAGGAGGGATGGGAGCTCCTGAGGGTGACCTTGCAGTGCTGCTTGCAGGGCAGTGCTGAATGTTCTCCAGTGCAATGCACACACTGCACCAGGACCTGGGGCGCTCTGCAAGACCCATCTTCAGCCAGAGAAAAGGGCAGCAGCTGGGTGGGATGTGCAGGGAGGGGACTTCTCACTGTCTGTCATCCCTGCCCAAAGCCCCTCAGAGGATGCCCTCCATGAGCAGTCACGATTTAGTCTCCAGCACACACCTAGGACAGGACAGATGTTGTCCCCCAGGTCACACGAGGAGTCTCCAGTGGACCAGAGCACTGAGCCAAGCCACCATCTGTCACCTCTACAGCCAGACCAACCCTATTCCCCTTGTGCCCTGCATCTCCCACAGTGATTTCTTCCTGGCCGCTTTCTCCAAGGGCCCAATTTGCCATCAGCCTTTCTCATCCTTTAGGAGAGATGCAGAGGGCTGAGGCTGAGCAGCAGCCTCTAACCCCTTCTCCCAAAACAAGCTTAGTCTTTGTTGCACTGTATTTACTTCTGTTTTCCAAGAGTAGGGAAAAGCAAACAATGTAGAAAACCTTTAATTTCACTTTTTTTTTTTTTTCCCAGCTGGTACAAACGATGGCTGGATATGCACACATCAGTATAATCGTCTCCTAAACAAATGGCACAATGACAAACTGAGGGGGCGGGGAGAGGGGGAGCAGAGCACAAGCTGGTGTTTTCAATTTAGAAAGTATGCATTATTTACACTGCCATTATTCCACTCAATTTGAGTTCACGCTTTAGTCCTAATTTCAGTATAATCAAAGTCAATGAATATTTAATCAGCATTGCTTCCAGAAATTGAGTAATGCCATTAACATAATGTCCCCAGGACTTCAATGCCGATTTTCCTCAAAAGCATGGGACTTCCACTCTTCCTGCCCTTCCCCCCTTCACTTTAACCAGCTGATGCTCTGATCCCCACCTTTGCTGAGCTTAGCAAGGTGGGACCTGCCCAAAATGCAGTGGGTGGGAGAAACGCTTCCCAAATGCAGAGATGATGATGCTGATCCAGCCCCAGGATAGGCAATAAAAGCAGAGCATTTCACTTCAGTGTGGCTCAGTGAGGATGAGCATCGTAATAACAATAATCCATTTGCACTTCTGGAGCACCTTTCAACGGAGGGGCTCCAGTCATTCTGCAGGCATTAATTAATGCCTCCCACTCCCCTGCAAGGAGGACACTTATTTGTGTGATAGCTAATCTACCGATAGGAAAACTGGAGCATGATGAGGTTAAGTGCCTGGTTTACAGCCACCCAGGAATCCGGTGGCATTTGGGCAGAAGTCTGAAGCTCCGACTGCCTCCAAGCTCCCTTCCCCGACCAACAGACTGTGCTGCTTCGCTAAAATGAGATCAAGAAAAGCAGCAGCACCTATGAATATTTATGAACAATACAAAATTACAGCATAAAAAATTGTACAGACATCTCAGAGCTGCTAAGTGATGGCTCCAGAGCTGCATCCCTATGTGCACAGAGCATTCAGCAGTCAGTGCACACATGCCCCCTCCAGTGGGGCTGCATCTAATCTATCATCTTTTCTAACATGACTATCACTGTAATATCTCAGCAATGCCTTCAGCTGAAGACCTATCACAGCCTTCCATCTATCTGAGCTGGTTTATAAAGCTTTTCTCCATGGTGCTGGAAAATCTGTGGGCATGTGTTTTAAAATATTGGATAAATTCCCCACTTTCCCTTCTATAAGTCTAGATAGAGCTTTAATGCAACCTTTATCAGTAATGAACAATCTCTTGTTCTCCCATAAAATTAGAATTAATCCTTTTTTATGCTAATAAGGAGGGAACAAAGTTCAATTTTGTTCACACAACACATACAGTTGGGAAGTCTGAGGTTACATATAGAAAGTACTTGCGAAGTTATTCTAACCTGGTTTTTTAGAGGGTTTTGATAGTTTGGAATCATCCCATATTCATAAAGTCTTCCATGAACAATTTATTATTACATATCAGTTCACTGGTCCCCTATTTGCAAATCCACCTGTTGTTCTCAGCAGGTTCCAGCATGGTACAGACTCACCTCAGTGCAGGTGTTCTCTTCAGTAATGGCATTAAGGATCCTTTTTCAACTGCTGAAGATTTCTGGGTTGCACAGGTGCATATATATGGAAATTTTGGTATTTCCATATACCAAATTTTGGTAATTTCCATATACCATTATTACTATTACATATACTACCATACCATAAATGGTATGGTAATATAGCATAAATAACGGCACATGGAAATTTTCAGTCCACACCTCTGGGAGCAGTCTTCAAAAATATCTTCTCTAAAAGTTTGCAAAGCTGTTTGCAAACCAGTAATACCAATAAATGCTTATTTTGCTGAATTACATCATGGTTGTAAGCAACTCAAGCACAGCCCTGCTGGCCTGGCTACGCATTTAGGCTGAGGCTGGCAAAGGTAAAGTGGCACCTGACAAATTTATACTCCAGCTCCATGGAATTAACCCTGATGTGGGTAAATATGAAGATCCAGTTTGCAGTCATTTAAAAAGCCTTATTCTTGACTCACGGGAAGAGTTTGCTCTTGGAGATGGAATGGAGGAAATAAATGGTGCAGATGGAACAGGGATGGAGGAGTAAAGCCTGTACCTGCAGAGGGAATAAGGAAGGACCTTGCTGGAGTAGGAGTGGGGAGGTATTTGTTATGGTCTGGGGAAGGGTAGAGACCTGCTCAGCTCAACAGCTCAAGTCAGCAGCAAAGAATAGCTTGTACATGTCCCTGGCATCATAGAATGATAGCCCCCACTGTAATCTCGAGGAAAACACTTCTCTAAGCCCAGGTAGCATTTTCCCAACCTATCTTGTCCTTAATAACAAACATTTTGAAGCCAGAAGATGAATGGTTATGTGGAAGTGACATATTCTGCTGTCCCTTGAATGAAGTTGTCTCAGCCATGCTCCACCAACACCCCCTGACAGCTCCCATTTATCCCAATGGCTTTAAACATTAACCTCAGCAAACACCACTGCCATCCTGGCTGAGAGGAAGCAAACCTGGCACCAGCTGTCTCTCAGCAGTAACAGGAATAGAACATGGATGTTCTGCCCTGGAAAATCCCACTTTCACTGACTCTGGACAAGACCAGTGGCTCTGACAACATCTAGGGACACTTTCCTTTGAAGGAGAACACGGCAGTCTCTCCTGTGTGGTCTGCAGCTCACCAACACCCACAGAAGGGCAATCAGCTCTCACAGCACTATTGGGAAGGCTTTTCACAGCCCAGTCCCTGACAGGCAGAGTAAGAGTTAAGCTGGAGGGTGGGGGAGAAGCCAGAGGATTGCTGTAACATATCATCAGTGGGACTATTAATAGGGTTCAGGTTATAACTTATTCATGAACTTGTGCACTTTTCACTCGTTCAGTATGGCAGGGTAACTCAGGAACACTTATGAATGACACTACTAATGCACCAAAGAGAAAGGAAACAGAGTTCTGCTGCTGTTGCACATTAAACCCATCTATTGCTCTTCAAGACCAGAGCAGATCAGTCAAGCAGACATGGATACTGCTGTTAAAGGATCAGCCCTCAGAGCATCCCTACCCCGCTGGGCCTGGGATGCCTTTGGCAGACGCACAGCACATTAAATCTTTCTGTCTTGGCAATACTTGCATGATTTGCTGTATGATTCCTGTTTCAGCAAACACTTGTGAGCATTGTCATACTCAACAGGCAGCACCTCTCTGCTTGGCCATGGAGGCCCAGTGCCAGCCCAAAGGCATTTCTCCTGCTCTTTGCAATCCCAATGGAATTCGGAGCAGTGGCCTTCCTTAGAAGTCCCACAGTGCAACTCACAGTAAACTGATGCTGATAAACTGGGCCAAAGCAAAAAGCTTCACACCCTGAAAAAGTTAGCTCCATGGTTTTTGAAGTTCACCTGCACAGTTTTGAGCGGCCCTGAGGGAAGGTGAGAACAACCACTGGCACCAGGAGGTTATGGCTGCCCAGGCAGCACCTACAACATCAAAATGGAGCTCACAGAAATGTGAGGGCTCAAATTCCCATTGCTACTTCGGTTCCTGAAGGAACTGAAGCTTTACACTATGGCACAAATAATTTAGGACTTAATAGATATGGCAAAGGGCATGGGGTGTGTCAGTAACAAGGCTGAAGGAAGAACCTAGCAATCCCAAGGGATCAAGTTTATTCCTCTCACCTACACTCCTGGCAAGAGATTCAGCACTTGTCACTGGTCACTGTTTTATCTCCAGTGTCTTAATTGTCTTCCTGCTAGTTAGGGCTCATTGTATGTTCTATTGATTGTTGTTTCCCCACTAATTGACTGTGTGGCTGTTGGCTTCTTTAATTGCCATCTTGAAAGGCACTGTAAATTGTCCTACATCAACATTAGTGATGGTAAGAAAACCAGAGAGGTGCAAGGAATTTCAGTGTTAATACAGTGAGGAAACAACAGGGTCTTGGAACGCTCTCAGCCCATTTAACCCCCTCTCTCAACCAACTCATCCTAACCTTGCACACCAAACACTAAAGTTTTCACTTCCACATGCTGGATTCAAGTTCTAGTTTTGAGCTTTATTCTGGTTCAATATTCTTTCACCCAGATGATGGATGTACAGGGCCTACAGCACATCCTTTCCAACACACGTGTCCTTCCCAGCTCCTCCTCCAGTTATCCAGCTCTGCTCCAAGACACTGAAGTCAATGGGTATTTTCTTTAGACTTCCACAGACCTTTTGGTCCAGATCTTGAAACATTCATTACTTCTAACAGACATAAGAATACAGACAAGGGACCAAGGGAGATATTTCGAGTCATCTAATTCCTACTAATCAACTCAGCCATGTTAAAGCCTTTGAAAGTTTGACGAAGCACTCACAAGCATTTTTAGACAGCTGAATTGCTCTACCTGGCTCAGTCTTCCAGACCCCATATTTACGAACATTGTCTGCATGTGCCAAACTCTTAATCCAGATACACAGAACAGGATGAGTTAGTCATGCAGTACATTTAACTGTTCTGGAGATGACAGAAGACTGTGGAAAGAAAGATTAATTAAAGACCTAGACAAGGAAAAAAATCCCTTTTTTTTTTTCAGAAACCATTTAGCAATGAAAGGCACTGGGCATTATTTGAGGCTTATTGAGTTCATGCTGGCTCTCTCTCTTTTCTGGAATAGTGTCAATACTGCAATTGATTCCAGGCCTTTTCTTAGAAGAATCCCAGTTCTAATTTAATCCTATTGAGCAGCAGTCAGAACCCACCAAGGGAGGAATTCCACTCATTTTAGCAAAACGGCCAAACAGTGGTGGGTTTGACAAAACCAAAGGACATGCCTTTTGCCTTTTTTGAAGGCCTTTTGCTTGTTTTTGAGGGACAACTGTCACTGCAGCAGTCACTGTCACTGCCTACTCCCAAGAATGCAACATCCAGAACCCTTGCTTGTTTTCCTATTAAGGCAACAAAAGTGCTTTGCTAAGTTTTGTGTGTAAAAATGAAAACATATTTTTAAAGATGATAAATGGTCCTTTTGGCTCCTGGTGCTTTTTTTTGTTTTTTTCTCTATTCCATTTTCTTTTTTTTCTCCTAGGTAAGAAAAAAATCCCTCCCTTCCTGTGCAGATGTTCATGAGGGAACAGTTAGATGTTCTTTTTCACACAGCTTTTCAACCAGTCAGTACAGGAGGTCACATTTCAGCTGATGAGAATATGCTGTGAAAACTTGTCTTTGGTATTCCTACATATCCTGACCTCCCTGTTATTCCTTCTCACCTCTCCTAGATGTAAGAAAAGCAATAGAAAAGGAAGAATTTCCCCCTCAACACTTCAAATCTATCCCCCAGCCTTCTCCAAATCACTTGAGTAGTTGTTATTGTAAGTGAGGAGCTAAGGGGGACTGTGAGTTATCCTGCCACATTTACGGCCCTTTCTTTAATTTCAGGACACTGCTCTTGAACTTTAATGGAATGATTAGTGATGTGGAGCAGCAGCAGCAAGAGGAGGAACACAACTCAAGCCAGGAAAGCCTAGGGATGCAATCCCATCCATCTTTAGATGCCACATCCTCACCAATATCTGCTGTGAGCACCAATTCATTAGGCTGGCGCAATCTCTTCAGTCACAGCCCCAGTCCATCCCCTGCTGCCTCCACTGAGCAGCTTGTTAAACCCTTACAACTCAGTGCAGAACCAATTTGCTCAGGCCTCGTTGTTTCCCAGCACTAACCTTATTAACCTTTAGGCAGAGCAAAAGGGTTGTTTATTAGCTGAAACATCTGCTTTGGGTTGTAGTGATGAGGAGTGAGGTGGGAGTGTGTGGAAAAGAGAGGGACATCTCTGAGGTGCTGGCCTGGCCTGTCCCAGGATGGATGGACCCTGTGCTGGCAGGGCACAGGTCCATCAGCCCTGTGACAACAAGCCCAGGGGGGCTCTGTCTCATGACCTGAGCAAGCGCCAGGTTTAGCTGCGCTGTTTTCAGAGGGGTCGTGTGGAGGAGTTCTATTTCCATGGGCCCTGCTGCTCTGTGCAGATGTTCTGTTTGGCTTCGCTTTGCTCTTTTATCTACAAATAAAGCAGCTCACCTCCCTCTCCTTCAGAGTTCTGCAGTTATGTGCACCCAGGGTTAGCACTGTAGCCAGACTCCGCCCACGTCTTTAACTTCTCCTCAAACTTAGACAAACTCGCAATTCTTTGGTTTCCTTTCTGCCACGTCTTTTATGCAGCTGTCCCTGTTTTCCCACACTACCTTGGACCAACTTGTCTCTGAAACCAGATTCATACTCAATTGCTGGAAAAAGAAGAATACACATGCACACACACACAAACCAACCTAATCCACACCTAGTTCTAAGGAGCTGATGGCTACTTGAGGAAAGGTTCACTTTATTAATGAGAATATATGAAACACCCTACTGACAAGAGAAGGTTACTCAGTATTTCTGCAGCTTTGTGCAATGCTCAGGTATTCTGAAGTATTTCTATCTTTTCACAGTTTAAGCAAGATCACATTCTCTGTCAGAATGCCTTTAACTCTCACCTTCCTCCCAAAACAGAGGCCTGTTTTTCCCATACCTTCTAGTCCAATCTCATCAGCTATTGCAAATCCCATAGGGAGAAACAAGAAATAAGGATTCTCCTTTACCTCTCGTTTTCATGTCCTATAGGTGATACTTGTCAACATTATTTAACTGCAAACTCCTCTGATCTGATGGTCCACATTATTTCCTAGCTCTGCCTTATTGTAGGTAATGTGAATAGAGAAGGTGGCAGAGGTTCCTAAAACAAGAAAGGAACAATCTCCAAGAGTTTTATATCTGCATTTTGAGGTGCCTGACAAAAGTTTGCAAGCACAGTTTGCCTGCGAACAGCACACTACCCACCACGTCTGAAGGTGCCAAAAAAGCAAATCTTGGAAAGCACACAGAGGAAGGACTGAGCTGAACAAAAGCCAGTTCAGTCTCTATCTGCTCACAACAACTAACAAGCACATAATGAGTCTTGCACTCTTCTTTCCTCATCTTCTCTCTGTGGCCACTCTCCAAAGGGAAGGCGGTGTGATGAGCCAGGGGAAAGCAAAGCAAAACACCCCTCTTTCAAGATCTCATTAACTGGGAAGCTAATAAGTGCACTGAAGCTTTCACTCCTGGAGCTGAAACAGGAAAAGTTAAGAGGAGAAAAATAAAAACCTCAACTTTTCAAGTGTCAGAATGTTTTACTTCTCATCTTCAATGGTGCCTCAGTACATTTTTAATAGCTGATCCTCCACATGAAACCCTCAGGAGCAAGGTTTAGGGAGCCAGAACTTACTGGAGTGCTTACATCCACATTTCAGAACACAAAGCCTTTCCACAGAAAATCAGATGATGGAAAAACTGCATGAAGTGACTCCCCCATAAAATCTAGAAGCTTATCAGATACTTTTTTTACTCTTGAGGCATTAAGGTTTACTGACTCCATGCCTTCACTCTCATCTCCTCTTCTCTGGGCCAAAAGTCTTCCTTGGTTTTTCCTGCCTCAACCTTCTCAGAACTTCACCCTTCATCTCTGCAGTGGAGGGGAGGAAGGCAAGGAGTCAAGGAGCTCTTTTACACAGCAGCTAGAGGGGGTCAGAGATTTAAATTTACCCAGAGGACAGATGATTTACAAAAAAACCAAAAACCAACCACCCAGAAACAACGAGTGAGACTCAAGGCTTTGTCCTTGTTTCAGGAACAAGAACTGAGTCAAATGTCTGTGATGGTGACCACAGGATCCTCCCACCTTCAGAAAAACAAAGCATCTGAACACGATGTGAAAGTTTTACACAGGTTATAGTTAGCAAAAGGGTCTTTCTTTTATGCAAAAGGGAAAGTAATCCCCAGGAAAGTAGAAGCCTGATTAATTTTTCAAGTCATCCACTTTATCATATAAATACAGGGCAGAATCAATGGCTTCTGCTGAAATTCAGAAAAACATCCTTTGCATTTTGGAACATCCCTTTTAATTTCCATTGGGGGTGATTTTTTTTCTCTTTCAAATTAATTTTTTTCCTTTTTTTGGAAGAATTGATAATCAAAGACCATAATTCCTCACTTCCTACACGTTTATTTGCTTTCAGCTTCTTAAGACCAATGTACTTATGTCTAAAAATAATCACAAGTGCTACTAAAAGTGCAAATAAATTCTAGGCAGCCTAGCAAAGCAATGCTCCTAAACAATAGAGTCAATGTTTGTAAGCAATCCTACGACAACAGATTTAAATATTTAAGAATTTAAGAATTAATTAGTGCTTCTACTGTCTTAGGACTTCAGATCACTACAGAGACTTGACCCAAATCATCTGCAAAAGACCCTGGGGTAGGCATGATCCCACTTTTCAGAAAGTCTCTCCACTCCAGGTTGTGTGGTAGCACTTAGCCGAAGTTAAGAAAAACTTTTCATTTACCTAAACTGGAGCCTAGTAGGCTTTGTTTACTTTTTGTCTGCTAAAAGTGCCTCTGTTACTTGGAAATCTGATATTTAAGCGGGAGCTCAGGCCAACACCCCTCAGTTTCAAGGGGAGAGAAGGGCTGGGGTACCCTTCAAACAGTGCCCTAGACATACCAGGCTGGATTTCTTTTTTCTTTTTTTTTTTTTTTTTTTCCTTCCAGCTAATGTTTAAACATTTTTAAACTGACAGGGAAAGAGGCATTTTTAAGATGATTGAATTCCTTTCATTTTCTTGAGGGAAACTAAAGACATCTAAACACACCCATCAAATTTGGGGTCCAGATATTTGCCTTTAGATAGCTGTAAAAACATTTGGCACAAAGATGCTGAACACACGAGAAGACAGTGCTAAAGGAGAAACTGAAACTCAGGGATGCCCAGACCTTTATCTCTTAAATATTTCTGTAAAACAGTGAGAAAAGTGCACAGCTCCAGATCACCCCATACCCTTTGCCCAGCATGCCAGGAATTTGGTTGGGATTGCAATTACTGCCAACCATGGACCTGCCCAAGCAATGACATCATCACTGTCATGGAAACCCAGTGGTTTTGCCACAGGGAACTGAAACCTGGTGCCTGGGACACAACAGTGAGAGCTCAAGTTCCCATTCCAGAGTTCTCATTCCAGAGTTCCCATTCCAAAAGCAACATGTGCCTCTGGCTCCCTGCCCTGGAGAGCCTCCTCTGCTCTGTCCTGTGGCCACAAAGGTCACTGCTGGAGGGGCAGTCTCATCTGTTTCCCTTAAGCCAGACAGTGTCTGAAGCTGAAGTTTTACTTTCTCCTGTGCTCTTTCTGATTTTCACTTTGGGTCACTTCCCTTTCAGCAGCAGAAGAGGCAAGAGGATTCACCCTGGCTGATGGAGTCAGCTGCTGACAATACATTACACTTAAAATTCCTTTTAATATTCTGCTTAGACACACTATAAAAGAAGAATGGATATCCCGAATAATTAAAATATGTTTAATTTGCATGGAGCTCAGGGCATTGTTCTGACATCAAACATCACTGTCAGCCATATGTGGAATTTCAGCTGCCAAGTGCTTCATTTATGTGAAAATTAGCTTAAGTGTACAAAGAATGAAAAATTTATGATTATTTCACATTTTAATAAATGCAGCGCTATGCATTAATTTAGACTTCTAAAACAATTTTGACAGTGACAAGGGAATCCTTCACAGACTAAGTGCTGCGGCGTGCCGTGTCTCACACGTCCTGCGGAATTACGCGGCGGAGTGTTAAGGCAGCTAGATTTTTATGTTTTTAAACAAAGATATTATATGACTGTATCACTTAAAACGCTGCTTCACTCTTCCCCTGAGATGGCACAGAACCCATCAATAGCTTTCAGACAGATCGGCATCTCGAGTTACACAAAAATGTTTGCGGTGAGGAAAAAAAAAAATGTGCTCATATTACACTGCTCAATATAACAGGAGCTGGCAACTTCCCCCAGACTTTTGTTGTACAGGAAAATCGCTTGTGTGGTGACAGGAGCTTCCACAAGGTGCTAAATTCTGGCACCAGTGCATTGTTTTTCATGAGCATCTTCTGTTCTTCATAGTAAAATATGAAGCTGCACCATCTCTCACTCCTCATAGGGGATTTCTCATGGGGGATTTCTCCAGGCCTAAATGGAAATTCCACAATGTTTTTGAGCTTGGAGTACCCCAGACTAAGACACTTGGCAACACTTCACAAGCTGCTCCTTCTCTTGGTCCAACCAGAGGCCCCCTTCAAATGGCACTTTTCATAGAGTGATCAACTTTGCCTTTTGCATGACAAAATTGATAAAGCACTTCTGTAAACATGGAATCATAGGATCATGGACTAGTTTGGGTTGGAAGGGACCTTTAAAGGTCACCTGGTCCAGCCCCCTGCAATGAGCATCTTCAACCAACATCTGAAATTCTGTGCAACCCCCCTGAACTCAAAATACAACTGACACAAGGAAAGAAGAGGATTTTAGCCATTGTCAGCCCACATAAGTCTGACTTCTGTGCTTTGTAAGATCTGGCATTTACAGACATGTTAAACACAGTACACTCCTCTCTCTGCATGTATTGCATGCTCAAAATCTACATTAAAAGAAGGTTATTAACACCATCCTGCCAGAGTTCAGAAAAGAGACCAAAACCAACTTCATTCTGCCATTTCCTAAGGTGGGGCTCTTTGAACAAATCTCTTTGGTGTATTTCCATTTCTTCTTTTCTTTTTTTCTTTTTTTTTTAAAGAAAGCAAACTTATAAAAATGGAAATTCTATCACATAGCCTCACCTTGAGCACAGATGAATTATAAACAGGGTTTGATCCTTCAGATCCACCTAGAGCTCTCAGCATGTGAGCTTATCTAGTAACCAAAAGCAGCAAAAAGCCTTCATCCTATCTGAGAATCAGCTCTGAAAGGAGATGAGATCAGACACATGCTTTGCTATTGGCTTTCATGGCTGTTTCCTGACAGCAAAATAGTACTAAGAATAAAGAACCTTAAGACCCATTCCAGCTGCTTTAAACAGGTGTGATCTGGCAGGCACAGCTTCTTCTGTAAACTCTGAATCATGAGTCAAAATCTCCACTTCACAGCCTGGTTACTCCTGGCCCTTGTTGTCCAAATGCAGATCTTATTCCTTGTTGCAATGACAGCAAGAGCAGGAGTCACCTAGGACAGGAGTAAAGTTCTGCTCTCTGTCTCTTTGGCATAAGGAAGCTTGGCCTGGCACAGGGAGGGAGTCACTTGGAAAATCTCCTTGCTGGGTATGGGAGCAGCAAGTGCTGCACGTGTTTATATTGCATTTGGCAGGTCCACAACCAGCACGTGGCCTTTTGGGTCAGTGTGGGAATGGCCACTCTCTGTGGATGGGAGCAGAGCCCAGGACACCGCTGGAATCCCCCAGTGTGTCACAGTTTGGTGGTTTGAATGCCACCAGCCAAGCCCAGGCTGTCACTGCTGGGCTGGGTGGGCAGGCACAGGCTGGTGTGGCGACCGTGGGCCAGCTGCTCTCTCAGAGGGGTCTGCATGGAGGCAGGAGGAAATGGAGGGAGGAGGGAGCTTGCTGGTGTCCTTGGCTTTGCAGAGAGAGCTGGAGAGTGCTGTGGGAAGACCTCTTTGGGGAAAACCTTCGTGAGACCTAGAGGGTCCCAAATTACCGAGAGGACTGGGAGCTCTGCGCGATGCACTCCCAGCCTCAGTCACAGAAATGTTTCTAGGACCACTTCTGGTCTGAGACTGAGGTAAATCTCTCCCCCTGCTCTGCAGCCTGTCCTGTGGCCACTGCAGGGAGTCCCTGGAGGCAGAGCTGGGTGCTCCCAGTGCTCCCTGCCAGCCTGGCACCACACAGGGGACAAGAAGTGCCACCTGCCTTGCTTGGCCCTTCCTGCCACTGCTCTAATGCCTCTACAGCCCTCAGGCTAAGAGTTTGCACTCATTCACTTAGTGTCTGTCAAAGAAAATGGAAATACAAACCAGAAAATCAATGTTTGGGGGTTTTTTTAACAAGTTATTTTACTGACATTTATGCTGCAAGCGCAAGCTGGTGTTTGTTGTCACTGGCCTACGAGGGCAGGGGAAGTACTGGTTCAAAAAAAGCCCCACTGGAATGAAAACATCTCCATGGGCTTTACACTGGATAGCAGATATCTCATAACTTACATAATCACCTCAAGTGGGATTTCAAAAGTATTCTGCTCTAGTCTTATTGCATTTCCACCACAAATTGAAGATAATTTTAAGCACTGATTTGAATAGAGACATTTACGAGCCTTAATATTTCTCCAACACTTTTTACTGAGCTCTTGTGCAGTCTGTAAATCAGACGAGAGCAGTATTTGCATATTTGTAAAATAGCACGTGGATCATTTTCATCTGGAGAATACAACTAAAAATTGCCATCAGAAATTAGGTGAAAATCTAGAAGTATGCATTTAGAAGCAGGTGAGGGGCTGGTCCTTTATTTGGCTATTTGTATAGAATACAACTGCCTGAATTTGTTGGGGGAGAAATTTCTTGTGATTCGAGGACCACAGTGGGATGTTTTCAGCCAGATGTAATCGAGATCATTCTGGTGTTAAATATTTGCTGGAGGAGGTTGGGCCTTCAGCCTAATACCAGCAGGCTGCCCCAAGGAATTGTTCCTGACCGCAGAATATTTTGTCAAAAGCCCTATCATCACATGCAATTTTCAAACCAGTAACACTAAACCAGAGGACTGCAGCTGGGGAGAAGGAAAAGGCAGTGAAAAGGCAGCAAAAACAGAAGGAAAAGGGAGTTTGCACCAGCCAGGAGACCCAGGCAGCAGCCAAGAGGGGTTATAAACCATTTTTTTTTATATCAGGGGTAACCAAACCTGAACTTTCTCTCCCCGTTTTGCAGCACCAAGGCAAGCCAGACACACAGAGTGTTGCCTCCATGGTTTGAACAGTGTGAAGGATGGGGGTATCAGTAATGAAAGACCCTCCAAGGAGGTGGCACATGCAGGGGGAGGAGATGGAGCTGAAGATGGCAATGGGCTGAGGGAGCAGAAGGGACAAAACAGGATCAGGACAGACTGGAACTTCACAAGTGAGACTCTTACATTCAATGAAAATGGGCTGAAAACTTGACAGTCACCTGTCAGATGCCAAAAGAGCAAATGTCTCTTCCCTCTCATCGAATTATTCCCCCCCATACAGTGCTCCAGAGCAGTAAAAATATTACAGGTTTTGTGTGCAAATAATGCTGCTGAATTATGATGCTCATATTGTGGATTTCTGCACTAGCCCAAGGCTACAGTCCAAGAAGACTTACAAATTCAAATATCATTGGGTGTAAACTCCTCAGAAGCAATAAAAAGGCAGCCACAACTCAGGCTGGTCACCACATTTTCAGCGAGCATACACGTGCCTGAATACAGACACATTATATACCTACAGCTACAAATCCACCAGATGCAGAACACCTGGAGGAACCCAGGGTGACACAGAACATTCAGCCAAGCCCTACAGAGAACCATTAAGTTTGGAAAAGACCTCCAAGATCATCAACTTTTGACTGAAAATTACCATAAACACCACCTTGGTGAGGTTGTCTGGGCAAGTCCCACATGCCAATCTCCACACAAGGTTCAAGCAGAGGGACACCAGCACAGCTACACCATGTCCACTGCCTGGCAGGTGAGCCAGGTCTGTAAACCTATTTAAGGTCAGTAAACTTATTTAATTTTCCACCCAGGGTCTGTCCCACCCCAGCAGGTCCCTTCCTGTGTGTGTGCAAACAGAGCCATGTCTGCACTGGGGGGATCCCCAGTGCCCCCAAGGTCCTGCAGCGGTGACAAAGCTGGGCTTGTGTCCCTAATCCTCCAAGCAGGAGGCAGGGGATGAGCTCAGCCACTGGAAAATGGGTGTTGAACACATCCTTCCCACACCTCCTGCCAGCTGTTTGCAGCAGGGTTGGCAGGGGATCTGCAGCCAGCTGCTCACCTTGGTGGGAGGTGCAGAGCCACAGGAGCAGGTAGATGGAACAGGGAGAATCTGTCAAGGACTTCAGAGAAAAAAAAAAAAAAGAAAAATAGAATTAAATAGAAAAAGGGGTTGGGGGATAATTACAAAACAAGTATTTTTAATGGTTGCTGGCAGAAACCCCAACCCTTGTATTTAAATGGCTTTTTTAATTAAAAAACAGCAGGCTATGAATGCTAATCTCTCTGAGCAGAAAGCTCCTGATGGTTTGCCTGTTTCCAAAAGACTAAATCAATCAGCAAGAAGGCTAACCCCATCTTGGGAACAGTCATTGCAGAAGGGCCTCAACTTTCAGACCACATGTGCTGCACTCCTGAACACGCAGAGCAAGGTGTAAACTAACACCAAAACTGCAACATTCACAAAACATGTCCAAGAGTGTTTTAATTTTTTTTTCCTAGATCTCATCTCTCTTTCCTTGTTATTTCAGAAATTTTTTAATTTTTTTTTTCCTAGCTAAAAATATCAATGGAGGCCTGCCAGGCTAAAATGTGCAGTTTGAGTCCCTAAGTGTTTGAGTAGGGAATATTCCAATTGCTCCACATTTTTGCCTATGTAAACTATTTAACTTGCAAATCAGAAAGCAGTGTTGTATGACACACTTGGGTTTTTCTTGGAATCTCAGCAGACATGCAGAGAAAAAAAAAATTACCAGCAGAGAGAGTGAGAGGAAAAGAGAAAAAAGAGAGAAAAAGAGAGAGAGAGAGAAGGATGTCAACCATGTAGTATAAAAATAAATTGTTAGCAATTTTTTATGAACTGAGTTTTCCCAAATGTAAAGCAATTTAACAATTTTGTGCCATTGCAATTCACAAGATCTGTGGGTAGAGGGATTTTAAAGGAAAATCCAGCCCTATTTTATTCTGTGTCAAGAATTATGTGTCATTTTGTTTCTTTCCCACATTTTATATTTGTATAAAGTGTGAGAGAAAGGAAGCCTCACTGGGGAAGGCCACCAGCAGGAAATAGCACAAGAAAATCCTGGTGCTGTAGAGCAGTGGAAGGCTTCCTAACCTGGTACTTTGCAAAAAAAAAAAAAAAAAAATCCAAATATTATGTACATGCATTTAAGATAAGCCAGTGCGCTGGTCTCAGGAAGGACAGAGATGCTCAAGGAACATTTTGTGCCAAGCTGCTACACAGAAAGAGGAGATAAAGAGGTCCATCAGTGATGTGCACATCTCTTCTGGAATCTGGCTGCAGCAGGAGCCATGGCTTCTGTGAGGTTCCTCCAAAGGCGGGCAGAGTTTACTCTCCACCAAGGCTGTCACTGAGACAAGTGACAAGTGAAAGCCTCAAAGATATCACCACTCACCCTGTGTGACCACGCTCCATGTGCCTGGATGCTTTGTACAGCTCATGTCACAACTCTGAGGAGCCCTGTAAGACCCAGTGATGAGAGAAGCTTTGCAGAGGTGCTATTCAAATTACTGCCTGGGTGCCCTTGCCTTAAACCAGGCTAAGCTTTCACTAGGATCGAGGTGGGGAACACCTCCAAGGAATTTCTCTGCAAATTCATTTTGCAGGATGCTGATTTTCTCATGATGAGAGAACACAAATCCATTTGACAAGAAATGTTCTCGTTCCATTTTCATTTTGTTTCACCACCTATGGCCTAAACCTCAGGTGAATTTTCAAATAAGCCAGAGCTCATCCTTGCAAAGGAACCTCTGTAGGAAACAAACAGAGAGGGCACGTTGGCATCTTTTGGGTTATTGCCTAGTGCAGCAAGAGAGCACAGGAACACCTTGACTAAAGTGATGTGTGCCCCTCATTCTGCACTCAAGAAACCAAAAATATTTTGCAGATTTCCATGAATTGTGCCACACAGCTTTGCCAAGTTGTTCTTTCCCCCCCTTTCTCAGATGGGAGAACCCGAGGAATGGCTGAACCCGAGGGAAAGCAGGCCTGTGGAAACTCCCAAAGTGATTTGGGAGCTAGATCAAATGAAATCTCCTGTACTTCAAGAATGAGACCGCTCTGTGCTCCGAAACCAATAAACTGATGTTTCATGCAGAGATGGCTGACTTCATGCATTTTGCATTCAAGTGTCACACTGACACTTGCCATTCTTGGCACTGAGGAGCTAAATTTATCACTGTCTTCTTTAATATGCCCAAGGAAAGACAGAACTGGAGATGTCCTCCTGCCCGGGCTGCAGCAGCTCCCTGTTGTTAATCCAGCCACGGAACAGCCACACCAGAAATCCCTTCCAGTCTGATTTGCTCTCTCCATTGAGCAGCAGCACGTACACCAGCTTGCTGTACACCTGCTTCTCAAGTGCAACCAAGCAGAAGAAAACTGCTCTGACAATTTGAAAGGGGACCACAACCAATTTAGAGGGAAATGATTGCACAGAGTCCAACCCAGTGCCTCGAACGGCGTCACGGAGCAATCCTTCATCACTTAATGTGCTGGGCCTGTCACTCTGCTGATTTCAAATGAGTTTAGGTAAAACCAGTTCCACAACCATGATTCACTTTAAAACACTTCCACTGCAGGGCATCACTCTGCATCGCTGGGACTTTTATACTCTCAAAGAGTATTTCTACCATGCTTTTTATTTCTTGAAACAGACTTGTACAGATAAAACATGGGGCAAATGCAGCACCTTTGATGACTAATAATCTTATTTCCTTATGGGAAACAGGGAAAGCTCCGGGATGGATGTAACCACCAGTTTATTTATCATATCTAGACCTAGCTCTCCACCTATAACAGATCTATTCTAGTTAGGTATGGAGTAAACAACACTGGGAGCTATACTTAGCTAAGACTGATCCTTAAACCTCTGGATTTTCAGATGAGAGAGTCACATTTTTGTTTGGTTCAACACTGTTGACCTAAACATCACCTGCTGCCATGGAACTGCATTAAGTATTCATTGACTTTCAGACCCAAACTACAGTTCAGCATTTTCTTAGGTACTCCAGAAAGAAGCTTGCTTGTAGCATTTCATCCTGAAGTCTCTAATGCCACCCACAATCAATTTCTATGCCAAGAATCAAGTCAGTCCATGTCCCTCTGTGCTCCAGGAGACTGCAGGGACTGTCAGAGCAAACTTCATAGGATGCTGCTAGAGAAATCCCAGGAAATCAGTGAGTGGAAAGCCAAGCTGAGCTCTATTGCTTTTGGGACAGCATAAACACCACAGTGGATAAAGCAGCCACAAAACAACTTTAAAAAAAAAAAAAAAAAACAAAGCAAAAAAAACCCACACAAGCAAACAAAACATGAACATATACTTCCAGAGAAGCCTCAGTGGGGAGGGAAACAGCTTGCTGTTGTGGGTTCTTTAGGTTAATAATGGTCAAATAACATGACCTAGAAGGGCATAGAGCTCCTTTCTTTAACAACGATATGGCTACAAGTTACATGGCTAGAAACCTCAAATACTTCTGCAAGAAAACAACACAGATAAAGCACAGCCACAGATTATCTTCCACTTCCCATATACCATAAATGGAATTCTCTTTGAAACTAAACTTACTGTCTTTTTCCAGGACTTGCCATGGCTTCTTAAGGGAAAAGCACCAAAAAGCTGCAGAAGTAATGACTAATAGAGGTGGGCTTTTTTTTCCCCACGGAATTGGAAAAGCAGAAGGAACCATTAGACTGCATTGTCCAGCTTGTAACAAAGGTCTTTCTTCCCATTAAGTTGCCACACACATTTTAGCTTTTCAGTCCTTCTTATGGCATTAGGCTAATTATTGACTCGTTAGGGCCCCATGTCTTACCTGTGAGGTGGTGAATGAAGGCTAACTCCATTATGGTCTTGTCCCACTTCCTAATAAAGTCCAGCAAGGCTGGGAACAGGAGTATCTTCAATGTTTTCAGGTGAGCATTTTTCCCAAAGTGAACCAAGTTACATTTATAATCTTTTAGTCTGGCTTCTGGAATTTTAATTAATGGAAGTCCATCTTCACCTTTATCTGCAAATCTGACAGCTGTAATAAAGCAAAACTGTGAACTTCCCCTGGTTCTGGTGTTCATCAGGGGTGAGAGGAGAGAAGAGCCAGTCTGTAGGGCAGAGACCGAGGGCTGCCAGCTGGAGAGGACAAGGGGGAGGCATCCCAGCCCCAGTGCTCCCAGGAGCTCCCCCAGCCAAGGGCTACCCCAACCCCATCCTTCCTCACCTTCTACATCAGACACTGATGTGGGTTTGGACTGAGGGACTGGGAAATCAGGGGATTCAGGCTGCAGGGAGGCACGGTGGAAACACTCTGCTCCAGGGCGGTGTGGAGGGAAGCACAAAGCAGCATCCCCACGCTTTGGACACACCTGGCTGTCACTGCACGACAGTGAGGCACCTGCTCCATGAACTCCTGTGAAGAACAAGAGCTGTGCTCATCCTCCTCCTCATCACCATCCCACGGGGTGAGGAATCCAGCCTGCCCTGACTCCCTGCACGGGGTCAGGCCATGGATTTGACCCCACTGGAAGCAGATGTGCTCAGTGGTCTCCCAGTCCTTCCCTTTTAATGGGGACATGTCCCAGCAGCTCCCCCCTGGTGCCTTTCAGAAGCTCTGGCTGCAGCTGCAGAGCTCACTCTGCGCTTCACTAAGATCAAACTGGGCTTTCAATGACATAATTACAGCCCTATATTAAAATCTTATGTTTAAATGATCTCATTCTTCATCAGCAAAGGATATCCCTAACCAAAACAAATTCTTCTATATCATTTATTGTATTTAAGATAATTTAATTCATGCTGGAAGGCAGCAAATGAATAAATTCCATAGCACTTTATTTAAATATTTTTGAACAAATCTTGAAAGATGTTTTCATTTAGCTGAAAGCAGACTAATAGCAATTTTCTCCTCTACCACAATAAAAAATATGGGTTTCTTTTTATTGCACTTGTTAAAATAAATGGCATTTTTAATAAAGACTGTCCCCATAACAACATATATGATTTGATCACATTATGAAATAAATGTCATGTGAGATTATACATTTCAAAGCAGACAGTTTATGTTCCTTTAGTTATTAAATTCAATCAGTTTTACTTTTTTTTTTTTTCCTGAAGGCAGGTATAGTTTTGATTAAAATGTGACCCCAAAAGCAGAATAATTTTAGTGAGAGTGCATTTTCATTTTTTGAAGGTTTATCTACTTTCCCATAGGAACTTAGAAAGAAAAAAAAGAAAAAAAAAAAAAAAAAAAAAGGCTTTCAATGGCAGAATTAAAATTTGGTTTTCTTTGACTGACATTTTTATTGCCAAGAAGACCATGTTAACGGCACAGTGCTGAGTGAAAAACTTCAAGCCAACTAACTAGTTACTCTGGTTTTTTAGCCCATAAAATGGGTGTGATGTTAATGGTCCCAGTATCCATTTCCCTTGTACAGAAACCCAAAGGCAGCCCTGAGCCACAGGCAGTGCCATCAGACCAGGCTGTGGCAGGAGACTCCTGTGACAGGGAGCCACAGTGCCCATAGGACCTTCAGGGAATTTTGATTTCCTCCAGAAACTACTTGAGAACTATTAGATATGGAGAAAATCAGCCTGTTTTTAGTCTGTCCAGAATTCCCATTGCTAATTTCAGGATCATTTTCCTCATTTAGGAATGCAAAAATCAGACCACTTTGGAAAGGAAAGCTTTGAGGTGCCCTCGAGGTCTCACTCACAACACCAAAGACACAGAATCTGGATCTGCCAGCCCCAGGGTGTGACTATTGCTCTTCAGACATTGAATTTCTCTTAGGTGTCTTTCCTAAAGCTCCTCATCCTTTTCAAACACTTCAGCTGCACAACGGTCTTGTTTCAACACAGGAAGCTCCTGTTAAAAACCACTGACAACATGGGTGTTGGCTTAATAAAGAAATTACTTTTAATCTGAACATCACCATCTGTCAGGCCCTGAAAAAGGAAAAAAAAAAAAAAAAACACAAGAAAAAAAATATGCAGCGATGCACAGCCATGGAGCAACATTTGAAAGCTCCCATCCCAGCTCTCACCAAGCACAAACACTGAATATTAAACAAACACCTGAAGCTACGTGTGCCACCACCTAAAACCATCACTTCATTTTGTGTTACATGCTGTGACTTACGGGAAACATCTCAGGTGCCGCCATCTGCACCACTGTTAATTATCCATGGAAAGGGCACACGCACGATATTCCACAGCTCGCTTGGGAATCACGGAGACGCCACCAGGGCAGGGCACGTGTTCAGGGAGATTGTCCCATGGCCGGTGTCAGGGCCATGTGGTCCCCAGGAAGCACAGCAGGAGGGGACAGGCTGCACGGCGGGGACAGGCACGGCCTCTCCTTGGGCAGCGGGAGCTGAGGCTCCATGCCTGACATCTGCACCTGCCCCAGGGTTATGAATAAGAGGTGGTGATGGGCTCATGCAAATGAGGAAGAGTTGCTGAGTGTGGCGGGGAGGAATTTTGTTGGGGTTCGCAGTTCTTTCGACGTGTACTTTTGTTGCTCCAATATAGTTTTGAATCCTTTTCTGTTCTCCCTTCACTGCTCCCCTCCTTCTGTGGTTCCTGCCTGGCAGCTCTGGCTGCCTGGGCTGTAAGATGTGTGGGGCAGGGAGTTTATTTGTCCCTTGTGAGAGGTGGCAGGGACTGGGGACACTTACTGCGGGGAGACCTGGCACGGTAAGATGGCACCACCAATCAGAATACGAGAAGAGCTCCACCAATGAAAGGCCGGGAAGGACTGATTGACAGCCCTTGGGAGGAGCCAAGTATCCATATATGGGCAAAGCTGTGGCTGTGGGTGGGGCAAGAGGGACAGCTCATGAATATTAATGATGCTGATGCACTCTCAGTGTGTAAAAGGCAGAGACGCCATTTTGTGAGCCGAGCCTCTGGTGGCCAGAGGGAATGCCACTGAGCTGCCAGCCCTGTTCCCACCCTTTGCTTTGTAATTTTTAATGGGTTCAAATTAAATTTTATTTACTCATTCCCATCTGGGTTTTGAGTTGTTTGTAACACCCACGACCTGCTGACTGCTGAGAGTGACACTCATTGACACTCTAAGTGGGTCAGCTGGTGGCTCCTGCTCAGCTGCTGAAAGCAGAGCTGTGTGAGGATAAAGAGGGGAGGATGCAGATCAGGATGCAGAGCCAAATTCTCCTTATCAGTGAGCACAAGGCATGGAGGAGGAACAGCTTTCTGCAACACTGTCGGGAATCCTACTGGAGAAAAGTTCCTGATCACTGACTTGTGTTGAGGTTGGATGAAGTAGTGGGAAGGCGGCTGGGTAAGGAGGAAAGTCAGTGGTTGACTTCCCCATCACTCCCAACAGCTCTGAGCAAAAATAATCCTGGGATTAAATGATTCCACCAGCAGCTGAGCTCTAAGGAAGCTCTGAGATCTGTGCTCCCTGTGCCTCTCCAGCAATCCCAACTGCTCTGTGACACTTCCATCAAACTGGGCCCTCTCCACATTATTGCCCAGGCCCTCACCTCGTGTCAGCATTGATACGGGCTGGCAGAGGAGCAGCAGTGTCTGTCCACCCCATCCCACCACCCAGGGCAGCTGGGGCAGGAGGGAAGAGGCTGGAAAACAGGCACAAACCCTGGCAGGCACCGCTGGCAACCGAGGATGGCTGTGGGTAAATCCAGAGTGAGCAGTCAGATGTTTTGCAGACACTTAACTGATCTCCCAATATCCTGCTAAATCTCTCAGGAAATGCTCAGTAAACCCTACTGGAAGTGACAGTCTTCTGCAATTAAAAAATGCTTGGAAATGGCGCTCCGCTCCTCTGCACAAATAATCCAGACTACAAGCAAATAAACAAAATAAAATTGCTTTCTCAGACACAGCTGTGGGGCATCTGGAACAAAGATGTTCAGGAAACCCAAGCAGAAACAGTGACCCAGACTCACTCCTTTGGCAGTTCCTGCCCCACTGCCTGTCTCCTGCTTTCTGAACCAAACTGTCCTGCTTATCCCTTGTGGAGAATTTGTACTGAACTGCTCTGAAAAGGTAAAAAAAAATGCAAAAATATGCACCTTTACCAACCAGCATCCCTCTGCTCACACAGGTTGCCTGCTCTGCTGGCAGTGGTAGAAATAAAGCCAATTAAAACCAAACTTCAGAAGTCAATCAAATCTTTTGCCCTTCATCCTTTTGTTGTGAGGGAACACTGCATGCTCTCCTCAAGTTATCTCTCCAAGCAACAATCCCATTTACTTTTTGACCTCTGTAAATTAAAACAAGTTTGGAGCTCTCTTGGTTCAGAGCTGTGACTCCATTTACTTGTGAAATTGTTTATTCAAGCAATTCCCACTCTGTAGCATCAAAGTTTGTTGTTAATAGTTGCAGACCACTAATCTACACGATGAATATAAGAAAGCTTGTGGAAGAATCCCAAATGGACGGGCATGATAAGAGATGGGAGAAAGAGGCTGGCAAAGCTCCAGGTACACGATACTTTTGTGCCTGACCTTTTTAATTACTTCAACACCAAGCTGACTGGCAGATGAGCTTCAGAGCTACTCCAGTGACTACCAAGGACTTTCATTTCTGTTAAAAAGATGAGGCTTAATTTTTATTCCACAGTACAGAGGTACCTCCATCCAGAACAATTTACCACAGCACAAAGAGGAAATTATTTTAAAACTAAAACTAAAAAAACCCAAACAAACAAAAAAACCCCCCTCACAGCACAGCAAATGTACACATATACACATACATCCCTTCTGGATGTCACTGCCAGAGAAATATCTCATTGCTAATGGGAGATTAGGGGTTGTGTTGCCACCTCAAGGTCTCAGATGCAGGAAACTGAGGGTGAGGATTCTGGAAGGGTGTTCTGGCTGCTTGTTTCAGCCACTCATCCTGAGGGATCATCATGGGGACCAGGTCTGCAGCCACTGTTCCTGGCCCTGGGGAGACCAGTGGCAATGATGTCTGGGTAAAAGGTTATTGGTAAATGAAGGTTCTACCATTTCAAAGGCTAAATTCTTATTTTGTGTTGGTGGGTTGGGATTTCCCCCCCTCCTTTTTTTTTTTTTTTTTTTTTTAAAGAACTGCGACACTTCAAAATAAAAGCAGCAAATTACAACACTTTGATTTTTTTCTCATTTCATCTGGTGGCTGCATAAAATGAAACCTCTATCTGCAGCTGAAATCAGCATCAAGCTGGAGAGATCCTGACTTCTGGAACTTCTCCCTAAGTAGCTGGGATTTTGCCTTTCCTCTCCCAGCTCATCCGGAGCCTGTCTCCTTTCCCTGCATCTTGCTGTAGTTTATCGTTGAGAAGGTTTAAAATTCTTCAAATATTTTCACCAAATATCTGTAACTCCCTTCAACCTGGGACTGGAAATTGGAGAGGGAAAAAAAAAGATTTTTCAGCTGCAGCTTGTCTCAAACTGTGAAGCCAAGACAGAATCCTTCACTTTTTTTTTTTGTGCTATATAGCCTCTATTAAAATTAGCAACATCTGATGTTGAAAGTACAAAATTAATAGACCACAGTGTAGTATTATCTTGCACTTCACAATTGAAAAGATCTTGCAAGAGTGAATAAAATGTCACCGAGTACAAAAAGTTACCCTTATCGTGTACGTTTACTGAAGAAAAACGTTCAAATGACTGAACTAATGTTACCCTGTTAAATGGCAAGAAAATCACAGGAGTTTCTAAAGCAGAGCTCCCTCCCAAAATCAGTGAAAACTGCCTGTTTCAACATTACTGATTTGGGTGAGCAACTTGGATTTGACTGATGCTCATCATTTCTTTCACTGCAAAGTGGAGTTGCTACTGACCCTCCAGGCTGAACTGGAAAAATCATTCTGTATTGCAGGTCTTGTCAATCCAGAAAGTATCAAGACCTGAGCCTGAAACTTCATTCTTAACCTGAGATATGGAAGAAAACTCTACTGCTAGTGAGAGATCTGAAAGATGGATTAAGAAGAATTTTGCTTTTGGTTTGATGTTCAAATTAGATTACTAATTCACAGAGTCCTTTTACAGTTTAATAAATTCAGATGAAAAGGAAAGATACAAATTCTCACAGTTCTCTTGCTACTTAATACATTCAGATGAAAAGGAAAGATAGAGCATAATCAACACGTGTTAATTTATGCAGATCTTTCCCTAGCTCCATGTTTTAAAATGTCTTTTTTAGATAAAAGGCCAATAATACTCAGCATTTTTCATCTTCAAAGTGCTTTGAAAATATTAACTGGCAAATCGGCACGGCAGAACCATCAGGGTCCATAAAGATTAGCATCCCTGTTTAAAGAGCAACTCCAGGCAGAAAGGTTACAGGATTTCCTCCCTAACCAGAAGCCTATGCCAAGGAGAGGTGCTAATTAGCAAATTCATAACTTGAGGTGCAGCACTTAGGCTACACCCCGTGCTCTTAAGTCACTCAGCACACGTGATGCGCCTGCTAAATCTCGATAACGCCGCGCTACTTGAAGCTTAAAAGATGCAAAAAATGGGCATCCTGCAGAAAAAAGGTGCACTGGTGGGGAGTGCTTCAGCAGTGCATCGTTTTGTTCAGGAGCAGTGCTAGGAGATGAGAGAGACTGTCACTAAGTGGGGACTGAATGCAGCTCTTACACTGGATCCAGCATCCTGCACTGGGCTCTGTCAGCTCCTTGGAGCTGTCCATGCCCTGCTGCCACACCTCGTGGGGATGAGGTCCAGGAAGGGCATCCTACACTGCCCTGAGCGCAGGGCTCGGGCAGCACACCCTGGTGAAGCCTCAACAAGCTCAGCACACCAAGGT
>VZSR01000245.1:12312686-12355529 GCA_013398615.1 Brachypodius melanocephalos
GCAGGAGGGCGGCTGCAGAGGATGGGCAGGTAAAACTGCGTGCAAATCCCAAAGTGGCAGCTCCTGTGGGAAGGTGTGTGATGTTTGGGATGCCGGGGCAGTGAGGCAAGGCGAGGCGGTGCTGAGGCAGCAGAGGGAATTAGACTAATCCCAGCTACAAGGGAGGTGCCATGTCACACAGCCGGATGCGGAGCTTAGCGCTGCTTTCTCAGGAATGCGCTCCCTCGTACCTCGGCTGCTGAGGAGATTTCACTCCACGCTATTGCCTAAGCTCGCAATCACTCCAAGCTTCGAGATTAATCTGCACAATAAACACAACAACAACAGCAACCTGAATTGGGGGCATCAGGGAGCAACGTGGGTATTTCGTGTTGGGGGTGGGTTTTTTCCCAGGGATGTTACGCACGCAGCTCAAGAGTTAGAAAGTTTGGGATGGATCTTGCCACAAGTCCTCAAGGCAAGTGCCGCTGAAACAGCGAATACAGATGAGTGTGGCATTACACTGATGAGTACCATCAGCTCACCTCAGCTCTTCATGGTTAATAAATACATAAAGAAAGCGATGGTGAAGCTCAGTCTGACCTTGCAACAGTACCACGGGGAAGTGCAGGTACAGTACCCCAGAAATCAGATCCATCACAGTATCGGTGGCTAAAACATCCAAGTTTCACTATTTGAATCTACCCAAGAACCTTGAAAACTCAGTTCCCATTAAATTTATCTTCCAGATGCTTTTCCAGATCCCAGCCTCAAGTTTTCACTGACAATTCTCCATTTTATAAAAGCCTTTGGATGGTTTCCTGATAAAAGAGCATAGAGTGTTATTTGACTTTCAGAACAGAGGGCTTGGGATTGTATCATCAGTGCTCATTTCTGACTCAAGGCATGATGCTGAACAAGTCACCAGCTCCCTGTTTCTGAGAACTATCAGTCATTTACTGGAAGGAAAACTGCTTGCTCCACTGGGACAATCTGAGGCTTCATTAAATGTTTACAGTTTTAGAATGGGTACAAATCTACATAAAAGCAAAGGCAGTTTTCATTTATGCACTGCTTAAGGACAGACTCTAGAGACACAAACTAATGCCACCATACTGGGAGGTAATATCAGTATGATGTGGCAACAGAAAAATATCAGATGGGAAGGAGAGATCCCTCCAGATGACTTTCAGAAGTGGAATAATGGAGGTGAGATTAAGTTTGACAGCAAGTTCCTACAGTGATAGGAAGTCTAGTATACATTAACTCAAAGGAAGGATAACAACCTCAGCAGAGCCATTGATTGCAGCTGAATTATGAGCCCTCAGCATGACAAAGCCATGAAGATATTTCTAGAGAAAGGCATTTCTGGAAAGATAATGTCTCTGTAAAATGTACTGTTACCACCCGAGATAAAACTCAGTACAAAAGCATCACTGATGGAGGAAGATCAGTCAAGTGCAGGAGAGACTGAGTAGGATAACAGCAGATGAATTGGTGAGTGTATCTCCCAAGAAAAATTTAAAAGACAGGTCAGCCTAGCAAAGGTGAAGTGGATATGATCTCTCATAAACTCTTCAAAGATGGGGAAAAACAAGCTGCTCAAACTTGGCAGCAACATTTGCTCAAGAGCAAATAAATAGACTTCTGCTCATGAGGAAATTCAAACTGGAAGCTGGGTGGGGGGGAAACAAAATAATCAAGTCCTGGGGAACAGTGTTCTCAGTTTATCTGCCATTAGTGTAGAAAAAGCAAAATTGGAACAGGTGAACCCATGGAACAATGGCACTTCAACAGCACAGGACCAGTAACTGCCATCCCGTGTTACAAGTCCAGCAGCAGGTCCAGACACTTCCAGTGCTGCAGAATAGTGGAACAGATATTCTGGAGAACTTTCCAAAATGAGCAAGAAAACTCTTATATATCTTCTAAATTCTTCCTTTCCATTGCAGACTGTAATGTTTACTTGAACTCACCCAAAATATCATCATCTTACTCCTCCACTAGCCCAAGCCTTCCAAATTAAACTGAACTATCTGACACGTTCATACAGTCTGATGTGACCTGCAATTCAGGCTACAGCTGCAATGATTATTTCACTATTTACTCCCTCTTTCAAGAAAAAAACCACACATATATAGCATGATGTATGAATTCCTGGCTTGATAAGGTGCTGTGCTCTTTTTAATACATCCTTCCCTGGGTTTCAGTGTAATACACTCAGTATCCATAGTGCTCAAGACACCACCCACATTTCCTACCATCATCTTTAATACAGAAAATTCATTTGTATCCTTCCACAGGCAAAAATAAAAAAGCCAGATGAGTTTAGACAAACAAGAGATTGTCACATAGCTTCCAGCACTGGGAGTCAGTGAGGGATTAGCAACAGCAGGACTTTCTGTGCTGTGCTCAGGCTCCAGTAACCAGTGCCAAGGGATTCGTGGCTCTGCAAGGATGTAGGTCATGCCAGAGGGGACACAGGCAGTCCTGCAGGAGCCTGCAGGCAATTAAAAGCAGTGATGCAGCTGAGCATCACCACAGGCAGTGAAAAGGGACTTCCCCAGGGACTGGAAATCACAGGCAGGAATGATCTATTCATCTCCCATGTCCCTGACAGGAAGGGATGACTTGGTTTAAAATGCAATGAGTCACTCCTCAAAAGAGGTCACCAGTTACTGAAATTTTGCTGAAATATTTAATACAGAGAAAACCCTTGAACAACAAATATAAATCCCTTTAATCACACCGTGTCTGATTCTTTTACATTTGGGGTACCTGACAGTACAAACAGGCGATTCTCACACGCAGAGCAGAGGCAACACTGGCCAACAAACCAACCCTCTGCTAAAAAAAGCTCCACTAAAATTGGTTTCCCAGACCAGGAAAGAGTTTGCTACCCAGCAATAAAAGATACTTCTGTGGAACTGCCTGTGCAGTCCTTGCTCAAGGAAGAGAATGCCAAGAGAATGCCATCCCTGGGCAGAGGGGCTGCACACAAAGTTCCACCGGCCCTGAGTGCATTCAGCAAACTCTGCAGCCTGAGCAGCTGCTGCAGCTGAGCTGCCCTCGGGAGTGGGGCCAGTGGGGCTCTCTGGATCTCACCACAGGTCAGGTATTGATTGATGAGAGGGAAATCTCTCACACACAAAGAGGATGAAAACCCAGCAGCATCTTGCACCACAAAGGTGAAACCTCTCAGGTACAGGTTGTACCTGAGCTCCAGAACTGGAAATTGGATTAGTCAGGTAAGCAAGGAGACCTAGAGAGCAACTTCTGCACCACCCATAACCCTGCAAAACATCACCAAGGCCTTGCCCAGAGCGTTTAATAATCCTGCAGCACTGGGGCAAGGGCATCAACTGGTTTCTGCCCTTGGTATTACAACATGCACGTAAACTGCTCTGATCTTACTCCTCCTATCATTAAGCCACTACTTAGTTAAAACCTACCCAACCCCTCCCAAATCATGTGGGAAAGGGCCACCTTCCACCAGCTGAGAGAGGAAGGAAGCTCAGAGCAGGCAGAACTTTGCCAGATTTTTTTCTTGAGGTCATCAGATGAGGGTCGTCATTTTAACTAGATCAGCTCAGCGCTGATGTCCTGTCCATTCTTTGGAAGCATGTGAGCTTGAAATTGGCAGAGATATTAATTTCAAATCAATAGGAAGCACAAAAACATCAATAGGCATTTAAGAGTGAAACATTAATTACTTTTCAAAGGGTGCAGTACAGAAATTTCCTGGTGCCTTTACAAATAGAAATAAGTCAAAATATCATAACATTTATAAATTACTAAGTTAATTAACAGGGAATCTTCAGAGACATGAAGAAGGAAATTTAGAAGAACCTTGTCTAGCACTATTCAGAATTCTCAAAGGAAGGAAGAGATGTCTTAGATGAGATTAATTGTAGTATTTTTTTTTTTACTTTACCTTGATAGAATATCTGTTTACATATTTAAGCTGGTTTTGACCTTCAAAATTCTGCCAATTTTCATTAAACCATCTCAGTGGAGAAGCTTGGCAGGTCCTCATCTCATCCCTGAGGTTAAAAGAGGATATTGATCATTTAGCATGAATGGTCAAACAAAATGTGTGTAAAGTCCTACCCAAAGCAACCTTGAATTTACCATAGCAGCCACAGCAAGGGTTGATGGCACAGCAAGCTCTTCTGTCAGGTCTGCTTCCTTCATGGGACTTGGCTGGAGGCTCCAGAGTGAAGAAATTCCTCAAAAGTTGAAGTTTCTCCCTAAGGATACCCTACCCAGTTCTGAGAACGTATCACAGCATAAGGGTGACGTATCTTCACCATATTTGGCAATTCAAAGGCATCTTCAAGGAAACCCTGCAAGTATTCCTGAAGACACATCCTTCAGGAATGGCTCTGGCTTCCCTTTCTTCTAAGTTTTATTACTTCAGTGTCCTATTTTCTGTGAAACTCTTCACCTGCTGCCCTTCACAGCCTGGCCCAGCTGTGAGCACAGGAATGAGCAGCTGGGAAAGCAGGAAGAATGTGCTGTGTCTCCTCACTGGCATGTGAGTGGCACAGAACCAAAGAGGAAAGCACTCATTCGAAAAACAACATTTTCAGGACAGAGCTACACTTAGTAATAGAGTAAAAGGGAAATACACTGAGACATCAACTGGTTAAGAATCAAATAATATCAGGGGTTTATTTCTCCAAAATTAAATTAAGGTTGGCCCACAAAATGAAATTACTATTGTATATTGCATTCTAATACAAAGTGACATGTGTCCTAAACCACCAGATTGTATCACATTAACTAAACCAAACACTCCTACAGAAAGTATTTCTATAAAACTGAAATGAGTTTGGGTAGGCATACAGGAAAAGTATTACAAAAATGAGTCAGTCGTGACCTAGAAAATCTGTGGTGGTAAGAGAGTGAAGGCACTCAGTCTGTTGAGGTGTTCATGAGCTGCAGAAATACTGGAGGAACATATTAAGACAGGCAAATCAAGAGCCAGGAATAAGAAGCTAAGCCAGAAAGACTCACAGAGAAATAAGGCACAAGTTGAGCAGCAAGGGTAGCACTAAGCACTGGAATAAACTACTCAAGGAAAAGATGGATTTCACACTTTGATAGATTCTCAAGAATGCTTGATTTTCTGAACAGCACTGCTGTGGTCCAGCCAAGGTTTCTTTTCAAGCAGCTGAGTGAAGTTTTTGTGATGTGTTCTGCAGGGAGCCACACCAACTCATGGAATGGCCCAGCAGCCACCACAGCCTGCACACCTTCAGGCACAGCTGAAAACATCCTTATCAAGAACCACAGTTAGATCATAGAACTGGAAATTGCTCTTTCTTCCCCAGTTCACCAGGTGGCTGTTTTCACACAGCAGCTGGGAAAAGGAAGTAACAGAGGGCAGATTAAAACCACAGATCAGAATAAATCTGTCAAGGTGCCCAATGCTTTCCACCACTCACCTGGGCACTGCCATTAGGTGGGAAACTTCCAGGCCACTGACCCTCTGCAAAAGCAGGGAAACCTTTGAGAAATGAATGTTTTTAAGAGATACTGCTGGAAGATTTACTTATTCCATGTTATCACTTAAAAACCTTCACATGAGAATGAAATTTTCTTTGCTATATTATAGGCATTGGCAGGGCAGAAAAAAAAAAATGAAACCGAAACAGAAAACACAAGAAAATGCTGCTGTGTGAAGTCCCTGAATGGCAAAGTCTGCCTCACGGTGACAGCAGCATTACCAGACCTCCCAAGGAAATGCTCTGGTTCTGTGTCAGTCACCCCCAGGAATAACAAGCAGGTATTTCACTTCAGAGCCCTGCTGACAATTTGCAAGGCAGGAATCATCAAACACTCCCGTCTTGTCCCTCCGAGGCAAGCACAGAGGACAGATTCCCATTTGCAGAAGGAACAGCACAGAAAAAGGAAGACTGGGGAAAGAGGCAGGGCTGGGACCATCAAGAACATTATCAGGTTGTGGATTTACATGGCACAGACAGATCTACACAGAATAATGGCACATCACACCTGTACACATACAGCTGTGCATGTGCACTAGATAGAGGTCCCTGGCTGCAGAAGAAAATGCTGATTTTGCCACTTCTTAAAAAGGTTAAATTCTGGGAACATTAATAGTGTTGGACTTTTTAAAATTAATATAACTTTTCATTGATTAAAACTTTAAATTTGTCAGTTAAACCACTTGGGATTTTGCTGTTTGGCTACTGACTTAATCTCAGTTGCACATACCAGCTCTCTGTGGGAAAGGGGGAAAGGCCCACGTGACCCTGCTACAACCTCTTCTTTGCCTTCCTGCACCATCAGACTTTGGATTCTCCTCCACATCAGGCTGGATGAGTGAATCCCAGTCACTTTGTAAGTTCAGGAACGCCACAGAGTGGAAGTTGCACATATCCAACATGGCAATAAACAACCTTTCTTGGATGAGCTGCATTAGGGGACAACACCTAAAGAGAAGCCAACCCTCAAGATTGTCCTTCCCAATTCTAGCAAGGAGGGTGGCTCCTTGCATTGCCCTCCAAAGTAAAGATGATCCTACAACAGCACCTTCAGCCTTATTTATTTAACCCCAAAAGGCACACCCTTGATTGCTTATTCCTGTAAGGATCTACAGCAAAAAGCAGAACTTGGCCCTGGAAGATGAAAGTGTCCTTGCAAACGCAAAGAAACCAGTAAGTGTCAAAGAATTTTAATGTACAGTGCAGAAAAAGAAAGCAAAATCCTATTTTACAGAGTTTTAGTTTTTCATAAGCTAAGACTCTTAAAGGAAGGAAAACACAGAACATTAACTTGGAGGCAATGTTTTGACCCATCCACCTTCCATCCCACACATTTTGAGAGTTATTCTCTAAAGGTACTTCCATAAATCCTGCAGAGGACTCCATAAGGAAAGGTAAAATCACAGTTCATCTGGCTCACGAAACCAAAATGTCCAGATGGACTGTTTTCAAGTATCTGTGGCTTAATACCCCAACTAAGCATGGAGAGAGACATCTCCTAGAATATACTCAGTAATTACATGAGAAACACATGAAAGTACATTTTTTAAACTAAACTACAATTCAGTAAGATGTATATAAACATTTGGGTTGACATTAAAGATATATTTGAGTATAAAGGATGTGAAACTCCCATAAAAGCTTTTTCATCTGAGTCTCCTGTGGAAAGGGCTGGTGGCAGTGTGATATGGCACTATCAAGGCACATTCCCTGTGCTGCTGTCCCAGGACATCGCTCGCATTCAGCAGGGTGAGCACCAAAGGGTGCTCACAGCCAGCTCCTCTGATAACCAGCCTATCCCATGAAACCTGCACCCCTCTCCGCTCCAAAAGCATGAAAGCTCAGGCCAACTATAAAGGATACACAAGCACCAACACACATCATTTATCTTCTATTTCACAGAACTTTTAGCAATTGTTATATTACAATAAAAGCTAAATCACCCCCAGCCTACGCCTCCCTTGGGTTGTTCAGGAAATTTTCTGTGACTCTTTAGTTTCAAATCACCAAACACCAAAATTCAACATGACAGTAGGTAGCCTGATGCAATAAACATGTATATTCATAAAGACTTCAGTTCCATTAAGGCTTTACTATCAATAAACAAGGAACATAAAGTTGATATTCTGCTAAATGTGGAGGAAACAATTTCCTTTGTAGGAAGAAGTTTTCTAGCCAGAAGGCACCACAGGAAAAAATCCTTTAGGCTCAGCTTCTTCCTCCCCTCCCAGAGTCACTTTCACCTTTGTTCTGATCCAGCCATAATGCAACTTTATCTGATGCCGTGAGGTATTTTCCTCTTTATGGTAAACAAATGATCTCACAAGCACAGGACCATGATTGCACTGCAGGACAAGAGGGTATCTGACGCACAGAATGAAAGGTATTGTTCAAACATAAACAGGAGAAATAATTGTAAAAATAAAACAGATGAACAACCACATAAATTAATTCCTTCTTGAATCACTGTTTCTGTTTTCCAAGTCCAAATGATTCTCTTTTCCTATTTAGGAACCCTGAGGGGATGAAAAAATATCCAAGATGGTGAAATTAAAAATTAGCTATTGAGCATGAAACATGCAATGATTGCACTTCATAACGCTTTTATTGCCTCGGTGTTGTATGAATCACTTCAGAGTTCCACACTGTTATAATGAAAAAAATGACACCAATAAAGTCTGAGCAATTGATGTTATGACTTCATCAATCCGAGACCAAAGGCACGCACAGAATGACAAATATTTTCAGGAGTATGGAGAAAGCTACCACCTCATTCTGAGGAGGCACAAGTTGTGTCTTTGTCTCTTTCAGAAGAGAATTCCCATGTCAAAAAAGATGGAATATTGAAATAATCCTCAGTACAGCTCCATGAGACACACCCTTGCTTTCCCTTTCTGAAACCAGCCGGATTTGGTGCTCTCAAGAGCTATGAACACAGCTAATACACAGTGAAGCTGCAGATAATACACAATGTTCCCAATTCACACAATTCTCTGAGGTTCTGCATCAAGATTGTATCATTTTAACAATGACCCGCACTTAGATTTTTAAAAGTCTATAGGTTCTGGAAGCATGAAGTAGAATTATCTTTACAATTTCACTAAATCCCAAAAAGTTCAATTTATTGCTACTTACAACTTCCAAGAGGACAATAATCTCTGCTTAAGACAACAAAGCAGCCATCACAGTAATCTCTCAGATACAACATCAAAGGTAAGTGCAAAGAAGTGACCTCCCACAGGGAGAATGCACCTGCTTTTAACAGCCAACAACAGCTAACCAATGCAACCTTGAATTCCTACTTAGAGCTCAACTTTGATATAACTATTTTACTATTTAAAAAAAAACCCTCCCATCTCTATAAAGCACCAGTAAATCCAAACCTGTTCTGGAACAGCAGAAACTAACAATTTTTTTCCCTCTCTAATAAATACTAGCTTCTTTTTTTAATTGAGTGGCTACGTTTCCTGACTCAGGTATTAAAGTACCTAGTAGGATTCTTTCCTTGAACACAACAGCTCGTAACCCTTATAAAATCACTAATAAAGCCCTTTTTGTTAACTCTAATCTTGCTTCCTTGCAAGTGTGCCAGACGCCCTTTAATATGGATCAGATCATGAATATCACAAATTATGGCAGCAATGTGTGGCAACAGAAGATCAGATTATTCATATAACAGCAACACCTCCTTCCTGCTTTGATTAAAAAGAGAGTAAACAGTCACTTCCTCTTAAATCCATGTCTTTCTGATCCTTACAAATCCAGGTTTACAGTATGAGGTAATGGCACAGCACAAACCTTAGAATGACAAACAAGGTATTACAGGGTACAATAAAACTGACTTCATTTTCTGTCAAAACTGTCTCCTGTTTCTCATGATGTACAGGCATGAAGTTGCCCTAGAGCAGGAAGAAGTTAGTAGGGACTATTTTCTATAAAGTTTTCTATGGTAGATTCACAGCAGACGCAATATGAACAAAGCAAACTATGTATAGGCAGGCACAATTATGGAAGAATTAATGTACCAACA
Organism: Brachypodius melanocephalos; assembly: GCA_013398615.1. Taxonomy (NCBI): domain Eukaryota; kingdom Metazoa; phylum Chordata; class Aves; order Passeriformes; family Pycnonotidae; genus Brachypodius; species Brachypodius melanocephalos. The sequence goes on from VZSR01000245.1 coordinate 12,322,206, forward strand.
AGAACAGCCCTGGCCATAAATGCAGTGCAGGAAAATGAAATGAAATTCACAGTTAATTTATATATCAGTTTTGCAATGCAGAAAAGCACACCCCATTAAAGCTCCTATTTTTCTTGGATATTGCTGGAACACCTAACTGCAGCCTATTTCCCTACTTCAAGCAGACACACTGGGAAACAATTGTACAACCTTGATACTGGCTCATGGGGAGGGAAAAACAAGGGTAATGACCAAATCAAAGTATAAAATGTTATTCACACACCCATTACCCCCTGCAGGGCCCCCAGCACGCTGCCATACAACCACAGTGTGCAAAAATGGCTTATTGTTAGCAAAAAACTTCTTTCCAGTATCCAAAGATACAGCTCAGGCTGTAATATAATAAAGAGGAGTTCTACCTTTAATATGTTCTATTCCTTTAATGTGACTCAAGAAAGTTTCCAGTGACACATTAAATACCACTTGCCCAGCCCAAGGGACACATTTCTTAGCCCCCACTGACACTACCTTTCAAAGGGGACTGAATTTTTTTGTGCCACCCAAATACCCCAGCTGAACTCAAATAAAAGCTAACCTGGGCTGATGAAATACCCGGAAAAAATTAATGAAGGTTTCCAAGACACCATGCCCAAGGAGAACATTTAAATTCTTCGGCAAAATGCAGTATTAACATCTAATGGGACAAGGAGAACCCTTAGAAAGATGATGCTGGTTTTGCAGAAGGAATTAACACCTCTGATTTTTGGGGCCAGGCTGGAGTCCTACCTCTAATTAAATTCTAAGCTGCTTTTTCCAGGTTTTATAAAATGCTGTCTCAAATAGGCTTATCTTCTAAGAAGTACAGCTTGATTCTCATTAAAAAATCTGTTACAATGGAAGCACATTAGTACTAAAGGCATAAAAGACTGAGGAAATTATGAACATTTCCCCCAAAATAGTGGGTTGCCTTAGTATCACTTAAAAAAAACACAAAAACACTGTACACCCACAAGTCTGCTTGAAAAGGGGGATTTGCTGTTTAAATGTTTTTTTTCAATGTTATCTCTATTTTGTTCTTTTTAATTAATGAAAGGATACATGCACTGACATTTTAAGCACTAATTTGCTATTTAGCATCCCAAATGAGGAAGCATAAACATTTATGCACTTCATTAAACACTACCTAAGAACACTTTTGATATTAGCAGGAGACAAGGGAGGCTGTTCAAAGGAACTTCAGGGCACTCATACGACACTGGAAAAACACACTCCTGCTCTTTCCACCCCTGGCCACGAAAGCTCTGGCTCCATCCTATGGGAAGCAGCTGTTGTGAAATGAGCCCTGGAAATCAGTGGGACCTGACACACCAGTTCAGTCACACGTGTGGGGTTAAGGGAAGGGACAGGAATGTGGGGACACCAGTGGTGAAAGTGGGGTGTTCCTGTTTGGCAGCACAAGGCTTGGTGCAAGGCAACCATGAAAGGAGACTTTAGAAAGCATAAAGCAAACACTGGCATAGGATTTAAGACATTGTTTACATACAAGTGATGTACAGGGAGAAACAACCTGTTGTTTGTCCCATCCATTCCAAGAGAGGCACGGCAGTTCTAGCACACCTCCTCCTCCTCTTTTTCTTCCACCCACCCAGCCCTTTAAAGAATTATGGAACCATTTTGGTTGGAAAATACCTTTAAGGTCATCAAGTCCAGGCATTCACCCAGCACTGCCAATCCCATCACTAAACCATGTCCTCAAGTGACACATCTATAGCTTTTATAATTTAGATACTTCCAGGCATGGAAGTCCACCCCAGCAGCATGTCCCTTTCCAAGTTATCTACACTTACAGGACACTGGAAAAGGCTTCATATCAGGGTGGACCAGTGCTACAGGAAGATGGTAAGAAATGGGAAGTTTTTTCAAAACTACAGGAAAACACAATTGCAGTGGTAGAAAAGAAACAAATCCTGACACTTGGGAACAGGCAGGCTGAAAGGTACATAATCACATCTGTGAGCGTAAAATAAATGAAGATTAATTGAGATCACTAATACAACAAACTCTCAAAATTCATCAATCCAGACCTCAAGTTATCCCTAAATCCTTCATGAAAAGAGACTTCAGGTTATTTGTTTCACTTACACACAGTAACATAAAGTTCAGATGACAAATTATTTCTAAAAACTTTGCATCGCAAGTCTAACTTCAATGTAGAAAATTATTTTTATTTGTAATTAAAATTTGTGCTAAAAGTGTCCATTGTTAAAATATGGACCCCAACAAAATTGTACTAAATTTTCTACTGTACATACTCTTGCCATAGGTGTGGCAATTTTTAAATTGTTTGAAAGTACAAATACACTAAAAAGGTAATATTTCAAGAACAATAGTATGGACACACTGAGGAACTTTGTACCACAACCAGAAATCTGAAGTGTCTTGGTCCCTGAAAAAGATATTTTAGATTTATTTATTAAAATGAATTATCATGATTTTACAACTTACAGCTTTGGGTTCTTTGTTGTTTATTGTTTGGTTTTTGTTTATTTTATCTGTGGTGGTAATAGTGATCTACCTACAAGGGAATTGAAAAAGAAACATTCTTTGTGTATTTTTGATCAAATATATTGTTAGAGATCAAAAACAAAGATTTATAAAAATTGAACGACTGAAACTTCATTTCAGAAAAAACACTTTGTAAAATACAATAAAAACCCTTTTCAATAACAAAGTGGATTTTGTACAGTTTTTCCTTCTAAGCAGATGTTTTACTGCAGCTGAGATCCACTAACTCCAGTAAAACTCAACGTAGGGCAAACGTGTCGGTGTCCGCAGAACCACAACCTTTGCACAGCCACAGGTAACAAACTGCAACTCGCTGGAGAAACCTTGGAAACGTCAGTTTTCATTGGGAGTGAACTTACAATATATCTTACATTAGTTAAAAGCAGTTTACACCATGACAGAACCGCTCAAAAACAAATCAGTCATAGAAAGAGAGCAATGCCTCAATTCAGCTTCTCCCATCAGCAAAAATGCCACACAAATCAAAAACCAACACTTAAGTAAAACACTAAGACTTTATTAAAAATCCAAAATTTATTGCAAATTGTACTTTGCAATTTCCCTCCTTTCTTCATTTTTACATGATTTATTGATATCCATGATTTTTTCACAGATGTACTTGTTGACTTTGGAGAGTCTCTGTGCAATTTCAGTTTCATCCACAGTTTCTTGTGCTATTCTATCATACAAACATTCTGGGGAGAAAAAAAAAAAGGAAAGAGTCATTAGGATATTTTTAGAAAACAATATAGCCCTGAGTTGGGCTAACTACTCAAGAGACAGCAGTGAGTAAGGACTGTGTATATTTGTTGCAAGACAAGAGAAGCTTTCTTTGATTCACCAGCTATCCTGTTAAAGTCAAGATCCATCACCAGGCTTTAATCAGTGGCATGACCAACTTCCAGTTATGCTGTGACTACATTAATAGGCTTTTCATACAGAAACAAGGCTGACCCCAGCCTTCCACGGTGTCAGTCTTGCCTGCCTGACTCCTGCATTTATCTGAATCTCCACAGCAGATTTAGTCTCTTCCCAGGTGAAGTGTCCCACCAGAGCTGTACCCACAGTGAGTCACTCCTACCTTCAGGAGGGTATGGCAATTAAACGCTTAGGAAGAGAAGCAGTAACCAGCAGGAGAACACTGAAACTCATTTATTTCATTTTTTTACATCTCTTCCACATACATTCATGTCTGTGTCTTTATCAGCTGCCCTGTACTGGGCTTATTTCACTTTTACTGGTGGATTATTCAGGACGATGCCATCTCCTTGCATGTTTGAACAATACACTCTGTGAAATACACATTATTTGGAATACAAAAAGCAAGTGATAGCAATAACTGCAAAACCAATGTGGGCAGTGAAAGTTGAGACAATTTTTGTTCCCAGATTTGGTAATTTGGTACCAGAGTCCTGCAGAGGTTACTGAAATCTGAAGGGGTGTAACACACACAACTCCTTCGTGACAGGCAGGTTTGGGGCTTTTTGGTTTTCATAAACAGACTGATACGTTTTGTTGTGTAGACTTCCCAGACTGGTTAAACAAACTCTGTTCTGCTCTGCTTAGTGATCTATTCCATTAGCTGTTTATTGCTTCATATACAGAAAGCCATAGAGATTATTGCTTAATTAACGTGGTTTACAACATTCCTAATGCACCATATTAAAAAGTTATGAAAATTAAGTACTATGCATGCTTTGTAGTTCATTTGGAAACCTCTGAGAAGTTTTATAAAAGGTTATTTTGCATTAACAAGGTTTGTAACAGCGCACATCCATCATACTTTTTATCATTTCCTTATTACATACTACACAGTGGGGATTTTTAAGAAGCTATAGAGATATCAGACACATTAAGAGCTAATGTTGTCGTTCAAAAATCTATTTTAAATAAGTTAGTCTGTGTCCACAGAATGATGAGAACATCTAAAGCAATGTGAATTTTATGTTGTACGACGTACTGAATATAAAATAAATGAAATTAACCAGCATGCAGCCTGATAGCTGAAATGCTGATCATCCATAAACTATGATTGGAAATACGACACCTAAGAAGAGGCACATCCCTGAGAGCCTGAAGAAAGGCAGTATGTTTGCAGGACATAAGCTGGCCCTACAATAGTGTCAGGAATGTTCCCAGGCAGATACACCCAGTAAGGTGAACTCCCAGGGAAAGACAGGCTCCGTTGTTCCTTTAGCCACAAAGTCAAGCAAAGAATCATTTGTCAGAACTCATTCGAAAGCTGTAATTCTAAAAGTCAGTGTGACCCAGATAGATCCCTGATCACAGTTTTTCCTCTCCATCTTTTAATTTTCTGTGAGGGGTGCAGAAATTGTAGTTTAGTACTTGCATAAGGATAATGGCTTAGGGCTTCAAAGAGTAATTTGGGGGTTCTGCTCCCTTGTCTTTTGGCTTTACATGAGCACACAGACACCCCTTCGTACATCTCAACACCAAAGATTCAAGCAGACCTCAAAGGCTAACCAGGAGCTTCACTACTTTTTTTGGATGCCTGATCCAAATCACTGGCTATGGAAAACTCCCTCACATTTCACCTATTTGTCCCCTTGCTGGTCATTTTTTTGTCTTGTTTTGCTTTTTTCTCCATGGTGGGGCAAGACCTGCTAACACTGATGCAAAGGACACAACAACATGGAAAATCATGGATATGAGCTACCCAGTCCCACTGATACAGGCAGCCTGACACCTGCAACACTGGCCATGCAGTTTAACTGGTTCAAGAGGAGATTGTACAGGCTGGAGTCTAACAAAAGGAGAATCAGAGACAAGGTGAAAGAAACACTAAAAAGGAACATGGAAAACCAGGGCATGTAACAGTAGAATTCAAATGAGGGTTGAGGCTTGAAGCAGAAGTATGACAGAAAACACAGAAAAACGAGGAAACAGGGAAGAGCTGAATTGCTGGTGAGTGTAAAGGTATGGAAGAGAAGAAAAGGAAGGGCCCCGTCTGCCTCTCATCATGAACCTGCTGGAGCAGACTCCCAAACTCCCTGTAGTCAAAACAAGGGGAATTAGAAGAAAGCTGTCATTTAAATGGCTCGAGCAACACAGAGTGGCCCTGACAGACATAGAAAAGGAAATTCTCACAGAAACAACCCTGCCAGCAGCATTGAGGAGCAAAAGCCTCCATCAGGGAAACTGGAAACCACATTGCAATGGGCCAGTGGAAAATAACCCCTTTCTGCTGCATGCTTGTAAATGCACACCAGGGCAACCAGTTCTGCTTCCCATTTGGAGCTGACAAGGGGAGCCACTGCCACAGAGTGGATTCCTTATGTGGCCAGTACATCATTGCTCAGCTACATGTGTGAGGATTGTGCCTAAAGACCCCAGACAACCAAAAAATCAGCATGGAACAGCTTCCACTTCCACATATAATCTTGAAGCAGATTAGTGAAAAAAATCCCCCCATGTCTTTTACTCATTTCTTATAAACTCAGAAAGATGACAGTACGGAGATAAGTTTCCAACTTTTCCCCACGCAACACAGACACAGACACACGCACACACTCAGAGAGGAATAGTATTTCTCACTCCAAAACATGGTACTTTCATGGCCGATTACAACACCTCTTAATGAGTTCACAGTTAAAAGCACACAGCAACTAAGAACAGGAAATGCAGAATAATGAAGCTCTACCAAATGGGGAGGTTTCTTTTAGCCCTACTGCAATTTAGTATGGACACAAAACCTAAAAATCCAATTTCAGTAGGTATTCCATGAGGAACCAACTCAGTTCTGACTTAAAAGAAGTCTGAAATACCAAGAGAGACAGAAATGATGCAACACAGGCATGATGATACAAAGGGACTGAAATTCACCATTCAGTTTAAATAAAGGAGAAGGCCTCCTCTCTCAAAGTACTACACACATGGACCCAGGCTTGCAGTTACTGAAAGTGTCATTGCAATATTCCCTACCAGATGAGGTCAGCGATTTACACTTCCTGTCCAAATTCCAATTCAAGTGCAACAATTAATTTTTACTACTTCCATTTTCTTCACTTAAAAGGGTAAAACTATTCTTTCTTGCCTTTGAAGGTATGCGTATTTTTATAGTCACAGCTATAATGGTTTCTGTGCCTCATGCCAGAGCTGGTTATGTTCTGGATAGAAGATGGGGTAAAGCTACTCTCAGTCTTGTTTAAAAGAATATATGCATTTTAAAAGATCAGCATGTTATAAATGAATTCTAGAACAACATGTTGTTCTCCAGGCTCAGAGTCCTGTTCTGCAGGTGGTCTGAAGTGATGACCTTTTCAAACCTTACTGAAGTCAATGTAAACTCTTCAGCTGTGGAGGCCTGCACTGTGCACAGCTATTGCAATGTGTTTTACTGTTCCTGGGTACGTATACACTTCACAATGCAATAGCAATCTGAATTACAGTTTTTAATCAGTTAATTTTAAATGAGCTGAAAAGAAGCATCTTTCAACTCGGTGATTAATGGTTAAACTCCAAAGCAGGAAGCAAAAGTTTTCAAATAACCTACCTCTGACAATGCTTAATTTGTGAGGTGAGAGAGGTGGCTTGGGAACGGCATCTTTCTTTTTTTTGGTTGCAACTCCTGTGACACTTCTGTTCTTGAGAACATCTGTTCCCCAAATCATAACCGCTAGATTTTTTGTATACTTTGAATCTCCTTGTGTTACTTGCAGCTGGTGCCATTTCTCCTCATCTACCCAAATTCCACTGCCAAGATGGACCTAGAAGGTAGTAATAATAACAACTTATCTATGGTATGTAGCACACAACAGTATCCAAGTGCTGTAGGAACATTAATATTAGGAACTAAAATAACAGTAATTAGGGCTGAACAAATCCATTTTGCCTAACTCTGAAACTTTTCCAACTTTGTGGGTCAGGGAGTTCAAGTCAACCTCAATATATAATATAGTTCCTTTTAGTAATCTCTATTTTTCCCCCCACATAACCTCTCTCCTGAAAGACTGTGGTCAGGAACATAGATCAAAGAAGGAAACAATGAACACATCCAGTATTATAAAATTATGCACAGCATATAAACCAAGCAGTTGCACCAGCCTAATTCAGGAGCAAGATGAACCACTTCCCTTTGGCTAAAACAGGCTTTACCCAAAGCATATTCCAGAGGCAGTAGAGAGGGAATTACTTCCTAAGTTTTATTCTGTACCTGTTGGCAAGACCCAGCCTGACTGTTTAAAGTAACTGGAAGAGGAGAAAGGATTTTGAGAGCTCCAATTTCAATTTAAGTCAGAAGAGTCTGGAAGCTTTGTAAAACTTCCAGGTCTAACACAAAGTGTGCCTATCATGTACAATCAGTGTAAATGCACCACATGAATACTGTTTTGTGGTTAGGCAATGACCCATTGCAGCAACATCATAAATTTTCCATTATCTGAACAATGGGAAGTCGAGGTATTTCACTGAAGTAGTAAAGCAGGATAATATGGGTACTGGGAAATGCAGTGTGAAGCCACTGGACAGTCTCCCAAAGAAGGATGCTCAAGTCTGGTTTTGCTCATTAGTCTTGCTCAGCATTGACTGTGCTTGGTTGTCTCCCACAGGGCTACTCTGTGTCTCTGCCCCAAGATTCCCAGTGCTCCAATCTTAAGACAATGCAGGACAAGAATCTGAGCACCCTCCTTAGGCTGCCACTACGTGTTTGAGCTGATAGTCCTGACACTCAGGACACCTTCAAGCAACAGCAGGGAGGTAACTCCACAAGTAACCACAAGTGTGACACAAGTGCAACCAGGACGCACACGCTGGCCCTGCGTGGAACCACAAATACTTTGTGCCCTGTGTGTCCATGCTCCAATTCCTGGAGTACAGTGCAGACTCCTCAACTCTCTCTGCACACAGCAAGCTGTGCTCACATGGTGACGGACTTCGCTCACTGGGACACACACTTGCTCTCATCATGACAAGCTAAGGTGTAACCTTGCACCTCCCAGCTGCTGATCAGAGCTCACTGCACTTACCTTCAGACAACCTGGACAAGAGCAACACACCAAACAACTGGACTGATACATATCCAAAATCTAGCTTTGATTAGATCTGGTCCAATGGGGGTTCTTTCTGTAATATTAACACTAAAAAAACCTTTCTACCTTCTTATGATTTAAAAAAAATTCCTGTCAACAAAATCCCACAGCATAACTGCATCAGAAGACAGTTTGCCTTAACTGCTCTGCCCTTAGTTTTTCAGTGGTTTTATTCATTTCATCTGGCTTGACATAAACTGTGCCTGCTACCCATACAAATCTGAGCAGTATCACAGAAGTCCCATTAAATGCAATGAAAATTGGACAAAGCTACTGTAAAATTTTATATACCCAACATTTTACTGCCTGTATTCAACTGAATACCATTTTTCTTTTAAATAGAAACCTGCTTTACTTATTAATGAGGACTATAACCTTAAGAAATTTTTTATTCCAACGGCATCATTCAAAAGCAACTAGATGTTTAAAAACTTAAATAGACTAATATGACTGGTTTGGCTACAAGCTATGTTATATATATAAAAAAGAAAACTCTACCTTCCTTAAGGCATAAAACCATGCAGCAAGCTGCCTCTTCTGCAGAATCTTCTAAACTAAAGGATTCTAAGAAGCTTTTCACAAGTCTGCATGGACAGAAATTAAACTAGTAATAACCACAACACAAACACTCCTTTTTTTTTTTCCTTTTACTCTGTTGTTGAGCCTCTTCATAAATGATTTTTTAAAAGGCACACTCTTCTGGTGTTCTCTACACATTTTATAAGGCAACTTCAATGAGGAGTGAGCAGTCTGGGCTCAGAAAATAATCTCAGTACATTTTAAAATTTAATTATTTCTGGTTAGATCTTGGAAAAGTTCCATAGTAAAATGTCTGAAAGCTACCTAGAAAATAACTAAGATTAGAAATGTTGTGACAAAGTGAATTTTGTGTGTCTGTATTACATTAGTTGTAGGGACTGTTGTATTTGATCAAAAATCCAATTCCTCTCTGCCAAAATTAGGGTTTGCCTTTGCCAAAGATTATTTAGTCTCTTAAGCTACTACATTATTCATTAGCTTGAAGTTACTCAAAAGAAAAGAAGTTACAGGAAGTATTTTTAGTATTTATGCTCCAGACAGATCATCTCTTAACATGCTTCATTTATTAAAAAAGCAATTGCTGGTATGAAACACCTATGGCAACAGCAACTATGTGACAGACAGCCACAGCCACAGCAATCTTACGTCTCCCTTTTTCTATTTCTGGCACTGTTACGGTGAGGAATTCAATCCGCCCGTGTCTCAGTTTACCTCTCTACAGCAGGCCTGGTACTGTTTCCTATCAATCCCAAAGCCCTGGGAAGATCACTGTACTCCACACTCAGAAGACATTCCCTTCTTGCTGGAAGAGCTGCCCCACGAGCCAGCCTCTTGTCTTGATGAAATCAAGGGGAAATGGACTCCCAATTTCAGCAACTGCAGGATCAACCTTCAGGCACAATGCAACAGAGACGGCAGCGAATTCAAAGCAACGCTCACCAGCGTGGCTGTGCTAACATCTGCAATAGTTCTAAAATGTGTCTCAGAAGATGAACTCTTTTTTTTTTTTTTCTTTCTTCTTTCTTTTTTTTTAAATGAATGCCATAGGCTCTTTTTTCAGTGACTCGGTTTTCCCCCTCTGGAGGGAAGAGATTTATCTGCTTTGAAAGAATCCTACTAAGATCAAATCTGGTGCCACAAAGGGTAAGATTTGTAAAAAAAGTATTTCAACTACTCTAGTGGTGCATATCAATAAAGGAATACTGAAATAAAGCCATAAATAAGGAAAACTGAAGAAAACTACCCTCCAACACTCCAAATATTATTAGTTCACATTTTCGGTATCTGAGCTGGCTGTAGACCCAGTAAATAGGCAAACCAAGAACTAAAATTACAAAAAGAAAATTAAAGAGATACTAATATCTGTAAAGACAGAAAACTTCAGCAAAAGAAGTGCCAAGAAGCTGACAGATGAGAAAGGGTGCATGAAAATACTAAAGGATGTGCCCTATCCCACAGACTTTAAGTGGAAGAGAAGGAGGTAAAGAAAACTCACACAGTAATACACCCTAAGTACTCATTGCACAAATTTACAGAAAATAATCAAGAAAATGACATATTTAAATATATTAGGCAAGAAAAGCTATCTGAACCAAATACCTGTCAAACTGTCAAGATTCTACTATTTTTCACGTACATTCTGTCCTCGATTATGCTGAATTCATCTTCAAGAGGGACAGACATTGTGCAGTCAATCTTTTAACAAAAATCTGAAAATGCAGTTTCATGCTGTATTCCATCAGTAATTCCACTGTATGGCACAGCTGGAATGGATGTTCCCTCCCTAAAGGTTCTCAGATTAGGGTACCAAATGCATCTACATCCACCAAGAAACAGGATCTGCACAGGCAATTCTGAAGGACTTAGAGTTTTGTGTAAGAAACATAACGTTTAGTTAATGATAATGAAAACAGCTGTAAAAGCAGGCCTAGGTAGATGAGCAGTTAATGTGTTAAACATGCTGAAACCTGAAAAGCTCTCAGTCAGGTTCTGGCAAACTAGAGCTGGATAGTATTTCAGCAACTTCACAAAGTCTCTGGAAAGTAACACTACAGCAGCTTAATTCAGTGGCAATGCTCCTACCAGCATAAGGGAGCCCTATTTTCCTTCCAAGGTTCATAATTACCTCCTGCACTCCAACCCAAACATGAGGGCTTCTCTGCAATATGACTACAGCACATTATAAACCTTTTAAGAAGAAGTATTTTGGTTAAGTAGACTCATGTAACTCCATAATGTGGGTTACTGACTTTGGTCAGTATTTGGTGTATTTATGGATGTCACCAATTGAAGACCATGCCAATTTGCCTGTGCATGCGTACTTAATAATTACATTTCTCCTGTTGAACAGCATTCAATGCTCACACCACTGAGGATATTTTTCTATGTTCTTCCTATCTGGGTAACTCCACACTTCTCCTCAGCGTAACATCACACCTTCATGAAAAATGAGGAAGCTTGTAGAAGCTGCTACCATGCAAAACCCCCACAATCATGAAAATTCCACAAGAACATCACCAGATGGACATTTAAAAATTACTCATGCTATATTGAACATAAAATACCTTTCCATTCTCGAGAATATACTTGTCCATTACTGGAACAGGGGCAGGATAGTACGTTGATGTATTTGCTTCCTCACTGAAGGTCTTCTGTACCTCAGGTTCGGGTTCAATTGATTCAGGTTTTACTTTTTCAACCTCAATGGCAGGTCCTAGACAGTTAAGAAAAGAGAGCTGTCTGCTATCCCAGAGAACACGAAACCAATCCCTTCATCACCCATGATTAGCATAAAATAACATATTAGTCATGTTCATTTTAAAATTAGAAGTAATCTAAACCAAACTCCTACTTCTGAACATCAATAACTAAAAACAGGATAAGTATTCCTGCTTTATAAACATTAAAATGTTTAATTTTAATTTAAGTGTTTAAATTTATTCCTAAAGCATAAGGACAATTACAGATATGGGTAAGATTTCTTCAATGCACACTAAGAAATTATGTTAAAATGACGCTGAAATTATAAACCAAAAGCAACAATAGTAATTCTTCAAATAAGAATTGCTATATAGTTGCATAGGAACCTGCATGATTTACTGTGATAATTACATAAATTATCCACACAGAATTACAAATTTTATAGAAATCCAAAATCTCTTTATGTATAACAGAGGTGTATAAAAATAGTGAGGATCTGCAGAAATGCTATGAAGAAAAAGATTTAGGCTCCTTATGCTGAAGTATCATGCAAAGAAAGAATATGAAAGGTTAATAAACCCCACATAAATTACAATTTTGATTGTCCAATCCATCCAACACTGATTTTTATTTTTAATGTAATCAACAAAAATTATGCACAAATTAAACAATGGAATACTACTAAGCACATGTTTGAGACTTAAAAGGGGGATAATTATTTTGTCAGTCATCAGCTTTTCTTTTCCAGATCCAAAGTGTTCCTATAAGGACAGAAGAACGAACCAAAAATAATTTGTGAACTGGGTTTTATGACTCCATTCATGGCAGGGAGTCTAGGCTATGGCCCCAAGCCTATCAGTGTCCCTTGGTGTGTGGCTCTAGGATTCCAAGAAGCTCCAGCAGGCACTAAAGTTCCATGCATGGATTCAGGCTCCACAGCACAGAAAGGTTGCCAGCTTAGATTCTGGGCACCACTGAAATACCCCAGGTGCAGAACTCTAAGGATGAACTCACCCACTTGTCAGTGCTAGATTGTAGCAGGCTGGTGCTGAGAGCACTGCACCAACCCTGACATCTTCAGCCAGTGACAACTCAATCATCAGGTCACCCTTCAGCTCCCTGCTCAGTGTTTGTGCACACAGACCCAGCCCTGAGCTGATCCAACTCTGCAAGTCACGCTGGCACCACAACTCAGGTCTTAGTCACGCATCCTAAATAGTTCCTGTGCCTGGAACAAGCACAGCATTCATCCCTCCTACTTCGTGCAGTTTCATTTAGAGATCATCATACAGCGATAGCAGTGCTTCCTCCGTTGTCAGCATTTGACATTTATCCTATAGCTTATTCTACACCTACATAGCCAGCTAAATGTTCTCAGCTGGCTGCCACTCCAAGCTCACCAATGACTAAAAGTTGTCTTGGCAACTCAGACCATCCTACGCTGCAGTGCCACCAACAAGAGGGTCTTAAGAGCCAGCCCCAGTGCAAGCATGGCACAAAAAGAGAAATCACAAAAACATCCCACTTGCATTACAGTTTCATAGTGCTCTTAGTAAACACCTCTAGTGCCATGAATATACAATGGTACAGCCAAGACAAACTGAACTTCCTAAACCTGAGACCGTAAAGCTGATTCAGACTGGGGGAAGACCCAGACTGGTTAAAGCACCCAAAAGTCTGCCCACAGCATGGGTACAACTGAACAAGCAGATGCAGAGATGCAATTGCCAGTGTGACCTTAAGAACTCATCTCTGAAGCTGTTACTTTAAGAAAACATTATTGAACAAAGGGTTATTTTCTTATACTTTGAAAGTTACTTCAGGGAAGATACCTAGATATAATCACCTTCTTCCTAGCAGGAAATGTTTATTTCCCTTTAAACACTTTTACTAGTCCTTAGTTAAAAGTCTTTACTGTTTTTTAGTCATACATTGACACAGCTGGAATTTGGTTTCTGGAGTTTCCCCAAGGAAAAAGCTGATTAAAGTCCACAACCAAAGCTCTCACAGGTCAGAATACCTCCACTCCAATTCATGCTTTAGTAGCTGCTTAGAAATCACCAGAAGAAAGCCTTTAAAATCTCTTTTTTATATCCTGATTTTTGATTCCCAAACAGAAACCTGCCTCTAACCAGGCAGTCTCCACAACCACTCAACTCTGCATTTTCAACCCTGCATACTGTGAACTGCACATGCTACCTGCACTCCTGCATGCCTGCCAACAGAGCAATGTGCCCCATTCACCACACTCCAAGCTCCCCTCTCTGCATTTTAAAGAGGATGAATGGGACATATAAAAATATATACCTCTACCTAAAGGCTTAACAATGACAGCACTTATGTAATAAGAATCAGGGAAAAAAAGAAAAAAAAAAAAAGACAATTTTCAGAATGCACAAAGGAAACAAATATTTTATTGCAAAATCTTTCTCCTTCTGACTGTAGTTTTTTTATAATATCCGAGAGGCCAGCAAATTCAAATCAAGATGAAGAGGTAGAAGGCTTCCCTCTACCATCCCTTTTCCTCAAAAATTCATCTCAGGCTACATGCTACTCCAAAAATTAGTAAGAAGGTAAAAATAAATTGACTGAAAAAGTGGTCAGCATACATTTGTAAGCAGGAAGTTTTTGCACATGGTCTACTAGAATTTGAAACACAAGTCTGAGAAGTGGTAATATTGATACTTTTTGTACTTGATAGAAACCTTGGGCCTTTTTTTTTTTTTTTTTTTTTCTTCTTTTTCTTTTTAGGCATCAAAAAGCCAAATAAATACAGAAAAGCTGAAAAACAGTAATTCCTGACATGTGGTAAGACACAAATCCCATTTCATTCTCCCTGCTCTGGTGTCAGTCCCAAGACACTGTAAACTGGATCACTGAAATTAAACTGGGATTAAAAATAAAACCTTGGGGGTCTGTGTGCACGTGCTGATGAATTAGTGTCTCTGAATGAATGTGAATACACTCCCTGACTTTGGAGCAACACTAAGTCTCAACAATATAACATGAAAATGAAGAAATTATCAGGGAGCTAAAAGCACCCAAGCATTATCCCTATACTTCAGTACTTCTGACCATATCTCCAGCCACAGGAAACTGCACAGATCTCGCCCGGGAGACAGCTGCTTTTTAAGAAGTTATTGAAATTCTTCTTTTGCAATCTGAGGGCTATTTAAGTCCCTACAGGGTAGAGTCAGTTATTTAATTCTTTAAATTATCTTACTCTCTACTGATAAAAAGAGGGCCAATTAGGTGTGTTTTCAGGTGCGACAAAACAAACTGTAAAGGCCTACAGTTGCAGGGCTTCCAGTTCCCCAAGTGGGCAAGGCAGGAGGCTGCATACATCATTCCAGGAGCTCAAGAGGGACACCATAACCTTTTCCACAACAGTCATCACATTTTCCCACTGCTCTGGTCCCCAGAGCCCTGGTGAAATGCCTGCCTCCTCCGGGAAGGGATCTGCTGGGAAATAACATACTGAAATCATAAAGATGATATCAAGCATTTCTCCATGGATCAGTACTGATTTCACTACTGTCATTCGCCTCCAAGGCTCTTTGGTAACAAAGAGCAATCTGGTGTCACCATGAGGAAGATGAACCTCCTCACTCCTGCCACAAAAGTGGTTCCAGTTTAGCAGCAGAACTGAAGAACTGAGTCTCAAGTACAATACATTGACTTCCAGCTCCTCTCTGAATTCAACACATTGATAGGAAATTAGGAGACTGACTACTTGACTGCACGTTAGCTCAAGAGGCTGTTCTATATTTGATCTGCAAGTTTAAAATGGCAACAGGCACGCATTTCCCACAGCTGCAATTCATCAGCACAAACCAGCTGTCATCTCATGCAAAGAAATCACAAGTCTCTAAGGTGAAACAGAAATGCAATTAGTTTGCATTAAGTCCAGCCTGCTAGAAGTGCAGTGTAACATAAATTACATGTAATTTGAAACTCTAGGTTTAAGAGATCACTGCAACTGCAGATGAATTCAGGATGTAATTTATTTTCAGAACAATTTTCAGAGATTATTCACATACCCAAACACCTCATTTATAAGCTGGAAAAGTAAGGAAAACTAAAAAAAGTCTTTACGTATCTATTCTTGATTAAAAGTAGTACTTTTTCATACTGTCATCAGACTTTCTAATTTAGAACATGCTGAAGATGTCTTCCTTGCTAATTATTCGTAAGTTTTGTATTGATCTTTCTAGAACATGGTTGTTTCTCTGCTGTGAATAAGGCTACAAAGGAAAACAACAGAGTAAGCAACAGTTAATACACTGAGTCTTAGGAAATACAAACCCTGTGAGGAACAAAGCCAGCAAGAAGGCCAAATTCTACCTTTACCATCCAGTGCTCCTTACAAGTAATAATAACAAGGAAATTTTTTGCAAGTGTCATATAGCTGATATTTTTCCAGGTATGTGATTAAATTTAAAGAACTTGTCTTCAATGTAATTGGGATTTGTTTTCAGTTGTCAGATTGATACATACAATAAAAAATCATGCCCAATATTTAGAGAAGATTCAGTATTTTTTTTCCAGGGTTTCTTTTCCTCTTTTTTTCTTTCTTTTTTTCCTTTTTCTCCTAGAGTTTCTTTATTTGGCTGAAACAAAAAAAATGCATCTTCGTTTTCTTAAAGTGAAAGAAAAGAGACAGGATTCAGTAGCTGTCTTCATTTCACTGCTGGTCTCACCACTCCAACTGCTGTCAAGTCTACCAACTAAATTGGTACTTTACACTGTTCAGCCCCATTGCCTACCAACATCTGGCTCGTCCTCCATTCCCATAAATTCCAGCTAACTACTTGCAGATGAAGAAGCATCTTTCCATCCAAGGAAAATTTTAGAAAGCTCAGTGGAATCTCCTGCCAACCACATCGTGTTTTTCAGGCTGCGGCAACCTTGCCTATTTAGTTTTATTTAGAAAGTTAACTAGAATGTTTATGGTAAGTAACGACATTTTAATTATGCACAGTGTAACAATGACGAGCATTCACAATCAGACACCCAGTTTAGGTTGTGGGACACTCCAAGAACCTGGCTCCAAGGGTGTGGGCACACCTGAACACATGCTACAGCACAGGCACATGCTCTCTCAGGCCCAGCTCTGTAGGTGAGGGTAACTCAGACCCACATGCAGATTGCATGCACTCGTTCCAGTCCAGGAGAAGAGCCAATATCCAATGGACATGCAAAAATTAACTTTCCAGATACACAAAGGCAGACGTAAGAACGGCATGCTAAGTTTGGATGCATAGATTTCAACCAAGTTTCAGTCACCGAGCAAATCTTCAATAAAGCAGTACCACATTCTAATCACAAATAAATGTAATTAGTCAAATTTTTGAAGGTATTCCAAGGGTACCATCTTCAATGAAAAGGATGAACTTTTTATTTTGTCTTTTTTCCCATTTATTCCAACATAATGCTTAAATAATTGTTATAAACCCAAACAAAGGAGCAATTGACCCAAGATACTTAAAACTGAAATCCAAATTACAAAAACCTGCATTTTGCAACAAGTGTTGATAAACGGGACACTAATATAAAGTTTTTTTAATTATGCTTTAACAATCCATTGTTTTTCAAATAGCACGGCTGTTTAAAGCCACTGCTAAAATAGGAATATATCACATTCTAATAAGCTACTAATGGGAAGAGGGGTCAGGAAATGGAAGGTAACAGTCACATAACAATAAACAAAATCCCTAACTGCAAAGGATAAATTCATTTTAGCCCAACTATTCATTTCAGCACCTTTTCATTTCTTTTTTTTTCTTTTTTTTTTTAAACTGGAACATATTGGTGTATTTTGCAGATGATGCTTTATTAACTTTTTCAGCATATATTGGAAGGTCAGAGACTCTTTATATACAGCTGCTTAAAATGGAACTCCGATTCAGCCATACCAGCACAAAGACCTCTAGTTTTTAAAGAAAACCCCAGACGTACAGAGCATACAAATTCGACACATATTGTACAGCCACAGCAGAAAACCCTTTTAACATTCAATGTCCAGTTTAACAACCACCGCTATTCTTCAAATACATTTCCATTACTATTGGTCACACCTGCAAAATTCATTCAAACTAGTCCCACTTAAGTCCGGCACTTACCACTACCTAGTCTTAGGAGCAGTACATCCTGGAGCCTCCTGTTCAAGTCTCTGAGCTCTTTCATTTCTGACACGAGTGCCCCATACTCCTTGAGCTTCTTTGCCTGTTGCACAAGCTGCCTCCGCGTTCTCTCGAGCTCCTGCTGAATGTGTCTCATTTCTTCCTGTTGCTGCTGGTAACTCCTCAGCAATTCCTCATAGAGAATCCGAGGAACTACAGCATCGTCCATATTGTTCATGCCTTCTGCAGGCTCCATAAAAGCCTCCTCAGGGCTGGAAGTATTACTGAGACTCATCCCGTTCTGTTTCTCAAGGCGAGCCACAACTGCTTCAATGCTTTTGTGTGTACCTTCACTTTGTTTCCTCCCGTCTTGTCTCTGCGTGTTACGATAAAAAAACAAATAAATTAGGAGAGCAGCAAGACATAATAAAATCAAAATTCTACAGTCTTTGGAACTGTTACTATTCTTGTTTTTTTTTAAAAAATAAGACAAAGCCAGTCTGCAAAAATAAGTTCTTATGGATGTAACACACAGTATAACTAACACAATATTGTAACTCAGCTATATGTATGTAAAAACTTCTCAGACAGTTAAAGGCCTTCCTGCATTTGTGCAACACTTACAAAGGCAGTGTATATAGGTCACTTGATTCTGTATCATTAGTTTCTTTTTTAAAAAATGGATCTAGATCTTTTTCTTTAAAATTTACCCTTAACATTCAGATTTCTGACAGCAATTGATTTGCTGATAAGCAAGAGAAAGAACTCACTGTGTGTTCCATTTGTCACCTGTGAAAAAGGTGAAAGCAGCATGGGCACAAAGCTGTTCCATGAACTGAGGACTTGGCCTTCCCACACTTTGGGAGACAAAACCTTCCCTGACTTATCCCTGCAGCACGTTCACCCAACTGCCTGATGCAAGTGACTGAGTTAACACTATCAGCAAACACTGAAAGGGATTTGAAAACACTGAAGCTGGAGACAGAATATATCATCCGGCCTCATCTTCCTTATCAACTGATTCCTTCTATATTAGTACTGCATTGCAGAGGCTTCAGGTCCTGGGAACTTCTCAGTGGAATTTTACCTTCAGTCATCTGCACAAACCCTACAAATTAAATCACACCACTTTCCTGGGACCTGGATAGTGGGATTAATATGTGACAGTACAGGTGAAGTCACTAAGTTTTACTGGCCAAATATGAAAAGGCATTTGAACTTTGAAGCAACTGCAAGGAAAGCAAATGCAGCTCATAGATTAGAGGTGAGATGCTGACACTATCAAATCCCGTATCACAATATCCATGAGTAATGTGGCAGAAAACAAAATTACTTGATGTTATACCTGCTGCATTCATGTTCTACAAAATAATTTAACAATTAAAAAAGAAAAAGCTTGGCCCACCACAAGGAAATGTACTAATACCACTCCTGCAGCTGCAAAACACATGAAGCCATAGAGCAGTATCTCATTCTGAAGGTTTGCAAACTTTTAAAGGAATAATTTGATATCAAAAAGAAAGTACATTTCCATATTGGGTTTCTGGCATTTGAACCTAAAAAGGCAGCTGGGAGTTACAAAGGAGTGATACAGCCTTGTCAATTCTTCTCCTCAGTCACTGCTGTAGTTGGGTAGTCTCAGAGCACCTCTCCCAGCTCCAAACAAGCAGTGAGCAGAATGTCACCAGTGCCACCAGGAACAGCTGGTACACTCAGGTGCTGGTGACTTTAAAGGCATTCTGGGCCCAAGTGGAAGAGCACTGTTGCACCAATCTCAGATGGCAGGTACATTGTGCAGACAGCATACATAGGAAAACATTTAATTGCACTTAAACCAGGTTTTGAAAACCCATGCCCCACCCCCACACACAATGTGACCCAATTACATCAAACACAGTTTTAAGGGGATCAAAAGCAAGCCTGGAATTCTTAAGCTAGGACGTTTGTATATGCCCCAAGCACTTGTAAAAAAAGATTAAAAAAGGTAAAGAGGAAAAAAAAAAAACAAAACCAGAAAAGACTTCAGTACCTTACTGTGTCTAAGCTCCACATCTTCTTCCCCATAATCTGTAACCTCCCCAGCTTCTTCTATGTGATTGAGAGACAGTTTGGGGATTTTAATTTTCTTCTGCATCACACTGTTCTCAAGGTCAGTTTTGTCCTCTAAAACGTATATTAAAAATAAGGTTTTGTTACATTAATCAGTGTTCCAACTTCCAAATACTACACAACTTAGGCAAGACCAGTTACAAAAAGCCAACCTCCCATGCTCCAATCCCCTTATAATACCATGATCAAATTAGTCCATAGTGTAAATCCACTGATGCCTGCTGGCAATTCTAGAGTTTCAACTGGGGATCAGTCTGGCCCAACACATGAATAAATACTGAAAAATGCCAAGCTAAATTCAAGCAATCAAAAGTGTTGGTGAGTGGCTTATACTATCACCAGGTAAGAGTTGAAGAGGCTGTAAACAAAACTTCCTGAAAACCACCTCTACTGCTTTAAATTATGTTCACCAGTGGTCTTTTCATATTCATAATCCATTGCTGCAGTTAAAACTCTGCTTAGGGTTAAAGTGAAAATAAACTTGGTAATTCATCTCATACTCTAACCATCATCTGTCAGCAGCACAGATCTATTTGCACACATGGCAGGTTCTGCTGTTCTGCAAAGTGCAGGGCTGGAAAAGGGAATGTTGCTGGAGAGCTTAAAAGTGCATTACACACAAGTTGCATAAGAACCAAATCTGTAACATTATTACACAACCCCACTTCATTAATTAATGGTATTCATCTTTTTCCTTTAGATACTATTAGCAAAGCCAATAAATATTTATATGAATCTCTGCATCTCATGAAAAAAATTGAAGTAAAATATTTTCAAGTCTTTAATGTTTTGACAGATATCAAAATTAGGTATTTAAAAATATTAATCTGAAAACACATTCAAAATATTTTAATATTCCTGAAAAGGCAGAGGGGACAGGGAACCAAGAATACAGTCTCCCAAAATGTGCCTGTGATAGGTAAAATTCTTGCAGAACAGACAAGGTCTGAAAAGATTCACCTGTTCCTGACAGTGTCAAGGAGAAATGCATTTAAACTGTTAGCTTATGAACAGGAAAACATTTTGAGCCTTCTTATCCACCTGCAAATTGTATTCTGCAAAATGTCCCATGAATATTTTTGAAAGTGCCACGGAGGATGGCCCCTGTCAGTGCTTAGTTGCATTGACTTTTGCTTTCTCAAATTAGCATCTCTCCACAGGACCTCAAAATGGTTCGTGTTGACAGTGTAGGAAAGGGAAACAAAGGTAAATCACTGTTTAATGAGGAGCAAGGCATTCATTAGAAATGAATTACACAGATGAATGCAATTCATTTTGTTACAGATAGAAATGGATCTCTTGTAGGCAAATGGTGATATTACAGCCCTAGGCTATGTAAAAAGAATAGGCAAAGAACATGCAGAATGAGACATTAGACAACCTGAAATGAAACGCAGATGGTAGCAATAAATACTAAGACAGATGCAAAAAGAAACAGATAAACAAGAAAAAACAGCTAGGCTTATTTTAGATCATTCTCCATTCCCCAGAGCATTGTGGATGCTTATCCCAGTAAAACAAAAAAGCAATGCAACTGTTTCAGTTTTGAAAAATAAAACCCCTATGTTTTCATTTATCTGGAAAATGTAGGTTCATCAGAAAAGTGAGATAAGCCAATTCTAATGCCAGAGAGATGAGAAGAAAATAAGGGAGCCCTTCCCAAAAAACCAAATAATACAAACTTCCAGACTAAAGGATAGACTGATGAGTATTGGTATTTTCTTGGAATTTAAGAATAAATGAATCCATATGGAAAAGAGCAGAAAAAGAAAACCACCAACGTTGTCTGTGTTCCTGTATTTTGGGGTATTGGATAGATTGAGGAATCCTTTGCTAAAGTATGTTCTCTCAGTTCCTTGGAGGAGGAGCAGCACATGGATACTACAGAGCCAGCTTCTCCAGACTGCTTTGCCAAGCCATCTTCCACAGGACATGCAGATGACCTCCTTCTTCATTTAAAGAATTCAGATCAGTTTCTGTCCTCTGATATAACCCCTGGCCTCACAACCAGATGGAGACAATCCATTACTTGACACTGCTAACAAATTTGTCAGCTGACAACTCATTGAGGTCACGAGAAGCCAGAACCCCACACCAACTGGACAGGGACATGAGCCATCCTCCCCACAGCAGGGAAAAGCGACCCTTGAAACAATCAAAGACAGCAGTCACAGAGGAGTAAGTGCCTGTGCAGACTACAGAAGTCAGCAAATACCTTCCAGTGAATAAACCAACAATTAGAACAAAAACAATTTGGAAGAACAGTAATATTTATATTTGATTTTGGCTTTTTAAGTCAATTTGTAAAGGTTAATAGCACATTCTATGCATTTAACAATGAAAAATGAAAGAAAATATGTGGTTTGGGGTCAAAGAAAACAAATGCTAATTATCTGAATTCTTCATTCTCTTCACTCTCCACTCAATTTCAGTTTGCCTATGGAATTTATGTTTGCAAAACTTCACTGGTTTTGAAGTTTGTTTATACATCCCCTTACAAATGCTTAGTTTGTAATTGCTGGCATGTAACTATCAACACAGTTCTCTTTCTGTTCATTTGACTTTTGGATTTTACTGCTTATCTGCACATGAACCAGTAAGACGAAGAAAGGAACTGTTTTTGCCACACGCAAAATCTGAAGAAACAATGAGTTCATGTAAGTTAAAGCTCAGGAACTTTCAGTGTTGTCAGTAAGCAAATAAATGTTCCTCTGCCTTCCAACAACAATACATATAATTTTTTTACATATGCTCTGGTCTTTGAAAGCTTATTTATACCTAACACAATCCATCCAGTGTGTTGAATATGAAAAGGCCTTTTGTTCTTTTTCTTTAAGTGCATTTCTAACCTCTGTTGTCTTCTGCATTAGCTGCAGATAGAGCCAGAAAAATCTCATTCTGAATTTGAGATTAATGCTGGAGTTCTGGCTCTTACTCTGTAAATATTAATGGAATTTGGGAAGCGGTGGGAGGGAGAGAGTGGAGACTGGGGGAAGGGTAGGAGAAACATGAACATGCATTTACAGCAGTTCTTAGGATTCTCTGTCTCTTGTTGTGGCAGCAAACAAAAGACAGGTACAAAAAAAAGAATCCAGCAAAAAACAACACATCTGTGATTTTGAGCCAGAAGAAAACCAGGATAGGAACCAAATACATGCACAAGCTGCAATTCAGTGACTGAGGCTACAGAAGAGAAAGAAGGACAGCCTAAAAGCATTGTAGCTCAGAGCCTCATTTTGTAATGAGCCAAATCATTTCTCTGGACTTTGTTCTCAGTCATTTAAACCTTGCTGAAGTTAAAAATTACACCTTTCCCTAGGTGGTTATGATCAGCTCGTTATAAAGTTCTGTCTATTGTTTTCTCTAGATATGCAATGAGTGGTTCAGTGATATCAATTACTGAGAACTAGCACTTAACATACTTAATTAGGCACTTGTAACAAAATACACAGGGTGGAATGCACGACACAAGAATGGATTCCCTCTGTTCTTTAGGAAGGGACATTCTGAAAGACACATGTAAATTAGGAAAAATTGCTTTTGTTCACAGAGAACCTGGTATTCTGTGATTCAAGATAAGGAGTAAAGCATGCTGGAACAATTGTACTCCAAGAAAAGGTCAGACTTGGAGAGATCTTGGCAGTCAACTCCTCACGGTACTGGAGAGCAGAGCTCAAGAGCCAGGGCACATGACAGCGTCTCTCCCCATCCAGGCTTCTCCCCAAGCTGAAGGAGCAGTCACAAAAATGTGAACTGCTGAGGAATTTCAGAGTGCCTGGGAACACATTTGGCCTCAGCAGTACTCAAAGAAAGAAAAGCCAAAAAAGCAAGCCTGCATTAGAAAATCTCTATCAACTAGCAAAGGATAAACTGTTCCTGGAATGCTTTCTTCAGTGAGGCCCTCATTTCAGTGTCAGGATGGGTGGATCCAGGCCAAAAGGTAACAGCTTGCTAGAGGTGAAGGGAACTGAGGCAGAGAAAGCAACTTTAACACGGCAGGGAGTTGGTTAAACCCAAAGAGAAATATGTTAGTGCTCTAAAACTGAAAATCCTATTGTGAGATGTAAAATGAAACTATGAAAATCTCAAAGTCTCCTTAAAGCATTCCTTACTTTCTAATTTAGAAATAAGGACTGAACAAACTAATCCCTTCAAAAAAGGGTTCAAATGCTGATTTTTTCCATCTTTGGAATAAAAGCTGGAAAAATAAAGGAAGAGAGCTCTGAACTCCAAATAGATGAGGGATGGCAGGTCTGGTATCAGTCCAAAGAAGGGGCTTGGCAATGCTATAAATCTTACAGTAATAAAATGAAAGAACCTTGAACAGAATTCGTCCTTCCCCTAAGCCTTCAAAAAAATTCCACTCCTTGTGAAAAATGATATGCTGACAGATGAAAAAACTTGCCATCAGCCTTCCCATTTCCAGGCATGTACCCAGCACATATGGACAACACCTGCACAAGATTCCCCACACACTGCTGCATTGAACTGGTTTGCTACTGATTCAGCCAGGTTGCTTCTACAGAGAAGGTAAGATCACCTGGCTGGGCTGGCTGTGCACTGCTTACACATCAGCAAAAGATGCTTAAGAACCAAAGCAAAGATCACATAACCAAAGGTTATGTGGTGCTTTAAAGCAAACACACCAAGCACAACAGGGCATGGATTCCTAAGTGCCACTTACACACAAATAAACAATATTCAGCACTGCTGTGACTGAGAAGGAAAACAGCATGATAACAATTTTAAAAAAAGCCACCTAGCTTATTTGAAGCTGAAAAAAAAAAAAAAAAGAACTATAAATTACTTTCTTAGCTAATTTATTGCAAACATTAAAGGAGAACTTGACCAGGAAGAAGAGATTAATTTCAGAAAATGTAATGATCCTACAGGCTCAGAAGATATTCAGGATATAAAGCAAAAAGAAATGTGCCTCATATAAAACATGTCTGAACTAGGAGTACACTGAGATTATGACCACTACCAAAGAAGAAACTGAGAATGACAGTAGCAAACAAAGGCCAACAGACAGCAGCAGAAATGCGGAAGTTATTTGAAGAGGACAGGTGCCACCAAAATCAATGCAGCTAAAAAAGGCCGAAGTGTGCAAAAGAGGGGCCAACTAGGTGCTAGCATAGCCAATTCAAGATTTGGGTAGTAAAATTTATTATATTGGTTTGTGTTTTTTTTTTCTTGGCAGACTGGAGGAAAGCTTTATTTGAAGGACAAAGATTCCAGAAATAACCCCTGGGCACAGTGAAAGCACTTCAGAAGTGTATTTAGTTGGACAGAAAGATAGAGCTGAGTGTAAGCAACAAAGTGGATGAGGAGTATGTATAAGACAGCAAGATTTTGAGCTGGAAATGACAAATGAGATTATTCCTCCTCTTGACTCTAGATTCAAGGCAAATGGACAAGAATTGTAGGAAAATATGTTGGGACATCCTAAGCATAAGCTGAAAAAGATTTCTGCTAAGGGTGTCAGAAAGTGAAGCTGACAAAAAAAATGCGAGTGAGAAAAGTTAGCAATAAAAAGGCAGAGCTGAGAGGTGCCATCATCTGGGCTTGTATCACTCCCAAAATTTTAAGAACTAAGTAGTTCTGCAGCACTTCACCAGAAAGAGAAAATGACAGCAACACACAAATGAGTGACTGGAAGGTTGTCTGCAGAGCACAAAGAAAAGTGAGTAAAGAAGTCAGGGAAGAACAACACATCAAGCAGCACTGTGACAGGCAGGGCTGATAAGCACAGGAAGGTGAAGACATGCACTTGAGGAACTGGCCCAAAAGGCTGCTAAATCTTGTGAAGTGAATTTCAATAAAGTCTAAAGAATAGGAAGCAGAGTGAAAATAATTCTTAATCAAACTGAGAAAGGCAAGATAGAGAGGTCTTAAACCACTGCTTGACAGGTTTAGAGATGATGGGTAAGAAGGATGATGTGCCAGGAGCCTGAACCAAGACTGCTT
Source organism: Brachypodius melanocephalos (assembly GCA_013398615.1). Classification (NCBI taxonomy): domain Eukaryota; kingdom Metazoa; phylum Chordata; class Aves; order Passeriformes; family Pycnonotidae; genus Brachypodius; species Brachypodius melanocephalos. The sequence goes on from VZSR01000245.1 coordinate 12,348,235, forward strand.
GCTGATGATAGAGGGAAAGCCACACCTGCTTCGTACAAAGGCACTAAAGAAGGGAGAGAAAGATTAAGGAGCCAAAATCCTACAGAAGCAGAGGACAGATTATATAAACCTCTTAAGTCCTCTCTGAAGTCCTAGATCAAGACTGGCTCTTGCTCATTAATATTTAATACAGCAACACAAGTAAATGCAGAGAGCATGGTTCCTGCTGCTGCTCTCACAAAACCCAAAATAAACTAAGACTAAAAAAACAACCTACCATACCAGCTACTGAAGCAAATAATGTTGAGGTCTCAATGAGGTTTTTCTTCTAGTGGAACAACAGAGATACCCAGTTGAGTTCTGGCAGGTGTGAGAGCTACACCTATTTGTAGTGAAATTTCTAATACACATGAAGACACTCAAGTATTTTGTAACATTCTCCTTTTTGCATGTGCTCACTTATCAGCAGATTGTTCAGATCTACAGTCTTGAGTATCAGCCCAGAAACACCAGACTTCTGCTCCAAGAAAAGCTCGCATGGATTTCCTTCACTAATTTCCATTATTAATATAAAATTTATTTTTCAGTTCAGAAGTGAATACAAAGTCTCATCAAAAAGAACTAACCAAAGGCAACACAGCTCAAACTAATACAACTGAAACTATTCTTTGTCAGCAAAACTCTCCCTTTCATTTAACTTTCAGTGGTACTGGAACTTGGCTGCAGCACAAACACATGGAGCTGGACAATCAAGCTAAGAAAAGACTACGCTGAGAAACAGGAAATCATGCTCTCTACAAGACTGAGGACTGTTTTAATCCTGGATCCAATATTTACTTAAATACTGACCTTGAATAATTCGAACTTTTCATCCTACTGTCCCCATCTAGCCCATTGAAGTGTTGTACAGATTTATTAATATTTGTACAATGCTCTGCACATGTCAAACACAAAGGATTACAGCTATTATGGAACAACTCTCTTAATCCTTTCTGAAACAAGTACACCAATACAGCATTACTATTAAATTAAAAAGAAACCCTGAAAACAAGCAGAATATGAAAATGCCATCCTTTAAATCTTTCCTCTGCACCTACACACGAAACTCAACTATGGGCATTACTTTTCAAAAACTGAAACATGATAAATATTTTACAAAAATATTTATAACAAAAGCTATGTATTTCTTCAGAAGTTCAAAAGTTCATTTAAAGAGATCATCAATCCCAGTGACAGCTGTAATTTGTCAGTCTGGCTGCCCTCACCAGTCCATCTGTATTAGACTGGACAATTATATTAGGACCAAACCCTGTGATGATTTGATGATCACACAGGCCACAAAGCCATGGAGATGCTGCCCACGAGCCGTCCAGCAGGTAAAGCAGGAGCCTACAGAGAGCAATCCAGGGAGCCTCCACAACAACTCTGCCCAAGGAATAAGCTCACTATGGAAATTGTGGGTAGATTTAGGCATTTTATCACAGTTTCCATACAAAAATCACAATGTGGTTCAGCCTCTACTATTTTGAAAGGAATTCTTTAAAAAACGCAAATAATTCACTGACTGGCACTTAGGCAATACACTGGAAAAAATGTTTTACTGTTAAATTATGAAAACAGAACCTTAACTCACTTTTTTTCCCTTTTCACTCCCCTGCAAAATTTAGCATATTTTAATTAGTTTTAGTTACCATAGCTACCATAACCATACTATCTTTGAAGTCAATTTTATTAAAATCCTGAATTTCATGTTTTTACTGTATGCTAGCTGAGCTTATACAACATTTACAAGCATAACTGGTGTTAAGTGGTGCAACATAGGTACCAAGACCACAAAAACAACAATAGTGTAGGTCACCTGGATGTCTTTGTGTTACAAAAATAAACTAGATGATTTCTGCCTATTAAGGTGAAGCAAAAAAGCAAATGTGACTGAGGAACAAGCAGCTGAGAAGGCAAACAAAAAAAATGTATATTCAGGATAAGCAGGGTAATACAGGAAAGAGGAAATTAAATATAAGTACAAAATCTTCTTGCACAGATAAATTCCTAAATTTTAGCTTTTTAATTAATTTTTACAGTTTTAACTGTAACTGTAACCAATTTTTTTTCTGCTGCCATTTAGCTTCATGTCAATGTGCCATAATAAGGCTTCAACACTGAACAAACTGAAATGACACCAGAAAGACCCCACAAAACTGTGCCTTTGTAGAAAAGTCCTTCATATCTCAGATATGGTCCTACTCTAGAATTTAGAAGAAGGGAAAAGAATCCTCTGCCCTTCATCTTATATGAGTTAAAAATAAACCAGAAATGGATCAAATACAAAATGAGTGTGAAATTTAGCTTTAAATATTTTTCATGAATACTGCCACACTTGTGTTCAGGACTATATTTAGGAGTGTGAAGTAGTTAGTTACTCTGTTATACAAAATGATTTGCTGAGCCTCTGTGTACAGCCAGCTCTTTTATCTATTGACAAGGTAAAAACACAGCAGTAGCACATTGGCTAAGGGTGACAAAGTAGGCCATGCATGTCAAATATCACAAGAAAAATTTAAAAAACCAAACTGAAAAATAAAAATGCTATTCTGAACAAGGTTACTTCAGCAGTGCCTAAACTGCTGGGCTTAGTTCCTCTCAATGACTGGAGTGGGCCCTTGGCATGGCAAGACCTGCACAGGAGGTGACACCACCATTAGGGACAGCTGTACTCGCTGCTCAAGGGCAGTGACACAAAAGCTCATCCCAAATACTCCCAAACCAGCCCAGAAAAAAATCAAACAAATTAAAAGGAGCCTGTGAGGAACTACTACCAGTACTAAGAGGCTTCCTACAACCTCTTTTTCACTCAGGACAATCCTTGGGATCACCTGAGAAGCATCTGCAGGTGCTCAGACATTCTTCCTGGTGCCATTTCTCCCCAGGTCTCTGTCACACATCATCCAAGCAATGTATCCCAGCAGGGGACAGGCTCAGAGACTCCTGGGAACAAAGAGTCAGCTGTCCCTACCGCAATGGTTCATTCACCCTACCCACTGCCCTGGAAAGGAAATGGGACATGCGGAGCATGCAGGAACATGGGATGGAGCATGGGGACAATGGCCAGGACCTGCTTTATGTGCTGCAACTCCCCAAACTGTTGGAATGATGCAAGGAGGAAAATCCACGGAGAAGCCCAAGACTACAGAAATACCAGTAAAGGCTTGGACTTAAATATTACACATCAAGATGACTTCCTGACCTAAATTTAGTATATTCTTAATATAATCTAAAATCTCATATTGCAAATTTTTCACATATTTCAGAATTTGACAAAGGGTCTTTCCTCCATGAACTTTTCATAGCAAAGAAGCTTGGATACACACTAAGAAGTTGAAATACTCTCAACCTTACTCAAAATTCAGTCCTAGAATCATTTAATTTAATTTTTTTCTATGAACAGAGATTTTACATCTTTCTGAAATACATGGTAACATCTCAGGCTCTTAAAATAAAAATCACATAACCTACTCCAATAAAAAATCGAGAATAACATTTTATAAAGGGGAAAGAAAGGATTGGGATGTACCAGGTATTAACACATTTGCTGTGGCAGCTAAGGACTTGCTGTGAGAATCTGATGGAGATATGTTTGCTATGAAAGTGTGGGTGGGAAATGTTGAGGGCAGCAGCTAGAGAGCACAATTATTTACTGTAGTCAGGAAAGAACATCTTCTACTAGAAGACAGTCTTTATTAACTTCTTAACAAACCTGGCCTGAAGTAGGGAACTTTTAGAAGTTGCTGCAACTCAATTCCACCTAACATTCATCACTTAGAAAAGAAAGAAAAAGCTCCAATGGAGTCATCTGAAGATCATGCTGCTGTAAGGTGCATATGCTCAGAGATAACGTTCTGCTAGTGACTATTAGACAAATGTGGAAAAGCTGCAAGCGGCATACGTACGTCAAGGAGACGGACCAGAAAAAAACAGCTTTGGAGCATTTTGAGGAGGGGACAGAAAAGAAGAAAAAGGAAGGGTGTGGATGATCAGGAAAACAGACTCAAAGTCATCCTGAAAAGCTATCTGCTATTTTTGTATCCTCAACAAGACAGACCAGCTCACGTCAATGCTCTGTAGTCAAACTCCAGTCTGCTGAGTTGTATTTTCCATTCAAGAAGCAAGTAAAATCATTCCTTCATTAGTACATACCGTCAGCTGCGGTTAGCCAAATGGTGAACTTCTTAAGGCAAGGGACACTGACTTTAATATGCCTTCTGTGGCTGGAAGGTCTAGAACTGAGGCAGGTCAGCCTTTCTCGTTTGAGCCCTAGTCATTGGCTAACTTTTGAAAAAGTGGAAAGTTCCCAGGCCAACACATCCCAGGAGTCTCAGCAGTGACACAAGGGAAGGCACAGGTGCTCAGAGTTCATCTGCAACTCTTCTCTGACACTACCACAAACTACTCATCACAGAATGAAAGACAACAGCTTTTATCTCCACAACATACCAAGTCTCTCACAATTACTTGATGCTCTGAGCATGTCCTAACACACTTCCCTCTTTAATTTTTCTTTTTTAAAACTTATGATGCCTTTACAGCAGTGCTCTCTACTCTACAGCAACAATATCCCTCACAATTGCAACCATCCAACCTCAGCACAAAGAATCAAACAATTGTTTCTAGACTCTTTCAAAGAAGGACAATTGTTTTATCGACTCTTTACACACCCAGTAGCTTCAGTAGAGCTTTTGCATTAAGGGCATAAACCTGTACTGAGGCCTGTGTGAACTCCTACATTACAAGGCCAGAAGTTTGAACAGTATCTAAATTTCTTTAGACGTAATAGAAAAAGAAAACTCTTTTCAAAAGAAAAAAACCCATCAATATGTGTCTTGTATCTGTGTTCTCTTCTTTTTTTTTTAAAGTTGCTAGAAAGCAAAAACAAATGGATCTGTTTCTCAAACTACGATTAATTTCCACTGCATGGACAGCGTTTGATCATGAAAATATATATAAAAAGCTAGAACTTTGCTTACTCGAGCATCTTTATGTGCAAGAAAATTGGTCACCATTCAAACTGTAAAAGAACACTATGCAGTCTCAAAAAAAAAAATTCCCCTGTTATTCTCTTTTGTTGTTTGTTTAATTTAATATCTATAGCATAACTTTGATCCTGAAACCTCTTCTTAATGGAGAATTCTTGGACCAAAGCAGTAAACCCTTAAAGTCATTCATGTATGGTTTGTTCAGGTAAGGGTTCCTTCCAAAAAATTCAAAATAGACAATGTTTATTTTAACTATAAAAGCAACTTTATACACATTATTTACCTTATTACTAAACTAGGCTGGAAACCTTTAGAAATAAAAGTTCTGCACTCCCATGAGAAACATTACTGCAGACTTGCAAAATTATTTTTAACTAAACAAGCTTGTATAACATTACACTTGCAATGTTTGCCATAAAAACTTGTCATAATCTGAGTTGGTTACTATAAAGCAAGAATTGTGCTATGATGTCTTCATAAAAGACCAAGTTTTCTCTCTAAGGTTTTTAACACAATAAAAACAAACACCAATATTAACATTTTGGGGAGAAATGACAACTTTGGAAGTAAGTGACCCTTTGTATATGACTTTTGTTGAATTCACCTAAAGTATTTTTACATGAGTGGAAAGCAGCACAGAAGACTCATTTGGTGTTCAGGTGAGAAGTTTTCTAAGAATGCAGAACACAGATCTAGTTGGAATATATTGAGATGTGACAGCTGTAATAAAGATAGCTGTGTGTTTCCTTGTGTTCCTGGCTCAACAGGAGAATTTCCTGTAGAAATTAGAATCTCTGGAGAGCAATTAGTGCAAATCACTAATACAGGTAGCAAGTCCTGTTCTCTAGAGGAAACAGCATATATTGGTTTGTTCTGGTTCAAGAGACATGAAACAAAGAGAAACTGTACAGAAAAATTCAGGAGAGCACATCTTGGGCAGACACAGGCTCTGCCTGGAAGAAGGGAACTGGAAAAAATAAGCACTTGCTGCTGGAAAACTGAGGAAACCTGGTGGGCTTAACATGTGAGCAAAGGGTCTATTTCTAAATATTTCTCTGGAGCACTTCAGCTGTGATGAGACAGACAGGAGGAACTGAAAGGGCACTGCTGCTGCAGTTCCCCAGTGGGACAGGGGAAGGTGAAGTCCAATGGGCTGCTGCCTTTGGGAAGAGGCTGTGCAAACCCTGGACACCGAGATTGTTGTCTTCCATGGATCTGACAGGAACCTGCAAGAAACCCTTCACATACATCCCTCTGCCACAGACAGGACAGACAAAGCATGGGCTGGCACAGGACAACAAAAACTTAGCAGGAGAATCCACTCCTCTGCAAGATGGCCTAACTAGTTCTCCTGAACTTCTGGAGTTACAAATACTCAGAAACAGGAAAAGCCTCGCAGGGAACTCAAGTTTGGCTGTTCCTGGTTCTTTTAAGGTATCTGTTTATGGCCAATACTAGAAACTAGGATAATGGCAAAAGTGAGTGGCTGAGCCAGGGACAAACTGGGCCACCACCAGGCTAAACTGGCTTAGGAACTGTTAACTTTCAAAAATAAAATTAGAAAAATACCAGTTCTATGTGACTTTAACACCAAAGGTACTCTGTTTAGACATCAAAACTCCACACTGCTTTCTAAGAGCTCCATACTAAACAAAAGAGTTTTTTAAGCCCGTTCCAAATTCGGGGAAATAGGCATAACCAGTACTTTTCCCAAACTGAAAAAGTCAGGGTAAGAACCCAGTGGCCTCTTACCCAGACTGACATTTCAAATGGTCATTACAGTCCTCCAAAAGCCTATTGGGCAAGTCCACCCTAACCAGCAATTTGCTACAACCACCAAACTTCTTTCCATGTCAACTATGACTATGGCAGCGAGGAAACTACACAAAGTCTTCAAGGAAACGCTTTGCCCAGGAGTCACTATCTGAGGTCAGTGTACCTACAGTACTATCTCACAGGGCCTGAACACCTTCAAACGGCCAAAACATGCGGTTATTTCCTAGCATACGCTTGAATTCGTCCTCTCAGCTTGGAGACATTTGTTATCTTCAAACATGAAACAAACCAAATGTAGCAAGCCCAAGCTTAACAAGAGCAGTACCTGGAGGTCTGCTTCCACTACTGCCTTCCAATTGATGAAGTCACTTAAACTAACAAAGCGGACATAAAACAGCACCCCTCAAATTTGGCAACAACTGCAAAGGTCCACAAATGACTCCAAGCACTATAAATAAGCCGTGGACGAAAACCTCAACTTTTTTTTTTTTTTTTTTTTTTTTTTTTTTT
>VZSR01000245.1:12355626-12389792 GCA_013398615.1 Brachypodius melanocephalos
CCCCTCCCCGGGCCCGGGGCCGCTCGGAGCTGCCCCTCCCCAGCCCCGCGCCCCCCGCCCGCCCCGGACCGCCCCCCCTCAGCGGGGAGGGGGCGGCATCGCCCCCCCGCCCCGCGGCCCGGCCCGCCCTCACCTGCCAGCGCCAGGATCTGGGCCTTGTGCAGCAGCAGGCGGTCGCCCCACTCGCCGGGGCTCTCGTCGTCCTCGTCCGCCGCCTCCTCGGGGTTGCGGTACACGGTGTAGACCTTCTGGTTGTCGAAGTCCTGCTGGGAGGTGGGGCTGAAGTCCCGCACGCGGGACACGGGCAGCGCGTAGCACACGTTGTCCTCCAGGAACCGCACGAACGCGTACATGGTGCGGGGCGGCCGCGCGGCTCCGCGCCCGCCGCCGTATTGTTCCTGCGGCCGCCTCTGCGCTCGGCTGAGCGGGCCTGGCCGCGCCGCCCGCCGGGCCCCAAACGGCGCCGGCCAGGCGCGAGCAATCCAGCGCGGAGCGACGCGAGCGGGGCGGGCCCGGGCGGGGGGAGCGAGAGCGGCCCCGGCCCCGCTCGGTGTCGCCGCTAACAGCGCCCCGCCTGCGGCCCCACACGGCCCCGGGCCGGCCCACGGACCCCCACCGCCCTGGCCCCGCCGCCCTGCGGGGCACACAGACCGCACGGCCCCGGCACCTGCGTCGGGGGCACGGATCTCGCCTCCCACGTCCCGATCCTCGGCCGCGGCCGGTACCCGATGGGCGCCCGTGCCCGAGCTCGGCCCCAGGAAAAGCCTCGGAAAGCTCTTTTTTTTTGCCCCCGAGTTGAAAACTCCGTACGCGTGTGCCGCAGAAATAGGCTTTGTTCCAGAGAATCATGGAGTGGTTTGTGTTGGAAGAGACCTTAAAGATCACTCGTTCCAACCCTGCTGCCACGGCAGGGACACCTTCCACTGGACCAGGTTGCTCCAAGCCTCATCCAACCTGGCCTTGAATTTGCAGGGATGGGACATGGATGACTTCCCTGGATAACCTGCACCAGGGCCTGACCAGCCTAAAGAATTGTTTCCTGATGGCCAACCTAAACGTACCCTCTCAATTAAAAGCTGTTCCCCCTTGTCCTTTCATTACATGCTCTTATAATTAAAGTGTCTCCCCATCTTTCCTCCAAGTCCCTTTCAGGTACTGCAAGGCCATAAGGTCACCCTGAAGCCTTCTCCAGGCTGAACAATCCCTGTTCTCTCAGTCTTTCTTCTTAGAGAGGTGCTCCATTGCTCTGATCAATTTGGTGGTCACCTTTGGAGGGCAAACACAGTGGTGACACACAGTGGGATTTGTTCTAGGGGCCGGGGCAGAGCCAGCGATTCCAGGGAAAAGGGGCAAGAAGAGTGGATCCTTCCTGGCCAGACAGCACAACACACAAGCCCACACTGATTTGCCACTTGGAAAGGGCACTCCAGCATCAGCTTTTACATGAAGGTCCTCATGGTAATGTAGAACCACCTGCACTCCATCATTCTGTGCCCTGAAAGGGCACAAAACTCCCCCATCCTCCCCCAAATGAGCACAGAGAGCTGGGAAATGCTGTGCTGGTGTGTCAAACAAGGGTTAGAGATGGCTCCAATTTTAGCACAAATTCCCAAACTTTTGGAGACCCTTAGATACCGAGAATTGGATATTTTGAGCTTCACATATGGAAAGGGTAATGTGGCAACGCTGCTTTTGGTTCGGAGCAAACTCATACTGCTGTTTCTAGTCCTGAGGTCTGTTTTACCCAGCCAGACTTTGGAACAGAGCAATCACATGGGGAGAACTATTTAATGTAAAAATAGAAAAAAAAAATGAAATCACAGAATGAGTACGAGAGAGGGGCATCACCAGTTTTTTGTTTGCAAAACACCAACACAAAATGAAACCAAAATATATCGTCTTTGCAGGTTTTCATATCCCTAGGCATTTGCAGTGCTATCTGTGCCCATTGCACTGAGTAAAACCACACTGAGCTTGTTTTTGCTGGTTATCTTTTATAGACTTCCTCCTACATGGGGACAGACCACAAGCTGGAAAACACGGAGTTCAATTTTGACTGAGCACTGGCACGGGTTCACAGAGAGCTTGTGGAGTTTCCGTTGTTGGAGGTATCTCAAAAGCATCTGGACATGGTTTTGGGCAACCCCTTGAGCAGAGGCTGAATTAGGTGAGCTCCTCAGGCCTCTTCCAACCTCAGTCATCCTCTGACAGTGCCAGAAACTTTTTGTTGTGCCCAGCAGAAATCTCTGTGTCTTAAACAGCACATGAAAACATAAGGAATCCATACAGGTGTAGTTAAGCCAATGTAAGTATTTCACCAACAAGCTGTAAACTTCCCATACAGTAATGGCAGCTTTATTATTTTAGCAATTACGGAGTTTTGCAAATACTCCAGTTTAAGATTGGGGATTTAAATGGCAGTACTTTATGTTAACAATAAAGTATTGCCAGACTGGTGTGTAATTACAGGCAAATATAAGTCTGCTACAAAGTATGGATGACAAATGTATTCTAGTAGTGAGTCTGCAAGGAAAATGAAATTCCAGCAAGGATTGTGTTGCTGATCAAACAATACCAGCTGCTGTAGCACTGCTGTCTTCTCTATCTCATGTTACAGTGGGGTACAGGGAGCTGCAGAGAGATGACAGGAGAGGCTGATTGCTGGAATTACTCCATGGACACTGTTAAAATTACGTGAAGGACAATTTTGTACTCCTAAGTTCAGTGGCCAGTGAGGGGTTGGGTAGACTGCCTCCTGCCAGAATTGTATTCCCTCCACAGCTGTAATCATTAGGGGTGTGTAAGGCTGCTGTCGAGGGAAAGGAACTCAGAGCAATGGTAAAACTGGAAATAAAAGGAAACAAAGAGAAAGTCAGAACTCAAAGATTAGTCCCAATGAAAGAAAACCCAAAGGCTTCATGTGAAGGCAACTAGCACCGTTGTGGGTTTTTGGTTGGTTGGTTGGAGTTTTTGGGGAAAAGGAACACTCTGAACTGGTGTTTGCCATATTTCACATTTGAATGTTCAGTTACAGTGAAGACTAAAGATTTTTGTATCAGCAGAAAAAAAAAGAAAAAAGAAAGTCTCAGATCCTTCAGGCAGCCTGTTTCCCGCTTCTCCACTCAAGGATATTTTTGGGAACAGATAAGGGTCGGGATGAAAAATGCATGTTTACTCTTGGTCCCTTGCACACATATTGAGCCAGAAGGCATTATAATGCTAAAGAATTAATAATGATCCCGTACATTTTTTCTTCTGCCTAAAAGGAACAGTGTTAATTTCTGGCTTTAAAATCTATAAATAATCTGCACTGTGAAGCTGAGGAAAAATCCATTAAAGCAGCGAATGAAACACAAGTCACTTGTCACTCCTGTCTTTTGGACCTTTCCCGTTCCTTCTAATGGTTAGCCAGCTGCTTTAACACAGAGTTGAGCTTGAAGTTTAAAGGTGCAGAGCTATTTTAAAGGTGTAGATTTTAGAACTCATTGTTAAGGGAGTTACAGGAACCTCACTGGATTTGAATCCTTGAGCCAGTCCAGCCTTTTAGAAACAGCACAGCCCTGCTGAGAAGTAAATTGTTGTACTTCCAAAATGCAAATGAAGCCTCAGCTTAGAAAGCAATAGTGTCATTCCAAGAGTGGAGAAACCACAAAGTACAGTCCCAGCCCTTGTAGGACTCCTGAGTGCTCTTTCTTGGAACACTACTTATATTTTGCTGGTGTTATTTTTCTTGAAAAGTGAAAAAAAGCATTCAAGCAAAAGCGGATGTCCGCAGCTTTCATGTGCACTCTGTGTTTTCACTTAAAGATACAAAATGAAAAGCTAATAGTTCCAATAAAAGTTGTGCAGGTGGTAAATCCCTTTTCACAGCAAAACATTAAAATTAGGCTCATCATTCACATTACTCCATATTTAGTACCAAATTCTCAAAGGGCACCATCTTGACTTTAAATCTGCTGCTACAGAAGAAATTCCCATTTTCTTTTATTCTTCCAGTGGAGGTGCTTCACTGCTACCTTCAGCAGTAGATAATACTTACCTTACAGATAATACTTACCTTCAGCAGTAACCATACATTGGACTGCTACTAGAAATCCCTACCTACATATTGAATATGTGGTTTAGAAAACTATTGTTTTCTTGTGGGTTTATTTGTCCTCCAAGTAGTGCATTTCTTACACAATTGTTTTCAAGCTCAAATATACCTTGAAGGAAAGATATATTCTCAGTTTTTTTGGGTAACACTGTATTGGAACAATGGCATTAAAAGTCATACAGGTTAAAGAAGTACTCAGCTAACAGTGCACAGGAACTGAAGATTGTTCAAAGGTTTATGTATGTTCAGGCATACAATATACTCACAATCTGGCTAATTTTTATGAAGAATATGATCAGGAGAGTGGTCAGAAGACACCTCCATTCCATGGTTTGCATTTTTTATCTTAGAATGAAGTGCAAGACAAAATAATTTTCATATATAAGAGAATTTTCCTCTGAACAAAGTTGTGTAGAGCTTCTAGGTGTTTTGACAGAGAAGTTGGTTGAAAGGAGTAAATCTACTATCCAGATGGAGCATTCCAGAGGGTCATTCCCCTTTATATTTTAAAATGCATTTTAACTCTTGAGACACTGACACCACACTGTGCTTTCAGCATTACAGTGATTACATTTAAAAATACAAACAAACAAACAGAAAAGGTCCTGTTCCTGCATGATCCTAGAAGATGGATAAGAAAATATTTGTGTCCATATATAATTCCAAAGCACTCCATTACCAAGAGTGAGGGAACCTAGATTACACAGATAAATTCTGAAGATTTAGTCTTTTCAAATCTATGGCCTTAAACCATCCTCAGTCCCAATTCCTCAGAGTGATCTAACTTTTCTCCGAGCTGTGGATAATACTCAATCATCTTTTACAGTAAACTCTCACACCCTCACAGAATATTCTTTCAAAGAAATGAAACCCAAGGAACACTTTATGGATCCATTCACATAGGAGACACTTATTTCCCAGCTGGTGCATTCTGTAGCATGAAGAGGTAATAATTAAGCCAAAGTGACCACGGGAGAAGGCACTTTCTCACTGTTAATGACTGGCTGGAGAAACCAAGGACCAAAGAAAAAGCCAGACAGTCATTAACTGCTGAAAATTCCTGACCTAAAGGTCATTATTACTATTATAAAATTGGAAAATGAAAAAGTAATTATTTTCTTTGGGTTTTTATATGTATTAAAAATATAAAATTCCAGTGTCTGTTGCTGTGGATACTGGTCTGTAAGGTACTTATCTTTCCCATTCTGGCAGGCTATGAAATGGATAGATCTGGGACTGGCAACCCTTCAGGAATGTGTGCCAGACCGTATTTTCCTCTTCCAAATTACAGGTTAAATGTGCCCACAGAAAGTCAACAGGAACCAGGGGATGCTGCCAGTCGGCACCATCTCTCCTCCTGTGAGAGCAGCAATTCCCCCACGCTCCCCCAGCCTTGTCTGGGAGCTGCAGATGACCCCCAAACGTCACGGCTTTCACTCCTGCCCTCATGTACACCATTCCAAATCTTGCTAAATACCATTTCCTGCTCTCAGGCAGAATGCTGCTTTCCATGCTATAAACTCCTTTCCTGAGAGGAAAGCAGGGAAGGCTCTGTGTGAGCTGACTTGTGCGTGGACTCACCTGTAAAAGGTGTCCTTCAGGTGCCATTGCCACCTGCTGCAAAAACTGCTCCAGAGATAGTACAGCTCGTGCAGCCCAAATGATCTTTAATGCTACGACCATCCACTGATGGCTTCAGCCTATATATTTTCACTCTAACTGGAAATTTGATTTGAGATTTGCCCTTTCCTATTATAAACCAGACTTCCCCCTGGCTTTTGACAGGTGTTTTACTAATATGACTCTAAAAGCAGCTTTATATACATAGATTTTGCACCACCATAAGTATTTGATTCCTTCTGTACTTCAGATGAAAAAGTGACTTTCTTTTGGCAAAGACTAAAGTATTTTTTTAACCTTTGGGCCTTAGTGTAAAATATCATTACTAGACACTGCCTGTGATTATGTTATGGTTTAGACAGATCCTCTAAGTAAAATGGTATTAATGACCCTTTTTCATAATATTTTCATTTTGGTTTTCTGTTTTCATGTCTGTACAGCACTGTTCTGTTTTGAATGAGCATTTATGTCTCATACAGACAGGGAAAATGATCCTGCAGCCCTTTTCTGCAGAGACCTATTTTGTTTGAGAGGTTCACACAAGTAATGTGGGATAGACACAGAAGGAAAGGAGGTCAGCCACTAAAAATGCAAGACTGCATTTTTTTCCAGAGAGGCAGCTCCACATACTCCCACTTTCCTTTAGAAATCTGATTTTAGCAAGAGTCTGGACAGGCTCCAGAGATGGTTCTTGCTGTTTTGGAAGGTTCTGGACAACCAGCAGCTGCAGGAATTAGACTGAGTGAAGGCAGAGTCAAAACTGCTTAAAGAGATGATTTCACAACGCAGTGCTTTTTAATTTATACTTCTGTCATATTCCTTCTAATCCCTTTTGAGGCTGGTTATATTTCATTATAAAGTGAGTTTTTAGAAAATGTTCCCAGGACTTAGTGCTCACATCTCACTAGTTCAGAAGGTAGAGTTTGCTGCTTCTAATGAAAATCACAATCAGAGATGGGCCAGCTGCTCTTCTGAAGAACATCAACTAATGTGAGCACGTAAAATCCTGTTGTGGAAGGTGAAAGGGAGATAACAGAGCAGGAATAATCCTTGGAATATTTCAGAAAAGTGCCTTCCTCAGCTATGTATTGTTAATAATCATGTTTGAATTAAAAGAACAGAAAATGAAGGCTGAAACTGCTGGCAAGTGAAAGTGCTCCCTGATCTAAAATCCTTCACTATGCTCTCTGAACTTCTCCACTCTAAATAAAACCAGATATCTTTATCATTTATGAGTTACAAATGAAGCAGCACCTAATCTGCTCTATAGGGGAATTAAAAAAAAAAAACAAAAAAACAAAAAAAAAAAACAAAAAACAAACCACAACACACAACAAGCAAATGTGAATTGGAGGGAGTTGCTGTGACCCAACTCCCAAAAATTCATACAACAGGGTAACTGTGATAGACCCCTCCAAGAATTATTCTAGTTTTTCATAGCAGAGTAACTTCTTTTATCTCACACAGCGTGTGAATGATTGGCATTCATCTTTGTCCCACTTACAAGGAAGGTGTTCCCTCAAAATAGAAAATGGCATAGGAAACTGCTAATCCAAGAGGTGTTTGAAACCTCAAAGGTCTTCTTGCTTTGCTGGTATTTTCCACAAAAGCCTGAGCAACATCTGTTGTTCAATAATATTTAACATTCAGGGGAATCAGGATCTTTTTTAAAGTGTGATCAGAAAGAAGGGCCCTTCCTAGGCTGTCCCAGAGTTCCACATAACAAAGAACGCTTTGTTTCCTAAAGAAATACCTTGCACTGGAATACCCTAGGGAAACCAGAGTTTGGTTGTTTTTTTTTTTTTAAACAAAGACAGGAATGTTCGAGTCCGAGGTTCCCTTTAAATACTCTTCTAACATGAATATTTTTAAGGATGCTCTATCAAGTTCGTGCACGAAATGTCACCCAGCCGTTAGTATATTTCTATGCAAATACAGCTGTGAAAGCTAATAACTGAAATCTGCATTTTTTCCACATTCCCAGTGTATTAAGCATCTTCTCTTTCTTTTCTGTTTTGTAACTCACATTAGCCTCTTGTATCAATAAAACGAAGCTTGGGTTATATTGCTTCCTGCTTGAATTCTCTGCAAACATCAAAGGTGGACATTTGAATAAGCAATTTAATGTATACATTTTTATTCAGTTCAGTATACTGATTTTCTCCTGGTAGGAATAAGAATTCTGCAAGACGACTGCAGAGAAACACACCATTCAGAATATGAATTGGAATAGTCTTGCAGTGCTTTTCAGTGAGGATGGTGTGATATTAAGATTAGAATCCTGCATATAATCAGATTTTGATGCTTGTACACACAGTCTGGTATTTCTTTTCCTTTACAAGATTTGTATGCAAAAACACAGCAATCCAATATTTGGAACATGCACTCTCTGCAGATACTACACAGTCCAAACTGATGAAAAAATAATGTCTGGGAAAATAAGAAAGTGTCTAGGCCACTGCAGCATACAAACTTTGCTAAATTCATCAGAAGTAGTTTTACTGTTCTGAGGACAGGAAATATTGCAAAACCAGTCCTTCCAGAACAGAGAGAGCAAACAGGGCTTGTGTTTATCCCTTTGTTAAATCTTGGACTAAGAACTGACTCTTTGGGAGCTGTAAATCTTTCTACAATCTTTTGAATTCTCTGCCATGATGCACACAGAATTTCTTTCAAATTAACCTATATTGTCCAAATTCCCTCTCTTATTATTTACCAGTGTGTATAAAAGGTAATAAAATAGAAAAGATAAGATAGGTGGGAATTTTATTAGAAGCAAAAGGGAGCATTACTGAGAATATATCACAGTGTTTAGAAATATAAGGCACACCTTCAACTTTTATCCAAAAATGCAAGAGAAAAGACCACAAAGCAAAGGAAGTCTGGATTTTGTTTAAGGGCTGAAAGGAAGCAGCCCAGTGCAGTAGTTCAGGATTCTGCTTCAATAGTTAACTGATTGGGAAGTAAGCTAATAATGCTTTAGATAAATTTTCACTGATGAGAGGTGATGAATTGACACATTTCTCAAGAAGTTATGACAGTTCAGTAAATGCCATTATCTGTCATGCCTCTCACCTGGAGGCACTACACAGATTCAGAGAATCATGGAATCATTTGTGTTGGAAAAGACCTTTAGGATAATCAATTCCAGCCCTTAACCCAACACTGCCAACCCCACCATTGAACTGTATCCCTGAGCACAAAAACTGCACCTCTTTTAGATATCTCCAGGGATGGTGACTCCACCACTTCCTTTGGCAGCCAGTTCCAGAGCTTGACAACCTTTCAGGGAAGACATTTTTCCTAATATCCAATCTAAGCCTTCCCTGGTGCAGCTTGAGGCTGTTTTGTCTTGTCCTATTGCTTGTTACTTGGAGTAGTGACCAACACCCACCTGGCTACAAGCTCCATTATGGTGGTTTTGGGGATTGTTAAGGTCTCCTCTGAGCCTCTTTTTCTCCAGGCTGAGCCCCTCCAGCTCCCTCAGCTGCTCCAGATTTGTGCTCCAGACCCTTCCCCAGCTCTGTTGCCTGCTCTGGACTCGCTCCAGCCCCTCAGTGTCTTGAGATGAGAGGCCCAGAAGTGGACACAGCACTCGAGGTGTGGCCTCACAGTGCCCAGCACAGGGGGACAGTCACTGCCCTGCTCCTGCTGCCACCCCATTGCTGGTACAATCCAGGTGCCACTGCCCTTCCTGCCCACCTGGACACAGCTGGGTCATGTTCAGCCCCTGTTGACAAGCACCCCTAGGGCATTTTCACAGTCTATCCAAATCTCACTAAAATCACTCCTGACAGCTCTGATGAGTTTAGTTTGGTTTTTTGGGTTGTTTTTTTGGTTTTGGGGTTTTTTTTTGACTCTGTTAACCAAAAGAACAAGGATAGTATCCATTCATGCCCTCGCATCACGTAGCAAAGTGAACTCCAAGAGAGGTTGGACCTAGCAAGGGCTCTGGTGCATCTCAGATATCTATGTGCAGCTTTACAATCCAAGAAAACCCACAGAGTTATTGCTTACCCTGCAGGGCTGTCTCAGAACAAGATCTCAAATACCATCTGTGCTCAGTGTGGAAGCTGCCAAACCCCATCCACAGAAACCATGGAGCACAGAGTGTTGTAACTCTCATCTTGCTCTGGAGCAAAGACTGAAAAAAAGACCCCTCCATCCTCTTACTTTAACAGCCTGAAATTCTCACCCCTGGTAGGTGCAAATACAAAGATTCTTTCAAAACTAGGCCAAGGGAGATTTCTTTCAAAACCCACCAACAAGACCAGGAGATCACCACAGTGATGTCTCCCGTTTTTAATGGATCAGCTCCTTGCTGGGACTCTTGCCTGGCAAGTGAAGTACCTGGGTTTGGTTCCCCCATCAGCCTGAAGGGGTTCAGCTCTCCCACTCTGCACCTCCACTTGTAAAATCCTTTTCTTCCCCTAAACACACATAACTTCCTCCAGTCCAAACCCCCAGCAGAGGAATGCATCTATTTCCCAGTCTCTTGCTCAATGCATTTTACTCCAGATGAGTTCTTACTGATCACTCGTAAAGGTAAAAGCACAGCAAGTAACCAAGCTACTGCAGGGTCATGTGTTTCTTCCACTGAGAGCAAACTGCTTTCAATTTACTCACGTTCACAGAATCATAGAATGGTTTGGGTTGGAAGGGACCTTAAAGTTTATCTAAAATCACCTCCCTTGACCTGCTGACCTTGCTGCTCTTGATAGGTTTGGCTTTCTGGGCTGCAGGCACACGTGGCCGGGTCATGTTGAGCTTCTCATTAACCAACATCCTCAAGTCCTTCTTTCAGGGCTGCTCTTAATCCATTCTCTGCCCAGCCTGTGTTTGTGCCTTGGATTGCCCCAATCCATGTGCAGGACCTTCTTTTGAGAGCACATATATAAGAGCAGTCACTGTAAATCAGCAAATTTGCAGAACACTTGTTATTCCTCAGTAATTTCTTTAGGGGTCTGTATTCTAGAGAGAAAAGTGTGGCTGAAGTGGGAAGTAAAAAATGTAAGCAGCAATTAGACTCTCTCTTAAATACTCAAATAGCTCCAAGGTTATGTTTTCTCAGAAAAATATTCTCAGTGAATGTATTTGGTGCTCTTGCAGCGCATGACATGTTTTAGCTTCTTTGGGGATTTAGTTTTTTAAACCTTCAGATTTTAAGGGAAATGGAAGTGGAAAAAAATGTTTACATATGAATGCCTTGCTTTAATTGTTTTGCATTTTGGGGTGTATTTGATTGTGGTCCTTTCTCAAATAGCAAGATCAATATAAATGTCATGCTTAGGAAGACTAAGAAGAAAACTAGAATTCCCTCTGTCTTGAAATTTTGCCTGAAATGGCAGTGATGCCTTTGAGATGCTATTTAATTAACATCAGTGGAAGACTATCAGTAATCAGTACTGCTGAGTGGTTTATTTACTTTGAAAAAATATGGGTTTCAGTACATAACTTTCATCTTTTAAATTTAGAAGTTTTGGTACCAGCGATATAATTTGCAAAGTTATCTCTAGGCAATTAAAATATATTCTATCGTTTAACCTTTGGATGATGTATAAATATGCATAGACACTCCTACAAGGCAATTTGTCTGCCAATCTGGAAAATGCTAACGCTGTAGTCAATAAGTCAACAGTCTGCAATGTTAAATTATGAAATCAGAAAGAAGTGCAGTTCGCATTCAGTCCAAATATAAAGATCCTAAGGATTTCCAATTTTCTGTGTGGGACAATAAATTTCAAAGACAACTGTATTCTGCCCCAATAATCACGATCTGCAGAGTGTGTTCAGGTATTGTTGGAGAGATTAAAACCACAAAAACAGAGCGGAACAGCTCAGCATCAGATAATCACAAGCAATTCTATGTCAGCAACAGACAGCTGGAGACATATGCCAACAATATTGTAAAAGTGGGAAAATGGAGATTTCATGACAGCAAGGACGTGGGTTTCATGCATTAAGCTAAATCTCAACCCAAAACATTGAAATTGTTGTTCACAACTAACAGCTCTCTGTCACAGTGTTCAGAAAGTCAACCATTTAGTATAAAAATGATGTAAAGCAAAACTAGGCAGAAGAAGGTATTTGTTTCTCTAATATTTTGCATGTTGAGCACCTATTTGATTTCAGTGTTATCAGGGACAAAGAGATCAGAATACTTTTTGCCAGATCAGCTGGAAGAGCTGTCCAGTTATGGACCAGACCAATGATTTGTGAGAATCCTGTGTGAAAAAGCAGTTAGATGGAATTTTATCTACAAATATTTGTCTAAAGATTTTTGCTTCGAAGTACAGTTTAAAAGAAAATGAACAAATCTTGACCTAACTTGAGTGATTCTGTTTTTCCCTTTCCCTTGAGTTTCAAGTGTCCCTGTTCTTCCCTGGTACTCATTCCCATCTATCCCTGCTTTTGTCTTTCACTTTTTTAAATTAAACATCTAAGAAGTAAGTCCAAGAATAAAGGCTGAAAAAATCCTATTATATTTATTGCTGTGAAGCAGAAGAGAGAGCGGGGAAAATGCTTAGACTTGTGAAGCAAAAAAAAATTCTACCTTTCCACTGCTTTCTCTCAGAGCCTCACTTATAGACCCATAAAAACCTTTTCTTTCTTTTTTTCTGTAGTTGACCATGTAAAATCAAGATTAAAAAATTCAACGCTCTGAACCCAAAAAAACCTGAGCTTCCTATTTTCACAAACAGTTCTCATAAAACCCTTTGTGTGTTGGATTTCTTGTAAAAATGGGAAATGGCTTGAAAATATTCATGAGGAAGTAAAACCTGTTCTGATGAGTTGACTTCCCCTGCATGTGAAGAGCAGTTTCAAAGTGATGTTTTATAGGGGGCTGGGCCTGAACCTTTTCTGATTTTACTGTTGAAGCCCCACCTTTGTATCTCAAGTGTTTTGTCCTGGCATCTTGCCATGATTCCTGAAGCTGTGACTCTCAGGATGGGTAATGGAGACGAGTGACTTGTGAGGAAACTCAGGCCCAGCTCCCTGGGGTGGGTTTGTGTTTTAGGGCTCGATTTTAGGATTGAAGAGCGATGTAACGCTTGAGGCGCCGATGAAAGAGCTTGAAAAACCAATGCAATAAGAGGCGTCAGCGGGGAATGGCAGATTGATTGCAACAACTAATGCCAAAAAAAGTTCTGAAAAGAAGAAAAATGTAGTCTGAGTAAAAGAAATAAAGAAGAAAGGAAAGAAGGGATAGTAAGAGCTTGCACACCTCCGGCAACTTGCCTGCGGATCGATGTGCATCGGGGACAGTTAATCGAGCAATTCCTGTGACTGGTTTTTACATTGGTGTGTAAACCTTGAAGATGCTCTTCAGTCTAGATCAGGAGGTTGGATTGACAGGATCTACCCTAAAACTCAACTTTACTAAAACTTGAGTGGCTTGATGAAGCTCATCTTTTGGATCAATGGAAGGCCGGCATCTCCAGATGAGAGATTGCCCATCAGTTTAGGGGTAGGAAGGACCATTCTCTCCTGAAGTGGTTATTGGTTCCTCAGATATGTAGCACAGACTGGACAGATGGTGTTGGTGTGGCTGAAGCAATACAGGATAAGTTTTAACCTACACCTTCTCCTTCCCCCCCAGATTAATACCTCAGTTTGTGTGGTAGCTTTTTTAAACAGACAAGAACAGAAACTCTTAATGTAGTGAACCACTCTGAACCACAAACCTGTGTGAACAGAGGCCCAAAGCCAGCATACCTAATGCTGAGAGGCTCACAGAGATACAAAGATGATATTCCAACCCCACAGAGCCCATGCACAGCACCCATCTGCTGTCACAGCAGGATGTGGCTGCATCAGTCCTACATGTGATGATTAAAACCTGCTTTAACTCGTGTTTGGGGTCACTACCGTGAAAAATGCATTATAGCAGCCTCCATGCTCCTCTTCAGCTGGACAACAGCCCATCAGATCAGCCCTGCTGGAAGAAAACTAAAGCCACCTCACAGTCTCACCTTACCCAGGCCAGAACACTGACTGCTGCAAAAAACATGAATCAGGAGTAAAACAGAGTGCTGAATGCATTAATCAAAATGATCACCGTTGCAAGATCTGCTAAGAACAAAGAAAACAAATCCAAGGAAAGTTAACGCTAGAAACCATTTGCAAGGCTGCACAAGTCAACTAATGAAATGACTGTCAATTGTAGACACAAACCTTCTGTGCTTTCACACAATTTAAATATAAAGTAATTTGCATTCAGGTATCCAAGTCTCCCTGAAAAAAAAAAAGATTAACAATAGGATTTGCTTTCTTTCTAGAACCTTTTTTCTCCCTCCCTTCCCCCCAGGGGTGGCTCTGATAAGGTCACCTTATTAATGCAGATCTCTGTTTTTCAGAAAGCAGCCAGGAGTTTAACTGTTTCACTGTTAAATGATCTATGAGATGAGAACAGTCCATTTTTTATCCTTGATTGATCATTTCGGCATATATAACAGCAAATCCTAAGGGACACCACTCAAATCCCTGCCTCAGAATGACCTAGAGACTCAGCTCTAAAAAGTGTTGCGCTCCACTACACAATCCTTCAACGTTTTTTCTTGACTTCACATTTTCCACTGAACATAATAAAGTTGCCTTGCATCATTACAGTTCTCTGTAGGAAAAAAAAAAATCTCATAAATAAGTAAAAAGTTTTAACGGCTGAGAATTGGGTGCCACTACAGCCTGCTGAGGAACTGAGCCATCAAGCAGTTAATGCCTTTTCCCTAGACACAAAGGCAGGAGCAGGTCTATGATCTCAATTCAGGTGTCACGGCTTCTCATTTCCTTCCCTGGCCACCAGACACCTGTTTCCCTGCTCTTAATAGCCTGTGATGGGAACTGCCCGGTGCCAAAATCACAGGCTCTGGCTCCTATATGATGAGTTGAAAATAAAGCAATTGCCCTTTATTTTTTTCAGTTATTTACTGTGTCTAGGCTTTATCTCAATTCCATTGTTGGGATATTCTTCTCCATTCTGTGCGCTTCCAGCCAACTAATCTTCATTTTGCTTTTTTTGATGGCTTTATGCTGACATACACAGAGACCTTAAATAAATCATTACGAATATAAATAGCAATGGCTGGATTACAAAGGATTCTGGAACACTTGTGATAGTAAACTAGCAGGCAGGCAAACCTACAGCTGCCAGCAGCTGATGTAATATTTTAGAGAATTGTTTTCTAGATTGCGTAAGGGAGAATTGTCCTTTGAGCTTCATTCTCAGTTTCTTTCAATCTCTCAAACAGTTCAACAATGTGATGCTCACACAAAGTTCACAGAGAAACAGCTTATAAATCCCAAATATCATACACACAGACTGGGGAAAATGCAAGCCTGAGACACAAGCTAGAATTTAGGGGGAAAAACCTCCACAGGGATATCTTTCTATTGCTAACTGTACCCCTAAACAGATAGACATTTTGTCCACGAAAACATCAGGGAACATTTGAACAAATTTCCCCCTTTTTTCCTTCTATCCTTTCTTCATAAACATTAAACTCCAACAGGCTATTGTATTATAATAGTGCAGCCTGTAAATTCCTGTAATCAACTGATGGAGCAACATTAATTATGGAGACTCTGTACAGGCCACACACATCTTTACATCCCTTTATAAAATGCTGACACATTCCCCATCTAAAAGGGATTACAATCACAGAGGATGATCCTGCAAATGCCTACTATTGAATGTAGCATTTGCTATCATGAGTAAGCCCACTGATGCTACCAGAAACTCACATGGCCAGACAAAAAGCTCTGATTCACATATATGACTAACAAAGGTATTCAGGCCACAACATTTTCTATCTGACTGTGCTTTTGCAGACTGAGATTTAGAGGGTTGATGCTTTCAGACTTGAGAATCAATCTGGGACAGCAGGCTGGCTGTGAGATGACGCAGGTAAGAGGTGCATGAACAGGTAGTGGGTGCCCTCAGAAATAAACTTAAAGAAAGAAGACAAAATTTGGGAAGCTGCATTAGGGAGGCATCAGGTATTTATGTTGTAATGATGATGAAGTTGAGATGGGAGGGGTACATGACGTAGAAGGGATACAAGAGATAATAGCAGAGATGTACTAAAGACAAGGTTTGGATTAGGTGGGATTTAGCCAGCAGGGACAGAAGGCTCAGCGCTAATGTTGAAAAGATGGGGAAGCAATAAAAGGATTCAAAGAGCAAGAGGCTTAGTTGTGAGCAGCAGGAGAAACGATTCTTAGCAATCCATTGCACTTTGGTAGTGGCTGTTGCTCCAAAGGCAGCATAGAGAAGGTGACATCCACAAAAGAGTCTCATAAAACTCCCTGATTACAGCAAAGAGTCGGGTTCCTGATCCTGTGCCGGTTTGGCAAGCGAGGCTGTGGTGTGAGTCATGCAATGAAGCAACCCTACAAATACCATATAAAAGTAGCTCATGTAGTGAGCACCCTGAGATGGAATGCCCTTGAATTGAAAGGAATATGCTGTTCCCTGGCACAACATGTAACTGCCTTTCACTTGTCTCATTTGTAGAGAGTGATTTTAGTCTTTGGCAGTGATGAGTGGCACATGTTGGAGGTGTTTTGCCTAAGGTGTGCTATTTCATTAGCTGAATGTAACTTAACAAAGTCTCATCATTTCAGAAGGCACACTATAATGAATTATTTGCAGGTTATCACTGATGGATACATAAAATCCACTGAAAGCATCAACTGTCACTCAGCAATAGCATGGCCTGAATATTTATTACCTTTTATTTACTTTATGTCTATTCTATATCATGGACAGGTAAGAATTCTAAGACACGTTAAAAATCATTTCCACATCATGATAAACATCCACAATGACAAAATCAATCTCTTTCCATCCCCACCCAAAACAAAGCAATTCTCTCTCTTCCTCTGTCCCTGTGTTAGTAAAGGCCTGAGTTTAGGGAGAGTTCTTACTACAGTGCCTGGTGTTGGCCAAGCCATATCCTCCCACATCCAATAAAAATCCCCCTAAAAAATCACCATTACCATGCAACGACCCAGGGACAGAATAAAGCAAGAAAGCAGGATTAGTGTAACAATGATGAGCTTTAGTGTAGAGCATTATAAGGTCAAATTTCTGGTTGCTGGTCTGGGTGACTATTTTTACAGCACAGTGTAACTGAGAAAGGGGCTGCTGACTATTCTCAGGTTTGTATTAAGGCTCTTGGTATGCCCAGTGGGAATGAGAGCCTTCCCAACAGTGTGACACCACACAGGGCTGGCTTTACCTTAGTTTTCCAAAATAAATTCCTGTCTGCTGAATATTAAAGATTTACCTTCAGTCACAGACTCTGTAAATATTGGCAACATTATTCTGAACATCTTCTACTTCCCAAAGTGACTTTTGTATTAGCACTTGAGAGATGGGGGGTCTTTGGGATTACACCGTCTATGTTCAGCAACTTTGGGATGACTCACCAAAGAGAAGCAAAGATGTAAAAACAAAGAGAACAATATTTTTAAATTCCTTCAAAATACAACTTGAAGCCACAAACACGTCCCTTTTAAGAGAAGGAATGAAGACTTGTCTTCTATTTTGCTTTTTAAAGAATAAACCAAATGAGAAAGGGACTGAGATCTCGAGGTAGTTCAGAATAATTGTAACACTGCAGCTAAAGGGTTATTGCTCTTCACTCTGCAGCAACATGAACTTCCATAAACATGGGATGACAGGTACAAACAAACCCAGGACTGGCAATAGGTCAGAACACAACAAGGCTACAAATGGGGAGTGCTCATAGCAAGTTGATCATGAAATACAAAGCCCTTCTGCAGAGACAAGGTGGGATAGCTGCACTTTTTGCAATAAAACACATAATCTGATTCACATTTATATCATCGGGTTGTTTTTTTTTGTTTTGTTTGTAATTTGCATTAAATATCCTGAGTTGAGCCTGGATTTCATTGAAGTAAATAGAATAATTTTTCTAATGACCTTCACCTGTTGCTTATATACTGGTCTCGTAGGTCCAAAAGGGATTTGAGGATAAAGGAAAAAATAAAACCAAACCAAATCAGAAGAACAAGCCTAACTGGATTAAAATAAATAAGCCTGTATATACTGTCCTCAATTATTGACAACTCTTTGGATTATTACTTCTGAATTGAAGCTAGCATGCTCCCATGTGATGCACTAAAGCAGTTTAAAGCTGGTACAGTAATTTAAGGGCTCAACTCCTTCCTTAAAACTAGAGTGTTTTGATTTGTTGGAACTTGGGCAATTAGTAATGATACATTTGGTGACAGATCTTGAGCAGGAACAATCACAAACACTGTGCACTTGGTACAAGATTTATTTGTCAGAGCGCATGCTTTTTAAATCTGAGTAAAAATGGATTTTGTAAACTGATTGAGATTAATTAAAGGCATAACTCAGGGAAGGAAAAAAATGACTCACTGCACATTTATTTTCAGATCATTTTTCACTGGGAAAGTTTGCAGGTCTAACGAGGAGAAGCTACTGACACGGCGTGCAAGTGGTTCTGCTTTCACATCACAGAGGGAGGGATTTTTTTCTCATTTTTCTTTCCTTGGCTTGTCTGAAAGCCAGGTGTCCAGTCTGTGAGGTTCCTGCCAAGGCACCAGAGAAAAATGTATATTTCTGAGGAGAAGCTGACCTTACCTCCTTCAGGAAAGAGTAAGAATATGATTCTGGAAGGGCTGGGAAAACACTCTGTACAAAATTTCTCAGAAGTCAGGAGGCAAATATAGAAGAGCTTAAAATATGAATTTGCTCATGTACTTTTTTAATGCTTGAGTCTATAAACACCAAAGAAGAAAAAAAAAGTGATGTAAATTATAAAGGCTTCAGCAAGTGGCTGCAGGCAAGTTCAACAAGGTAACTTGGAGGGGTGAAAGGTGGGGGAATGGTCCCTGGGAGAGATGCAGTGGTAAATGAGTACCAAACCAGACAAAACATGACTGGTTCTCTTATTATCCAGTGTGAAAGCCAGCAGAGATTTCAGAGCTTAACATGATACTATAAAACATCAAAATTATCAGTTGTGCTCAGACGTAAGGACAAAATATTTTTTGTCAAAATGTTGGGCAAAACTTCAATGTAAGAACGGGCAGCCAGAAACAAAAGGACATCTTTTTAAATGTGATGTTGCTCCAAAAGTTCCTTCAGGTATTTTTACTCGGTGTTTCAAGGAGGTTAACAGAGAGACTTTTCAAAGTCTGCACCATTTCCATCCATGCCACTGCCCCTGCTCAAAGGGGCAAGTCCTCAAAGCAACACGTTTGAACAACAGAAATGAATGGAAAGTGAAAAGAGAGTTCAGTAGCCAGAGCTGCTGCCCGTGCTTGGTTGTTCTGGTACTGCTCTCCAGGGAACAGTCTGCTCCCAGCCAGCATCTGCAGAGAGGAACCCTTGCTACCTTCCAGCCAGGCCAGAAAGGATAATCTGTCTGAGTGCCTGTGAAAATCACATAATCCTTTTCCATCAGGATTAATATCCAATGTCACACTGGTCTGATACGTACAGGATGAAGTCTGACACTTCTCGTTATAAAGGTCACGCAAGGAAACAATCTCCGCCGTCCCCAAAGCAGAACCCATAAGTGACAAATTCCCATTCCCCCTCTGTGTGTGTTAAGAGGCAATCTTCATCATCACTGTTTTTATTTATTCCTGGGAACAATTTCCACCTGGAGAGCCTGGAGCCTGCATCTGGGCAGGTTTGTTCCAGCTGCAGCAATAGTTTAATCGGAGTAAAGCTGCCAGCAGCATCCCTGTGTGCTTCAGCTGCTGCCCGTCCCCCTGCAGAGATACCTGTTGTGATTCTTGCAGGAGAAAAATGACCCATTTTCAGGTACACACAAAGAAGCATTACAAAATAAACCAAACTGCTGCCTGCACTTCATCACAAGTTACAGCAACCTCATCACCTGCAGAAAATGTGTTATTACATATATGAGACAGATCATAACTGGAAGTTGGAGGCTCAATAGTCATAAATTGAGGCACAAGCAGTAAGGAAATGTATTTTTCCTCGTTCATTTTTAGCCAACAGTATGTGAACAGCAGTTTGAAAAGCTGGTGAAGCAAGGAGGCTTGGAACAACTACAGCACACTCAATCGACATAAGGACGGGATCAGGTCTTGTTATGTATTCATCTTATTCTACCTTGTTAAAATCTAATCCAACTTGCACCATCTTCAAGACCTGGAGCAGGCCCAGAAGAGCAAATCGAGCTTTCCTCGATGGCACAGAGCAGGCAGGTCCTGCCTTTTGGGATTATTAAAAGATCCCATTTTACATCTTAACCCTGCAGGCAGAAACAAGTCACCTTACATGAGGAAGTGAAGGAAGGTGTTACATCATTAAAAGCCAGGCTAGTATTTCTAAGTGGAGGCACACACATTAACTAATTGAATCACTATCTTCTCATCTTGGGGAGCCAAGCTGCTGTTACTCTAGATTAAAATGCAAATGTTCACCATCTTTCAAATAGTAATGCAAATTTGAAGTTAGAGACTAACCTTTCTGTAAGCTTTAACTGCTCTCTCTGCTCTCCAGGCTTGCAGACAGTGTTATTCTGATTGCTCACACTGCTGAGCCCAGAATGTCTATCCATACTGGTATTTTGCCAACTTTTGCCATCTTCAGCTTCAATGTTTTGTAATTTTTCATAACAGTTCAATACTTCATAAACAATGTACCTTAGGAAATAATAGGTATACATACATCTTACTGATAGGGTAGGCATCAGCTTACTAACAGCCTTTCATAGAGACCAAACAATTCATAATAAATTACAGAATTAGGAAATAAGTTATCCAGACTGAGTGCCCTGTTCCTCCCCCTCCATCATTTTCAGGGATTCTTTCACTGGTATTGACTTGAAAATACCACACACAAAAAAAAATTGTAGGACAGCATTAAAATTCAGAATGAGCATGACAAATTGAAGAAAGAGCCTGATGAAAAAATGGTGACAGATCAATAAGGACAAGGTTATACATAAGGAATACCTAACTGAACAAATACAGACCTAAGAGAGAGATTTTGCAAGAAACTGTGACATATCTTAAATCAGAAACTCAACCCAAGTCAAGAGCATCAGGCTTTACAAATGGGGAAAATATGAAATATAGGATTTGATCTCCCTGCTCTGTTCAGTTTCTACACAGCCTCAGCTGGAGCAGTGAAGAAATTGTTGTGCAGGGAGTCCTGGGCAGAGCAAGGACTTGAACAGAGGTGACACATGGGGAAATGGCTGGAAGGAGTGAGGTTGTTTGGTCTTAAAAAAGCAAATTCAGGTATTTGAAAGTCTGTTGTGGAAAAGGAATGGAATGATTTATTCTGTGTTGTGGAAGGGGTGGAAGCAATGGAGTTTAGTTTAGCAGGGTCAGTTTAGTTCAGACATCAGCAGACTGCTCCGACCTGAGACTGCAGGATGAGGATGGGGAGTCTCTGTCCCTCGAGGTTACAGAAACATCCCCCGAGCATGGTGTGTGCTTTCTTGGCTTGGGCAGGGCCAGATGTCAGCCCAGGAGTCTCCTGGGAGTTTCCAAGACTCTGTGGCACGATCCCTGGTTAGGATAACCCAAGGGCACTAACCCAAAGGAAACAACTTCCAGCTACACTCTTCTCGCAAAACTCCAGAATTACACTCTGTATTCCTGAGCCCAGATACCTGGTGTTTCAGGGGAGACCAAGAGAGAACAGAGAGATGCTTGCTGCTGCATTTTGCCTGCAGGAAACCCAAACACATCGCTGTGGCAGGTGGCCCTGCACATCCTGCAGCGTGGGAGGGCATTGTCACACAACCAGAGCAGTTAAAGGCATTAAACAGGCTCCTCTGCAGGCAGTGCAGTGCAAGACTGCTCAGCAATGTGGGCACACCAGTCACAGCCTGGAAATGCTTCCCAGGCTGGCTCCCGTGGGAATTGCAGGTGTAACTCATAACAGAGAGGCTGCTTCAGCAGGAGCAAACGGGAAGAATACAGCCATGTGGACTGAAAAAATAAATTGCTGTCGGATGTGTCAACTATTCCTTTTATTTAGTCAACAGCTATCCAAATCAGTATACTTGCTGTGAAGGAGGGAGAGAAAAGTTGGCAAAATCAAGACGAACTCTGAACTGGGGAAAAGAAGAGGACCTTTTTAATGAGTTTTTTTTTTTTTTTTTGTGACCCATATTTTTAAGCATTTATTCACGTTGACTTTTTAAGGGAGAGAAATACACATAATTTGCACTTTGCAATTTCATGGATGGGAGAATACCAATTTTGCTTAAACGATAGAGTCCCACCACATGTCTCTTATTTAAATGACCTGAAAATAAGAGATAGGAAGGCATAAGCAAGAACAGAAAATGAACCTAAATATATAAAACTAGTGCGTTGTGTGATATTTCTTGGTGTGAATACCAAGCCCACTCTTGGACATTGTTATCCCTGGCATTAGCCCCCTTGGGAGTGGTCATCCTCATCACAAGCAACCCAGAGTTCTGCTGGGTGTGTACAAGACAGCCAAACACTTAGGGAAGGCTCCCGACTCACTAACAAAGCCAGGAGATGGAATTTTTGTTCATAAACCCCATACTGTGTTGGAAGAGCAATATAGCCCTTCTGTGGGACCCGTGGTACAATAAAAGCAGCAAAAGCTGGATGCCAGCCAGGATTCCCACAGCATTTGTAATGTTGGCATCTCAAGAATTCTATTTCCGAGTCGCAACAAACAAATGAGGAAAAAAAATTAAAGAAGTTAAAAGTGAGGCGTCTTGAAGATGAAAATACTAGATTTTGTTTTCAAAACCTGAAATATTTAGGTCTTATGTCATTAAAAAATATTTCAGACTTAGTATCATTCCACATTTCCTCTCAACTTCAAGTCAACTTTGGCTTCATATACTTTAACTTCTCTTCCCCTATTTATTTGCTTTGTTTTTATACAGTTCCCTGAAATTCTTCTGTGTCCTCTCTCTCTTTTCTTTTTCCTATTTCTCAGATGGCAGAAAGTTTTAATACATTTTTCTCTCTATCTTTCCCAGTAACTACTCTGAAATCAGCTGTCCATCTGACATGCCTTCAGCATCAATATTCCTTGCCTCGAGTTTACCTTTACTGTCTTTTCTGAGCTCACAGTCTCACACCTCCATGAAAATAAGAAGCCTCTCCTGGTTATTAGGTAACACCCGACTCTTGAATGAAGTTCCTTGATATCCAAATCAAATTGAGATGTTTGAGTCCCAGCAACAGCACCCAATGGGCTGCTCTAATCCAGGAGGTCACTGTCTTCTTAGTCTTTCCAGACACATCTGTCCATCAGATCCTTGCTAGCCCTTAATCTGAAGATAACTCTACCCACACATCCTTCATGCAAATAACTTCTTAAAAACACTTTTCCAAGAAAGCACATCAGTATAAGTCCGGAGAAAGAAATGACGGAGGCAAACGTGGTTTGAAAATTCAAGGTGAGTGAGGTGCATCCTCCTCTGCTTGGAAATCTAATCATCATTAAATTCTCTGGCATTATGTATCTTTATTTATTATTCCTATGTAGGATCTATTCCTGCTTCCACTCACCTCAGTGGCATCTGGGTGGGTTATGAGATCTTAACTTCCACTGAGAGGAAAGCAAACGTTCCTTTAGCATCAGCCAAAGTGACAGAGCGCATGTGTCACCCATAACATTGTCAGTAGGTCGCTTGTTCCACCTGTGCAGGGGTCATTCCGCTGTGTGGCAAGTGGAATCCCGCTTTCAGATTGGATCATTTCGTACACAACACCTTTCTGAATGCCCAGGGGGCCAAACCTGGGTGAGTTCTGACTCAGGGATAGGTGAGACGTGAAAGATGGTGCCTCACTCCTCAGCCAGGAGGCTGCAGTCAGCAGCTCTCAGAAATGAATCACTGGCTCATTGTTTTCCTGCACATTCTTTAGGCACTGTATAAGTGTTTAATAAAAGCTTTACAGTAGTGCTTTTATTTTGCCTAATTCTTTTTAATTTTCCTACGCTTTAATTAGCTGCATTTAATTCACACAAAATAAAGTATTAGGTTTGTGCTTTCCTTTGGGCCAAGTCATCGTACTTCCAGGAATCATTAAAGTACACATGGGCCCAGCAATGTAAACTTTCTTGTAATATTAAAAGGACTATTTAACAAGAGCAGTAACTGTTGATTTCCTTTCCAGATTTGTCACAGTTCAAATGCTGAAAGCGAGTAAATAGTATATTTCATTACAGACATTATTCTGACATTTGTTCAAATAATAGGCTTTGTTTTGTATGACCTTAAGAAAAACAAGTGCCTTACTTCAGAGCAGGATACATCCCTTTGACTTGTAAAGAGCAGCAGATTTCAACATGGTTCAGTACTAAGACATCCTTGTGCAATTCCACTGAAATAATTCTGAGTTGGGGGGGCTTTTTGGGGCTTCTTGGGTTATTTTAACTCTGTCATCTCTGGGAGCTGAGCAGTTTCTCTGGTCATATTGGGAGGGAAAGTGTGTTCAGCAGTGAACAGCAGTGTTTTCAAGTGTTCATTCCACTTACTGAAATAAGGGAATGCACTTGGAGAAGGTGCCCTAACAACAGCACTGAGCATTTCTGCAGCACTGAAACACCCACCCCTTCCTGGGATGTGGAAAGGTGTAAAACCTAGAGCATTTATACAAATATAGATGTGCAATTCAGAGCAGACTAGGACAATAGAAACATCCCCTTAGGCAGTGCACAGTGAACGCAGAAGGAATTTCAAATGCACATTCTCTAATTGCTCTGAGGGGGGTGGAAATATAACAACCTAACACTGAATAGTCCCATATAACCGAGAAATCATCTCTTTTCCTGAATTTCTCGTTGAAAAGGGTGGAGTCCCTTGACTTTGCTGCTGTTGTGCATTAACTGTGGTCCTTGCAGAAAGCCCCAGCCCTGCAGCAGCCCTCCCTGTCCCCAAGGCGGCACGTCCTGTTTGAAACAAACCAAAGGGAGCAGCCCAGAGCCCGACCAAATCGCTCTGGAGCTCTGCAGAGCCACCCAACAGTAACATCCATCACGTTATAAATATCCCATTCCCATCCTCTAGCAGATGGAGCACAGCACTTGCCTCGCTAATCAGCAGAATATAATTCACCTAAACTCTCGAACCGAATACATTCTCACAAGAGGAAATTACTCAAACTCACCTACTGCTTTTCTGAAGAAGTACAAACCGCAGAGCGTATGCCTTTGCTGACAAAGGCTCAAAGGAAAGTACTGAAAATTAGGGAAAGACAATAAACAGAAAGCCCCATATGTTGTGGGAGAAAAATAACAAAAAAAAAAAAAAAAAAAAGAATAAGCTGATGCGCTTACTGGCTTACCAAAATATAGACTTAATTTATTTTGGGAACTGAGGTATTTGCTGTATTTTACTTTAAACAGAATAGAGAAGGTAGTATGAGGCAGATTTTTGTGCTATTTAAACATAAAACTTCTAAAAAAATTATAACTTATCTTTCTGAGTTCCATTCACTTTTTCTGGATGTTCACATACCCTTAGAATATGCAGCAACTAAAGGTGGAGAGCAAGAAAGGAAAGTGGGGAAAGGGAAATAGTAATAAATTTTAAAAAATCCAACACATCAATACTGTTGATCTGGAAACAAAATGAAAGGCAAACCCAGAAAGGCCCAAACTCTGAAAACAGACTGCTAACCACAAGAAAATAAA
Source organism: Brachypodius melanocephalos (assembly GCA_013398615.1). NCBI lineage: Eukaryota > Metazoa > Chordata > Aves > Passeriformes > Pycnonotidae > Brachypodius > Brachypodius melanocephalos. Next base: position 12,381,018 of record VZSR01000245.1, read on the forward strand.
GATTTCGTATGGAACCTTCTTTCCTATTCCAATCCAGTTTTCAGCTTTTCAATGCTACCAGTTCATTCCACGGGGTACCATTGTTCTTTCTTCCCTGGATTCTCGTATTTCTGTACCAGGTAACAACAACAGGCAGCTCTCAGATGTTCAAGAGAGTAAGTGAGCACCTCAGTTCCTCTCCCTGTGATCAGCAGCTGGTATTTTAAAATCTCCTGACTCAGGCTTCAGGACCCTTGTGCAGAGGGAAGTCAGTCATAATTAAAACAGAAGTTTCTACCCCACTTTACACAAAAATGAGAAAGATCAGGAAGGCAGCTCCCTGTGGGTATTGCTCAGCATCATCTGATCGCTCCCTATCTGCTGAGACAAATGAATTTCTAGTAAAAATCATGAACTGTAGGAACATCAAAAATCCCTGCAAGTAGAACATTCCTAGAAGTGCAGAAATTGCTTTTGACCTTGAAAGGGAACTACTGAGAGCGAAATTGTATAAAATTCAGAAGTCAGGAAGGAGGCTGATTTGAGGAATCCATACATCTGAGTAACTGGCAACTTTCCAAAATCAGCATTGTAATATGTGTGCCCACAGAAAGGGCTCGGTGTGAGCCTGTAGGGTGTGATCCTTGGGAAAAGGGGAAATTCCACCTGGAGCTGTGCTCCAGGCCAATTTACAGCCCTTTGTAAAGGATACATTTTATTTAACTGAAAATACGGTACAAAAAGCATTGCTTTGCCTTATCCAAGGAACTTCTGTGCAGTGATTTGTCTGATTCTCTTGCAGTATTTAAATGAAAATGCCATTCTGCCTATTGGCTTATTATCTTACCAGGACTGAGAAATTAAAATGGCACATTGATCTTGTGCATGTGCATGTACACTCTTCCCTGAATTCAAACCTTTTTGTAAAACTAACATGAAATTTGCTTGTTTCACAACAATTCCTGTAACAATGGAGTTCTGTTATCCAGTTTATCTAATCTTGATACAAATAAATTTAAAAAAGCAAACCCAAAATAACCCGATGCTTCAAAAGAACCAATTAATCACAGACAGACAATCAGGGAGATTTGAACAGAGAGAAACCTTTAAACTTTTGAAATGAGAGTGAGCTGAATCCTCCTTTAGGCAGCCTGCAGCTTTCAGCCACGCTTGAAACACTGATGGGATAAACTGCCACCAGACTGGAAATGGCTCAGAAAGAGCTGGAAAGTGAGATGCCAAGAGAAAAAAGGGACTGCACAAGGTGGGAAAGAAAGGTCATGCCAGTGTTGGGGAAAGACCAGGAGAAATTTTTGAGAATGTTTCTCTTTGCACATGAGCCATAATGAGCTGGGTGTAAAACTAAAGGGCCAAATGATGTATTATGGAAGAGTTCTAAATGACGGAACATATGCGTTAACATATTTCAAGTGATATGTTTTAAAAACATTATCAAGCTTTTATGCACATGTTGCATCGTTCAGCTCCTAAATTCTGCTGTGAGATCTGTGGGAGGAGATAGCCTGCTTGCTTTGATTCCCAGCCTTCACTTCGTGTGCTGCCTGAACACACTCCCAAATGTGCTTGGAGAACAAAATTAACCCCTGATGTACAACCACACAACACAGCCGTGTGGTAGCTGCTCCTTCAGTGGGACAAGGAAATCCATGGCCTGTTGCTTCATCACCAGGTAACTCAGAAATACTTGCCCTGCACTGATGGGAGACCCAAAGATGGCTGTGCAGGTGCCCTTTTTGCCTCACAGCTCTAGAGGTTTATTAAGAAATAACATATCTGCACACTAAGGTTTTAAGGTGTTTTATATTTATTTTCAAGCTCTATATATGCTCAGAAAGGAAATATCCCAGACATCTGAAAGCACAAAGGGCAGTGAATGTGAACCCAGTCCTGATGTGCAGCTCCTTTTTTTTGCTCAGTGCACCCTTGACCAGACTGCACAAGGGCAGGAGCACTACCCTACAAAAACACTGCTCAAGCTGATCCTAAAACACACTGACACACACAACTGCTATTCATATTGAGCATTTCAGCATCAATTATGGAGATCAAGGGGTTTGTTTGATGAAACAACTTCAGGGGTCTGACAGGTATTTACTGTACGAGTCAAATAAAAGACATCTGAGAGCTGCAAGAGCACAAACCCACAGTGACAGTGGGGCAGGATGCAGGAATTGGCACCAAAACTTTACAATGACTTGAAACCCCAAAAATGGTCATTAGGGATTTTAGCAGAGAAATAACTGTACAAGAAAGCCATGAGTGCCAGCCTTGCTTTGTCTTTAAATGGGCATTCAAAATAGAAAGTCTAATTTACTTGAAGGAAGCTACAAGAAACTGGAAGGTTATGTGTAGTGAATAAGTTCAAAGAGAGAAGTTGTGGTTACAGCAACAGGCAGTGGATAATTCATGTTAGCAGTAGCTGCAACACCATGAGATTATCAGTGCTGGAGAAGAGTGATCTGACAACTGAAAATGGGAAGAGAAGTGGCAGCAAGGTTAAGGCATGGTCAATACTATGGAGAAAAGGGCTCTGGCTCCTGTCTCAGGAATTACTTGGCTAGCATTGGTGGAAGTAGAATATCTTATCTGTCATCTTCATTTTTGCAAGGTTTTGTTTCTGTTATGAGTAGGGAACTTAAGCTGGTATGTGGGTGAAAGCAAGAACTCATGAAAATAAACATGAAACAAAGTGAACACCCCACATGTCTGTGGTTTGATCCTGTGCAGCACACGCTGCTGGAGCCTGCAAGGAGGAGTGACACTGTGCACAGCCCTGCCCTCCCATCCCTCTCCCTGGGCAATGCCAGTCAGCATTGCCAGGATTTCTCTTTGGCACGTGAATAACTTCTCTCTGTGGCTGCATTTTTATCACAATCCCAAAGAGGTGCAGAAAACCTTTCCCACTGGGCTGCCAATGAGATGCACAGAGACTCTTCAGAGGTTGATTTAAGCAGCTCAAGACCATCTGAAGTGTTCTTCACCAGACACTGGCCATCAGCTGTTCAGCTGCAGTGATACCAACAGAGAGCCCACGTCCAGCCTGCTCTCACCAACCTCTACAACACCACTCATTAAATTTGCCCTTCATTCCACTGGCTCCCTCCCCAGCACAGAGCAGCCACCCACCTTAGAAGAGATGGTGAACTTTGCTCTTCACCACAAAAATTCCAAAGGGCTTGTCATTCAGGTGGCTGAACAGTTCACAGCAGCTAAAATTTCTCCTGTGGCAGCATTACCTGTTAATCGTCTACCCACTGATAGAATCTCTCCTTACAATTATATATGTCCTCTCTTTAGGAAGCAGCCAGTTTCAGTAAAACATCATTAATATAATTAATATATTTCATTACCTTTGTTCTGCTTCGGTTATTTTTCAATGAAAAAGCTGAAGAATTTCAATAGCTAGGAGAAGAAATAATGTCACCTTGAACACAGAATTTCTTCATTATGATTCCTGAATTTGATTTCCAGCGTGGAAGTGGAATGTATTTGTCAGGATAATGGCCAAAAAGGGAAACAATAGGAAGCCTTTGTTATTTTAAATAGTTAAGTTGTTACACAATATGATGGACTTCTTCTGTTGTACCTTAATGGATAGTAACACAATCAATAAATGGCTGTAACAATTTCATTCTGCTTCACCTGCTGTAATTGAAAAATAACTCAAGCAGAACTTTGGAGTAGTTTGTGATGTATATTTTTTTCTTCTGCCCTCCCCTGTCCTTTTCTCTTTTTTTTCTTTTTTTTCTTTTTTTTTTGATTAAGATAAAGATTACACTTTAGTGATTGGAGTAGGTGCAATTGTTATTATAAACACCTTTCAATAAGCTACTGTACCCTGAGAACAATCCTGCAAGGCTACAATAGAATGAATGAAATCAAGGGGAAAAAACACGGATCTGAGAGGCACGAACAAGAATGTCATTGGTAGAGAGAGAAAATAGGAAGGAATGAGGTGCTGCCATTCACTACCTAAGACTCTTCAATCTAGAGTGGACACCACTTCCTCTGCTAGAAGCTGACTAACAGAAAATTGTTGAACTAAAGTCCATCAGTTCTGCTTGTGGTAAATCTGAAGGAACTCCAGGAATTCCAGGCAGAAGGTTTTTGTGTTATAAATGCGTGGGGGAGAAACTCTTTCAGCTGTATTTTTTACCCAGCTGCATTATTAAGACATATGTACTGCAATCATGTCCAAAATAATAGTTTATAAGAATTTCTGGATGAGAATTCCAAATGGTGATGCAGTAATCATTAAAAGGAAGACTGTAAACAATGGAAATTTGGAATGGAAGCTATGTTTAAAAGCAGATATGGAAACACTTAAACAGCACTCAGCTCACCATGTATGCTTCAAGTTCACAGCAAAGATTAAAAACATGGTAAATTTTTTTTTTTTTGCTTTTTTAAGAAATTAAATGTAACAAGCACATCCCATTTTCGAAGTAGGAGTTCCTAACTCTCCTCCCTAGTAGAAGAGACATGAAAAAATGATCCAAAAGCTGGCTTTTTATGGGTTCAATAGGTTGCTAATCATAGAATCTTAGAATGGAAAAGACCTTAATGAACATCTAGTTCCAACCCCCACAGTACTGATGATAAGAGAGAAGAGGTTCCATTTACTCCCTTAACTACTTTGCAGAGCCATTGGTTTGGGTTTGGGGGGGTTTTGTTATTTGGTTGGGGTTTTTTTTGGACTTTTTTTTTTTTTTAATAAAAAACCACTGCTGCTCTGTATTTTGTGCTAAAAAAAATGTGACCTGAGCTTGGAGCAGACAGGGATGTGATCATCTTGCATTCCTGGGGATTTGTTTCACCACCAGCCTGAGAAAGCTCTGCCCTCCACAAATGAGCTTTCCTATCACTACAAAGAGTGAGTTTTGTTGTGTGGAGAGATTGTCACTGTGGACCTGCTACAAAGTGAGGGGCAGCCTGATCAGGGAAGAGTTTGAATTTAGAGTTTCTGGAGATGACCTTCCGTCTGATGTCTGGAAGCTTTGTTTGGAAGAAACAATGGTGACAGTTGTTATATTTTAGTGTTTCAGAGAGCAGCCATCAGTCATGTAAGGTCTTCAAAGACAGAATGATTTGCTGCATTGTGACCTGAATGCTGCTAATGAGCAAGTCTGAGCTGAAATAGCCAGTGAAGATACTTTGATGATATCATAATGGTAATACTAAAAAATTATGAAGTTGTCATCTGTTAACTGACATAGTTAACTCCTACAGTAAACTTAAGGGTTTGAACTCCAAAGAAAACACAAATGTTTCCTGTCATATTTGTCAAGCATAAAAGCTGATTGTTTATACAGTTTCCCCTCCTATTTAAAGAATACTTTGGGGAAAATAATCCACTCAAAAAAAACCCTTCCAACTTAAACTCTTCTCTTTGGGCACTTCAGTCCACAGCAGCCTCGTTTTCTGGGTTCCCTTACTGCTCACTTCTCTCTAATTAGAGCCAAGAGAATAGATCACAGCAAGTAACTTACTCAACAAATTTAGCTTCTTTTCTGCTCTCCAAATGTCTGCAAGCAGATTGCAATTTCCTCAAAACTGTTCATTATTCAAATTTACTGTATATATTTTTTTCTCCCTCTGAGTATTTCTCTGTGGATTGATCAAGAACAGTTTGCTTTAAGTATTCTGTATTCAAAATCCCAGCTGCCTTCAGTAGTTGTGATTAAATATAGAAGTCATGTGATATCATCCCTGCTTCTCAAATGCAAAAGCATAACTCTTTTTTAGACCCCAATTTGGCAAAGAGTTTAAGCATGTGCCTAAAATTAAGCCTAAACGTTCTGCACCACAGAGATGAGACTATTTACCTCATTAAAGTTTAACATGCTTTTTAAACACTTTCTTGGATCCAAGTCAAACAGTATCTCCTCCTCCCCTCAGCAACACAAGGAATTTTCCCAATTTACTTGGATTATTTGTTCCCCTAGCTCCAATCTTTTACAAAACATTTAATATATAGGACACTGCTAAGTTCATGATTTGCCTTCACTAAGACTCTGTCCCAGCCACAAAAGTGCTAGTTTCATTGATCTTCCCAGTCTGGGAATTATATGAACTAAAGTCCATTCTTAGTTATGTGACAAGGCTAAGAACACATTATATTTAACATTATTATGGACCATATAGGAAACCAATACCCACCTGGTGTTTCCAGGCAAATTCAGGTGGAGCAATCCCAGGGCCCTACTGCTTAAATCCCACTGGAGCAACCACTTGAAAGCTCAGGTGGAAATGATTTCTGTAGTGATGGTCTCTGAGAGGTTACAGGAGTCCATTATGTAAAATAAGGTAACAAAACAAACAAAAAACCCCCACAGAACCCTCACCTTCCAGAAAGAGATTTAACAACTGTGAAGACAATGTGTCTATTATTATCTTGGATTATCAATGAGGAGTTTTTGGAGTGTTTTACCCAAGCTGTTCATCATTAGGCTCAGGACTGTGCCCTGAAAAACCTTCTAAAAGTTACTTCAGAAATACTTTAGCAGTTTTTTACTAGAAGGCTACAGGAACATTATGTCAAGACTATATCCAGGCTAGGATGCGTGTTTGAGCCACCAGGAACTCTCCAAATCCTGGCCTAATTCTGGCAAAAAGCAATCAAATTTTTTATCCTAAGTCATCTACTGATCTAGAAGCTCAACCCATTCTGCCTAAAGAAACCTCTAACTGGAAATTTAGATTAAACCGAGAGGTTGTTAATCTAACAATGGCTGTGGTGTAGCACTTGGAAGACTGAAAGGAAGACCTCAAAGGGGAGGGTGGATGCAGAACAGACGGATTTTCCCGTTAAACTTTTTTTCATGACCTGCAATAGCAAAGAATGACATAAGGAGTCAGACCAGCTGAATGCTTTTAAGACATAGAGAGATCGTGTCTAAACAATGCCCAAGTGGCCCAAACTATAATCATCAATGTATTATGTGCCCAGCACTATGTACATTTATTTTTAAATAGTGTATATATTCTCTGAGAGGTTTTGTAATACCTAATGAACCTATGCCTTGTGTGACAGATGCACAGATTCTTCCCGATTGCATGTTGGTTTTATATGTTTTTCTTGAAACACGACCACACCCAGGCCAGTGCATACCTTGCCAAAACAGCAGTGGATTCTCTTTGACTCGAGTTATACACACAAGGGGGATTCTGAGAGTTTAGACTGGATATTATATGGGAAAGAGCTGACTGTGTGTTTTGAAATGGGCTGTATAGTTCATAGCAGGTAATTTCCCTCAAAAGTACAAGGTTCCACAAAGTGGAAGATGGGAAGCAAAGTGCAAAAATATCTCTGATTTTTTTCTTGTGCCTCCTGCTGCCACTGAGTCATGCCTGTCATTCAGCATATCTCACAACTGGTCTTTCAGGTGCTGTCACTGTTAGCAGGACGAGCAGTGGCTGCAGGATTTACTTGGAGGGGAGGTTGCAAAGTGACTCAGAACAAAAACTGCCTGACAGATCGGGCGACAAAAAACCCCAACCCAAAACAAGGCTTTAAGGACAGATAGACCCTGGAGTCATTCAGCTTTTGATCTTCGTGGCAAAGCCTTTTACACAAGATGTTTCTCACTGCATGGACCAATGTGTCCAGACCTATCATATCCAACACAACTTACCTGGACCTGGCATCTGATGCACATGCTGGGATAATTTGAAAGAGATGTCTCACGTCACTGTCTCAGACTCTAACTTCAAATGAGCACTAATTTCCAAACGTATCCTTAAATAAACACACACATAACACAAATAGGACTTGCAAGCTCATTTGAAAATAAATTAGTGCATTCGGTGGATGACCAGGAGGGGGTGTCTTCAATGCCTTTCAGCAGTTCTGTGAGCTACCCAGACATTTAGCAAGAATTGCAGTGAGGAAACAGAAATTCTCATCTGGTGGGAGTTTGAATCAGCAGGTGAACAATTTCAAGGTAATCATTTAATGGGGGAAAAAAAAGAAAAGCTGTTTTTTAGTCCATTTGAGAGAACAGGAGTACACAGACTAACAAACCTCACATCTCATGGTTCCTTTGAAGATCTGGAAGGGTACAGTGGTGCTGGGTAGTGCTGAGCAGACTGTGCTGCATTAGGCTGTGGTGTGAGCTGCAGATTCTGATTACGCTGCCAGCTCTGAGTCCAGCTTTTTCTGCAGCCTGTATTTCTAGAACTCAAAAGTATTCATACAGCATGCGTTTCTGTCACACCTTCCATCCCACAGCATCCCGGAGTGTGAGCCAAACCCAGACCAACTCCACGCGGGGATGGCTTCAGCCAGCGCCGGAACGCAGCAGCTCTGGAGCTGCACATGGCAGTGCCCCAGACAGGGAATGACACCAGGCTGTGTGCAATGGGAACACAGGGACACCTGCCCAAATGCCATTGCTGAGGCTGGCATCTGCTGCCAGCACCCCGGGCAAGGGGCTGAGCGGCATCGCTGCGTTAACGCGCTCCAGGCCGCCCTAAAATTCTGCAGGTAACGTGCAGATTTTGAGGATAGTACCCTAATTTATCTTTTAAAAATGTCTTTTCACCTCTAGCTTATAACTTTTGGAGCAGCTGTAATCAAGTGCACGTGTCACTTTAAAGCAAGAATTAATGGTAAAGCAGATTCCATTGCTCTGGAAGGCAGTTTCCATGATATATTTTGGTGAAACCTTTGGCAGCTAGAGGTCAGACTGCTTTAATTGTAAAACAGCAAAGAACAAAAAAAGAACAAAAGGACTAATAAATGTATTCACACCTGAAAAGGCCACCAAAAAAAAA